>OZ005665.1:4483847-5683847 GCA_963930725.1 Candelabrum cocksii
GCAAGATATTGAGAAACTGAGTGAGACAATTACAACATCCATTAAAAAATGTATAGAAAGTGTGTGCCCCAAGCTTGATACTTTAAAGAAAAAAGAACCTTGGGAAGATGCACAACTTATTCAAATGATGATAGATGTAAAATGACGCCCAACAAGTGAAGATGCAAGGAAGCAACGTAGGCAGATCAAGAAACAAAGTAAGTTATTGAAGAACCAGTACTTCAAAGATCTAGCTGATAACCTCAACACAGTTGCTGCTGTCAGTGATGTTGAGA
The DNA here is from genome assembly GCA_963930725.1 of Candelabrum cocksii. Classification (NCBI taxonomy): domain Eukaryota; kingdom Metazoa; phylum Cnidaria; class Hydrozoa; order Anthoathecata; family Candelabridae; genus Candelabrum; species Candelabrum cocksii. The sequence goes on from OZ005665.1 coordinate 4,484,123, forward strand.
AGGAATTTTTATTGGCAAAAAATACATTGTTATGAAAACATCAACAAAACTTGCAATATTTAATGATAAACTCAAACAACATTTTGAGCAACACTTTGATGCACGTGATGTGCAACTACCACTGGAACTGTTCCATCCGGAAATGTATCCTTACTTAAAAGACAAGATGGTGACTGTGAGGGAAGACATCTCTGATGAAGTTGAGATTAAACAAGCATTGAAAACCTTCAAAAACAACAAAAGTGCAGGTACAGACAAGATCAAAACAGAAGGACTGAAACATAACAACAGTCAAAATTTGCTAACAGTACTGATAATGCTCCTCACTCTCATTTAGACATGTGTCCAAGTTCCAAAGGCTTGGTTGCATGCAAACATTACTTTTCTCTTCAAGAAGGGAATACGAAGCATTGCAAAGAATTATCGAGGTTTGTCAATTGGAGCCAATATGAGCCGGATTATTGCTAAGATCATCATAGCACGTCTCAAAGAAGCTTATGAAACAAACATCAGTAAGACTCAATTTGGGTTCAGACAGAATAGATCAACCTCAGATGGGATATTTATCCTAAATACAGTAATTGAGAAATATGGCGGCCCCTTGATAGTTGTCTACATAGATCTGACGGCTGCATATGATCACATCCCACGAGATTTCTTGTTCCAAGTGTTGAAAATAAGAATGGGTGCTAATCATCTTGTAGCAGTTTTACATGGCATGTACAAGCACACAGCAGCATCAATACTTGGTATAAACACCAAATTCAATGTACTAGTTGGTTGTAGACAAGGTGGTCAAAAATCGCCTTGCCTATTCAATTATTACTTTGATTATGTGCTCAAATTTGCTTCAAATGAAATTGACCAGAGATTTCCAGGTGGTTGGGGAATAGATTTCAAATATAACACACCTCACACATGTACCAACAGGGAACAACGGAAGGCTGCAAAAATGAATGGTATTGAAATAATAAGGTGGATATTGTATGCAGATGATGTTGCACTGTTTTATAAAAATATCCACGGTGCAGAAACAATTCTCAACATTCTCAATGATACTTGCAAAATATTTGGATTAAATATATCATTTGGAAAGACCAAGAGACAAGTTTTCAACAACAAGGACATTATGAATAAGAAATCAGTACTCGGTATTGGTGATGAAATAGTTGAAAATGTCTGTGAGTTTGTTTACCATGGACATTTGATAACCAACACAAAGAAAAGGAGTTATACTGAACTGTGTGTATAACGGGCTGTCGGAAAGTTTCATGATATAAAGAAAGGGCTGAGCAACAACAACATCAACATGAAAACTAGAAAAAAATTATTGGAAGCATGTGTGAGATCACGACTAACCTATGGTACACAAGCTTGTTTTCCAAAGAAAAGACAGAGGAGAAAGTTAGAAAGTTGTTGGGTGCAACATTTGAGGTATTTGGTGAAAGGTGGATGGGCAAGGCAGCCAACTCCAGAGGGTGTTGAAGAGGAGTGCTTCAAATATATTTACAGAAACAAAGAGATAGAGAAAATCGTTGGGACAATGCCTCTGACAAATTTCATTGAACAACAGCACCTCAAGTATATTGCACACATATGGCGTTCTTCAAACAATTTTATCACGAAGAAGTTACTTTTTGCAAAAGCAAGTAAACCATATTACCATGATCCTTGGATAGGGATTGCAAACCTTTTGCAAATTTCTACAGTCTAAGCAAAGGCACTTACACTGTCAAGAAGTAAATTCAACGAGCTGCTCCGCCATCTTTATGGAGAGGAGGACTCGGGTCTATGACAATAATATCGTTGGATGGAGGAATTTACAGGGAATATACAGGGGAATAAGACGCTTCACATTGCAGGTATACATGTCATTGTTTCTACAGTTTGTTCCTTGTTGCTGTTTTTCACATCCCTCAAATCTACAAGTTTTCAACATCAATCATTTTCCGGGTTTTTGAGGATTTTCGGAATCTTGGGTTGTAACCCCAGGGGACTGGCTCATATCCCGAAAAAATAGGATTTCTGAGCGTGGGAAACCTATACTTTTCCAAATAATTATTATGCCATATTTTATTTACCAATATATTTTCCCTTACAACTGCTGAGCGCAATTACCAAGAAATTATCTTCCAATTAATATCCTTTTTACGGTGAACTTCTGTTCATAATTATCTCTAATTGGAAAATTCTTTTGTGGCTCTCCATCCTTATTGCGCCCGAATAATTATCAAACTATTCTACCGTCGTATATATTTGTATTAATACACCATACCTTATAACAAAAACCTACTTTACCCTAGATCAATGTCAACAATTTGACTCTTTGTGTACATCTTATTAATGTTGTGAATATATCTGTCCTGATTTTAACGCCCGACTGCTTGCCACCGGGCGGACTTCTTCTGGAAAGTTTATTGAAACATCAGCAAAAATGCATGCATGCCAATATTGCAAATATGAACTACGAACTGCAGCAGGAATATGCCGCCATGTGCAAACGTGCCCAAAACGACAGATACCAAATCACACACATCAACCAAGTACACCCCCTAACATAACACAATCCTTTTCTACATTAGCCAACACTCCAAAAACACCTCGAATTCTACCACCAACGTCAATTCTTAAAAATGTAACAACTGCTCATCTTGATTCACCTAGCTGACCAGATTTGATGGTAAGTTAGGTGACAGTTGGAACCAGAAAAATGTGTTTCTGGTTCCATCTGGTAAACAAGGAAAGAGATTTATAAAACTATTTTCTTTCTGACTGGAACAATTTAACAGGAATACAAACTTGCGAAGTATTTCTCTAAACTAAAAGTTTTCATGATACTTCCTAGCCTTTTACTCCAAAAGCCATCCAGGATGAGCAAATCAAAAGACCACATACAAAAGCTAGATTAGACCTTTGGGATACTGGAAAAATAGACCAATTAATAGAGGAAGGAGATATCATTTAGCGAAAATTCCTCAATTCAAAACGTAGAAGTAAAGAAGATACAGCTCGAATATTTTCTGGTCTTATCTTAAAAAGTAAAATCAATGCAGCACTCAAATTCTTGTCTGAACAAAGCGATAATGGGATTCTTAAGACGTCAGATAAAGTAGTCAATGAATTGAAAGTCAAACACCCTACCCCAGCGCCCATTCAACCAAACACTTTGCTGAATGGTCCACTAAAACCAATAAACAGAAATTATTTTGATAGTATTGACGAGGATACCATTAGATTGGCAGCGAAGCTAACAAAGGGTGTAACAAAGGGTCCGCAGGACCATCTCAGTTTGACTCGGAGCAATACAGGCGTATACTTTGTAGTAACAATTTTAAAGCGGAAGGCTAAACATTAAGAGAACATATTGCCGTATTTGCTTGAATTGTCGCCGCAACTATGTCCATCGATCCGACCTGTTTGTCTTTTTTGAGAGAGAGAGAGAGAGAGAGAGAGAGAGAGAGAGAGAGAGAGAGAGAGAGAGAGAGAGAGAGAGAGAGAGAGAGAGAGAGAGAGAGAGAGAGAGAGAGAGAGAGAGAGAGAGAGAGAGAGAGAGAGAGAGAGAGAGAGAGAGAGAGAGAGAGAGAGAGAGAGAGAGAGAGAGAGAGAGAGAGAGAGAGAGAGAGGAGAGAGAGAGAGAGAGAGAGAGAGAGAGAGAGAGAGAGAGAGAGAGAGAGAGAGAGAGAGAGAGGAGAGAGAGGAGAGAGAGAGAGAGAGAGAGAGAGAGAGAGAGAGAGAGAGCAAGGCGTGTTTTCGAGTGATCCGCTGTTTTACTTGTTTTGGTTGTTGACGTGGATTATTTGTTCTTGCAATATATAGACTTGCTAGTTATATATATTTGTCGACATTTACTGCGACTGTTGAGGAAATTTGGGGTTGTGCTTCAAGAGTTTCAGTGGAATTTCGTTCAATTCGCTTATTTTTTGAGTCTGAAAAAAAACTCCCGTTTTCTCTCTTTAAAAAAAATTCCTCTTTTACAAACAATTCACTGCACTCCATTGCTGAATCTTCGCGTACTATGTTCCCACGAGAGTAGATTTTAACATCTGACTGCTTGCCACCGGACGGAGTACTTCTACTCTCTAAAGATATTCACACGCCTTTTTTTGCAACATTTTTATCTAATTATCTTTTATAATACATTCATGCTGATTTGCTAATTTAGTTAAAGTTCTATGGTGTAAATTTTTTCTTCTTACTCCCAAAAAACATGTCTTTAAACGCTGAACAACTTAATAAATTCAGTAAAGCTGACCTCGTTTCTCATTACCTCAAACTTCAAACAGAATCGTCGTCAATGAAGAAAGAAAACTTATTTCTAAAGGAAACCGTTTCTACCCTTCTGTTACAGCATCAAACGACATCAAAGATTTTCATTAATGAAAGTCTTTGTCCTCATTATCAATTTTAATATGGAAAACTTAAAGGTCTGTTTAAGAGCAAGCGCATATTCTCATTCTGGGTTCGCCGTGGATCGATTTGCTATCGAAAGACTGAAGAATTTTTATGAATTTTGTTTTTTTTTCTTTGTGTGTGTTTTATTTAATTTTCTATCATGTTCTACTTTTCTTGTTTTTGTTGTTATCTCACTACATTTTGATTAGGATTAGTTAGATGTTATTTACACCATAGAACGAATTCATTAATAGCTACTGTTAATAATTAACATGGTCATTGCGGTATTTGCAATAAGAAGGTTAGTCCTCCTTTTCACCATGCGATTCAGTGCGACATCTGCACTAAATTCTAGACTACCCCCTGTGTTTGACAACAGATTTATGAAAAGAACTGGAGACCATCATAATCTACGGTCAGTTGAAAACAACAACCTCTTTGTACCAGATTAAAATACATTTACATATGGTATCAATTCTATTACATATCAATGTATCCGTGATTGGAATACCTGCCTAAAGAACTTAAAATGGAAATCGGTCTCAATCTAAAAGTAAATTTTTAAAAGCCCTTCTTAATTACTTTAGAGACAAAAATTCATAATACATTTTTTTTATTTTATGTAATGTAGTAGTTTATCTCTCGTGAATATATACAGTTTTTGACAGCAATTGTAATTAATTGTACTTAATATGGTTTTCAATAGAATCGAAAATGTAAGTGAATTATAGAAACAGTGATATTATTGTAAGTAATTTGTAATTAATGTTTCAGGGGAATAACTGCTAATATAAATTTGTAAATTCATGCTTTATCTGAAAAGAAATGGATGTTACGAACAAAACCTGTTTTATTGATATAAAAAATTAAATTAAATAATTTCCTATGTTTTGATTGCTTTTCTGTTTTTTGTGATTTTCATTATTATTATTTGTTGTTATTATTATTATTCTATTACAGTTGGTTGGTAAAACATGCACAAAATGAACTAAGTACAAATGATGATGTCAAGATTTAATCGTAAACAATTCCATTCGTAAATACGTACTATGATTGTTTTTACTTCGTTGTTAAGGCTCTTTATTTGTAATATAAATGTTATACATGCACATCTTTCTGATTTTCGATGAATTTATTGTTATTTTCTAGACGTAAAAATATTTTTCTTAGATAAATAGGAAGACAGAAACGTTTCAATTTTATTAAATCGAAACCGTGTTGTGCCGTTTTCTACATACAATTTGACATTGCATTGTAGCATTACAATTTCTGACGGATTCATAATTTTTATTCTCCAAATAACCCTGGCGACGGTGAAGTTGATATGTAATGAGGGGAGATATATTTATGATATATTGAATCCACCAGACGTAGACAGAAATATTTTTATAATTATTATGTATATAGTAATATATTTCACTTTACCAAACGATGCGGACAGGTAAATAAAAGCTATGTTTGGCATTTTTTTCAGTTCTCTCCTTTAGTTCGCCATGGCAACAGCTGAAAAAAAATATATTAACTGTGTCTGATAGGATACCGAGTTGATGTCATTGAAAGTCATTCATTATATTGCTACAATAGATACCCAGATTTTCTTGTTATCATCTAAGAATTTTTTTGCGACTATTAGATTAAGCGGTGAAAACAATTGTTGTATTTCGTTTATAGTGATCTAAAATCCTCTTTCCTGCCTCAAAACGCATCACCGATTAAATATTAGACGAAACCGCGTTGATTGGAATATTTATATAATATATATAGATATGCAATTGCATGCAAAAACAATACATAGTTTATATAAAAAATTATCAGAAAAATTCAAATTGTAGTTTTGTAACGCACTTTTAAAAGAGTTAGTAGAAGAATATGGTATCCTTAGTTTCCACAAGTTTCCGAAATATGGAACCCTTGGACTAATATAAAATAGTTCAAGGCGAGTACGTATTAAAAATTATTATTGCAAGAAGTTTTAGCAGTTTATGAATTTTGGCTAATTTTGACTTATGTGTGCAAAATTGGAATAACTTATATAATTGTGTATAAAAGAAAAGTAGACCAGTTTAGGGGAAGTGGTGTTGGTGAATGGTAAAGAAAGAATAACGATCGGTAAAGAATCCCAGGATTTCTGAAATCTTTGTCTCAGTTGTTCTAACATAGCATTTCCAAGATAAGTTTTCATCTAGGTATATCACAAATAATCGAAAAAAGTTTGTTGCTTTTCGGTGGAATTGTCTGGGTAGGAACTATTTGGTTAGCGATTGTCTGAGCAGCAATTCCCTGGGTAACAATTGTACAGGTAACAATTTTCTTCGGAAGTAACTGTTCAAGGTAGCAATTATCGGGATAGCAACAATCTGGGTAGCATTTCGGAAGGTAACAATTACCCAGGTAATAATCATCTGGGTAGTAATTGTTTTAGTACCAAGAAGGGTCTATACCGTGACAACTATTTACACACAACCTATGAGCATTTTAATAATACCGGTTTCATCTAATATTTATTCGGTCACAAATGCGTTTTGGGGCAGTAAATATTCTTTACATCACGATAAACGGAATACAACAATTGTTTTCACCGCTTAATCCAATTGTCGCAAAAACAACTTTCTTAGATGATAACAAGTAAATCTCTGTATCTATTGTAGCAATATAATGAAGGATTTTCAATGACGTCAACTCGATATCCTATCAGACACAGTCAACATTTTTTTCCTGCTGTTGCCATGGTTAATTAAACGAGAGAATAGAAAATAAAGACAAAACATCGTTTTGTAAAGTGAAATTTATTTACATTATTAATTACAAGTTAAAGAGGGGAATATTAATAAAACTATGAGAATATGTCTGACTTTGTTTGGTGGAATAAATATATTATAAATATTTCGCTCCTCATTAACTTGGGTATGCCAGGGTAACTTGGAGAATACGAATTGTTAATCCGTCGGAAATTATAATGCTACAATGCAATGCCAAATTGTATGTAGGAAACGGCACCACATGGTCACGATTTAATGACATTGAAACGTTTCCGCCTCCCTTTTTATCTAAGGAAATTATTTTTACGTCTAGAAAATAACAATATTGAAACAAAAAGATTTGTATGGATAGCATTTATCTTACAAAAAAAGAGCCTTAAATAACGAATTGCAGTAATTTAGTACATATCACGTATTTACGAATGGAATCGTTTACGATTTAACAAAAGATCTTGACATCATCATCTTGACATCGTTTGTACTTAATGTATCTTGTGGCATATTTTATCAACAGAATATGTCAACCATTTTCCATTAAAAAATGCCATAATGAAAAACAGAAAAGCAATCAAAATATGAAAAATAATTTATTATCAGATTAAGCATCAATTTCAAATTTATATTAGTAGTTATTCCCCTGGAACTTTAATTACAAATTAGTTATACTAATATCACTGTTCATGTATTTCATATTCATTTTTGATTCTACTGAGAATTATATTAACCAAGTACAATTAACTGCAATTGATGCCGTCAAATACAAACTGCGGGTGACCAAGTATATTATACGTCAATACGTTACGCCGATAATCTGTTCAAAAGGATGAAGTTGGCTAGTAACATCGCGGATATAAATCCGAAACATGAGTATGTTGTTTTAAACGTTTGAAGGTTTCATGGTAAGATTTCATTATGATCTCTACTTATAAATGTCGATTTAATGTTTAAGAACTGATTTGTGCAATTTAGTGTGTTGGCTAGCTATTTTTCCGATAAAAATTAAGTTGTGAATTTGCCAACTACGTCTGACTATTATTAATAAACTTTTAACCACTTTCCCTGGTAAAAAGTGAATGAAATGACACTGGAAATGATTATTACTCAGAATATAAAGAATAGTTCGCTATAAATTTGTGTTTTGATTTTAAATCTAGTCATTTTTTGGTTTAAAATTAACTTTGGAAATTTGCAACTTTCGCCAGCTATTATTAATGAACTTTCAAGCAGTATAGCAAGTAAATATGAAGGAATTATATGGCAAATGTTTCTTTCTCGGAGTATAGAGAATAGTTAGTTACAAATTTCTGTTTCTAAAAAATGATTGGATAAGCATATTTTTGTCATGTTTGAATATCAGTCAAATTTTTATTTCTTATCAACTGTATTAATAACTGTGACTATTAAAAACACACGATGTTTGTATGTTACAAACACAGCAAAACGGGATGATTTTCCAACATAAGAAATGATGCGTGAATTTGCACGTGCATGTACGCTGTTGACTACAGAGAATAACTAGTGATGAATAAAAAGGGCGTTTTAAAAAACCCATAATAACAGCAAATTTGCGGAGAAAAAAGATTTGAAACGAAGACCTTTTTAAAGGTTTAAATATACAAAATTTCATCGATAGACACACACATATCTATTTATATACAAACACAAAAAGGCAAGCTGACACAGGTGTTTTATGTTAGGTAATGAGTGCATTTTGATGGGATTTATATGGTTAGTCAATAATAATAAAGTAATAACGTGGATTTCATATGTATTCCACAAAATAGACAAATCAGATCTGTGTGTAAGCGTATATCTCAAGAAGTAACACTACGAGCATTGAAATTAAGAAAATTAAATATTTCGTACATGCCGTTTCTGGCCACACACTTGTTTTGTTGATTTATATGTTTTGAAAATTTTTCATGGAAAGATTCATTGCACCGGAATAGGCTGGATAACCAATATAAGCTACACAGGTTTCCTCAGAAATAAACCAACAGTTATTAAACAAAAATTAAACAAGTGAACTGTAACCTCATCAAACACATAATGGAATATGTTTATGGTTAACTGAACTAAGTGAAGATACCTGCTATTAGGCTTATTTGCTTCTTAATGAAAAAATTAAAATGGATTTGAAAATTGTTTTTAATAGTACTTTACAATAAGATTCTTAATGGTGAAAAGTATAGATTTAGGTCAGAAAATTTCCAACCCCATTTTGCTTCAAATCAGAAAATCTATAACGTGGCTCGACGTGATTTATTATGATTCAAAGATAGATGCGTTCTCAATATATCGAGAGTGGCTGACAAAATCTCTCCGACTAGTCTTTGTTTTAAATTAAAGTCTGACAATATAAACTGAAAATAATATCATTTAAAGACATCCATATAGCTCAAGTTGTAGTAGTAGAGTATGAACACGTCAAGTATTCATTTGGCTCTGACATTTTCCTGGTGATATATCTATTTTCTCTATCAGGCAATGCGTGTAAAATGTGTGAAGAACAAATATGATTTTTACCAAGTTGTTATTAAAAGATTTTGCTTTCCATGGTGAATTTACATCTAATGCAGATGGAACTAAATATATTGTTTTTGCAAATGAAGACATTAACTTAATCAACAACGCTATCTACTTAAATGACTTTTTTGATTATTCATGCAGTAGACGGATCGTCTAGATCAATTTTTTGATAGAGACCATTGTTGTGAGTGTCATCTAAAAGCAATAAAAAGGAAAATCATCGCAATATATTCTATGATGAGTTGATTTTTGAAATAGAGGATAACCTTGTCAGCTTACGGTTGTGTATTTGTAAGAAATACGGTTGATACGATTACTATTGGTAACAAAGCCAATAAGACAGCTATTATTTATATCTTTTCAAAACCACATTTTCCTCTTTTCCTTCTATTTTTCTTTAAGAGGTATTTGGCTACCATCAATTTTAGCAACAGATTTGCAATTTAATTCTTACAAAATTAGATAAATATCACAAGTCTCTTCTAAAACAACATCAGACAGTTTTCTTTGCAATTGAACGATGCGCTTCAGTTACATATGGTTTATACAATAGCAAATAGTTTTACGTTACAAATGTGAAAAGCATCAAGAGAGGAAAATATTTCGTGTCACGACATAACTTCATCATCATCCCCAATGGGGAAATCTTCGTTTGGATAGCTATGATCTCGATGAGTAACTACGCAAGATGAACTCATTATCTAAATGAAAATAAGAATTAGTTAAAATAATGAAACCTTAATTGGCAAAGTTGAGCTCCATAAATCGGAGCGTTAATTACATCTTAAAAGTCATACCGGGATTATAGGCCCGCATTTAATGAGTAGTTCGTCATGTAAGTGCCTACCTGAACCCATGTATATGTTATATAACTATAACATTGGAGCAGTTGGAGCAGATTCAAACTTTGAATATCCGACATTTGCTGGTTGATCTTTAGACGTAATGATTTCAATGACTAACATAACAACTCGGTTTTGCACGCTACGTAGTAATTTAGCGCAACCAAGAAACAATTAAAAAAATTTTCATTGGCCAATCAAAGAAATTGCACGAATATCAAACATATTTTAATAACATGAACAGCTATATTAAGGAATTTGTTTATAAAGTTTTCTTTTCTAAATTCACAAAATTAATTATTTTTATGTCAAATCCTAGTAACAAACTTGAAACGTATTGATAGGATAGCGTTAATAACAAGTTGTCTCTTGGCGTGTGCTGAAAATTATATTGAAACCAGTTCAATGACGTAAATATTTATCAGAATCGTCAAGGGAAAGGAAAAATGATAAAAGCATGTTGCAAGTAAAAAATATTTCCGTACGTGAGGTATGTATCTACATGATTGTATGAAGTAGATGTAGGTCGATGAAAGCCAATTTAGAAGCAGTAAAACAAAAATACTGATGAATAATTACAACAGTTTCAGTGTTCGTGTATTTTACTTTCATTTTCGTTCCCATCTTCACTTCCAGACCCTGAGGGAAAACACGAAGAAGAAAAGTAATGAATAAAATAATTTCCAAAGTAAACAAACATTGATTGTTTGGGTCCTGAAATTTGTTTCTATATATATATTTGCAGGTTTTACGGTAAGAGTTCATTATGATTTCAGTTTATAACTAACGATTTAATGTTTAAAAAGTCATTTTACGAAATTGAGCAGACTAGATAAGTATGCTTTAGACAATTTTAATTTTAATAATTGTTTGCAAACCTTTTCTAGCTATAATTTATGCAGTAGCTACTGCTATAAATGCTTAAGGAAAGCAGTTATAAGGCACTAAATTAAATAATTAATTGCATTCCATCAAAAATTAAAAGTTTACATTAAAAATTAAGATGACTAAAAATAGAGTACATTTTTTATATCAGTTTTTTGAAAATATTTTCCAGCTACAATTTATGTCGTAGCGGTAGCTACGGCAGTAAAAGATTAATTAAATCTGTTATAAAGGAGAAACAATAATTAAAAGGGATGTATTCCAAAAAAACAAAACAATTTCTTATGAGAAGAATAAAGTAAACAAACTTTTGAATTTTTGACTTCGTAACTTTGTTTCTTGTTCAAAATGATATAATTAGTTAGAAAAGTGGAAATATTTAAATGTGTTATGGTAATAATTCCTGATGGATTCTATTTATAAATATCGATTTAAGGTTTAAGAAATAATTTTGTGAAAGTTAGCATGCTATATAACTATTTTATGGATGAGAATTTACTTTCAATTTTGCCAAATGTTTCTAACTGTTGTTAAAGAACTTTCAACCACTAGTAAAAATGAATGAAATAAGACGGGAAACGTTTATTTCTAAGAGTATAAAGAATAACTAGCTGTAAATGGCATAGCTACAAATCTTTGATGATAACGTATATTTAAAAAGGTTTAGATATACATAATTTTATTCATGTTTGTATATCAGTGAAATATTTGTTTTCTTATCAACTGTATTACTAGTTATGATTATTTCAAACACACAAAGGCGTTTTAACTTGATTATGCTCTATTTAAGAAGTGATGCATGCTATTTGCTACCCTAAATAATACACCGCAACGGATATATATTATAAAAACTCCAGAAGGTGGATTAAAACGGTTATTCCTTTTCTTAGAAGTAATGAATACATTTTGCGTACATTTCTGGTACTAATGCTAGTATTTAATAACACGCGACTGATAATGAAGGAATTATGAATTTCACATGAGATAGTCTTACCTGTGTACTAAAATGTTGCTTAACAGAACCACGAATAAATAATAAAAAAGGTTTCTAACTCTTATTCAAAAGCATTACTACTGTCATTGAATTGTAAAGATATAATGATATGAAACCTATTGGAAATTTACTCCGTGTCCTATTTCTTTTTAATTATATTTATTAATAACCAAAAAGAAAGTACAGTCTCATTTTACTTTAAAAAATAATTTATAACATTTATGCTACATTATAGTTACTTTTAGCAATTTTCAGTGGTGCAATGAAGTTGGATATGCCCATTTTAAATTATCTTTTGAACAAAAACATATTCAACCTAATGAAATAATTGTGTATAAAAAATATTACCTATTACCTATATTAACTTACAGAGGTGATTTCGTCATTATCAAACCCATATGTCGAAGCGAAGTGCGGCGAGATGTTTAATTAGTCGATTATTTAAATTTGTCACATGTAACAAACTGAATATGTGAATATGAAAACATCACTAAAAACACTATTGCGTTTCTGTTTCTCTATAACGTCCTTATACCATCTGTTCTATTGTTCTACAACCTACACTTCACGCACCTTCCTCACTCCTTGTTGTAATTATGACCACAAAGCATTTCTTTAGTATATGTTCCCGAGAACTGTATAATTCATTAGTTCTGGCGATGGCTAGGACTCTACTTTCTTTTTTGTTTTCTGACGTTTGATGATGTTATATCAATTAATTTAATTTGACATAATTTGTATAATAATGTCTGTATCATTTTTTCTAAAAGAAAATATCCGCTTATCAAATATAGTAAATAAAGTTTCACAATTTACATTATAAAGTTGATAAAAGAAAAAGAACCTTTCTAAATGAAAATAAAAGAAATGCCACCTTTAACTTACGTCAATGGTGTAGAGGCTTTCTACTTATAAAAGGATTAAGATGGAGTAAGATATGCAATATTTTTTCATGCCAATGATTTGGACAGAAACCTGAACATCAATAGACGATTTATTATTGACAATCAACAATTTAGAAGATAACTATCAAAACCATCAGTAGCAACATGAATAATGCATTAAACGTCATTTAAGACAAAAGTTAAAACATGCTCAAAATCCTTGATTTTTATTTACTAGTACTTCAATATTAGAAAAAGCCAATAACGCTAATAAAAATGCAATGATGCTCATTTCGGAAATTGAATTTTTTTCTTTCAAAACGGTATTTTCAAGAATTATCAATTATTTTGTTCAATATATTTCCAAAACTTGATTGGCGAGAGTTTTCATTTTTTAAAAAAAAACCCAACTTTACGTCAGCAACAATCATGTCATAATTATCTTTTAATAATGTAAGACGGGGGTTTTAAAAAATCCTATAAACTAAAATAAATAAAATTTAACTATCAGTAATTTGAGGATGATATAATTATTCCATTATGAATTATTTCTTGCAAAATAAAAGTTACTCTTTTTATATGATGTTATACATTTGCCAAAGAAAGTTTTTCAAACCATGGGTTGTGTCCCAACAGCAACAAGAATTTTTACGAAAAACCACAACGTATGAAAGTTACTCATTAGATAGCATTCGTGATGTGAATCATATAAAATTGCAAATTAGGAATGTTGTCAAAGTTATTTCGAGAAACCACGACCTCATAATAATTTCTAAGAATAGCCTTTTCCATTACAAAATTTGCTTCATATTTCATCTTTTCACAACTTAAACAAAGATATTTAAACTTTCATCATTAAACGGTGAAAATATTATGGAATATAAAATTTGAGCTTTGGAATTAACGAAAATAAATGCAATTTTTTGTCTCTTTATTTATAATTTTGCATTGTATTTTTAACTAATGATCGTCTTCGTTAAAGAATAAAAGAGTGTCTTTAACTTAAAGCATTTCATTTTCTAGTCTTGTTTGGCGGAACAAGACAGTTTTTAGTTTCCTAATAAAATAATCGAATGATGCACGGATGGATTAACGTCTTGAAAATGTTTTTTGATGAGGTATAATGGTGCATTCGGACGTAATATCTGCTTTATAATTTTGTAAACAGAATTAATCTCACATTGTTTACATTTCCAACTCTAAATCAAAGATAGCTTGAAAAATGCTTTTATCTAATATCTTTTTCTATGCAATTATTGGTAAGAAATTGGTTTAAAATGTTACGCTCAAGTTATATAACATAACAAAGTATAGCGTTTAAAAAACGATTTATTTCTTGTAATTGTAGAATTACTTCCACCACAAATACGTACGGTCTCACGCATAAGTTAATAATAGCTTTTACAAAAAGAATGTTTCTTTTTTATGCAATTAAAATCGATCGTGTCACCTTCCAACAAGATTGCAATAAGAAAAACTGTTCAGTGTTGTGATCAAGATAGCTCATAAACATTTTTATAAAGCAAGCTTATTAAGTAAAGGCCCCCATTAATAGTTTTTATGAAATATGTTTTTGTTAATATCTTGGTAATTGGTAGAAAAACAAAGAAATTAGCTGCCAGGTTACTTTGATACTAGATTAAATTAAAGTAAACTTCATTTTGTTACAAACAATAGCGAGCAGACAAGGTTCTCCGATTTTGATATAGTGACGGTTGCATTTTTATGAGTGCACGGGTTTTATACAGGTAACACATAATAAACCGCACCCAATCTTTCAAAAAATCTTGGTTTCTAAAGGTTTCAAATAGAATTCGAAGGCAGATACAAAAATTGGTTGGAATTTCGACATGATGTTTTAACACTGATCCGTGCAAACTGTTTCCAAACATGTCCCTTTAATCTCCTAATGGAGGAAACAATATGGCGAAACATTACATTACTATATATTTGGGAGTCCATGTTGAGTCTTTTGTAAACAATTCCAGAAAATCAATTTTCTAGTTAGTAAGGGGAATTAGGGATTGATATGTATTCTTACATTGGCTTTGATTGCTACTAAGTGGCATTTGAAAGTGGATGGATGATGATAATTCAGGCTATTTTAGGCAATCCTCGTTTATAAAAAACCTACGGTTTTCATATTAAACCATCATCATTATCATTCTTCTACCGCGGTTGAGACAATGGAGGGAATGATATGACGCCAGACGTGCAGCATTGCAGTACAAAGGTTCTCCTTCCTGGTGGCAGTATATCTGGAGATGTCATCAGGGAATGACAGTTTCCGGCGTTTAGTCTTACCATGGTTGGGGTGCCAAAGGAGGAGAAAGAGATGACCTCATCTTTAGCTCTGTACAAATGACCAACAAACTGGACTCTTCTAGTCTGTACAATAGCAAAGACAGACGACAAGTTGGCGAATGTCAGCAAGACGGTAAGATGGATCTTCAATGAGAGATTTTGGGCTGTCATTAGAAGACGGGTGTAAGTTCCATCCAGCCTTCCTTCTAGCTGCCTAGAGAGCAAACTCGTTTTTGCCACATATAGTTGGATGGGTTGTACTATTGCTTTAAATATGTTTTATTTACTTATATTACTAAGTAGTTGTTAAGATCAGATCTTATGTATATCGTTGCGCGCAGACCAAACCATGGATCCCTGGGCCTATTCAATGATACGAGCCCAAGTTGAGACTAGTCTTGTAGAAAAATAATAGTAACCCTTAAGTCGCTGGATAGTTCTCTAAATATCTAGGTAAATTACTTGAAGGCACGGATTGCTTTATAAGCAATATCAAAAGTCATATTATGTTTTCGATTTTAAGGCAGAATGTACTTTAAAGCAGATGACATATAATATATAATCTCAGAATTAGTAAAAAATATATAATGTACCGTTTACATATGGTTACTTATCAAGCAAACTTATTTGCAAACGTTTCTATGCAAAGATTTAATATGTAAGGAGACGATTTTAAGACCAGAAACTTGGCAATAACCGATCAAGTCCCAAAATCAAGTCATCTAAATACGACAGTTACTCTTTCAAATTAAAGCCGATTGACGGAATTGAGACTAATACATAGTGAAAATGTATTCTCTATAGTTGGTCTGTCAAACGGAAAACTCACAAAATATTCGAAACTTTATTTTCAATTTATATTATATGCACACACTCTTTAGTCCAATGAAAAATCTCCTTTTCTCAGCATCATTTTGCCCATTCTTTTTAAAACTTTCACAAAACCGCCATAAATAAACACATATAAACAAATCTAAGTCAAGCTTAAAGTGCTCTCTGTGGGGAATGCATTTTCTTCCTTATATAGAGTACTTATAAATTTTATAAAAACAGAAAATATTTTGATTGTCGTCGTAGGCTAATATTAAGGAAATTCAAAAAACTGCTTTCGCAACTAAATCTAATGATGAAGTAAACGTTTTGTAGATGCTCTATAAAACCCTGCTATTATTGTAGCATTGTAATGTATCACTTCAAATGACGTCGACTTGTGTATCATACCAGACATCATAGTTTCACAAATTCAATTTTTCTGTTGTTCCCACGGTGAACTAACAGAATTATACTTTGGCATAACAACAAAATAGATCATGATGAATACAGGAGTGTCGCATTAAAAATATACCAATGCTTTTTCCAAAGAGATTTTAAACATCATATCGTCAATTGATTGCAAAAAAAACCGCTTTTAGTTACATTTCCTCATCATTTGGTACAGTGAAATCTATTTAAAATATTAATTACAAGTTAAAAAGGTATATGATTACAGAGAAAATCTTTGACTTTGTTTGTGAAATAAATATATCATAAATGTCTTGCCCAAGAACTTCATTAGATATGAACTTCGCCGTCATCTCCGATTGGTAGATCGTCGT
Source organism: Candelabrum cocksii (assembly GCA_963930725.1). NCBI lineage: Eukaryota > Metazoa > Cnidaria > Hydrozoa > Anthoathecata > Candelabridae > Candelabrum > Candelabrum cocksii. The sequence continues at coordinate 4,501,307 of OZ005665.1, forward strand.
CAGGGCAGCTTGGAGAGCACGAGTTGTGACTGGTTAGTCGTGTGAATTTGAAATAGATTTGCATGACACAAACTGTTTCTAATGGTGTCATTTTTATGTCTAAGATAAAAATATATTTGAAATGGATTTATTTCCAAACTGATAAAAATTGGATTAATTCCACAAATATGTACATACCTGGGTTGATGGTCCCGCGATAATTATTGTGTGTGTTGCTCAAGTGAGGAAAACGTTTGTCATTAACATGAGAGGTTCTGCTCTATTTATACTTCTTATATTTCATATAATTAACTTAATCCCAGCGCTTTTATGACAATATTAGTTCAATAAGGAATTTCTACCCAATCTTACACGTCATCGTAGGTATCTTTGTTCTCCATTCCATAAGACAAAATAAAATGAGATATCAATACGCGTGGTAGGTATTCTTAATCGATTAGATCTTGATTTTGGTTCACGAGAACGAATGTAACTAAAGAAGTACTAAAATAAGCACTTCATTTAATTGTGAATGAATAAACTTGTATACCTATCTATATCGAGAAAAAATTAAATTTACGCGCTTTTTGACGAATAATACCTAGCACAGAGAATAAATTGTGGCGGCAAATATTTGTATTTTTTATTTTGCAAAAATTACTATCGTTTCAGCAACAGTATTTTATTTTTTGACATATTAAACAAGAGAAAAAACCTGTGTTGCAAAAATGTACGATGTACATTGTACACACTGTATGGTAAATAAAATTAAGATAGGAGAGAAGAGAACTAGTGCGTCAATAAATACTGTTTCATATTTGATTGAACCTTTTGTCTTAATTCTGATCGACCTAACACGTTTGTTTTACATTCTCCTCATTCTAAAGGGAACACAAAATCTTTGTAAAATTTGTCACGGAAGGTTTCAATATTAAAAAGTCTTTTATTTGCAGTAACACGATTCCATAATTATAGATTACGTGTAAGATATGAAAAAACAGAGATTCGAATGCTTTATATAGTTGAATGTGTAGTGTGTAGTGTGTGTGTGTTTGGATGTTATTTCATTAACACACAATAAATCTATAAATTTCAAGATATATTATTTGAATTGATAAAAGAGTGTTTTTAAATTTTTCTTTTCTTGATCGTTGAATTAACCACTGTTGTTTTGACGACTATAAAAATAGTTGAACCGATTAAAGCAAATGCATATTGATATGTCGTGTTATAAATAGGAAAGAAACAAACAATAGTTTTTAAACACTGTGATTTCAAAAATCTATTAAAACCAAAGAGAAGAAAAAAAATATATTTAATTTTAAAAATGAATTGTTGCAGGACCGTTGTAAATTCCTGCATATCACTGCAATAATCGTATTTAATTTTGAAGTTTGTAAGAAACTACTGTACATTGTATAAGATATATGTCACGATATATAGTCCATGGGATTTGGATACTATTGGTATAAAAAAAAGGACTATTCGTGTTATATACCATCGAAAAGCTTATCTTTTGGGGAATAAGAAAAACCATGTTGGAGGGTGTAAAAGTGTCTTTTGAAAGAATGAGGGCACTTCTCCGTAGAGCGGATGTTGATTTTCAAAAAACTGTATACATTGAAACTGATAAGATAATCGAGATGACGTTGAACAAGGATAAAAAATCAGCCGGTGGCTGTATTGGATTTTCAACAAACGTGAATGCTGTCCACAAATGGGAGATAAATGCAGCATACAGAGCGGCGTTGGGTACATGCTTCTACCAACATCTAGATTATCACCCACAAAAATACAAGCACCATGATCTCAATCCATCACGAATCAAGAAAAACGAGAATGATGTTCAGCAAATACTCTCTATCATCGAAACAACCTTTGTCGACCCTCTCAGTCCTTTGCCGTTAATTTCAATATCAACAGGTGTCATAGCTACAGAGACGTTTTTTTCGGACATGCTTTCTGCCAAGATAAGGGGGGATCAGGCATTCAATAAATTTGTTCGGACCAGATTTGGTGATAAAAGAACGATGTGCATATTTGCCCCAATAAAAAAGTTAAAGCTTTCCACTTTTTCAAGCATGAATAAAATCAAAAAATGCAAAGTTAACTCCAATATCGTTCCAATGCAAGCAAGTAAAGAACTTTTCGCCAAGATATCTTTGGTTGTGCAGAACCGTTCATTAGACATGCGATCGGTCTTTACGTTTCCACTTGGACCTCTTCCTTGGTTTCTTGCAGAATCAAGTGGGGCGTTAAAAAAAACTTCAAAAGCAGCATTAATGCACAAGTTGGAAGGAAATGTCGAGCCATTGGAAAACCTTAGTGGAAGATATGCGATCACTTTTGATGGAATGGCTTGTGTGCAACAATCCAAAGTCAACAACAAAACATTTGGTAAACTCGCAATGGATTTTTTGATCAAGGTTTTATCAGCTGGCGCAAAAACAGATAGAATAGATGTTGTCTTCGATGTCTACCGCGATCAATCGATAAAGAATGTCGAAAGAAACAAACGGTCAAGAGAGCAGCTATTGTTCAAGACCATAATAGAAACTGCAGAGATAAAACAGTGGGAGTCATTTCTTTCAAGCAATGACAACAAAAATGCTCTAGTTGCTTTCATTGTTGCTCAATGGCAAAAACCAGAATTTCGTTCTAGAATTGGAGACAAATCCTTTTATGCAAGAAATGGGACCGAAGCCATCAAAACTTATGCTGTAGAGACTTCTATTGAAAACCAGCTTCAAAGCAACCATGAAGAGGCAGACACACGAATGCTGCTACATGCCAGACACGCCAGTGCGAAATGTTCGAAAGTGTTGATATCAAGTCCTGATACAGACGTTTTCATCATCTGTTTGGCTGCACAGATCAACATTGAAGCTAGATTGTACTTCTTTACTGGTATCAAAAATGCAAAGAGAATAATCGACGTCACTAAGGTTGCAGACAAAATCTTTGAGACAATCAAGGAATGTGATGTCCAAAAAGAAGTTGTGATGAAATCATTGATTGGGTTTCACAGCTTCACGGGTTGCGATACAATAAGTTCATTTGCAGGAAGAGGAAAATTGAAACCTTTAAAAGTTCTTCTCAGTGACATCAAGTACATCCAAACCTTTGCACAACTTGGAGAAGGCACAGAATTGGATTCGACGGATGTGCAAATCATTCAATCATTTGTATGTCACATGTATGGTTACAAAGGCACAGATTCAGTTGATAAAGTAAGATACAAAATGTACTGTAGAAGCTCCGGAAAGATCTTTTACGAAAATCTACCGCCATGTAGCGATGTTTTGAATCTCCATACAGCAAGGGCGAACTACCAGGCAGGAGTATGGAGAGAGAGCTTGGTGCAGAATCAAAGAGAGTTTGATCCATTGGAACATGGATGGAGTTAGGAAGATGACGGTGGCTTTTCAATCAAGTGGATGACATGTAACCCAGCTCCAGATGAAGTAAGTAATAAGTAACAATATTAAAATATTACTAAAATATCTAAATAGCTTACATACAATCAAGTTTTTACATTTTCATTGTGTGGAGATTGCATTTTCTTTTACAGGTATTCGAACTTTTGTCTTGCGAATGCAGAAATCTGTGTGGCGATTGTTGCCTGTGCGTTATCAATTACATGAATTGCACTGACATATGTTCGTGTCGCGATTGCAACAATAAAATGATGGACGAAACTGAAGATGAATCTGATGAGACAATGGACGACACAAGTGATGAAGAGGACTAAGAACCACCTCTCTAACTTTAATAGATTTCTATAACTTTCACCTTATTTATTTGCTCCAGCTATAATAAATACAACGTTGTTTAATCATTTTGAATTGAGGAATTGAACTTTGGGATTGATATAATCTATTTTCATTCTTTATGATGAAGAACAACTAAGATTGACAAATAATTATTTTTAAGCTAGGATGATATATAAAGGATGATAATGCTTAAAAATTGAAAGGGAATCACTTTTAGGGTGTGTTTTCTTAGGAAAATGATTACGAAACACTCAAATCTGAGCAAAAAAGCCAAAAACTGGTCAAAATTGAGCTCTACAAAGGAGAGAAAATATTTTTAAAATGAAAATTCATGATTTATGATTTTTCTTTGTATGATTAATAAAATAAAACTGTTAACTATTGTTTCAAACAGAAATTTTAACTTAAATTGAATGTATGTAATTTTTTGAAAATCAATACGCTCTACGGAGAAGAGCCCTCATTCCTTTAAAAGACACGTTTACACCCTCCAACATGGTTTTTCTTAATCCCTAAAAGATAAGCTTTCCGATGGTATATAACACGAATAGTCCCTTTTTTGATACCAATATTACCCAAATCCCAGGACCAATATAACAACACAAAAATTGTGTTGAAAAAACAGAAATGATACTCTAAATCTGTCTCGGTTTGGGTATTTCAGATACAGTTAAATGCCCTCCTACGATCTCCGATAAGAAAACGACTCATCCGCTTAAACGACAATGCATATTTGAATAAGATAATATACTCGAGAAAGTATATTATTATGAGTTTCGCTAAAGATTTGAAAACAAATTCCTTTTAAATGATTCGTTATATAACGTAAAAACGCCTCGTTGTTTCTAAAATCAATTTATTTCTCAAAATAAATTTTGACATAAGATCACGCATTAAAACACATGCAGTAGAAAAGGTCTTCAACGCATATTTTGACGTGAATGCTGTAGCCGAGGAATCATTCATTTGCATTCATTTGAATATTTTCGGTTCATTATATCAGTAGTGCCACCGTTATAATCTTTTGTTACCGAATGGAATAGTTCGTACCCTTTAACGGCGTATACGTTAATTTCTAATCTGTAGGAGATTTTCAAGCCAATTGAGAAATTATTTATTACAGGGGTGATGTTAATTTACGACCACCTACCATGCAAAATACATAATGATCAACTAGTTAGATAAATTAACATTTATATTAGACCGAGTGCTCTGGTACTAAGTAGTAAGGTAAGGTAATTAATTTCCACAACCTTTTACTAGAACATTGTTTGGGATCTTGAATTGAAACATGTTGAAAAACTTTCACCTTGTGTACCTTCAATGGTTAATCATACAAAAAGCCTCTTAAAATTTAAAAATAGGAACTATATTTTAAGCAAAATGGCCACAAAAAAGCATAAAAAGGAGATTTAAAAACTTTTGAGGTGAACTTTGAAACAAAGACAAACAATGGTTTTTCACCATGGCAAAAGGGTCAAGTCGTACATATCTGTACTTCAACTGGATGTGAAATTTCATTTCCTACCAAAAATTTCATTCGTTACTGAACGGAAATTTTGTCATAGAATGTTTGAGATTGGGCCAACCTACGAGGAAAATGCATTGTTTTACAAAGTGACTTTAGAGCTGAGATTGCATGAATAAACATGTTGAGAAAAACAAAAATGTTTCGCTACGTTTTTATTCGGTTGAATACAAAAACCAATAAATCTTTGTTTTCATACTAAAAACAGATTTATCTGCTTCATTTAGAGCTCAATAAGTTGATAGCATCGCCCTTTTGACTTTTAATTCAATTTAAAAGATAAATTTACACGATGGACGGAATTGTAAATAATAGTTTGTAACGATGACTTTATTAATATTGGAGAAAGTCAATTCATTCCAAAATTATTTCCAATTAAACTTCTACTTTCTTACATATATAATATATATCTATAAAATACTGGAGTTTAGCATTATATGTATGAAACCTTTCCCCATTCTATCTCAGGAAAAAGGTATTTACCTCTCCAAAGAGATATGTGAAAATTGAAGACTTCAAAACAATTAAATGAAATTTCGTCGGCACATTTTGTCTCGAAGCAAGTATTTTCGAAGGTCATCTTTGTAATACAACAGAAAATTGTGACAGCACCGTTTACACATTAAGAATTATGTTTTACTTACCTATTGAGTCAAACATTATCAATTTCCTAAAAATAAATCCCTAAATGACAGAACAGAAAGACAGAAGTTTATTATTTTCATTCCATTTTGTATATGTTGCCTTATCCTTTAAAAAATTAGTTTAGTTATCATGATTGATATCTAGCACATAAAGTTGTTTACATCACAGAAAGGGTTCACTCCATTGAGACTTAAACAATTATATTAGTTCCTGTTATTGTAATTATATTAATTGTCTTAGGATTTGAGTAATTATGTTTAATAGCTACATTCCTTCATGTAAAGATATCCCTAGGCAATTTATAAACATATATATACCAGACTTATTATATGATAGTATTAAACTAGTAATAAACTTATGAGCAGTTATTACAAGAACCCAAATCATAACATAGTCTTAGTTTTTGGTCATGATTTATTTAAAGTTAACTATTTGACGACGAACATCACACAAAGGTTAGCTATAGGTCTTTGCTCATCAAATTATACTTATCATAGTTCATTATATCGTTGAGAGAGATGAGGACTACCACGAGGAGGCCGAGCAATAATAAACTGACCATTTAAAAAACTAATTACAGGTCCTTTCTTAGGCACTGTTATAAATCTCGCAACAAAACATTTTCTATATAATAATACGAGACCAAGTCTTTCACGCTACTGTTTTACCATTACGATTCCTATTATAAAACACAAGAAAACGCCAAATGGTGTCTGATCAATGACTTTTAATATAGTAAAAAATCCTTGAAAAATTTTTCTATAAAGTTCTATATCTTTAGAAGAAAGTCAGAATTTTTTATTATTTTTGCTTTAATGTTTTTATTTGGTGTTTTTAAGAAGCAATTAGTACTCTTTTAATTATCTAGCTCTTCTTTGTATCAAATTAAAGTTTTTTAAATGCCTAGTAATATATAATAATATTTATTGTTATTCTCTTTTAAAAACGCGATAAATATTATACTCGAATGATCTCTGACATCATTATACATAAAAAAATTTGAAAACAGGAAAAAATATGAGAGAGATGGGAGAGATGAAGAAATTCTTGGCACTGCATCATTTTTTAGTATTCTACGTGTAGGCAAGTTTAACACTTCATTCTAAAATCATGACAAAAAACACACTAAAACAAATTGACGTTAATTGGAGGTTAGATTACCTTTAGGTCTCGTTTAAACTGATCTTCCTCGAATTGATTGTGGCATACTCGGATGTTTTGGTCACTTGGTAGATTGCTCTAATTTTTACCAACCAAATCCTTTTTTAACATACTTCACCAGGAAGTCTTGTTTTGTTTTGCAGTCCTGGCACAACAGACAGCACCAGAATAAACCATAATGTTGTGAAAATTATAAAAAGAAATAAATAGTAATATTTAATTAAGGAAAAAATGGTCTCTATCGCTGATGCAAAGGACGTGTTTTGTGGTTTAGGTTATCGAGGTTTTTGTGAGTGATTATTTGCTGCGCTGTCAATCTTACCTTTTAGCTAAGACATATGACATAAGACGCTTCACATTGCAGGTAAACATGTCATTGTTTCTACCGTTTGTTCCTTGTTGCTGTTTTTCACATCCCTCAAATCTACAAGTTTTCAACATCAATCATTTTCCGGGTTTTTGAGGATTTTAGGAAGCTTGGGTTGTAACCCCAGGGGACTGGCTCATATCCCGAAGAAATAGGATTTTTGAGCGTGGGAAACCTATACTTTTCCATATCATTATTATGTCATATTTCATTTACCAATATATTTTCCCTTACAACTGCTGAGCGCAATTACCAAGAAATTATCTTCCACTTAATATCCTTTTTACGGTGAACTTCTGTTCATAATTATTTCTAATTGGAAGATTCTTTTCCATCCTTATTGCACCCGAATAATTATCAAACTATTCTACCGTCGTATATATTTGTATTAATACACCATACCTTATAACAAAAACCTACTTTACCCTAGATCAATGTCAACAATCTGACTATTAGCGTACATCTTATTAATGTTGTGAATATATCTGTTCTGAACTTAACGCCCGACTGCTTGCCACCGGGCGGACTTCTTCTGGACAGTTTATTGAAACATCAGCAAAAATGCACGCATGCCCATATTGCAAATATGAACTGCGAACTGCAGCAGGAATATGCCGCCATGTGCAAAAAGTGCCCAAAAAGACCAAATACCACACATCAACCAAGTACACCACCTAACATAACACAATCCTTTTCTACATTAGCCAACACTCCAAAAACATCTCGAATTCTACCACCAACGTCAATTCTTAAAGATGTAACAACTGCACATCTTGATTCACCTAGCTTACCAGATTTGATGGTAAGTTAGGTGACAGTTAGAACCATAAAAATGTGTTTCTAATTCCAACTGGTAAACAAGGAAAGAGATTTATAAAACTATCATCGTTTTGACTGGAACAATTTAACAGGAATACAAACCTGCGAAATATTTCTCTAAAAGCTTTTATGATACTTCCTAGCCTTTTACTCCAAAAACCATCCAGGATGAGTAAATCAAAAGACCACATACAAAAGCTAGAGGAACGATTAGACCTTTGGGATAATGGAAAAATAGACCAATTAATAGAGGAAGGAGATATCATTCAGCGAAAATTCCTCACTTCAAAACGTAGAAGTAAAGAAGAACAGTTCGAATATTTTCTGGTCTTATCTTAAAAAGTAAAATCAATGCAGCACTCAAATTCTTGTCTGAAGAAAGTGATAATAGGATTCTGAAGACGTCAGATAAAGTAGTCAAAGAATTGAAAGTCAAACACCCTACCCCAGCGTCCATTCAACCAAACACTTTGCTGAATGTTCCACAAAAACCAATAAACAGAAATTATTTTGATAGTATTGACGAGGATACCATTAGATTTGCAGCGAAGCTAACAAAGGATGCCGCAGGACCATCTCAGTTTGACTCGGAGCAATACAGGCGTATACTTTGTAGTAACAATTTTAAAGCGGAAGGTTAAACATCAAGAGAACATATTGCCGTATTTACTCGAATTGTCGCAACTATGTCCATTGATCCGACCTGTTTGTCTTTTTCGAGAGAAAGAGAGAGTGTTCACGAGCAAGGCGTGTTTTCGAGTGACCGCTGTTTTGCTTGTTTTGGTTGTTACCGTGGATTATTTGTTCTTGCGATATAGAGACTTGCTGGTTATATATATTTGTGGACATTTACTGCGACTGTTGAGGAAATTTGAGGTTGTGCTTCAAGAGTTTCAGTGGAATTTTGTTCAATCCGCTTATTTTTTTAGTCTGAAAAAAAACTCCCGTATTCTCTCTTTAAAAAAAATTCCTCTTTTACAAACAATTCACTGCACTCCATCGGTGATTCTTCGCGTACCATATTCCACGAGAGTAGATTTTAACGTCTGACTGCTTGCCACCGAACGGAGTACTTCTACTCTCTAAAGATATTCACACGCCTTTTCTTGCAACATTTTTATCGAATTATCTTTTATAATACATTCATGTTGATTTGCTAATTTAGTTAAAGTTCTATGGTGTAAATTTTTTTTTCTTACTCCCAAAAAACATGTCTTTAAACGCTGAACAACTTGATAAATTCAGTAAAGCTGACCTCGTTTCTCATTACCTCAAACTTCAAACAGAATCGTCGTCAATGAAGAAAGAAAACTTATTTCTAAAGGAAACCGTTGCTACCCTTCTGTTACAACATCAAACAACATTGAAAGTCTTTGTCCTCATTAATGATTTTAATATGGAAAACTTAAAGGTCTGTAAGAGCAAACGCATATTCTCATCTGGGTTCGCCGTGGATCGATTGGCTATCGGAAGACTGAAGAAAGCCGTTATCAAGTCGTGCGTCATCTTGGCGATCTTATTGCCGAATATGGCGATTCATTAAACCAAAATCTTTAATTTCAGTGGTATGAATTTTGTCTTCTTTTCTTTTTGTGTGTGTTGTATTTAATTATCTATCGTGTTCTACTTTTCTTGTTTTTGTTGTTATCTCACTACATTTTGATTAGGAATAGTTAGATGTTATTTACACCATAGAACGAATTCATTAATAGCTACTGTTAATAAATAACATGGATCGTTGTGGTATTTGCGATAAGAAGGTTAGTCCTCCTTTTCAACATGCGATTCAGTGCGACATCTGCAATAAATGAATACATAAAAAATGCAACCGTTAAAGTGATATTGACTATACTGTTCAGCTTCTTCTACGTCGTGGTTTTGTATTCTATGTACCTTAAAAATTTTCCTTTTCTCAGCTCTTAATGATGTAGAGCTATCTACATATAACTGCTTACAATCTCCACATAACAAAAAATTAATTAAAGATATGAACCCTTTTATCTCTTCACAAAATTTCTTTAAATCTGATGACGATACTGACATTTACTGTAAATTCTACGATATAGAGGATTTTAATTAATCTATAACAAGTAGCAGAATAATCTTTCTTTTTTACACATGAATATAGCATCTTTATCTGCGCACTTTGAAGAGCTAAACATTCTTTTATCTTCATTAAAATCGAATTTTGAAATTATTGGGATATCTGAATCAAGAATTATAAAAGATTCCTCTCCTTTAATAAATATAGACAATGGCGGATACGTAACTGAATATACTCCAACGGAATCCACTTGTGGGGAAACACTTTTATATATCTCGGATAAACTTCTCTATAAAACCCGTAATGATCTAACTATGTACAAGAGCAAATTACTCGAATCAACATTTATTGAAATTGAGTGCAGAGAAACAAATGATATAGTGGAATGTATATATAAACTTCCAGCTATGAATCTAAGTGAATTTAAAAACGATTATATGCTTTCTTTCCTATACAAATTATCAAAGGAGAATAAAAGTGTTTTCTTACTTGGCGACTTTAATATAAATTTACTTGCATGCAATAACAACAATAGCATTTCAAATTATTTTGACTTATTATCTTCTAACAATTTATCGCCTACAATTACCCTTCCCACACGAATAACAAACACCTCAAGTACAATCATTGATAACATTTTCACTAATTCTACTTCAGATCATATAATTTCTGGAAATCTTACTTCTTTAATTTTAGATCATCTGCCCCAATTTCTTATTCATCAAAATGTAAACAAAGTCAAGTCTTATCAACATAATATATTTAAACGGAATTTCAAAAAAAAAATGAATACAGCCAAATGTTGTAAAAACTTTAAATCAACAAACTGGGAAAACGTTATCGAAAAGATGTTACGAGCAAAATGTTAATCATTCATTTAATTTATTTTTAAATTTATTTTCAATTCTTTATTAGATAGTCATGCTCCACTAAATAAAGTTAGCAAGAAATGTTTTAAAAGACTACTTAAACCTTGGATAACCAAAGGCATTAGAGTTTCGATAAAAAAACGCAACCTGAACGCAACAGAAAAGAAGCTTTAAACAAACAATTCAAGTTGTATAAGAATCTAATTGTTTCACTAATTAAACAAAGTAAAAAAAATAATTTTGAAACTTATTTTAGAAGGAATAACTCAAACCTACGTCAGACGTGGAAAGGAATCAATAAATTGATAAACATTAGTAAAAAAATTAACACTACCAACAAGTTTATCTAATGAAGATTCAGTCATCACAAATCCTTTACAAATTTGCAACGTCTGTAACAACTTCTTCACATCCATTGCTGGTAATTTACAGTCGTCAATCCACTCCTCTCACACAAAATTTAATAAATTTCTTAAAAATCCTACTTTTAATAGTAGTCTGAGCGAAATAGCTGATAAAGTAGCTCAACCTAGAATAAATTAGCAAGTATTCATATTTGGTATCATTAGAAGCGTAATTTTATGTAGATTAACATATCAAATGCCTCCCTCCGAGCCCCCATGCAAAAGATTTTTATGGAGCATCTACTGGGGGAGGTTTATTAGGGTTTCTTAAAGAAAAACCACTATTATTGCAAACTTCAAAGCCTTGTTTTTTACAAAATACTAGTCCAATCTCTTTCAAACTTTACACAAATGTTTAATATGTTATACTTTTCAAAATTTTCAAAAAAAAATTTCATTTAAGCAATTGAAAAATATGATTGTTTTTGTAGTATTTTATCTGCCATAAACATAATATAACGAGGGCATTAGGTTATTATATACCTTAATCAGTTTTGCACTGGGGTTGTACCTTAAATATGGCTAAAAAACATTTTCAGGGGGTAAAATTTATGATTTTTATGATCTAACATTTTGGAAAAGTATGTGAAATAACATTTCTAAAAAGCGCAGTATGCAAAAGTATGCTCTTTGCCTTTTTTCATTTTGACACACTTCTTCAATCATTGATTTAGTATTTCAAATGTTACACACAAGTTTGAAACTGTTCTCTTTCGAACTTTGAATTATTATAGAATATATTAATGTGAACTAAATGTTTTATATATATTATTGTTGTTGAGTAAACTACAGGTAAGGTTGTATAAATAAATGAAACGTAAATATGTCTAAGTTCTGTAACAACTCATATCTAATGTTTTGAATAAGGGCATACTTTCATAGTTCTGTTCTTTAGAAAATTGTAAAAATCACGAAATGAACAGAATTTTTGATTACTTTTTAACAGGTTTTTGAAATGAGTGGTGCCCTAGGCAAACCGAGCACCAGTAGTGCAGCAATTGAGGATATGAGCATAGATTAACAAGTAAGCAAAATGTTTGTAAAGCTAGTGTGGGTTAGGGCTTATATGTATTTTTAAATGAGGTATTATTTTCTAAGACTTATTAAATCAACTTTTATGTTAATCTGCAATATCAATTGTTTGTACAGATTAATGTAAGTTGGTCTGCATAGTTTTTAATTACTTTTCTACAGAACCTCGTTGGCAACTTGACAAATGGTGAGATAACAGATGGTGGAAACTGCATTTTCTGCAAACAACCTCCTGTTTTAAAAGAAAGACTTCCTACAGTAAAGAAGGGAATTGAGAAGATAATTAAATACACTCAAGTTGTTAATGATCAGGAAGCATCTAGCATGATCTCCGAGAAACTCTCAACTCATAGATCAATTCATATTCACCGTAGTACCGAATTTTCTTAAGATATGAGAGAGCAGGTAAAAGAAAGATTCCACAGTTGCTACAATCCAAAGAGATGCAGATACTTGTTGACTGTTTTGGAAATCTGGATTCTACTCAAGATTACTGAATTGCTGGAGTAAAGCTAGCTCTGAAGAGCTTTGGAGGAAAGGTATGGTATATTGTTTCTCCACATATTTAAAAGTAAATAATTTAGTAAAGACTAGGATACAATTTAAAAATTTAATAAAACAGGGTTTTGAGCATTGAAATATTTTTTAAGGAAACGGAGAATCTGGTGCATTTGAGATACTACAATTGCATGGAGGCAACTGCAACATGCTCATCTGTGCAACCGGAAATCTTACCTCCCACGGAACGTGCAATTCACTTTAATGCATTAAAGATTTACTTGCAGTTATGCCAATGGAAGTCGCATACACTTGCTTGTTTGGATCCAGTTGAGTGGGGATGGCAAAAAGGCGATGGTGCACTGATGCCAGTCACGACAGACCTCGCAGCTGAGCAGGTTTCTTTTGAAATTCATTCGATGCAAGTGCAGCACTACTTCAAAGAACACGAGTGGCTCAAATACTTGCACCTGTTGCAAAAATGGGTTAAAATGTGTTGCTGCATGTCGGGGTTGCCATGGTGTAGATTGCCAAAACGTCACTGAAGTGTCCATGGAAGATAATGACTGCGATGTGGATGAAGAGTATGAATTCGACAGAAACATTTTTGATATATTTAACTAACTACAATACCATTCTAATTATTAAACCTGTTTTTCTCATTTTTATAGTTTAAAAACAAAAGCCGTTATTTTTCTACTGATACTAACCTCCTATTTCAGAAATGTTTACATGATGAAAAATAAGAGGTTAGACACCTAATCTAGCATGAGGCCTGAATAGATATTCTTATAGTTATACCTTCTTATTCTCATATTTACATATGTTTTTGTTTATTTTTCGGGTGGTGAACCCCCGGATTTTTTTTTGAAAATTATGACATATTACAACATATAACATTTGTGTAAAGTTTGAAAGAGATTGGACTAGTATTTCGTAAAAAACAAGGCTTTGAAGTTTGCAATAATAGTGGTTTTTCTTTAAGAAACCCTTATAAACCTCCCCCAGTAGATGCTCCATAAAAGATTTTCGCATGGGGGCTTGGAGGGAGGCATTTGATATGTTTAATCTACATAAAATTACGCTTCTAATGATACCAAATATGAATACTTGCTAATTTATTCTAGGTTCAAACCTAATTCGCTCAGACTATAGTATTTTCATTTCCCCAACTACTAGCGATAAAGTCTTTAATTGCAAAATTGTCTAAAAATAAAACCTCAGGCCCTAATAGTATCCCAACTGCAATATTACAACTAATAAATAAACAAATATCTCCCATTCTTTCGAACTTATTTAATTTATCTATTAATCGCGAGATTTATTTTGTTTACTTAATTGAGAGATGGTGATGTAGAAATAAATCCTGGTCCCGGTTTACCTCGTCATCGTTCATCGAAATGCTCAGTTTGTAATAAAACTGTCCGTTGTAACCAAAAGAGATTTGTTTGTACTAAGTGTATCACGACCACCCACGCTAACTGTACAACCCTCAACCGCCAAGTTATGCAGTCGAGAACGCCAACTCCGTGGACTTGTACAAATTGTATTCATCTCAAACTCCCATTTGCAAATCATTATGATCTCAATAATTCCCTTGAAATTGACCAACAAGCATTGAATTGTGACTCAACCGAATTTCTCAATAAATATCGAAACCATACATCCATTGCGCATTTGAATGCTCAAAGTCTGCTATCGACGTTTAGCGAATTTTCAATAATTCTTTCATATTATAAATTCGATAATATATGTGCTACAGAAACGTGGCTAAAAGATGACACTACTCAAATTAATTACGTTCAAATTCCTGGATATGATTTTGCGTACAATAACCGCCTCGTGTCCAAAGGTGGAGGTGTGGGAATGTATGTATCCGAAAACCAAACCTTCAAAACAAGAAATGACATTACGATGATAGATGCGTCAATTGAACACCAGTGGATAGAAATAAAAGGCAAAAATAAGAACTCTCCCTTCCTTGTTGGTTGCATATATCAACCGAGCTCGAATGAATCTGCAAAGAGACAATGGTGTGGGAAATTGAACAATTTATTATTATTATTATTATTATTATTATTATTATTATTATTATTATTATTATTATTATTATTATTATTATTATTATTATTATTATTATTATTATTATTATTATTATTATTATTATTATTATTATTATTATTATTATTATTATTATTATTATTATTTATTATTATTATTATTATTATTATTATTATTATTATTATTATTTATTATTATTATTATTATTATTATTATTATTATTATTATTATTATTATTATTATTATTATTATTATTATTATTATTATTATTATTATTATTATTATTATTATTATTATTATTATTATTATTATTATTATTATTATTATTATTATTATTTTAGTTGTTAGTTTAATTATTATTGGTGTTTAGTTCCTCAAGATTTTTTATGGTATTAGTATTTTTGTCAACGATGGTTTTTATGTTATAGCAACTTTACAACTTTAGGATCGAGGCTACAACAGTCACTGCAAATGCATGCAGAACAACGCGTGTAGTTTCTGAAATAATTTACACTCCTGTGCATATCACAGTTCTCATTGCAACATTTCGCACTCAAATCTTCCATTGAGTTATTATTTAAACGCACAGGTTTCTTTAAGCTTCTCCCGTATGAGGACTTTGTAGAAGACATAATAGAAAGATAACAAATTCAGAATGGGATGGAAACCAGGCTGCAATTACTACAACTACTTGCGACCAATTATACCTAAATGACAACGGATGTTGACAAAACAAAATTTAATTGGGCAATCAGTAATGTGATAATTACAAATTTTTGGTTTATGAGAAAGAAATCCTCAAAGAAAAACAACAATGTAGTCCAAAATAATTTAAATACGAAAGCAAAGGAGTTCCAGCCTCAAGCAACCCTATTCCTTCAGGATATGGAGCAATCCCTTAGAGCTACAACCCAAGTTAGGACTGAAGGCCCCTAACAACCGGAAAAAAATGGTGGCAATTTAAAATACCAAAAAACGAAAGAAAAAAACAGAAAAGAAAAACGATTTTATCTAGCTTTTTTAAATGATTCTAAAAACAATAGTAAAATATAAACAGGATAAAACGTTAAAAGTATATACACAGTAAAAGATTCAAAACAAGATTAATTCGATATCTTACGACACTTGATAAGCACGTCCGTTCACTTCGGAAACCAGGCTCCGAAAAAAGATTTTTAAGATTAATGGTTCATCCAAACCGACAAACATACTTTCGCTTATCAAGGACCTCGAACACGATGTAAAAACATTGTCGTCTTGATTCCACATGAAAAATCTGTTAAGTTACTTACTCATTTAAAGTACGAAAATCACTGGCTGAAGCCCTCATTCTATCAAAGCTAAACTACTGCAATGTTAACTCCCGCAATTCATGGTGAACCGTCTTCAACGTCTACAAACGTGCGCAGATGGTTATGTCTATAGGAGGTATGCGACAAAGAATGAGGTTCTGGCGCTTTTACTGAATGCCAATAGCCGAATATATTGATTTCTCCATCATGCTCTACACTCTGAGGGTTGGCCAACATATTTGAAGTTGGAAACGGTCCACTACAATCGAATCACACAACTTAGCCAAGATGGAGTTAGAATTAAACATGGAGAAAAGCATACGTTTCAAGACCAAAAAATTTTTTTTAATAATTTACCGAAATCTGTCAGAGAAGAAATTAATTTGAATAAGTTTGTATGGGAGACAAGAAAATTCTATCGTGATAAAGCTCTAGCTCGCTTATCCTAATTGTATTTTGGTATCTTCATTAAATTTTGCATCAACTTTGCTCATGTTTTTAATTTAATTGACCTTGTATATATTTTCTTGCATCATATATATATATATATATATATATATATATATATATATATATATATATATATATATATATATATACATTTCATGTTTTAAATCATAATATATTGTTTTTTTCTTTCCATAAAGAATCTTCAATTGCACTTCGCACTTTAACAGCGGAATATCTTCCCACTTCAAAATTTTTACATCGGGCTATAGGTAGGTCTAAAGTGTCCCGTATAACATTTTGAAGTCTACGTTTGTTTGAGATGGGATCAATTGTAAGGTCATACTTTAATAACAACTCCTTTCTCTATACAAACATTGTGTAAAACTACACATGCCAAACCCATAGCTTTCACTGTTTCTTTGTGACTTTCACATTTTCTGTGCAATACTCTTTAATCTTTAATCTTAACAACCTTTTAGCTTGCCAAATGCACCTTCAGTGACCATTCGTGCACGTTTACGATAGGAGATAATTTTTCTTTGGAATCTACATCGAATTTCCTTTCCAACGGTATATAATATGTTGAGATTTGAGAAAGTTGATTTCCCATCGAAAAAGTGTTGACGTCAGCAATCACGTGACTTTTGGGTGTGTCTCCCACCCTAAATTTGTTTGGAATACATGATAGACATTTGTATCAAATTTCATGCCTTCTTCACAATTTGAACTATTGTTATGTTTTTAATGCTAACAGCCCTCACTAACACGAACGCTATCGGTAATGGCGTTCTCTAAATATTTGTTCCTGAACTGTAAGCGGATGAGCCATCGCGTTGTTTTTGCCCGTTTTACGATAAGTGTCGTTTACAACCAACAGAAACGGGTGCACTGAGAGGTTAACTTTCACGGATCACGAACTTGAATTTTTCTTGTGAATTAACCTTCGCGGATCACGAACTTGAATTTTTCGCGTGGATTATTAACTTTCGCGGAACACGAAATTGACTTTTTTTCGCGTGGATTAACTTTCGCGTATCAAGTTCAATTACGCGAAATGCGCGAAAGATTCTCCACGCGAAAGTTTCTACACCTAAAGTATATAGCTAGTATATAATATTGGTTATTAACAAATGTTAACTTTTAATAAAGGTTTATACAGTGACAAGTTATTTTAAATACGAATTGAACTCAAGTTCCTACCTCCTCAGATTGATCAAGTTTTTTGATAATATTTCTCCTTAAGTATACCTTTAAGCGTATTTATTAATGTTGGATGATTAATTTTTCGATATTTATTTTTGCAATTCGATGGTTAAAAAAAATGTGTTTTGCGGTATTTATTTTTGCGAATTGGGTCTTGGACAAAAATTTTGCGATATTTATTTTTGCGAATTGTGTCTACAGCAGAATTTTTACGGGATTTATGTTTGCAAATCTAATAAGCTTTAAGTCACTGTAGCTCAGTGGATAAATTTTTGCGGTATTTATTTTTGCAAATCTAATATTAAAGAAATATTTTTAAACGTATTTTATGAAAATGAAAAGTTTTCTGGAGAAATAAGTCACTCAAATTTTGCGAATCACTATTTTTGAAAATTTTTGTGGTACTTTAAGGAAGAAATTGTTGCGAGAAGAAAAAGTTGCGGGAAGAAAATGTTGCGAGCAAATTTTCGCAACTTTCGCGACTTTTTCTTCCCGCAACTTCTAATTATTTCTAGTGTTCGCAACAATTTCTTCCCGCAACTTTTTCTTCCCCCAACTTTTTCTTTTTT
The DNA here is from genome assembly GCA_963930725.1 of Candelabrum cocksii. Taxonomy (NCBI): domain Eukaryota; kingdom Metazoa; phylum Cnidaria; class Hydrozoa; order Anthoathecata; family Candelabridae; genus Candelabrum; species Candelabrum cocksii. The sequence goes on from OZ005665.1 coordinate 4,520,001, forward strand.
TCTTGTTATTTTATAGAAGCATCCGAACAAAAATAACGTTTTCGTTTTGGACCTTTTTTGTATAAGTAAAGTTATATGAAGTTTACACCTTTCTGTGTACATTGAGCGTATGAAAATATTAAAGTCTGGTCCGTAGAAACTGCTTATAAGAAAATCCGTCTCCGATTTTTCAAACAATCCGCAGTAGGCTGTATTAATTTTGGAATAAATTGAGTGTTCAAACGCTATGTTGCTTGGAACGACAATAAAAATTATTGTATGTTCAACTTCACTTGCAACATTTTATGTACGCAACTTTTTATAAATGTCCTGTCTCGCAACAATTAATGTACACAACTTTTTCTTTTAAAGTTGCGAAAATAAAATCGCAACTTTTGCGACTTTTTCTTCCCGCAACAATTTCTTCCTTTAAAGTATTTATTTTGGGTGTAGGACAAAACCCCCCTAGGACAAAACCCCCTAGGGCAAAAACACCCATTTTTTATAGAGTAAGACAAAACACCTTTTATTTTAAAATAATTATATAGTCAAGGCACCTAAAATCTACGCATCAACAAAGTTCTGGAAAAAATACGCGGCAAAAATTCACAATGAAAGATAATTATTAATTAATTTTGGGCCCAAATTTTAAAATATTTTGTTTGCTTTGAAAATTGGTAAGTTTACTAATTAAATGATGCTCATTTCAGACCAAGTACCAGAATTCGGATATTTTTACCCCTAATACCTTATTTGGGCAAATTTGGGTCTAATGTTTAAAATATTCCGATAAGATAAAATAAGATCTAGTTTTAGGGAAATTGTTATACGACAGAGCGTTAATGTTAAAATCGCCGGCTATACAAAGATACTTTTTTGCTGGTTAGTAGATTTGGAAACAGATTTTAGTGCGTTTTTAAAATTTTCTCCTGAACGACAGCTGTATTTCCACAAATAGCATCTCCGCATGCTCGTTTGACGTCATAAACATATGAGAACAATGCAGAACAAACAGCCAGAAACATGCATTAAAACTCCACCACCCGACTTACCAGAAGCACGTGACAGTTCAATAAATGTATAATCTGGCAGCTGGTATGACAAGATCTTAATAATTGGATTTTCACACCATGTCTCACTTAAGCATATGACGTCAAAAATTCTTTTGCATGTGTTCAGAAACATGCCTCAAACATTTTCATTCTATTTTCTTTCCTCGCTTTTCTCGCTACAGGCAGATACGAGAATTGTAGAAGGAAACAGAGGTGGTTCGGCGTTAATATACAACGGTTACAAGTACCAAAAGAACAAAAAGCGAGGTAATAACATCTATTGGAGATGCTGGCGAAAGGATTGCAGAAACGGGATTTAAAACATATAGACAGTTATTGGAGGGCAATTTGTAATTGTACCGCCCATTTCGCCGTTTAATTTAATTTTCGTTTGTTGATGATTTTTAAGAAAAAAGAATGAACAAATCTGGAACCATTTTTTTTAAAATTAATATCGATCGACTGAAACATCTTTTAAAAATGTTAAATGACAACTCAGAACTAAACCTTTTTTGCTCAGGTTTCATAGAAAAATGTTTCCTAATAATATCTTAATTAGCTACAGATGCAAAACAAAAGAAACAGTCCATACCGTAACTATTCTAAAGAGAATATAAGACATGTCGGACCATCGATCGGTATAAGACATGTCGGACCATCGATATGTCGGACCATCGATCGGAGCCGTCACAACACATCCAAAAGGAAATTTTAGGTGTGATGACATCAATCGTTATCCATAGTTTCATCAAAAACTTATTTTGCCTTTCGTGGAAGATTCGAGAATAAATATCTGTTTAATAGCTGAACCAACACATCACTAATAATGATTATTAACTTTATTTCTGCTATAAAACGCATATGTATAATCTACTTTTGTGTGGTTCAGATTATCAGAAATAACAGCAAAATGTTTCTTTTTAACTTTGTATATCCATGCTTATGCAGTAAATATTGTAGCATTTTGATGCGGCCAAGAACCGACTGTATTTTGATCTGATATTAGATATATACAACTTTTGCTACTATGTCACATGTTATTTTGATACAAAATTAGAAAAGTAGCAAGAATTAGGTTTGTTTATTACCATTATATAACTGTTTCGTAACATTAGGTTTTTGAGGTCAAAATACATTTAGAAGAATATTTATATTTAAGCTGTAGTAATTACAGGGCTCTTTAAATTACTGCTTATGTGTTCTTTTTCAAATTGTTGATGATTAATTTAAATTAAATAAACATCACACTGGGTCTGATGACTGATTTGTTTTCATTTCTAGGAAAATATATAACAAATGGGTGGTGGGCACTCATCATTCAATGAAGATGAGTTGAAAGAGTACCAAGAGTTGACCTACTTTACGCAGAAGGAAATTCTACATTGCCACAAGCGCTTTCGTCAGCTAGACATTGAGACTGTTACTAGAAACAAAAACGCAAAATTGTCGCAGAGGAAAATCCTTCAGTTACCTGAGCTCTGTGTGAACCCTTTTCGTGACCGTATTTGTAAAGTATTTTCTTCCACTCATGATGGTGATATGTCTTTTGAAGATTTTTTAGACATGATGTCTGTTTTCTCTGAGAATGCACCAAAAAGTGTCAAAGTGGAATATGCTTTTCGAATTTATGATTTTAATGAGGATGATTATATCTGTGCTAGTGACCTATGTCGCGTGATCAGAAGATTGTGCGGAGAGCAGAAGCTCTCAGATCAGAATTTGCAGACCGTAACGAAAAAGATTATGTTGGAAGCAGATTTAGATGACGACAATAAGTTGTCATTTGCAGAGTTCGAACATGTTATATCTAAAGCCCCTGACTTTGTAAATTCCTTTAGAATACGTATTTAATTCTTCATGAAATTTTTTTATTTTCACTTAATGTATTATTCATTTGCCTCTGTTTGCCTCTGTTTGCTTTTAGATTTGAGTTTGATTGAGGACTCTTTTATTAGGTATCTAAAAATTGTATATGTTATATGTATAATTGTATAATATATAATTATTAACAAAATCATATCGTTAAATAGTAATGGCATACCCATTGGGTCATGTAACTTCTTTGACCTCATGGACATAAGCACCCATCCCCTCTATGCATTGCCACCAAGTTTAAAATCCGAATTGTTATCGCAAGATTCAACAATGGGTTCAACAATGCTTTCTGCTTGCTGGCGTTGGCGTTAGGAATGGCATCCAGAGCTGTAAAAACGACGACGATGATGATGATGATGATATAATTACTTGTCGATTAAACTTGCACTGTCATATTTATTATTTTGCGGCACGGTATCATTACTGGGCTTCTTAAGGAAGGTGGAGATCTCTTCTCATCTTGAGTTGTATACATAAGTTTATAGCAATATCCATGTATATATAATGATATTAAAAATAACATTTATCATAATAAGTTATGATTTATCACAGGTGTGTTTTCCATAATCACAGTCAATGATTTACATGTTTAAAATGTCATTCATGTCATTGATATTGTATAGTTATAAATTGAATTCAATATTATATATATATATATTTATTTTTAATCTTCTATATTCTATTGATGAATGGCATTTGTTTCTGGTATCTTGTAAAAGAATATATATAACAGTTCTTTTTTGTTTAAAAATATCTGTTTTTTGTAGTTTCCCTATTATAATGTCTAGTAGCTCAGATGGTGAAGATCTGTCAAAAGAACTCTCAAATGCAAGCATTTCATCTGATAACATCAGTAAAGCGTTAACAGAATCTTCAATTATAGTGTCCAATAAAAGTGACGACATTGTATCAAAAGAAAGCAGTTTTTCCAGCACTCTAAGTCCTTCCATGCGAAGTTCACAATCCTGCTTAGACACTGATTCTGAGAGTGAATCTGCTTTGAAGGAAAACAACACATCAAGTCGAGAAAGTAGAACAAAAACTTTGAGTAAAGAGTCTGTTAGCAAAGATACTCTTGTCAATAAAGAAGATTTTGGCAGTTTTCAAAACATTAATGATAGTGAATCACTGTCTTCTAGAGGCACATCTGGTTTCTCCATAAAATTTGCTGAGAGCAATAGTGGCTTAGGTAATGTTGAAAAAGAAGAATTTCTCGCAAGCAGAAGTTCCTCTAATAGCTCTCTAACAACCAACAATTCTGTAGAATCAAGAAGTAGCGTTAGCAGTAGAAAACACCGAAAAAAGGATAACTCTCCTCACAGTAGTAGTAATGATGACGATATGTCAGGTGTATCAAATGAGAAAATTGCATTAGATGTTAAAACAAGCAAAAATGAAAAGAAAGAACTGGATCAAAGTGTTAATGATAAATCAGATACGTGCAAGGGTAATGATAGTTCAATTGACAAACGCAACTCATCCGGTAGTAGTTCTTCTGGTAGCAAAAACACTAGCCAGATGTCTACACTGGGTAACAGTTCCCTAGGAAATGAATTTGTAAAAGAGGACAGTATTTTAGTGGAAAGAGGTGGCCACTTTAAACTTGTTGACCCAGATGACTTAACCGTAGATTACTTGCCAATGCCCCATTCCAATCAAAAGCTGAAGCAACGCAACAGGACTTGGTTTGGAAGGGGGAAATATCACACATATACACATGTGCAGTCCACATATGCAATGCCTGAACAGCAGCGTGAAATGAAGAAACGACGCGTAGGTATCATCCAGATGAGACGCGAAGAAAAGAAAGAGAGAGCAAACATGGAGGAGATGGAACGTCGCCAAGCTGCAGAAAGATCTTTCAAGGTAAACATGTGTTATTGTTTTGACTTTGTAAGAAAATGAGTCTTTTCAATTTGAGAAACAACAAACACCCCTAGTTTGACAGCATTGTTTTAATCTATCAAAGATGTCAAAGAAGCTTACTTAGTCGGGGAAATTTTCTTTGAGAAAATTGAAGCAGTGAAAGGTGATTGAGGACTTATATTAAGCATTCTAGTACCAAAAAATTCAAATATTTCATTAATTATGTTTCACCTGTTTTGAGTTAATGTGACGTGACGGTGATTTTGTGATTTTCAAAACGAGTGTCCAAATATACAACAAAATTCAAGTTTTGCATTTTATGATATTTTTCTAAGTCGAACAACAGTAATCATGAATATATAAACTGATAATGGCTTCATTCATCAATACTGTGTTAAGTCTAAATTTCGCGAATTTGCAATTTATTAAAAAAACTTTATTGAAATGTTAACTGTTGTCAACGTTCTCGAAAATAAAAACCAGCAAATATGTTTTGAAAAATAAGGGGTCATTCAAATAGTACGTTCGCTCAAATTTGTCAATTTTTATTGCTCGTCATTGTTCGTTTTGATTACACCCTCCCTGCTAACGTTCTTTTTCACCCATACACCCCCCCCCCCCCCCCCCCTACTTTCTGGAATTTTCTGGTGTCAGGGAAATACCAACGAAAAAAGCCCTTTGGTGTGGTACATAAAATGTTGAATCAAACAAAACAATTCATCAATTAAACACAAAGAGTTTTTCTTCGGCCAATGGAAATTTTAGAATTTCATGAACGTCTATTCTGCTGCAATATTATTCCTTTCGATCTATATTGTCAGATGACAGGAAAGTTGAAGCCCGGTATATGTTCGTATATATGCAGTTTGTACTGGCCTAGTGCAGCTATGATGATGCGCCATAAGAAATGCCTTGCATTGCAGCGCTCCTTCGGTCGAATTTGATTGACATTGGCGCGCTGTACTTTAAATGAATGCTTTTACACTCGGTTGTTGATTTTATAAGAAATTAGTAAAACAAATGTTTGTTTTGGGTTTGTTTTGGCACACGCACCACCGAACGTACTATTTTAATGACCCCTTAGGTCAACAGCAAATAACATTTTTTCATAAAAGAATTCATGTTTTTGTGGCACAATTTAACTTAGAATTGAATCAAATTATTACTAGATGTTTTTAAATACATATCTGTTTCTATTGTCCTTTGAAGAAACAACTTTCTCAAGAGAATCTAGTTTGCGTAGATCATAGTCATTTTCTTTTAGCACATAAGGCAACCCATTCTTAACTTCGAAGTATTGAAGTTTGATATCTTCATGGATGGTCTCGCCTCTTACAATGACATAATAACCTTTATAATGGTGGTTTAACGATTCGCACACAGTCACCAATTACAACATTATTTTCCATTTCCATTTCTGGTTCTTCGTTTGTTACTATATCTTCCATTCCATTCTCATTCTCGTTACAATTATGGTATTCAACAACATTTCTATAAAAGGAATGAAGGTTATGGTAAGTTAATTTTATTATGTATTAATATATAATATATAGTTTACTTAAACTAAACTTGATGCAACTTTTTCCTACCTCCCAAGTTTGGTTTTCCCTCCATTTACAAACATCACATGCATTTTAGAGATATGGTCAATTTTAGGACAATCATTGAATGGATTCATTGCCTCAAATTCCTCAACCTCCTCTTTGCTGTTGTAAATCACCTTTGTTTTGGTTACTTGCTAATTGTAGACCCACACTGTTTCATTTTTACTCCACTGGTTGACGTTGGTTTATGTAAGTACATGAAATGCCTGAGTGGTTTCTGGTCAAAATCTAAAATCATGTCATATTGAATGACGTGAATGATTTTCCATGATAAATTCAGTTCTTCCCATTTTTCTTTTTGCTATTGTGCCACGTCTATTCTTGTCTCCTAATCTAATCCTAATCTCCACTTTGTAGTGAGTGTTGTCACACTTCAACCGTTTTTGCCATTTTTTCTGGGCAGCTTAATACCCCATTACCAATTGCGATTACAGTTTGTTGAGTGATTGCTTCACCACTCACGCGAAAATTGTGAGCTTTAATTTCTGTTACTATTTCATCGCTTACCATTGCTTTTCGTCCTTTACGACGTAAAGTGAAGTATATTCTGCTGCATCGTTGCTTTCAATGGTCCTTATTTTGGTATTTTATTTTCCTGTCTCTAACAGTTTATCTGTTGAAAGTAAAATTTGGGACTTTTTCGATGCTCACCCTCTGGCTTTCTATATTGTTGTGTTTTGACCCATGATAAGCCTTTCTTCTTGATTTTTTCAGGCAAAACTTGACTTTTCTTTTTCTGTTCTTGAAGACTGTTCAGTTCTTAAGGTTTATGCGTCCAACAGTATCGAACAATATAATCCAATTTATCATTTGTTGGTTTGCTGAAGTATTTCGCGATGTCCATGTTTTAAATTTTGGTTTTTTCTCTCTTTTCAAAACAGATTTCAATAAAACAACTTGAAAAGCTACAAGTTTAAGTAACTGTTCACCTTGGCTGATAACTATCGCACCTCTATCGATTATTATTGTATGCCTGTCTGTCACCTCGGAAGAAGTGCTTGCACGAACATTCGGAAAAGAGTGTTGTCACAAACACTTGAATAGTCAAAGTTGCGTGGTTCAAACAAAGATTGAAATATTCCCCCCCCCCCCCCCAAATTGTTAGCAATTTCTTTGAAAGTCGAGCCTTGAAGCTGGAGAAGGGCACCACCGTCAATCACATACCTTAAGTGGATAAATTTTTGCGAGGACTAATTTTCGCGAGGTCAAAAAAATCACATTTTGCGAGTACTAATTTTCGCGAATCAGCCTTTTCCAAATATTTTGCGTGTACTAATTTTTGCGAATCGGCCATTTTCAAATTTTTTGCGAGGACTTATTTTTGCGAATCATAAATTTTTAGAATTCAGAAAAATTTCTTTTTCAAATGTGGGGTTATCATAATAAACAAGAAGCTTTATAAGGTCCAATTTTAATTTTTAATGTCGATTTTGATGATGTACAACCGAGCCAAAGCAAAAAAAAAAGACACCGAAAAAACTGTTCTTAAACCCAAAGGATGCAAAGACATTCGATCTTTCTTCCAAAAAAGATGGAATGAAAAAAAATGTTTTTTCTCAAAAATTTCGTGAGTATTTATTTTTGCGAATCACCTCTGTTGAATTTTTTTGTGAGCGTTAATTTTAGCGTATTGGCCTTTTTTGAAATTTTTGCGAGGACATATTTTTGCGAATTTGGCCAAAATTTGCGAAAATTGCGAAAATTAATCCTCCATTAATTAATTAATCCACTTAAGGTAACTCTTTTGCCGGTCAATGGTGTGTTAACAAATGAAATCGTTGAAGATTACCGAAAATTTGGCATAGTAAATTACAGTATAGCTTCGATTATATATCAAATATACTGATCCATGGTGATTCTCGGTTGACATAGCAATCAAGGCTCCTGACCTGGAAGTCTTTATGCTTGACGGCAGCTCCTTAGAAGTTGTACCCACTTTTTGTTATCTCAGTGATGTGGTTGGTGATAATGGGGGGGTGCACAGATGCTATAACAGCCTGGGTGAGATCTGCATGGAAAATGTTCCGGGAGCTCCTTCCTATATTGTCTAATAGAGGTATAACTCTAAAATCTTGTGGAAACGTCTTCACCGCTGGTGTCCGAGGAGTTCTGCTTCATGCTAATGCGATTTGGGCCCCCACCACTGAGGTCACAAATTGGTTGAAAAGGAATGACAATGCCATGGTCAGGTGGATTTGTTCTTCCAAGATTGCAGATAAAACACCAATGTCAGACCTCAGGTTTCTTCTTGGTATTGCCTTCTTGGAAGATGTGTTGAGACGTGAAAGGCTTAGATGGTCCGGTCATGTCTGCAGGATGGATGAAAGCTGCTGGCAGCGGAGGATATTGAAATTCAATGAGGATGGGACTTATAACTTATAAGGTGAACCTAAAAACGATGGATGGACAACATCAAGACGGATATGCTAACACTCAACTTAGCAGAGGAGCTAACAAACGATGAATATAGTATGCATAAATGTGCTGCAGTCCATAACACTGTGATAAACATTACAGGATATTCACACAAAACCAGTGAAAAACATGCAGAGTTGGGATTAACACCCGGTAAATGTGATGAACAGGATCTAAACAACCTTGTGGACAAGGTTTGCACGGACTCTATCATGCCTCTTCCACGAGTTAAACCGCCACGAATCTTTAAAGATCTCATCAGAACTTGTTCAATAGACAGGTCTGTCCAGAGTTCTGCCCAAAAACGGTTACTTCGCCGTACTGTAAACAACTTCTTAATTTCTAATTGTTTGTAAAGCCATGGGTTTTGGGAAGACTGGTCATTACCATGAAGGTAAAGGCGTGCACTTTTATTCTAATAGATATGACCTGTCCCAGCAAACAGGTTGATCATTTTCGATACTTAGCTCAAATGTAGATGGAACTGTAGGAAACTTGTCTTTTAGAAGTATCTTACTAAGTGTTGCGTCTGCTAGAAAATGTCTTCTGAGTGCTTTTCAAATAGCTTTACCACTCATCATATACTCTGCATTATTTCCATACTACATACGAAACTCTGTAATGTGTGGAATCCTCCTAATCTGCAAACGCCATTTAATGATTTTGCAACGATTATTTCCATTGCCTTGAAATAGAGCGGTTCTGAATCCTGACCAATTAGGACGAGGTCTGTTGTGTATTTTGAAAAAAGACTATTGCAGACTACCGCAACATATCAGTACTAATCACGACGGAATATCACTGCGTTTTAACAGCAATTCGTTTATCTTCGTATAACTTCATTGCTCTTCAAAACGTACTTTTGACTGCATGATCTTGAATTTCAATTTTGTGATCTTGATTGCTAGTTACTGCTATCATACCCATTCCATGAAAGGTCCCGTTTCCATCTAAAGTTCGCTCGTTGTGATCAATATTGTCGGTTACAAACAGCGTAAAGTTTCCTTTAAGCGTAGAAGACAAAATATCATACGGATTTGTGTTTTCAACAACTGATTGTTTGTACTTTGTAACTTCCGTATATGAAAGGCATGAACAAAATTTACATAACTGAGAACCAAAAATATTGTCCAGTTTAACTGACCAAAGAGTAATAAAGCGAATAAAGCTAAAATGTAACTTAATGAATAAAAAATGAATGAAAATAAGTGGGAGTGGCCTGAAGTGGGTTGGAGTGGGTTGGAGCGCAAAACAGTAAAGCCCATTTCATGAGTAACTGCAAGCTGCTTGGAAGATACTCCAGACGATTTTCGGGTGTGTAATTTTCTGTTGGTCCTGGATATGACATAAAACTATAGATCGAGACTCCCCATCTTCTTGTTTATAGCAGGTGGTAGCTTAAAAACACAAACATTCCTAGTCACTGAGTATAAGCTGCTCGTCTCAATTCTGATTGTTGCCTGCCCAGTTGCTTCGCTTCTGCCGCACATTCGGAGATGTTCAAGCTTCTAATTCTGATGGTGTGGCGATCCATCATTTGATATCATAGCGCTGTGATTACCTAGATGTACTTTATATTATAGTTTTTTTCTAGGCCAGTTCCCTTGTTTGGATGGTTTATTTAGTTTTTTTTACTTACTTAATTTTCTGTTGGATAGGTTTCCGTTGCATATTTAGATTGGTGAATGTCAGAAATAATTCTCTTTGCAACTGCAACTGTTTGTCTATTAGTTTCGTCTTTGATGTTTTTCTTCTTTTCTGTGTACCATTTATCGTTTATGATATAACTTGTACTGACGGAAAATATCTCTTGTCCATTCAGACATTTTTTCGACACTGCCTCATTTTTGTCCAGATTAAATTGATCATTCGATATTTGACGAAATACTGAAACTGGAACATTCTGAGAGTTTTAAAGAAAACTAGAACCAGAATCCAAAGAAGATTGATAAATTTTATTTATAATTTTAATAGTTATATAATATCTCATCAGTAAATGTTACAATATTAGTTATGATATTGCCGACACAGTTGTTTTGTCTTTTCACTAATTATTAGGACAAAATCAGGTAAAACAGTTTGGGTTACATTTAGGAAATAGTTTACAGTTTATAAACCTTGTATTTCTTTGAATCATTTTAGTTCGGTCCTTCGCATATAAAATTGAAGTAATAATAAAATCTTTATTTAGAGATGGTTATCAGAAAAAGCTCAATCAAGATCACATCCTCTGCCAAAGACGCACGCAATAAAGCATGACGTAACCAACAAGAAAGTGCATTCGCAGAAAGCATTTGAGGCTTGGATCACTGAAAAACAACATCGTCAAAAGGAAGAAAAAAGGATGGAAATGTTACGGTTAGCAGAAGAAGCTCAATGTTTTGTGGTTAGAGATAGGGCGACTTGTGATAAAGCGTTCAAAGAGTGAGAGTTTTTCTTTCTGTTGTTCTTTCTTAGCCGTTATTTTTATCGTTATTATGGATGTTTGGTTGTAAAATCCTAGAAGAACTGTTTTCTAAATTCAAATTCAAATTGTTGCTTATTCACACTATAATAAAAATACAAAAATTCATAGAAAAACAAATTACAAAAATATTTGGTTGGTGTCACTCGATAGGATAAAGCTGAACAATGTAGTGACACCACAGTAGAAATATACGTAAAAAAAATATCTAGAAAAACCACCAAGCAAAACATATATTTGTTTAATTACACTAAGCTAAACAAGGTTTACCCCTGATGCTAAGTTTGACTAAATTAGAAAATTGTTTACTGTTTAAATCAAAAATAGAATTTAACCAATGCATGTTTTTATATTTTCTTTTCTTAAAGAGGTTTAGTGTGGGACATTTTGTACGTTTAATAGGTTGTTTCTGTTTAGTTTAGGAAATCAAAAAAGTGTACTATTTCAATTTTTTTCTCATTTTGTTGTATGAAATACAGACAATTGGGCGATGGGATTTTATTCAGCGAATAACTTTAAAGTCCTTAAAATTGCTGAAGTAGAAACTAATCCATGCAGAAGCGAATTAATGTCTAATAGTCTCTAACATTATATTTTTAGGATCTAAAACCCCACTGGCATAGCCCTTGAGGATTTTTCACAAATAGATGTCAAAGGTTTTCTTAAGGAATCTTGCCACCATAGTCTCCGCGTCACGAAAAAATTAAAAATAATCATATACTTGTTAACTCCATATCTTTGACATCAAAATGTTTTTCATCAATTTCACCTTTCCATTTGCCATTCGATCTTTTAAGGAAGAATCCATTCTACGGTACCTTGTTAAGACATCAAATAAATCCTACGCTTTTCATAAAAATCTACCTTTCGTTTGGTAATTTGAAAAATACTCATTCTGGCTCGTCTTGACACATTGCAATCCGGAAAGCGATATCTATTTTTTGGAATTAGCGAGCATTCCGTTTGATCGCGTGAGTTGACCGTCAAACAATTTCAGCTCAAACAATAGATCACCAGGCCGGGGTTATTTTCTAGACACTATGGTGTTTTTCAAGATAATTTTAAGATTCATTCCAAGTTATACGCTTAAATTTATTCTTTTTGTCCAGTCGTAACCGTCGATTTTACTTGTCTGATTGGTGCAGAACACATCTCAATAACTTCGCTAAGCATCGACAATAAAAGGAGTGTAATGCTAGATTGTCTGTTTGAACATAATAAACCATTTTCTGTCGATATGCAAACACAGTCTCTTCTTGAAAACTCCAAAACACGTAAGTCTCCTGTAATACAATGAAACATGTTTTAAAATTTGCTCGTTGTTCAATGTTAAATTCAACAATTTGATGATCGGCGGGACCATTATGATTTAATCTAATCGATGATTGTTAAAAATTGTTTATACGTTGCATTATTGCAGTCTATTACCTGTAATGTCGACTGGTGTCTTAACTTGTTCTTGTGCAGTTGGTTACGTAAAAAGAACACAGAGAAAGGGGTGCAGTTGTCGTCGAAGCTGCACAAACGTCGTAAGGAAGCGGACCTGAAACAATTGAAAGTCTCTACTGATCCGACGACTAAGAGGAGCCACAGGTTGTCAACGGGTAGTTTTAATTACAGAATGTAAGTATTTAATTGTTCATTGATGGTGGTTAGGCCAAGGTAAATTGATTTTCTGATTAGCGTAACACGCGCGCATGAGAAAAAACATCGGGCATTTAATGGTTTTTTCAGCAAATGTCCGCTTTTATCAATTTTTCCTGCTAATTCAATATTTTTCCGATCCACTCATTTTTCCAAAAATTTGCCTACGCCCAACTTTGCTGTGAGTTGATAATTGCATTTAAAAACCTCCTGACGTGTTGAGCACAGCACCAGTATTGCAGCCTATTGTTGTAATGTTTTTAAATAACCTTCGAATTATCTACACAAGAAGAACAAAGGCAAAATCGCCGTGTTGCTAAACTTTGTTTGCCAAGAAATTGAGAGTTGAAGAAAGTGTTGTTTGCAGAGCGGTACTGAGGTCTTGACGGTTTGTGTGTTGTTGTTCGTAAACAGACGGGCGTGTAATATTTTGGGCGACGCTTATTCGTGTACCGTTCAGGGACGTTGAAAGCAACAACATTGTTCAGACATGGACTTTATTTGTGGTGCCAGATGACGTGACTTTACTGGACACATTTCATGGAATATGCTCTGAGAAATATTCCTGTAGACGAAAAATAGATTTGAGTGTTTATGATACGGACAAAGTTGTAGCTTCCGTGGCAACATCAAGGAAGGTACCAACGAATTTGATCGTTGTAATGTCTGCCCTTCTGACACTGAAACTGTGCGATATAAAAGAGAACCATTCTTCAACCGAAGAGAGCGGAGCCTGGGACTTCAGAAGGAAATGTAATCGAACAATCCGAATCCAACAGCGTTCCTCGAGGTACGATTACGAATTTTCTGATGAACAGAAAAAGCCGTTATGTTCGTCCGAAGTCTGCCACGAACCACCAAGATGTGAAACAATTTAATACTGTTGTTTCTGTCGTTGAAGAAATGAAATGTGGTGTACGCTCGACTTACTTCGACGACATGTCAGCTTGTTTACAAACATTTTCTAGTCTTTTACTGTAGGTGGACCCACATTATGATAAATTCAAATCACGTGGAATCCGTTTTACTGCCGCTGCGTAGGGAAGACGTCTAGGATTGTGAAGTCTAGTGAAGCCTATCAACATACAATCGCTGATGTCGATAGCAACAAAGCTCTCAGTCTACGCGGAAAGAAAATTTATGTTCTCGTCTCACATGAAGCCAAACGTCGATGTGATGTCATCCGTACTTCAATGTGTTCGTCGGTACAATGACTATTTGCAAGCACAAAATGTTCAAGTGTAATGTAATTCAAAAAATAATGCTAATGGCGACGAAGAGGAGTCTGCGATGGATAATTATGTCGTGACACAGCTGAAATAAATATTTGATCAACAGAAGCAATACATGAATCAACTTGCCCCGTTAAAATCTATCTTGGAAACATCGGATGTATACGTTCCAATTGTTGTTAGTGATATCGCGAAGCTTGATTATCGGCAATCAATGTATAATCTCATGAAGTTGGTTCGGGGAATTGGTTTTCCCAAGATCAGCGGTGATTATGCCTTATACCACTTTCGGCTACCATCGCAGGGACCTAATCCGGCCGTTAACTTTATACGGAAAAGTAAGAATGGTGACGAAAGATGCAGTGTGGAAAATACCAAGATCATTGTGTCCTTGCGTGGAAAACAGAAGCGGTATTATAGCCGAGCGACGAGAAGAACAGTTCGAAACACCTTGTACAGGATTGGCATAAAGATGCCACAGAAAGCTGAGTACTTGCTTCAGACTCTTCTTGGTGATGCGACGTCCCCAAACGATGGAAATCTTGCAGCGTCTGAATCAATATGCTAGTTTGGGTGAGGATCTAATCTGTGATTTACGGGAAAACAATGGACGCATCCCCAAATAATGTGACTTGTTTTAGTTCTTTGATGTAAATCCCTGTTCTTCTAATGCCTTTTTCACTATTTTTTGTTTTTCCTTCATCTTGTTTCTTGCGTTTACTACCTTAAGTGGATTAATTTTCGCGAGGACTAATTTTCGCGAGGTCAAAAAAATCACATTTCGCGAGTACTAATTTTCGCGAATCAGCCTTTTCCAAATATTTTGCGTGTACTAATTTTTGCGAATCGGCCATCCTCAAATTTTTTGCGAGGACTTATTTTCGCGAATCATAGATTTTTAGAATTCAAAAAATTTTCTTTTTCAAATGTGGGGTTATCATAATAAACAAAAAGCCGGTGGGTTGAAGAGTTCCGCACTTGTTGTTATAAGGTAAACTTTTAATTTTTAACGTCGATTTTGATGTACAACCGAAAGCAAAAAAGAAAAAAGACACTGAAAAAACTACTGTTCATAAACCCAAAGGGTTTTGACATTCGATCTTTCTTCCAAAAAAGATAAAAATTGGAAAAAACGTTTTTCTCAAAAATTTCTTGAGTATTTATTTTGGCGAATCAGCCCTGTTCATTTTTTTCGCGAGTATTAATTTTTGCGAATTGGCCTTCTTTGAAATTTTCGCGAATGTGGCCATAATTCGCGAAAACCGCGAAAATTAATCCACTTAAGGTACTCCCATGTTGTTTACCCACTCGCTTAGTGGAAGAGACAATCTTTAAATCGATTGACTACTGCTCTAGAAATGATCCAAATTATCTGACGCAGGTTCAAAATAAAAGTTTTCAACCATTTCTTTTTAGCGTTAGTGAACGGTTTTACTGTGTTGACGACATTAACGATGACATACACACTTCAACAGTAAACGGTATTTCCAATTCTCCTTGACCCAGCGGAGAACGTCTGTAACGTGTTGTTGATAAAATTAGGAAATTTCACCGTTACAGAATGAAAAAAATTAAAATAAATCTGCTTGTTCGCACTAAAGTAAAATATTACACGATTCGCACTATTTTCTTCCGCGCTTTCAAATTATTTAGGGGTCGAATTCCGCACTTTTTTCTTCCGCATTCACTTTCTTCTCTATTAGCTCTATGAGTCATTTCGTAAAAACTTCCAGCGATCGCCGTGGTCTCTCAACTGAAGCACCATGACAATTTGCACAAACTCTTGAATTGTGTAAAATTTAACGTTGTTGCAAAAACAAAACACTTGATTGCTTGTCAGGTTTCTGAGCTGATAAGTTTAAAAAATTCATTTTCAAAATACATTTCCTTTCTCTACCAGTACAGCATTTGTTTTCTGTTTATAACTGTTTTGTCTGCAACCTGTTGTCTGTCTGGGAGGTTAACTCTTTTTTGTCTGTCTGGAAGTTAGACTTATGTATAAATATAGATTTGACTATAAAAGCTGTCTATATAATAAAATACAACCTTTTTAAAACAGAGTTACAATTTTTTGGCGGGGGACTAACAGGAAAGTGCCACCTCACCTCACCCAGGTCAAGGCAAGACCAACCAACCAACCAATTTTATGATTTAAGAAACTTTTGATACTTAACCACCCCGAAAATTAAGAAACTACAACTACTACAGTATACTCTCCTCTCGTTAAGTGGGACCCTGGATAAGTAGGACGCCCGCTATATAGTACGCCTTTTTTCCGTCCCTTGAACTTCTTTACCCTTTTCAAGCAAAAAAACTTTGCTTAAGTCAGACCCCGGATAAGTAGAACGCCCTCTAAGTAGTACATTTTTCTCGGTCCCTTGAAGTAAAAACTTTGCTTAAGTGGGACATCCAATTGAATGACTTCATATTTTTCCGAGACTGAAGACATTGCAATGATTGGAAAGAAAATCTTCGTGAGAGTGTCGCGTGTCATGTCGCAGCTGGGACAAAAAAGGAAGCTGACCACCAATTACAGAAAATTACCGCATTCTTAAGCAAATTGACAGTCGCAAAAGTCTATCAATTGTCGCTTGGGATCATAAAATAAAAAATCTCTCGATAACTGGGACAAATTGAGCTATTTGATGAAAATCCTACTTATGAGGAGACTCTCTTAAATAGGACGCCCGCTAAGTAGTACATTTTTCTTCCGTCCCTTGAGTGTCCCACTTAACGAGAGTATACTGCAGAACCTTTTCTTAGTTTGTAATAATAAAAAAACGTGTACAAAGTGTCAAGCTGTCATGTTTTCTCTCCATTAATAAGACCTCGGGTGAGCGAGCCTTACACTTGCTCATTAAACAACAACATGTCATTTGACTGAATCGGTTTTTTAATGAAATAAAGATTGCTTTGTATTTCGTTATTTAGGTACAATAGCATGCGATTATTTTGTGTTTCGTTACCGTAATGCCTCGATTAAGCGCCCCCTCGTATAAGCGCCCACCCTCTTGGTTAAATTATTAAATAAGCGACTTCCTTGAATAAGCGCCCACCCCTCAATCTTCAGAAACGGGCGCCTATTCGAGTTTTCGAGCACGGAAAGAAGATTCTAGTTTTCATTTTCTTATTTTTATTTTCCATTTCTTTATAACAGGGAAACCTTTTTAAAAACCTGCCGTAGGATTGAACGAGGTGACGGATTGTGGCAACTTGAAGACACCCCCGAGAAGACGTACAGTGGATTCTGAAATCATGGGATATGTTGACGAAGGAAATGATTCGAGATTCATTTGTTTCTTGACTTGCGCTACGGATGGAAGCCAAGCTGACTACATCACATGCTTCAAAGAGGGTAAACCTTGTCACGAAGGCCGTACAATGCTGAAAGAGCAGTTTGAATATATGAATATGGAGGAAGCAAACCCGTTTCCAGCCGATGAGAGTGATATCGCTGACGCGAGTCCAGACATGTTACTCGTCGACGAAGACAAGGAGGGTGACGAAGATGTGGAAATATATAGTTTGTGAAAGAAAAAAAAGTGTTTCTATTAAAAAACCCCTTTTATTTATGTTCAATTTTTCTGAATTGCAACCCCCCCCCCCCTCGAATAAGCGCCCACCTTAGAGCCTCGAAAATTAAATAAGCTCCCGGGCGCTTAATCGAGGCATTACGGTACTTAGGTACGATAGCATGCGATTGTTTTGTATTTCGTTATTTAGGTACGATAGCATGCGATTATTTTGTATTTTTTCATTTAGGTACGATAGCATGCGATTTTAGGGGCTGTGCAGTTTTCTCCACGTTGTCATGTGATTGCTGTTAATTCTTTGTAATTATTATGGTGTGCATTTAAGGACAAATCTGTTTTCATGTGTTCGTTTTTAAACAGTTGTTAATATATCCATATGATTGATGTTTGTAAGCAGAGTTTATTGTAAAGAATAGTGAACATATATATATATTTGAATGCAAAAGTGTGTTTCGTAGTCCCCAAGTGACAATGTTGCTAAGAAACGACTCTTCATCAAATGAGCAGACATTTATTTTCGGACCATTCTTTCTAGAAGTATAAATTTAAATATAATAAAAGTTGCTCTACGATGGAGTCGTTTAGAAATGACGACTATATATATCTTTATTGAATCCATTAATTTATATACGTGTTTGGTAAAATTTCTTATAAATAATTACTATTGAACATATTTCACCAGCGACGTAAAATAAATGTATAAATGAAGTATTGACGTTCGAGACATCGTTTCTAGGATTAATCGATGACGAAGTGATTTTTACTAGTAGTAATGGGAGCGAATAGAAAACACAACGACACACCAGAGGTTATGTGAAAATGATCCATACTCTTAAACCTAGACCTGTCCCCCAGGATTTCTGTAAACCTGATTAACTAATTTTCCTGACTGAATAATTTCACTGATGTTTAATAGAAACTATTTCATGATTGCTCCGACAGTTTAGACGTAAAAAACGAGATTTGCAAAGCAACAAATCTCTCTTTAGGTTGAGTTTCTTTTGTTAAGATTTTGTTAGCAAATACCATTAGAAAATAAAGTTTCAATTTAAATATAAGATGCAGTTTAATGATTTAAAGTTTTCTTTAAAACAATATATTTATTTTCTCAATTAAAATAGCACAAAGCTTTTCGTACGTCTGTACATCATCAGGTGCATGAAAAATATGTACACTAAAAAACTAAAACGTCTAAATAGTATGTAGATCGTAAAAGAAATCATAATTAAAACATTTACACAAAATCTCATGGGAGCTATGTTCCACCATTTCTAAAAAGTAGTAAAAATCTAATATCCAGTTGGTCATTAATGCTGGGTCTTTGTTTTACAACATAAAAAGCTTCTAATATTTTACGAGAATCTCCTGGTGCATTAGAAATAACTTTCCAATTAAAAGCATGACCAGTGTTACTGAAAACATGCTTTGACGGCTCTGATTTTCCAGATAGCTGATCATGTTCACGCCAGCGTATTTGTGCGTTTCTTTTTGTCTCGCCAATGTACACCTCGTCGCACAAACACTTTCCCTCATAAATTGCATTCGACTTGTGAGAAACTTTATCTTTCAACGGAAAAAGTGTCTTGAATTTTTTCGTTTTAAATATTACTTCTAACTTTATTTTACCGTTCGTAAACATTTCAATGCGGGATTTTAATTTGTATACCGATTGTTCGTTTTTTGGACAAAACGGGATTTGTATTCTTGTTGTGACTTTCTTCTCCACTTCAAACAACCAACTGGGGATAAGAGGCTCACCGCCATTGTTGTCAAAGGATCTCATTACAGAGTTGTTGAACGCCACTGGATATCTTGCGGATTTGTATTTTTTGAAGATCCTTTCTGTTGCTAGTTATATGAGATATTGATAAGGGGCGACTTTATGAACGGTTAATCGGGAGAGGTGGGAAATGGACTGGTCAAGAAAAACACGACAGTTGACAAAACGATGGGTTCAAAGCTAAATAAATCCAAAAAAATAGCATAAGAAATTGAAACTAAGTAAAATATAAAAGGGGACCAAAAGGCGCCTGGGCAATCGCCGGTGAACACACGTGGTAGAGGGCCAGTCCTACATCCTGGCAGCTACCACGAAAAAACACAATGTTTGGATAAAAAGTAGGACTAAATAAATGTAATATACTAATAAAAACTTACAACTGCTCCCACAATAATCTCAAACTTGAGCAGCAAAAAGTAGGATACTGACTGAGTACCGCGGCAAACTGTGTGCGAGAATGACAAATCTCAGCGAAAAATGTAACTAGGTAAGGATCGTGCTAAAAGTTTTATAGACGGTTTCTTAAACTTTAGAAGTGGCGGGAATAGACTTTTCCACGTCCACGGCCTTCGTACATGTTTTTTCAATCTTGACTGTCCCAAAAAACGCGCATGCGTGACAAAAATATAAAAACGAAAGTCATAAAATATATATAAACAAAACTGGCTGCTCTCCTCCGCGGATGACGAAACACTCCCCCACCAGTGAGACGATCAGTCGAACGACTACTCGCCAGACGCTTCAAGCAACGCCATTCGATGTACTGGACGAAGGAAGCTTCCATCTTTGATGACGACCTTTGCGACGCGCTTGACACCGTCGCTTCCGGGGTAGGTAGAGAGGACGCGAGCCATCGGCCACTCGCATCGACGTGTCTTCTCGTTGGTAAGCAGAACCAGATCGCCATCTTGAATTTCGCGCTCGTTGCGCGACCATTTCTTCCTCGTAGTCAGAGTTGGCAAGTACTCGGTTGACCAGCGGCTCCAGAACATCTCGGTTGCTGCCTGGACTGCACGCCAACGGCAGCGCAGGTCAATATTCCTTTCGTCGACCATCGTGAAACTTTTGTTGGGTGCACTTCTTCCCAACAAGAAATGGTTTGGAGTGATGACGTTGAAGTCGTTGACGTCGTCACTGACGGCAGTCAGTGGTCGGCTGTTGACTATGGTTTCGACTTCAGACAAGAGGGTTGTAAGGGCATCGTCGGTGAACATCCGATCCTTGGTGATGGTCTTTAGTGTCCGCTTGACAATCTTTACCAGAGACTCCATTGCCCCGCCCATCCACGGTGCACATGGTGGGTTGAATGACCATTTTGCCCCTTCTTTACATACCTCCCCCTTTTCCACTCTCTCCTTCAGCGACTTTACCCCTGCAACTAGCTCCTTCTCTGCACCAACAAAGTTTGTTCCATTGTCACTTCTGATGTGTTTTGGTGTCCCCCTGCGTGCACAGAATCTTCTGTATGCTAGTAGGAAGCCGTCAGAGGATAGGTCACTAGCAAGCTCTAGGTGGACTGCTTGTGTGGTCATGCATGTGAATAACGCCCCCCAGCGTTTATTTGCACCTGGTGTACTCTTTGTCCTTCTTTGTTTTGTCAGGATTGGTCCAAAATAATCGATACCAGTGTTTGTAAATGGTGGATTTCCCATGTCTCGTCGCTCTTTTGGCAGGCTTGCCTTCAAAGGAGTGAATTGTTTCGCGTGCCTTGCACGGCATTGAATGCAATTGTTGACTGTAGTTTTTACAAGACCACGACCACGTACTATCCAGTACTCTTTTCTGGTGAGTGACATTGTTTGCTCTTGGCCGCAGTGAGCATTTTTGGTGTGGACATCATGTACAATCAGCTTGGAAAGTGGGTGATCCTTTTGAAGGATTGCTTGGAGCACTGTTTCGTATGAAGTGTGGGTCTTTTGGATACGCCCTCCCACCCTAAGTATGCCCTGGGCGTCAATGAATGGTCGGAGTTGGGCAAGTGAATTTTTGGCTGGCAATTGTTGTTCATTTGACAAAATGTTCATTTCGACAGAATAGCTTTCCCTTTGAGCTGTCTTAACAATGAACGTTTTGGCTTGTCGGTAGTCATCTGACGTTAGATGTGTGAGTGGAATTGGGTCTCGTTTTTGAGAACCCCGTTTGAGAACCCAATTTTTGATAAGTTTTAGCACCCATGCGACGTTCTTGAGGAGTTTTGAGAAGGTGGAATGTCGTTTCCAGTTTATGATTTGGAATGCTTTGAAGTTGCTATCGTCTTTGATGTTGTTGACGATAATATTTTTGTCGTTGATTTCACAGGAATCGGCGAGGACGGTGTCGGTCTTGGTTTTGTCATTTGTGTTGTCAGGTGTCTCTTCGCAGCCTTCTTCTTGGTCATATGATCCGGGACCGTTGAACCATGATAAACGTGAAGGTAGTGCACTGAATTTGACGTATCTAGTACACATGTCGGCTGGATTTAACGTGCCTGGAATGAAATTCCAATCGTCGAAGTTTGAGTTTAAACGTATCTCATTCAAATGATTCATGGCGAACACTGAAAATTTCCGATTTTCGTTTTTTAGGTAGGAGAGAACAACCTTTGCGTCGGTAAAGAACTTGACACGATGGATGACGTAATCTGATTGTGACGTGATGGTTTCCTTTAAACGCACGGCAAGGACCGCTGCCTGCAATTCCAGTCGTGGAATGGTCTGCGTATTCTCGTGGATTGGAGCGAGACGTGATTTGCTCATGATGAGAGACGAGTGCAGCTTTCTCTCGGTCTCAAAGGCGAAATATGCGACTGCTCCATAAGCAACGTTTGACGCGTCGGAATACAGGTGAATCTTGAGACGGTTACTCTTTGTTTCGTCGTAATGAAACCAACGCGTGACTCTGATGTCGGTGATGTGATTTGTCATGTCACCGTACCAATCTCTAAAGCGATGCTGTACGTCCTGCGGCAGAGGCTCGTCCCAATCGACTTTCAATTTCCAAAGTGACTGCATAATCAATTTGGCTTCAAGAATGGATAGCGTCACAAACCCTAAAGGATCAAAAATGGATGCAACCAAACTCAATATTCCCTTTTTTGTTTCTGGGAACTGTTTGATGACTTGCTTGTATTTGAACTGGTCGCTTTTGACATCCCAGTATAGTCCAAGGGCTCGTTTGGTGACGTCATGATTGAGATCCATTTGTACTGTGGACGCATCGGACTCTGTAGATGTTATTCTATGAAGAACTTGACTGTCGTTGGAGATCCATTTCGTGAGTTGAAACCCGTGATGTTGTAAGGCATTGACGACTGACTGCGAAAGTTGAACAAGGCAGTTTTTATTTGAGTCGGAAGAGAGGAGATCATCCATATAGAAGTTATTTTCGATAAGGAATTTGACGTGTGGATTGTTTGACGGCGCTGAACGTTTAAGTGCCCAATTTGCACAGCACGGCGAATCAATCTTTCCGAAGATGTGGACGAGCATCTTGTATTCGACAGGAGAATCAGGAGACGGTCTCCACAAGAACCTCAAGGCGTCTGTGTCAGACTCTCGAACCTTTATCTGGTGAAACATTGCTTTGATATCGGCCATGACGGCGAATTTTCCTTGTCGAAAGCGATGGAGAACGGAGACGAGACTGTTGAGAAAGTCGATTCCTGGCAACAGATTTTCGTTGAGAGACGTGCCCTTGTACGAGGCAGATGCGTCGAAGACAACACGAACTTTATTTGGTTTGTTGACGTTTGTGACCCCGTGGTGCGGTACATAGTTTGTGACTGGTGTATGTGTGGCGGCTTCAACGGGCGTCAACTTTCGGGCGTATCCTTGTTTGATGTAGGATTCAATCTCCTTGGTGTAAAGAGCAGCGAACTGTGGATTTTTCTTCAATTTGCGTTTTAACGACGAGAGACGAACGACAGCGTGTTTTCGATTGAGAGGAAGAGTGACGTCATCTTTTCTCCAAAGGAGACCGACTTCGAAATGATCGTCAGAGAGTTTTGTCGTCGATTCGAGGATGTCGAGAGCTCTTTGTTGAGTTGGTGGCAAAATGGATCGATTTGATTTCGAATGCGTGCCGTACGAATCGTGTTCCCAAAAACGTTCGACCTTTTGTGACACTTCTTCGTTTGTAAGAAAGTTGCAACGAAAATCAGACGGGGCGTTCGATCCGCCCATTAAACCCCAACCGAAAAACGTTTTAACGGCAATGGGTTCGTTGACTTCTCCCTCGCGAAACTCACGTTGTAGCAAAAGGTCGGCATTGTCGGTCCCGATGAGTATGGTGACGTCAGACTCGTAAGGAGACGCGAAATCGATGTTGTTGAGGTGAGTAAAGTGTTTGACTTCTTCAGGTGTTGACTTGTTTTTTGGCACTTTGACTCGTTTTACAACGTTTGCACTGTGGACGATCTTTGAGTGCTTTCTATCTTGGGACTCAATTTTTACAGCAACGAGCTGTGAAGCTGTTTTTACTAGATCTATCATAGCGTTCGATATGTTTAGATTTTGCGGAATTCCATTTAGGTTAAGTTTGTGTGCGATGTCTTCGCGAAGAAGTGTAATGTCAGAACCAGAATCAAGAAGAGCGTTTGTGAATAATTCATTTCCTTCGTGAGACAAGACGACTGGCATGATTTGAAGGAATGTATGAGATGGTGTTGATGCATGACAGATAATGGAATTGTTTGTACCACTTTTTTCTGCTGTCTTGTTGTCATCATTTTGATTTGGCCTTTGTTCCTTTTTTCTTCTGGCTTTTTCACTTCTTCTTTTTCTTTTAAAGGGTGCAAAATTGTGTGGTGTCGACGTGTGCAATTGCCTACTCGGCAATGAAATTTCGATTGGCAGCTGTCGATTTTGTGTGAATTGGACAGGCAGTTGAAACAGAGACCGTTTTCTTGCATGATTTCTCTTCGTCTTTCAATTGGAGTTTTTTCAAGATCTGGACAGTCGATGATTCTATGATTTTTCTTGCAGAGCCAACACTTAAAAGACGGTGTAGATTTAGACGAGGAGGTATTTTTGTGCTTTTGGTCTTCTCTCTTGTTGCTGTGATTTGTTTGTTTTGATTTTGACTCACTTTTTTCGTTTTCATTTAGGTTGTTGGAGCGACCTGTTTGTTCTCGACGTTTTCGTTTGGCGTATTCTTCCTTTTTGTTTAAGGTTATTATAGCGGCAATTGGATTGTTGAATTCGTTAAGTTTTTGGTCAAGCCACTATGAAAACTGGTCGAGTGTAAAGTTCTGTTCTGCTGACGGGGAGGAGAAGTTTCGGTAGAACTTTCCTCAAAGTTGACCGGGAAGGCGTCGTACTGCCTTCGTGACGTTTTCGAGTGACATTATCGACGAGACGCATCCCATTTTACCTAGCCACGTGACAGTTGCGTGCAGATGCTGCTGAAAGTCTCTCAGACCTGCTCTATCGTGAATGGTGATCTGTGGACGATCAAGCATCGCTTTCAGTTTCGAGTGCGAGACAACTAGAGAATTTCCGAACTCCCTTTTCAACGTTTTTAGAGCGATAGCGTAGAAGATTTCACTTTGACCAATGGACGAGACTGTCTTCTTTGCTGGTCCGTCGAGAACGCTCAACAATCGCTCCATTTGCATGTCATCGGAAAAAGACGCTTTTTCATGGACACGACGACGAAAGTTTTCGATAAAATCCGGCCAGACTGCAGGATCTCCGTCAA
Source organism: Candelabrum cocksii (assembly GCA_963930725.1). Classification (NCBI taxonomy): domain Eukaryota; kingdom Metazoa; phylum Cnidaria; class Hydrozoa; order Anthoathecata; family Candelabridae; genus Candelabrum; species Candelabrum cocksii. Next base: position 4,545,121 of record OZ005665.1, read on the forward strand.
AGCGATAAAGATCGATCGGCGGCAGACCTTTCGTTTCGAGCTCAGACTGAAGACGTTCTTTGACAGTTTCACATGTGTGTTTGGGAGAAAGAAAAGTTTTCTTTCCGTCACGAAGAAGATCGATAAAGTGATCGATGGTAGCGAGCAAGGACGGGTCTTCCGACGGTTTACTCTTATATGCACCGAAATGACAATGATCAAACCACGACGGTGGTGTTGGTGGATCTTCATGGACTGTTGTGACGTGTGAATAGTTTCTTTTGTTTTCAGGAGCGAACGTTCGATTTTTATTGACATTGAATGTATCGTTAATGACTGGATATGTCTGTTAAAACATTTGAGAGTTGTTGATCCAATTTTGTATGTCAGTGTTGATGGATGACCTTTTGTGGAGTTCTAGGAGTTGATGTTCATATGGGATGAATGCTGGTGGAAATTCTTGTCGGTGGGCGTCCTTGGTGGCTGTTTTTGCGTGGGCTGCTTCAGTTTTCTTTTGGGTTTCATTTTTGTTTTGGTCTTTATTTTCTTTTTCATTTTCACTGTGACGTTCTTCCAGGAGCTTGAGCTCGGCAATTTGTGCGTTTATTTCAGCGATTCTTTGCCGTGAATTTTCTTCCGCGATGGTTTTGTCTAACTCCTGTCTCTGTTGCTCAAAAGCAATGATTCGACGTTGAGATTCCTCTTTTTGAAGAGTGGCGATAAGAGCTGCCTTGTGATCTCGGACCGACGAGGAACGTAGAAGACGGAGCGTAGACGCCCTTTGACTTCTGACTTCGAGTTTCAGACCTTGACCTTTGACTGAATGTTTCTTCGATAAAATGGTTTGACAGACCGATTTCTTCGTGAGCGCGAGTACGATGAGAAAGGAATGACTCAACAAAATGGTTTCGAGATGCTTTATCTGCAAATTGAGATGCGAGCTGCTTATTTATGTTGTCAATTTTGAAGATGGTGAACACGATTTTGTGCATCAATTTTTTCACTTCACTGTGATTGGCATTTTCTCTCTCAGCTTTCGATTTATTAATGTAACAAGAAAGGGCTGATAGAAATGAGTTTCGACTATTCGACAGACGTTCGACAGACTCATTTCGAGAAGCGGATAAATCGGGATTTGACATGATTTATTTTAAAATGGAACTTTTACGGAGACGTATGTAAAAATTTTATCTGCAGTGGAGAGTGATTGTAATCTTTGTCAAATGCAGGTTACTGATTAGCCAGATTTGCGATCGTGTTTCGATTGGACGATGCTAATTGCCTTTGTGTTGGTTAGGAATAATGAGGCGCTGGGGGTTACGTTGTGATAATTTGAGGACGGGGGGTGAGACACGATAGGTTTTGACAGTTCTTTGAAAGTTTGTTGCTAATTATATTAGATATTGATAAGGGGCGACTTTATGAACGGTTAATCGGGAGAGGTGGAAAATGGACTGGTCAAGAAAAACACGACAGTTGACAAAAGGATGGGTTCAAAGCTAAATAAATCCAAAAAAATAGCATAAGAAATTGAAACTAAGTAAAATATAAAAGGGGACCAAAAGGCGCCTGGGCAATCGCCGGTGAACACACGTGGTAGAGGGCCAGTCCTACATCCTGGCAGCTACCACGAGAAAACACAATGTTTAGATAAAAAGTAGGACTAAATAAATGTAATATACTAATAAAAACTTACAACTGCTCTCACAATAATCTCAAACTTGAGCAGCAAAAAGTAGGATACTGACTGAGTACCGCGGCAAACTGTGTGCGAGAAGGACAAATCTCAGCGAAAAATGTAACTAGGTAAGGTCGTGCTAAAAGTTTTATAGACGGTTTCTTAAACTTTAGAAGTGGTGGGAATAGACTTTTCCACGTCCACGGCCTTCGTACATGTTTTTTCAATCTTGACTGTCCCAAAAAACGCGCATGCGTGACAAAAATATAAAAACGAAAGTCATAAAATATATATAAACAAAACTGGCTGCTCTCCTCCGCGGATAACGAAACACTTTCCTTTTTGTTTAGGAAGTTTGAGCTGACCTTTTTGTTCTAAATAAATCTCCGTTGGTGATATTTCTTTTGTATTTCTTAGGTACAGAAGAAGACCAATGAAATGGCAACTTTGTATCCTTAGCCGCAATGTCAGGTTCTTGTCGTGACGTAAAATTTTTGTGTCCAGAAACTTCATTGGGTTGTATTCAATGGTGAAGTGAAGGTTTGGATGGTAGGAATTAAGTGCTTCAAACAAATCATCTGAACAGTCTTTCTTTCTCCGAACGTACTTGTCATCAACGTATAGTTTGTAGAATTTTGGGTTCTTTGGTGTAACTATCTTACTTTCTACCTTGTTCATGAAACATCCTGCGAATGTAACCGACGCAGGGCCGCCCATAGATACTCCGTCAATCTGCTTGAACAATTTACCATTAGCTGAGAATGTACACTCTTTCGTTAGTTTGGTGAGCAGTTTTTTAAAAATGGATCTCTTGCATAAAGGTTCAAGTTTATTGTTGATGTAGATTTCGTCACTGGTGAAGAGGGAGTCCACGTCGTAGCTGACGTCTTCTTCATCTTCAAGCAACGGAATCTCTTTTAGCAAACTGGGAAATTGTTGGGTGTCAGATATAACAAAGTCATTTTTAGTGAGAGGCTGAAGATAAGCAGCAATAACTTTGCCTGCTTTATAGTAGCATGTACCTGTCTGGTCAATAATTGGTCTCAGAGTTAGTTTATCAAGCTCAATATCTTCAATGTTTTCAAATTTGTGGGTTTTTGATGTAGCAAAGAACCTGGCTGGTTGATTATTGCTCGGCTTCATGGATACATACTCAGGTCTGTCTTTAAAGTGTCTGTAAAGGAATGACTGGAACGATTGTAACTCTTTCAGTATGTTGTCAGAACATTTGATGTTTTTCTCTTGTTGTATTCCTTCATCAATTATCCTCTGGACTTTGTTGATATAGTCGACTTTGTTCAGGATAGTAACGCTGCTGTCCTTATCTCCTGATAACAAGGTTAAATTCTCATTGTCCCGTAGTTGTTTCGTTTTCTTCAACATAGAATCACTGGTATGAAATACGTTTTATGAAAGTCTATTGGTTTCTTTTCGTAAATACTCATGGAAGCTTTCTTTCTGATCCTGTGGTACTAGTTTGTCAATTGTTTCGGCTAAAGACTCCATTTCCACTACCAAATCTCCTTTTACAAAACGGCTTTTGTCGATAAAACTGTGATGAAGACTAAACTTTAGTGGTGAAACGTCTATTTTTTGGTCAGTCAAGTTTTTTATAGGTATTTTATACCTTGAGAGATTTAGATCAGGTAACAGGTTTCTGATTTTCTTGTTTTTTGTAGATAGTTGAAGTAAGTTGTTTTTCCGTAAATCTGCCCGTATCTTTCTACTCAGAAGTTCAAAAATTAGCTTGCCAACGTCATGTCGTAATTGGTTACTCTTATTTTTGTGTTTTTGAGATACATGTTTCAGTGTTGAAACATTTAAATCATTAAACTGCATCTTATATCTAAATTAATCACATCATGAAACAACAAGCAGTATCCTACTTACAGCTGAAAGATATCACTTCGAAACTACAACAAACAGCATCTAGTATTTGATTTATTAAATATTGTTTACGCAAGGGAGTGATTCCAACCTTTGCCAGACTTAAAGGTAGGTTTCAAAATGCGGATGAAAAGAAGAAAGCAGAGAGAAGGATCTTGTTATCACATTTGAATGACCAACACCGTTTTGTTTTTTATGCACCTGATGATGTACAGACGTACGAAAAGCTTTGTGCTATTTTATTAAGAAAATAAATATATTGTTTTAAAGAAAACTTTAAGTTTCAATTTTTATTTTCAAATTTCTTTCTTTGGTTATAAATTTGCAAATTTCGTTTGGTAGTTATGAAAGCATAGACGTATAACTCGTGTTATATAAATTAAGAATCCAATCCCATGACAATGGCCAGAGCACGCACAAGTCTCCTCAGTAAACTTGCCTCTTGTAGTAGGGTAGAATTGGGTAATTTGTCGGGGGGAAATGTCTACAAGCTAAAATTTTTTCCAGACCTCCCATATAGTATGTAGATTACCCGAAAAAAGCCCCATCGATTGGACATTGAGAAACTTCGTTTTCAGGCTCTCAAACTTTTTGGCAAGCGCAAAATAGTCAAAATTCAATTTTTCGAAATAGGGTCATGTCATATAGCAATTTTTAACATGTTTAATACTGATTAATTCTTTTAATCAACTTATGTCTGAAAATCGTTTGGTGAGGAGGTAACAAGAAAACCAGCAGTATCCATATCAATTATGCCAAGTGTGGGCGAATATACCTCCAAAACATGAAAAAGCTTCCTGAAAAACAACCATGGCTTCACAATCAATTCGTAACTGGAAACCATACAGTTCGAAGGACAAATACAAATTTGACAGGAATTTGGACTGACTTTAACAATTGAACAAACCCACAGGCGATCATTGAAAACTAAAGGTGGTTTCACAGTTGTACGTGGCATCATCATCATCATCGTCTTTATCCGTGAAGGGACTAGTCCCCATCAGATGCTCATGTGTCTCGGTTTTACAATAGAGACAGCAATTGCGGAAACTCTTTTTTATCAAACATTGTGGCATGGATGAAAGCGTTCGTCATCAGTGAGTTCTTACGTTAAGTCACACAGCTTTAGTTCACGATGCGATGTCACAATTAACAGGAACAGTTTGCAAGACAAGTGAATAGCATCATGAACGTCGGAGCCTCTAGAAGAAAACAAGACTTTGATCACTATCAGAAGATGCTAGAATCCATATCTATTCACAACCCTTTTTTCCTTGTGCCTGGCGACAATCTGCAATCAATTTCTACATGTTTGGTGTCGAATTCTTAAGTTGAATGTGAATTGTGAACAAGCAGAATTCATTGGTTAGAAGATCCAGAATAGCCTAAACAATAGGCATCAACGACGCCCCAATCAAAAGGAATGACCAGTTGAAATTTCTTGCATCGCTTTTCGCAACTACCTCATCAAAATCGAGTTTTTACCCAACCCAAAGGCTTTATTTCATCGGATAGTAACGATCGCAGAACGAGAAGAGAACCTTGAGCATTTTTTAATTTCAATATGAGCTTACAGCCGTACCTATGTCGTTGTTCAAAGAAGGAATGATAAGAAAGCCTGATAAACCATTACTGAGGAAGTTCATCATGTCAGAAGAAGACGCAATGCCAAAGAAAGACATATTTACAAATGATATGTAAAGAAACACTATGGAAATTCGGCAGAGGTTAGCTCTGATGGCTACGAAGACAAAAGCATCAAAAGTCAAGAGCACAAACGTCGAAATAACATACCACAAAGTTGTGATGTGAAAATAAAAGAAGAAAACCCTGTTCCTTTTTGCACAAGAACATTTCTTGAGCAATACTTCGAATAAGGCAGGATTGATAGATTTTCTGTCAATAAAACTTCGGCAAGTAAACATCCAAGTAACTAAGTGTCCTGGTGATGCTGATAGTACAATTGCAAAGACAACTCGTAAGAAGTCAATGTCCACAACTACTATTGCTGTTGCAGATGACACCGACATTGTTGTAATGTTTGTTCATCACTGGGACAGTGAAAATCATCTTGAAGTCTACTTCTTACAAGAAAGATGGGACAAGACCTGTAATATTAAACATGCTTCCTTGAAAAATAAACTTACAAAGAAACACTTGCTCTTTCTGCATGTCTTCACTGGTTGTGACACAACATCGTCTATTTTTGACAAAGAGAAAGTAAAATGTACACCCAATCTGAATCTCTGAAGGAGCAAGCTGAAATAATCCCTTGTCCATGGAGTGAACAGTCGGAAGTTGGTTCAGCAGCAATCAAGGTGTTCAAAATGATGTACGATGGAATTTAAGCCGAATGAGGTAATCTTTCTCAATCCAGTTTAACGTATCGTAACTATTAATTATAAACTTTCACTTAATAATGTGATGTTGTATTTGAAAACCTTTTATGTAGATATCAAAAGTACACTGATTTGGCATGCAAGGAAACAATTAACCCAGAAAAACTCCCACCAACTGAAAAGGCAGCACACTATCACGGATTGCGATGTCATTATCAAATTATACAATGGTCCATGATTGACGACTTTGATATCCAGCCAAGTGAGTTGGGATGGAAATTAAAAGTCGATGTTCTTGCTTTTGTGATGACGGATGAAGAAATCACACATCAATCACTGATTAAAGTCATTAAATGTAAATGCAAGGTAATACAAGCAGGATGCTCCAGCTATCCTTTCTTTCTTAATGGCAAAGGAGAAAGGTGAAACTTCCAATACACTGGACTCTGTTGAGTCATAGGCCCGGCCTCTCCTGTGTATTTCCTTCTAAAAAAATAAATAAATACATTTCCCTTTTCTTTTGTAGTTTTGTAAGAACGTTTAAGTTCATCTAAAGCGGTTTTCGAACGAATTTTTTTGAAACAGGTACACTCCTTTTGATCGAGCTAGTGATTATTTCGTGAAAATTATCCCAACGTTCTTAGACGGATGAGTTGATTACTGGATATCATTTTAAAAGTCATTTCTCAGTTTCGTATAATTTGACTAAGAGGGTATCTGTTGATGGGCCGGTGGGTTTGTCGGAGATACTGCTACTGGAGGCTCTTTGGCAAGACCATGGTTATCCCTGGAGGAGCTTGGGCGCTCAAAATGCCATACCGGGCCTTGTGGGAACAGGGGTGTGAAGAGACGGAGGAAGCGGCGGTTCCTCCGTGTCAACCTGCCTGTGGCGACGATTTTGACAAGATATTGGTCGTGACCCTTTGATTCGACGTCAACATCATCATCAAATTTCACGTAAACACTTTGTGTCTTTAGTGCGTTCCTATGTAAAACTTTGGTAAAGTAGGGAACGTAAACTCTTTTTTATTTAACATCATTCTTTGAATTTGCATTTTAGATATGTTAAGATCTTTTTTGATTTTTACCCACATATCACGAGAATAATTTTTACGAACACATGCATAAAGAATTTGTTTTTGCAAAGAAAAATTTTCGTAACATGAGCTAAATATTTTAAATGTTGTATTTTACAGAAAGATGATAGATTTTTGGTCTTTGTAATTTTGTGCAGATTTTCGTTGGTAAAAACATAAGCCCAGTCAAGACCATCTGGTTCTGGAATGATATCATTTGATTTCTCTTTACCTGTTAAATATTCTCGGGGCACATTTTGGTCACCGTTGGTAACCATTTTTCTGAGAAAACTATGCCAAATTTACTCTATTTTTCTCAGTTCACTGGCCGATAGACTCCATGAACTGTACAACAAGCGGCTTTGCACACAAGCTTCAATTTGAGGTACTAGACTGTAATAGGTGGTAATCAATATCATTTCATCCAATGCATTTTTTATGAATCCAAAAATTGCAAAGATCACATTGTACAGCATAATGGCGATTACTTACTGTCTTACTACATACTCTACAAAAACATCTTTCCATAATTAGAATTGAAAGAAAAAGTAGAATATGAAAATTAAAAATAACAACTACTCACAAATGAGTTAGAGTAATTTGGAATTCAGAAATTTAGTTCTGAAGTTATTTTCGATGGCAACGGACTTTTCAAGTGGTAATTAGAATTTACAATAAAGAATGGTAAAAGAAAAAAAAAGAAAATAAATATAGATATATATGTTTACCACAACAACAAATTATCAACAGTAACCAAGCAACAACATAACAAAGAGAGTTTAGTCGTGACAAAATACGTAATTGGTTTGCTAGTAATTAATAGTTAACATGGGAGCAGATATTGGAGTTAAGGAAAAATTAATCGATAATTGGTGAGTTGATTTATTAACAAAAAAGGGCGGTTAAAAATCTCTGAAAATATATGAAATCGTAATACTGAAATGTTTACGCGATTTCGCCAAAAACCTTCGTTAGGTCGTTAAGGTGACCAACGACCGTCGCATTTCCGTGCTCGTTTAAACGGTAGCGGACAGAACCTCCATACACCCAAAATGAAAATAACTTTTCAGTTCAATTTCAGTTCAAGTAAATATTTTCTTTTTCATGACTACAATTTTCTTGAGCTTTAGGATTAAGAGTCGTTGAACTATAAATTAATAAACTAAAAATATATATATAATAAAATAACGCAAATACTTCAAATCAAATTAAATAATAATTATTTAAATTATATTAAGTAGAAACAATTAAATTCAAAAATCTATGTATCAAATATATTTTAAAGAAAAAAAAGTGACAACTTTAATTTGTTTATTCTTAAAAATAATTATAAATATCTTCTAATTTTAATAAAATGTATTTGTCTTATTTTTAAAAGAAGAAAGAGAAAGAGAATCTTCCAAATTTTCAAAGTTTGAAAGAATTAACTCATTCCATAGTTTGGGGCCACGAATTGAGATGCAAAATTGGTATATTTTTGTTTTACAAAAAGGTTGTGCTATTACTCCAAATGATTTTGTATTATTTAGATTTGGTTTAAGAGTATAAATTCGGTCAAATATATTGGGAACTAAATTATATTTACATTTATACATGAAGTTGACTATCTGAAATATAATTATTTCGTAAACATTTATTGCTTCCATATCATCGAAAAGACAATCTCAAGACAGATTTTCATCAACTAACACCCCTAAAAATTTAATAGATTGTGTTTTTTCTAATGTTTTATTGTTGATGTGGAGATTAGGTAGATTCTTTGTGACCATTTCCCTTTTTGAATGAAATACTATATACTTAGTTTTATCTGAATTTAAGAACAACTTATTGATATGAAACCACGATGATATTATATTTAACGCAATATTCATTATTTTGAAAGTAATATTTATATCCGAGGTTGAGGTGAACATGTTTGTATCGTCTGCAAACATTATGAAATCGATATTTGGAGAAGAAAAAGCTAGGTCGTTCACATCAATTAAATACAATAATGGGCCAAGAATCGAGCCTTGAGGAACACCACATAATATTTCAAGAAAAGCAGATGCATTGCTTCCATAAAAAACGCATTGTTTTCTGTTTTGTAGGTAACTTTTAAACCACTTAAAATAAGTATTTTGCGCAAATATGCTTTTATTGTTTAATATGTTAATAAATGTTTGAGCTAGAACAAAAGAAAAAGAACAAATATAATATAAACTACAAATGAAATACCAATGTACACACATCCTCCCTCCCCAGCTTTTGATTTATACTCAGTAAATCAAAGAAGGTCGGGTTTCAAAATAAAATGTTGTGTGCATTAATATCATGAAATACCAATATAAACACAAAATATGTCCACCACCATTATTCACATGACATAGTCATTGTGCCACGAAGGGGACTTGTGTGCTCTCATAGATCGCCGAGTTTGTTGCATGGGAGCAACAGCCTGTGTAGATAAACCAACGTCAGTCGTTGGTGACGTGTTATGCTTGTCAAACGGATGCGCAACGTTTGCTTGTGTTGAATCAACAGGATATTGTCCTACGTTTGCTTGGGTCGATGCAGCAGACGGTTGCACTACGTTTGCTTGAGTAGGTCGTGCTACGTGTGTCTGAGCTAATGCAGCAGTAGGTTGTGTTGCCGTTACTCGAGTTGGAGTGGGTGTGCGAGTTGACGCAGGAGAATGTTGCACCACATTTGTTCTAGTTTCCGTGATAGAAGGTTGTTCTACATTTGCTTAGGTTTGCTTGACAAGTGGTGAAATTGATGCAGAGGGTGATGATTTGGATGTAGGCGAAACGTGTTGCTTGTACATAATTGACAGGCCTACATCATGCGATGACTGAGAAGGTTGAATCTTCCGCAAGTACTTCCGATTTCGAAAGGTGATTCGACCAGAACCATGGACCTTCACCAAATACTGATCATTGTCACCAGCATGAACAATTCTGCCAGTCTTATCCCATTTTCCTGGGAATTGTCCTGTTTGGTTCTGGATACGACAACTGTCACCAACCTGCAAATCAAGTAGCTGTCTTGTGCAACAATTCAACGTTTCAACTTGTCTGGCTGATCTTGTTTGTAGAGTATTTTCTCTTCTTCCCCAGAACTCACGCTAGATGGGGCGGACATCTGTATTATCAAAGACTTGTGATCTAGGCTTGATTGGAAGTGTATCTCTGATTGGTCGTCCAAATAGCATTTCCGCAGGAGATAGTCCGTTATGAGGATCCAGAGTATTCCTGAATTGTAAGATGGCGCGGGTGAAAGATTCAGTATCAATGTCACCGCTCGATGAAGTGTTATCTGAAAGCAGCCGTTTCATTGATTTGACTGCCACCTCAGCGCGACCGTTCGATCTTGTATTGTAGGCATAAGATAATCGATGGGTGACACCCCAGCGTTGAAAAAAGGTGTTAGTTTCTTTTGAGACGAATTCTGAACCACCGTCACTGCTTAGCTGTTCAGGGACTCCGAATGTCGCAAAGTTTCGTTTAAGCGCACGAATGAGTCCAGAAGCTCCTGCAGTGGATGATCCTGGCTTGACCAATGACACTTCGGGCCAGTTGCTGAAGCGATCGACTGTGATTAAATAGTGGTATCCCCCCTGTTTGCAATAATCAGTCGCAATTGCTTGGAATGGGGAGGTTGGTACGAAAGGTTCAACAGGAGGGAGGTGTTGTTGTCTCGGAGCAATGCGCCAGCATGTAGCACACTGTTCGCAACGTTTTTGAATAGCGTCAGTGATCCCTGGCCAATACACGGTTGCTTTAGCCCTCTCGTTCATACCACCAGTCCCTTGATGCGCAGAGTGAAGAATGCTACACACCTCGGAGCGTAACGTTGCAGGGACAACAATTCGATTTCCAAACAGAATAACTTCATCAGTAATTAAAAGATCGTATCGTGAGGTCCAGTATGGTTTTACTGAATCTGGAAGTTCACAACACTTTTCTGGAAACCCGTTAATGATATAGGATTTCAGAGTTTGTAGATGCTCGTCGTTGATAGTTGCAGCCTTCACACGCTCCCAAGTAACAGAACAAACTTTACTAAGAGAGGACTGAATTGAAGCAAGGATTTCACAGTCAATGTCGTTTACTGCATCAATGTGCATGTCGGGTGCATTTGATAGCCACTCTGATGACGGCTGTGATTGAGTTGAGAGAGACAGGTTTCTTGATGTAGCGTCGGAAGCTGGGATCAGTTTACCAGGAACATGAGTTGCGTGGAATTTCCACATGAAGGTACGTTGTTTCAACTTGAGAAGGCGATCATTCGAGATTTCATCCAAGGCACGATCACCAAAGATTTTTACAAGCGGTTTGTGGTCTGTTGTCACAATCAGATCGTCACAACCAAATGTGAAATATTTTGAATCCATCAAGGCCCACGCGTTGCCAAGTGCTTCTCCTTCGATTGGAGCATAACGTGTCTCAGCCGCTCGGAGGAACCTCGACCCGGCGAGGATGATTTTCCATCCATGTGGACAGCAGTCAGGAGTAAGGGAGTTGCACGAACAATATTTTTGACGTAGCCAGTATCCAATCCCAGTTTTGGACCAGTCGGGGGTAAGACAAGTTCTCCGATTGATGTCGAATATTTGAACTCCATGCTTGATCGCATCGATTATAGCCACTTTGGAACGCTCAAAAGCCTCGGAAAGTTCATCAGACCATAAAAACTTTGTCTTCGTGCTCAAAAGTGGTTTGAAGGGAATCATAATGTCGCTGATCTTGCTGTAATGTGACACTTGGTTTACGAGACCAAACCAGGCCCTGATGTCAGCAATCGACTTGGGTTGCGGAAAGTCCTGGATTGTCCGAAGGTATTTAGTTAATGGTTTCACATCATTGGATGATACTTCAAAGCCTGCAAACTCGATGCTTCGTTGAGAAAATTGAAATTTTTTAGGATTTAATACAATGCCTTCTCTTCCAACAAGTTCAAGATAGTCAACCATTCTCCACCAATGTTCCTCAAGATCTGTATCTCACACAACGGTATCGTCAACACATTTTTTCTTCCGGGGTACATCGGCAATAATGCGATCATACCTGTGCGTGTAACCGTCACCACTTGTTATGTATCCTTGAGGAGCCGCACAGTAGCGGTATCTGCCGAACGCTGTGATGAAAGTTAGAAGATGACAATCCTCTTCCCTGACGGGAACGGAGTGGTATCCGTTCCAGGCATCTGTCACAGATCGATACGTGTTGGATGGTATGGAGCGTGCTTGCTGAAATGGAGGTACAGTATGATGGGTTTCACGAATACAATGACGATTAAGCGCCTGAAAGTCCACCACACGTCTTGGACTCTCATCAGGTTTCCGAACCCAGATTGCACTATGACACCATGTTGTTGGGGTGTTTGGCTCCAGCTTCTCAATGACTCCCAGTGAGACGTCTGCATCTAGCTGTCTTTTGATCTCCCCTCACCAGTGAATGGGGATAGGGGCCGGAGTGTGAACGACTGAAGACGGTGCATCTGGTTCAATGTGAATACTGATCGGAGGACCAGACATCATGGGAAGAGTCTGATGTGGGCACTTGTTGAATGTGGATGCTGCGTATCTATCGAGCAGCCAATCTTTCATTTTATCAACATTCTCATCAACTGCATCAAAAGGTAATATTTTGGGGCGGGTTGGTGGCAGGACTCGTTTTGCGCAACCACACTTAGCAGGTTGATTGGAAGAGCATGCAGATATGGAATCAGTCAAATCCTTTGGGGGAGGATTGACAACGTTGTCAGTTGTTGAGCCATCTGCTCCAATGGTAGGAAAGTTTGTTGGGATAATTTTGAGTCGTGTCATTGCGTCTCGACTTAAGTAGAACAAATCAGTAGTGTCTGAGATGTACATCATTTCTGCTGTCTCCACAGTACCGTTTGTAGCATCAGTACCTGTGATGAAATGTTTATTCCCTCATTGTTCGCCGCATACATTTTCTTCTTCACGGGTAGGAGATCTGGCTGTTTGAAGCCGCAACGTTTGAATACTTTCAATCCCATGAGGCTAGACTGAGCTTCAGTGTCAGTTATAGCAGAAATCGTAGATGGCTTTATACGTGGACAAGTATGACCAAAGTATTTGTAGTCAGACTCGTTGATCGATAAACGTAGCTTGATGGAAGGATGCTTGGGGGATTCTTTGATCATCCACCCATAGGTGCCATCAAAGATATGATGCTGTAGGCTGATTCCCTTTGAAGCAGTTCTTGTGGAATCAACATTGATGCCACTCAGTACGTCGAATATGGCACTAGCAGAGTTGAGTGAACTTTGATTTGATCCTGATTTGGAAGGAATGATTTTTCGCCAACATTGGAGACAGTGGGTAAATTCTCTCAATTTCCCGTTGCAAATTTTGAACTTCACCATTGGTTTCTTGCACGCTGTACATGCAGTTTTGGTAGCAAGTTTTGATTCAAGTTCGTTTGAGTGTTGTTTCTTGCTGACATTTTGATGGATGGCTGCAGTTTCTGTTCTGGAACCCTGTATGGCCCTGGAAGCCATCTCCTTGCTTTCGATGATAGTGATTGTCTTGTTCAGTGTCTTATCATCCAGGTCTTCATGACCAAGCACGTCCTTTTTAATTTCCTCGTCTGAGATTCCAAATATAAGAACGTATTTGACGATGTCATCGGTGTAGTCGACTGTTTGCTGACAAGTAGCACTTGTGCATTTCTTGTTGAATGCACAAACCTGGGCTTTACCCTTGACCTTTGCAGCAAATGTTTGAATGGGTTGACCATGGTCTTGATTCATTGATAACAACTCAAGTTTTCTGACACTAACTACTGTTGAAATAACAGCCAAACGTTTGATGGTCTGTAATAGGTCCTGTTCATTCGTGTCATTAATGTTCTCAATGTATTTGAACAGGTCTTCCTCCAGCTCCTGGTCACAGCACTGCCAGAGCTGTGTGACTGTCTGGCCAGTTGGGATATCAGTACCTTGTTTGAATATGTCCCAACGCTTGAGGAATGTGTGCCAAGTTTCTTCAGTATTTCCTTTGGAGATTGTCGGACGGTTGACTTTTGGAGGTTTTTGTTTTGAAGGTGTTGCAGTATCATGACGATTTGAACCTTGCTGGTGTGTCAAGGCGTGAACGTTCAGTTGGGCGACAGCAATAATTGCCTCTACATCATCCGTTGAAAACCGACATCCAGGAAGTGGACAAGTAACAATGGGCATCTCTTAAACTTCAGAGCCAGTATGTAAGCTCAAACATGCGCAAATATGCTTTTATTGTTTAATATGTTAATAAATGTTTGAGCTAGAACAAAAGAAAAAGAACAAATATAATATAAACTACAAATGAAATACCAATGTACACACATATTTAAAATTCCGTAATGTTGTAATTGTTTTAATAATATTGAATGGTTTACAGTGTCAAAAGCTTTCGATAGATCTATAAAAACACCCAATGTATATTCGCCATTTTCAAAGGAATTTAATATTTTATTACTTAATTCTAACAATGCATGTTCAGTGGAAGTGTTTGCTTGAAAACCAAACTGTTTGTTGTAAAACAGCTTGTTTCTTTTTAAATATGAATAAACTCTGTTAAACATGATTCTCTCCAATATTTTTGAGAAAAAAGGCAAGATAAATATTGGTCTGTAGTTTCCAACTTCAGTAGAAATGCCAGTTTTAAAAATTGGTTTAACTTTAGCATATTTAAATTCTTCTGGGAAAATTCCATTTTTAAGGGAAGACTGGAAAATTTTAAATAGCGGTTGTTTTATTTCATTCATCACATCTATTACAATATTTCCATTTATATTATCAATCCCGACAGCTTTGTTGCGTTTTAAATACTTTAAAGCATCATCAAATTTATTCATAGAAAGGTGCTCAAATTTTAATTTGGAGTTAATTTTTGGGAGATACGTCTGAAAACTGATATTTGATGAAGAAAACGAGGAAGCTAATTTTGGACCAATGCGAGTAAAATATTTGTTAAATTCGTTCATTATTTCATGTTGATCGATAATATAAGTATCGTTTACATTGAGAACTTTTGGGAAATCGTCGTGATTCTTTTTTCTTCCGGAAATTACTTTAATTATTATACATGTTTCTTTAGAATTATATTGATGTTGCTCTAATAGTGATGAATAATAATTACGTTTTGATTTATGTTTCAGTTTTTTGAAAAGGTTTTTATAATCTTTATAATTTTGCTCATTCTGTTCCGGTTTGTTTTTAAAAATTTTATATATAGTTTTTGTTTTAATTTTGAAGATTTCTTTAGTCCTTTAGACATCCATGGTGCATTTGTATCTTTAATTTTAACTAAGGTTGTTATTAAAGAAAAGTTATCATTATATAAATTTAAAAAGATTTTGAAAAATTCTTTACAACACATTTTTGTATCCTCATTAACTAAAATTTCTGACCAATCAACAGCGGACAATGCATCTTTAAATGATTGAACTTGAGGTGATTTAAAATGGCGTTTTACAATTTTTATTTTCTTTACTTTTTCCTTATTATCGGATAAATTAATAGAAACAAAAATTGGGAAATGATCAGAGATGTCATTTTTTATTATTCCTTTTAGTAAGTAATTGTTAATAATGAAATTTGTAAAAATGTTATCAATTATAGAGACTGATTTCTTAGTAACCCGTGTTGGTTTATTTATGAGGAGAAAAGTTCCATATTGGAAAATTGAATCATAAAAATGTTTGACAGGATTCTTTTCGTTATAATTTAAGCAATTTATATTAAATTCTCCTAAAATAAAATACTTTTTTATTCTAGATTATTTACATTAAAAATATCATATAAGTTGGAAAGAATGTTTTTATAAGCGCCATCAGGTGGTCTATAGCAACAAGAAATTATAATATTTTTAGTTTTTTTCATTATAATCTCAATGTTAAGCGTTTCGTTATCTTTAGTTGAAAATGAAATATCTTTTCGTTCCCTATATAAAATGGATGTTTTGATATATATTAAAACTTCACCCCTGCGTTTTCCAGTCTTCCTTTCATGGTGAATTGAATGAAAATTAGGGATTTGATAACATGAGTTGTTTTTAAATTCATTATCCGAACACCAAGTTTCACTCAGACAGATGATATCGAAGCAATGTTTGCATTCACAAAGAAATATTAAAAGGTTTTCAAAATTTGCATTTAAACTTCTGATATTTACATGGACAATAGAGAGATTGTTGCTAGTTACTTGTTTGCAAAGTTGGCCCATTAAAAAGGGTTATGTCATCTTATCTCTGGATATTTATCATTACCAATGATTTTTATTGCTTCACTGCCATAGAAATCATTCATTTGTTGATTGTAAATTCAATGTGTTACCTAGATATTTTTATGTTATACCCTATATACAATTGAATATTTTTCAAGATCTCAATAATAATATGAAAAAGTGATTAAGATTCATTGGAATTGAGCCAAAAAAGATTACGTAAAAATTCTGATTTTAAATTGTTAGATTGTTATGAATGTATGAAGTGGCGAACTGAACCTTTAACCCCTAACCTTTTAATTTGGATAAAACTATAATTTCAACACCATCTCAAAAATTGCATATCATATTTTATCGTCTCAAACATTCTATCACAAAATTTTCGTTCAGTAATGAATAAAATTTTTGGTAGGAAATGAAAATTCACATTCAGTTGAAGTACAGATATGTACAACTTTACCCTCTAGCCATGATGTAAAACCATTGTTTGTATTTGGTTTCAAAGTTCACTCCAAAATCTTATAAATCTCCTTTCTTTTGGTTCCTCAAGGACTGATATTGCCGGGATGGGTGTGGTAGATGAGCGGCCACTGCCTATAAAATATCCCAGTAGGGCTTGCGCAAAACACAGCCTCTGGCAGTCAAGTCCAACTCCTAGCCTTCTCGTGGCGGAACTGTTTTGAAACTAATAGGTGTTTGGGCGAAAGGCGAGTTTCTGGCGCCTTAAATAATCCAGTGCTTCAGGTAGGATGAGCTCGATAACGTTGCCAGCAGCCATCCTAGGAGAAGGAAATCTTTGATTTGAAAACCAGGGCAGATGGGGCTCTTTAGTTGCGACAGACAACCTATCTAGTGGAAACCTACACGAACAATTAAATCAAACTCTCCCTGGTTTTACGAGCTGTCTTAACCTGGTTGGCAGTAAGCTTCATGTGGCAGACATTAGTTTATTCAATGTATCTGGCAAGTTGCTACCGTGACTGGCTGAATGTTTTACCTAGGTACATTGCTCGAATGCGGGAACGGCAGAGTCCTAGATGCTGTAAGTTCTAAGTTGAGGGTTAGGCAGAGCAGACACACTATAAAACATTCGCTTCAATTATTATGGCAATTTAAAACCCAAACAAATCTGTTATAGGCGGTGCTGACACTCATTCTAGTAGAGTCGGTAACGTCTCCGACTTGGCACTTTACTCGGTGCGAGATGCAGGGTCGGACCATCAAGGCGAATCCAGCAAGCACCCAACAAAGTTTAGAGCGGGCTCCTGGAATGTGGGCTTTTTCAAAAAGCGCAATAGTGAAGTTGTGGAGTCACTTACAAGAAGAAATATTATTATATGGGGTGTTCAAGAACACAGGTGGGCTGGCGATCTTTAAGCCAACCAAGCTCGCTTTCTCAAAGGAAAAACTCTCGATGTGAGTCTTATTGGTGTGGTAGTAAAGATGGACATGGTGGGACTGGAATTCTTTTAGCAGAGGACTGAGTTTCCAAGACCTTGAAGTCCAACGAATCTCGGATAGGAACATAGTGCTTAAAGTGATTATCGGCAAAGTTGTTTTCTATTTTCTTTCCTTATATGGTCCGCCATCGGGCCTTTCAGTAGATGCTAAAGAGTCCTTTTTTGACAAGCTCCAGGACTCTCTTTCCATAATACCAGCATCTGAGACTGTTATTATCCTCGGCAATTGGAATGGTCAGGTTAGTGAATCTAGTGGAGTCTACAATGAAGTTCATAGTGGTTATGGATATGGTGCTCGTAACTCAGAGGGTTACAGAATTCTAGAATTTACTGTTGCTAATGATCTTCTTGTTGGAACACATTGTTCAAGAAAAGAGAATCTCATCTGATCACTTACACTTCTGGTGATCACCGAACACAGATTGATTACATCCTTTTTCATAAAAAGTTCAGAAAAGCCATACGAGATGTAAAAATTATCCCAACTGAGAAATGTGTGTTACAACGCCATCTACTAATTTGTGATTTCTTTGTTTACATACCAAAAATGAATAAAACAAAAATTTGTTCTCCGTATTCGCTCGTGGAAACTGAAGTACCCTGCTGTTGCTGACCAATTTTATAACCTATTTAAAACCAAAGTTACAAATGTGGTTGGAAATGTCGAATCAGTTGAAAATACTTGATCTAAGCTGAAATTTCCTCTTTTGGATGCAGCTTCTGAGGCTTGCGTTTTGTCTAAAAACCATCATTGGAGAAACGAAACCTGGTGGTGGTATGAAACAGTTGATGGAGCAATAAAAGAAAAGCGTTCAAGTTTTAGAACTTATAAATCCCTTTTAAAATCGGAGAAAGTTGTTGAGTCTAAGGTTGCTAAAGAAGCGTATCTTGTGGCTAAAAGAGCTGCCAAACGTGTTTTATGAAATATATACGTACAAGATTGTTTAAGATGAAACAGAAAACTTGTCATTACGAATATATGTCATTATTGTTTGTACATTAATTAATGACATGTTTATCCTATCGGCTGAGTCAAATCTTTTCAATTGAAGAAAAATTAAATATGGAACATCCTAAATAACGAAAATGATAACAAAAAATAAGGAATTATTTCATTATATTTCATTATTTTTCGTTTCAAGGGAAAATATTTTGCTTCCAGTAATTGATTTTAAATCATTGCATTTAATTTCACCCTATAATTTCTGTGCTTTGTATTTTGCTTCTTTTGTTCGGTAGCTTGAAATGAAATCATTCATGTGCACTTTTCTCATATTTTATTTTCTGTAGGGAAAAGTATGTTTCGAAGCATTTCGGAAGTTTTTATAAATAATATATATAAAAAAAAATTTAAACAATAGAAAACAAATAGTTTTTACAGCATATTTGAAGCATCAAGAGCATCAATAACTTCAATGAGTGGTGTTAGCACAAATGTTCCAGTAGCTAACTAGACAGAAAAGAGACTTCAGGACATTTTTATATAGTAACACAATAACAATGGCTATTTTATTTACTAGGTGATCAGTTTGCATTTACATAGTAGGCGGTCGTCAATTAACACGTCTGTATAGAATGAAGACAGTTGTGGTTCTTTAGGACGCTCTATTTGATAATTTCTCATTAGTTTTTTAATCCGATATTTCCATAATAGCAATGGTTTTTTTGTTTTTTGAACAAAAGAATTCCTCTTTTTCGAAAGTTTAGTTTTTCATTGTTTAAAAGTGTAAAAATTCTTTCTTAGTTTGGAAAATGCAAGTAAAAGATTGCTTGATTTCAACATTCAGGTTTTAATGTGCGTCGTAGACACATTCTTCCATATGTGTTTCAACGTGTGATTTTTTGCTTAAACCTACTGAGAAATAAAGAGATTTGTGAAACTTCTTCTGATTTAAATGGATTTTATTCTCTCATCTCTCGCGGCACTGATAATTACTGATAACTTGACGTTAACGTCGCCAGCAGTATTTTTATCTTGTGTAATATTGTGATATACATGCGGTATATTAATACTGCATGTATATCATATGTATAGTATGTCCTTTAACGGATGGGTCACTATCAGTGAGATCTTGGAAAGACATTAGAAAAACGTCATCAAATATTCCCATTTTCCAACCAAATTTGCAGTTTCATTTCTGTTGTTTCGTCAAATAAATTATTCGTGTTGTTTTATGTGCCTCATATATTGCACAGTTAATCTCTTAGCAACGGTTGAAATTTAAAGATCTTTATCGCAATGAGAAAGCGGTGTTTGCAAAGCAAGTCCATCAATTAATTTTTAAAATTGTTATGTTTTTGTCATCACTTAGGTTACAGTAAGCGTTTGAAATTACGATGTTCAATATATATTAATAATCTAAAAATTTCCATTCATCATCGACTAAATAAATGTCTATTGAAGTTCTAGTTAAGCCTCTTCGCATATTTTGTATCTCTTCATATCCTTTTATTACAACTATTAAGTAGATTAACCATGCAAACATTTGGGGTCAATGCGTTGTCTGTTCATTATGCCGCATTGTACATTTTGCAACACAGTTTTACTTTATGGTTTAATATATTGACAAGTAGAACAATTCTTGATAAAACAAGAGACATTGGGGCAAAATGTTATGATAGTACATCATTAATATCCTCTGCCATAATTTATCTTGCTTCCCGTGATAGGGAAATAATATATAGTGTTAATTTAATTCTGGCCTAAGTTATGCAACATCATTAATGGGAAACAAAAAGTTAAAAGGTTATTTTAATAGCTTTTTAATTGCATCTGAACTTGTGAAATAAATCCTATCGAAACGGAATTTCACAACCACAAGGGTAAATTAAATGTTTCCGACGCATTATGGCGAAAATCTGATATATATTTATCGCAAGAAGGAGTGCAAAAACGTCTATGATGATGTGCAACGAGGAGTAGAACTTTACTGTTAAACTTCTGACGTCATTAAGCCTTTAGGATTAGGTTAATTTTAGAAATGAATAGGCAGCTAATATAAATAGAAGCTGAATATTCCAGGTCAAGCACAAAGGAATTCCTCACACGAGGTCCACACACAATAATTTTCGCGCAGATACCATTGCAGGTTTGTACTTACTTACAAATCCAATTTGTATTAGATAAAAACTGAAACCTATTGCGAATGTGTTTGTATTTCAGATATCAATATGACGTTACGATATGTAGTTTGTGTTATGGAAACCGATCTCAAATATACACGATTTACCAGTCACAATTCATACTCTCCAAGCTACCCTGACGACGATCCTCCAATCGGAGATGACAGTGAAATACACATGTAATGAAGTTTGTGGACGAATGAATGGTCTCTGATTATGTTATAATTAATATTGTAAATATATTTAACTATACCAAACAATGAACACATGTAAATTAAACTGTGTTTTGAAATAAATTAATTAATTAAAAGTCTCTGATTGATTTTTTAATTTTCATTATACGTCTCACGTTTCAACGCAATCGATCGGCGATATTATTTTTGAAACCACTTTTTAAAGAACATTATTTTACAATTTATGCAACAGTCATGTTTGTATATTTTCCAATCTATATCTCTGCCATGCCAATCTCTCCTTCGGTTAGTTCACCATGGCAACAAAAGAAGATCAAAACTTTAAACTGTGACGTACGTCTGGTATGATATTTAAATTCTTGCATTATACTGCTGCCATAGAGACAGAGTTATTTACTATTATTAGCGACTATTAGATTAGTCGATGAACACATTTGTTGTATTCTGTTGCTAATAACGATCTAAAGAAACCTTTGCAACCGATTAGATGTTCGAAAAGATAACGCATGTCCTCTTCTTTATGAGCACTTATGGTTTCTATAAAATTTAAAAAATAATAAAAAAAAGGAAAAGATATTCCTAAAGGGAGAAATGTTCTAGAGGATTAATCTGACAGTTAATTTGATTTGACAGTTAGTAAAAATAGCCTTGATGTAAATATATTAGAAAAGAATGGGTATTAAGAGGGCAACGTGATTGGAAAGGAAGGAAGATTTTTCAATGGATTAGAGAGTGTGTGTATATAATAGTTAGTTAGAGATCCAGATTTTTGATTATACTGCTGCGGGGGTCCCAGCTTCTGGGGTAGGCAGCAGGTGGCTTGATTGTCTTACACCCGTTCTCCATGCAACTCTGTCCAGCGGATCGATGCTAATCAGGTCGCATAATTGTAGATCGTTCTTTATACATTCCGACCAAGTTTTCCGTGGTCTCCCGCGTCTTCTAGAGCTGGGAATCGCCATGTTCCTGACGGTGTTGATGCAGGAAGTAGAGCGTTCGACATAGTCATACCATCTCAACCTCTTGGAGCGTAGAACTGTCGACAGCTCCTGGACTCCCAGCATTCCGAACAGGACAGCGGTGGAGACTTTGTCATGCGGTTTAACACCACAGATCCAGCGTACCATGCTTCTGTCGTTACGACGAAGTCGCTGTTGATCGGAGGCAGTAGGTGCCCACGTTTTACTACCGTACAGTAGAGCAGAACGAACATAGATAGTGAACACTTTACCACGGGTGAGGAGAGATATATGCTTCGAAGTTAAGATAGGCAGAAGTTTCTTGAATTTCCCCCAGGCGATACTGCATCTGGTGATGATAGAGAACTCACATCCGCCACCAGCACTCAACATGTCGCCAAGATAGCAGAAACTGGCTTCGACATCGAGCGAGGCTCCGTCGAGATCCACTTGAGTGACCGGTCTCTCATCCACCGGGCGCGCCAAACCACAGCACCTAGGACACATATAATCCGGATCGGCTGATAGTCTGCCTTGTATGCCGCTACACTTTTTGTGCACCCACAGTTTGCACTGAGAGCACACAATAGAGTTGACACCAACTCCACTCTGACACACAGCACAAGGGAATGCTCCAGATTTCCGCAGTAGATCCAGACCGAGTCCAGACACCATGAACTTCGTCTTCCTCATGTTTATCCTCAGTCCTTTATCTTCCATTCCATGTTTCCAGACTTTCAGCTTAGCAATGCAGTCCTCCAGGGAGTCCGAGATGACCATCAGATCATCAGCATAAAGTAGCTCCCAAGGCACGCCAATGCGGAACTCGCATGACAGGGCCTCCAGCACCAGTATGAAGAGCAGAGGGCTGAGGACAGAACCCTGGTGTACGCCCACACCAACTCGAATTCCTCACTGTGCTGACTCTCACACGGCTTCTAGCATTGCTGTACATGCCCTGGATGACACTTACTGCCCACTCCTCCACACCTAGCTTTCTCAAGGCCCACCAGAGGACTTTCCTGGGGACTCGGTCGAAAGCCTTCTCCAGGTTGACAAAGGCGAGATATAGAGGTCTATTAGCAGCAATGAACTTCTCCTGGAGCTGGCGCACGATAAAGATGGCATCTGTAGTGCTGCGGCCGGGTACAAAGCCAAACTGCATCGAGTCGATGTCTACCATCTAACGGATGAAATTCACAAGCACACGCTCCACCAGCTTCATGACTTGGTCAGTGAGCTTCAGGCCACGGTAGTTACTTCGGTCGAGAGCGTCACCTTTCCCTTTATAGAGGTTCAGTATGTAGCTCTCTTCCCAGTCCTTAGGAATCCCACCAGTACAGAAGACTACCTCCACCATACGTCGCACCAGCTCCACACACTCTTCACCGGCAGCTTTCAGCATCTCTGCAATGATGCCCGAGGGACCGGCAGCTTTACCACATTTCATCTTCCCAAATGCCTTGCGGACCAGCTCAGTGGTGACAGGCAGAGGAGGACCCTCCACAGGGGGGACATCGGCTAAAAGTTCATTCGGTCAGTCGAACTCAACATTGAGCAGACCCGAGTAGTATTCGACCCACGCTCTCATTTTTTCCTCATCACTGAGTGACAGCTCACCAGTGTCGTTCCTGACACACATATCGCCAAGGACATCCTTATTGGTCCTGACCATCTGCTTGGCCAGTTTGTAGATGCTGTCGTCATTTGGAAAGATGTTCGCAAACATTTCTTTTTCTGCTTCCGACTTAACATGCCAGACGACCCGTTTGGCAACACGTTTTGCCTCGTAGTACACAGCTTTGGCCTCCCTGGCTCATTTGCATGAATGCTGGGACTATCAGCAGCCACCCTCTTCATGAAGGCTGCCTGGAACTCATATTTAGTCACAGAGTCCTTGAACTTCCAGGTACGGATACGTGACGTGAACTTGCGCTTCTTCACTGAGGGGACATGGACTTTGAAGTCGCATACCACCATGTTGTGCTGCTGGGCGCACTCCTCAAATGGGATAACTTTCACACCAGTAACAGCCTTGCAGAAATTCTTTTGGTAGAGAATGTAATCGATCTGTGACCTGTGATGACCCGAGCGGTAAGTCACCAGGTGAGATTCTCTTTTCTTAAAACGGGTGTTACCAACCACTAAATCATTCGCTAAAACAAACTCCAACAATCTTTCGCTTTCCGCATTTCTAACACCGTAACCTTTGCTGCAATGTACTTCCTCGTAACCACGGCTCTCTGTGCCAACATGTCCATTCCAGTCCCCCAAGGGGAATAGCACCTCTAAAGCTGGGATCTTGGAGACCACACTTTGCAGTTGATCGTAGAAAAACTCTTTATGCAACTCCGACAAACCGGCCTGCGGTGCATACACTGAGATAAAGGTGCAAACCACCTTGCCGATAACAAGCCTGAGGAGGATGATTCTGTCCGAGATACGTTGGACCTCAAAGACTTTATCCACCCATTTCTCCGCCAGCAAGATTCCGGATCCGCCAAAGCCATCCCTGTTTTCACTCCAATAGAACTTGTATAAGGTGGGTGCCCCGCCGTTATCTTCGCAATAATAGATTATCCGCCGAGCCACAGTGACAACTGCACCGGAGAATCTGTTTGTCGAAGCCCGCCACAAATGTCCTGCTATCCTGGTTGTAACAGCTCGTAACCCAGAGAGGGGGCTAGAACAAGTACTGTCTCCTGCCCAGGGGGAGCCCGGAGGTAACTGTGGTAAAGGGCAGCCTCACTTTCCCACATTCATGATAATATCAGAAAATGCCACAGCTGGATGCAGTTTATTGTCATACCCCAGGACAAAAATAATAAAAAATAATATAAATTGATAATAAACTATAAATATTTTTGAAAATGAAATGAGTAGTTTTTTGTTTGTTTTTAACAGACTATAGTGGAAGTAATTTTTGTTATGTATTAGTCTCGATTAAATCCCAAACTTTTTTGAAGGAATTTCTGTTATATTTGGATCACTTGAATTTAGGAATATGAAGAAGGGCTACCACCGATATTATAGTCCTGAAATTTTTTCTTTTCACCCCAAATTTCTAGGTTTCTAAGGATTCCAAAAAACTATTAGTCATAAATTAAAAGAACAATATTATGAATTTTTAATGTTTCATTTGTTCTAAATAGTAGAGTTCTTTTTTACCTAAAATCGGATAAAGAGAGTAATATATAAACTTGCACTTTTTCTAATTATGAGTGTCTGTATGAACTGAAATTTGCAGAGGCGTAGCCACAGTTTTTCAGTTGGGGAGGCGAGATTGTAAAATCATGGACCTTTTATCGTATTTAGTGACTGAGGAGGCGCCAGCGTGGTTGGATAGATTGGCTAAAATGCTCCAAATTTTAGGATTACAGTATGAAATTGCATTTAAAAAAGACGAAAAAATACCAATAAATTGCATATGGGGTTGCTTAGCACAAAAAAATACCACTATACTTCAAATTGTGATAGAAGCATAAAACTTTCCACAAATGTTGTCTATGATGTAAGGATCACTTTTTTGAGAGGGACACTTCGATATGACGGCTGGCCGCTGACGTCAGCATTTTTTTTGCAAAAAAAGTCACAAAATCATAAAGAATTATATACTGCTGGAAAGCTGACATTATTCTGAACAAAATATTTGCTTAGGTTATGTTAAAAAAAGTTACGCATCAAAAGTTATTAAGCATTAAAGTATCAATTATGACGTCATCAAAAATGTAATTTTTTTGATCTCGTAAAACTTTATCATATTATATACCGTTGGAAAGCTTATTTCTTACTGAATAAAAAACTTGTCTGGGTCAAATCAACAAAAGTTACGCATCAAAAGTTATTAGCCTTGAAAGATGACGTCATGAAGATAAGAATTAATTTTATTTTATTTAAATGAAACAAATTCCTAAATATATGACTTAAATTAAGTTAAGATTTGTTTTAAATTGAAACAGTTCGATGATAGAGAAATTGAAATTAACCTTGAAACACTTTGTGACGCAATTTGTGATGACATTGCATTGCAAAATATTCACAAAAATATTCTTTTTAAAATAGAAGAGATATGTCAAACTGCTAAACATGAATGTTTGTTTACTACAGTTCAGAAAATTGTTGTGCTTTTTTCTACTTGTTACTTGTTGAGCGTATAAAATTATAAGTTAAATGAAGAAGAAATAATTGAAATGGAGCGCAATGAAATTGATATAATTTCGAAATTCGAAATTACATTCTGTAGACGTTAATTGGCTGCTTTGTTTCATATGTCAAACCAACAATGGAGAAAATTTAGTAAACCCAGCACAGAAAAAAGGTAGATTTTAAAAAAATTTCATGATACCTTTTTTTAGTAAAGTACTAATATGTATGCTTTCAATATAAAACAGTGTTTTTTTTTAAAAAAAATTAGCTTTGTTGTGTTATGAATTTAAGTGTTTAATTGTACTCGTATTGGCGTTTTATCTTTGATTCTTTTTCTTTAACAGAATAAATCTCATGTTATGAATAATTTCCTGTTATGTAGGTTTCAATCCTGAAAAGAACTCCTATCATACACTATCTCACAATCTAAAAGAATTTCGCGAAATCAATGCTTTACCAACACTACTCCATTTGCGATGCGAGAGATACGAGGAGAATCTATATGACATTTTCATAGAGAAGAAAGCCGTGTTCCACAAATCTTGCATGTCTTCATTTAGCAAACAAAAATTTGATAGAAAAAAAAAGCTTCAAGTCAAAACTTCAGATCCAGTTTGTAACAACATTAATAAAGAGGATATAGATGATAAAAACGATTGTTTAGCAAAGCGAAGGTCCTGCAGGAAAAGCGAAGGAAGCCCTGTTTGTTTGGAAAAATGTTTCTTTTGTGGAGAATATTCTAAAGACATGCATAGATGCCAGACTCTTGAACTGGATCAGAAAGTCAGTGACATTGCGACAGAAATCGGTGATAATGAAGTTCTGGCTAAGATGAGTCAAGGAGACATGGTGGCTGCTGATGCTAAGTATCACCTCCGGTGTTTAGTAGAATACAAGAATAGATATAGAAGTTTCAAATCTTCTGGCAAGATTCCTAATGAAAGTAGTCTTATCGAAGGTGTCTTTAAATACGTTGTTTTTAGATACGTTAATTTTAGACTTTTATTTTCAACTAAGAGAATTTCATTGAAGTTATAGTTGAAACAATTTTTTAGAAATCGCTTTGTCTGAAGTTGCAAACAGCGTGCAAGAAATAATCATATCTTCAGAGGGAACTCCTGTGTTTTACATGAAGAACTTGCGCCTTACTTTTCAATCAAAACTCAGAGATCTTGGTGCTACAAAGGAACATATCGAAAGAGTCAATGTCACAAGATTAAAAGAACATGTTTTGAAGCAAGCTCTGGAAGGCTGGAAAAGGGAGAAGGGAACTGTGGTTCCACTTTGGATGACACACCAGGAAGCCAGTCAAGCTTGCAAAGTGTTGATCAAATGTGGATGCAAAATAAGGTGTGGGACCCGATGCAAATGCAAAAAAGCAGATTTAAGCTGCACTGAACTTTGTAACTGTGGCGGGTGTTGATTACCGCTTTAAGATTTTTTATTCATATATTTTTACCAACCAATTTTTATTTATTGTAGATTTTTTTTCGTGCAAACTTTGAGAAATCGATAAAAATGACTTCCGAGTATAAAATGTTCTATCAAAGACATTTATTTTGAAAACTTATAATATCAATAATAATAATATTAGTAGATTTTCAATTTAAATAGCGTATATTTGAGAATAGGATATTTCGGTACTTTCTGTCAATAAATTTAGGTTTTATATAAAGCTTTTTGTCTTTTATTGCAATCTAACGGCATTTAAACGATTTTTGAATGATATATAAAACATTTTCTTA
The DNA here is from genome assembly GCA_963930725.1 of Candelabrum cocksii. Classification (NCBI taxonomy): domain Eukaryota; kingdom Metazoa; phylum Cnidaria; class Hydrozoa; order Anthoathecata; family Candelabridae; genus Candelabrum; species Candelabrum cocksii. Next base: position 4,572,923 of record OZ005665.1, read on the forward strand.
TTTTCATGACGTCATCTTTCAAGGCTTATAACTTCTGATGCGTAACCTTTTTTGATTTGACCCAGACAAGTTTTTTGTTCAGTAAGAAATAAGCTTTCCAACGGTATATAATATGATAAAGTTTAACGATATCACAAAAAATTCATTTTTAATGACGTCATAATTGATACGTTAATATAAGCAGTATATAATACTCTATGATTTTGTGACTTTATTTTTTTTGCAAAAAAAATGCTGACGTCAGCGGCCAACTGTCATATCGAAGTGTCCCTCTCAAAAAAAGTGATCCTTACATCATAGACAACATTTGTGGGAAGTTTCATGCTTCTATCACAATTTGAAGTATAATTGTGCTAAGCAACCCCACTATGATAAAACCATTACTCAAGCGGCATATTAACAAGAATGCACAAAAGTGATCAATTCAAGCTTAAATGTTTTTTTTTTCAATGTCAAGTGAAAAGGATAATGCCACTGTGATTAGATTTTGCAAAATAAAAACAAATATTAACAAAAAGAATCATTTTTTATTTTTTTTTATCTGAAACAAAGTGTCAAAAGAAACTGGAAAAATCTATAAACATACATAATATCTGGTTACATGAATTGGCCAAAGATATATCTACGGTTATCATTCTTTTCAATGAATGAAGACGCGACTTTATATAGATCTAACTGATCGAGTCGATGTTTGTAGGACTCAGAATCATAAGATGGTTTAGTTGGCTCTGTTTCATGGTTGAACGGAGATAGGTTTTAATCAATTTTATCAAGCTGAATGTTCTTTCACTTGTCGCATTTGTTGCTGGAAGTACCAAAATCAGTTTAGCAAGTCTCGCGACCTCACTCAGGTGAGTTTTACCTCATGACGTTGCAAAATTTTGGTAACAGAGCGGATGCATACTGTATCGTCGAGATTTTTGCAATATTCCTGCAAGGTTTTCAGTTGTACTTGAAATCGATTCTTATCATAGTCCTTTCCATCACATCATCATACTCCTGGACAAATTCATCGCCTTTAACTGCTTTTAACAGAAGATTTACGAGCTTGACATCAGTTCTATAATCTTCTTGGTCAAATCTGCCCTCGATTGCACCAATGATACAATCCAAAGATTCAAAATAAATTCTGCAATAGTGGGAAATTACGTCAGTTGAATATTCAGGTGCTGCTTTTCCACCGAAATATTCCTTGATGCTTGCAGCTGCTTTTTTTCTACTGGACAATTTGGGTTCTTTGACGTTCAAAGCAGCAGCCTTCAAGTTGACATTTCTCCAAAACAGATTAAAATCTTCGTCTGTTCTCATCTTCTTAAGTGTTGTAAGAGTATGCTTTGCTATTGTTTGAGCTTGTGCGGCACATAGATCTTTAGCTTGCAACAATGAACTTAGGTTTAAACCATAAAAATAATTGAATGTACGCATCTGAGCTTGGACACCATGGACTCTAGCTTTTTACTCTGTGTCCTTGTATTTCTTTAAACACCAGTCCCACAGTTGATCCAGTTTCTGGTAGTTCTCATATATACTATTCAATGAATATGCTCTCACAGTCCATCTTGTCTCGCTGAACAATCTTTAGGTTGTAAAGTTGCTGTTTTCTTCATCATTGTAATACTCTTCTTCGTGTATTTTTTGAAGATGTGAATCACGTTTTTGAGAGAATTTAACCAATTTAGTGATTTCAAACGAAGTGTCTAAGGATTTTGAAACAAAAGCCGAAATTCTGATCCAATCGCTGCATACCAGATTAAGCGAGTGTGCGTAGCAATGGGTTGAAAGCGCGAGAGGTTGAATGTCAGGTTTTATCTGTTTAGCGACTCCATTTTTCTGTCCCATCATCGTACTACAACCATCATAGCATTGGCCCCGCAGTTTATTGCTATCAAATCCCATCCGAAAAAGTAAATCCTTAATAATATTCACGATGCATCGATTTTTTTCATCTCATACAAACCTAGAAAATCTTCACATGAAAAAAGATTTTCATCAACCCAACAAACACAGAAAACAGCTTGCTCTTTTTTTGATACGTCCTCAGATTTATCTAACATGATGCTATGAAAGTCAGCACTTTTTATTGTCTCAACAATATCACAGAGGATCGACAAGCTCATTTCTTTTCGTATTGGATTTCCGGCGACGTAAAATTTTGATTCTTTTTTCTTCAACCATTCTGAAAATGTAGCGTCATCTTCTGCCCGAAACTTTAACAATTGTATAAAGTTAGAATTTTTGTTATCTCCGTGTCCACGCAAAGGTAATCCTTGACGAGCTAGATAGCGAAGACATGAAATTATTTTGAGTAGAGATGCCCTGTTTTGACTTTGCAATTCTGTTAGATTACTTTGTAGCAGTTGTGAAACATCTAACGTACTCTTTGGTATTTGTATCAGTCGTTGGATGGATTGTTGATGACATTTTGAGGATTCATGTTTATTGAAACCTTTATCAGTGCTTCTTGTGTTCTTCCAGTTAAAAAACCCTGTTTTGACAAAGGAATTTTCAACTTTTAGATCGTTTATCATATTATGATATTCGGCATTTTTACAAATGATGCAATAAACACTGTTTTCAGTTTTATCCTAGTGTAGCCAGTCCCATTTATCATACCTAGAAGGCAAAAACTTCTCTCCTCTTTTCCAAACTTTTTTTTGGATAGGAAAAGCTTTTTGGCTGGTTTGCTTTGATTTCGGTTCGTCTGCGTGATGCATCTGGTCCGAAATTTGTGGTTTGTTTTTTCAAATCTTCTGACACCTTTAATGGAAGGTAGCTTGCTTTTTTGTTATCACTATTTTCTGATATGGTCTGAATCAAGATGCTTGCAGGAACGGATACAGACATTGTGAAAGTTGTCATTTTACAAGGTCAGATTTACTCCAAAACTTGTATGTAGCGCTAAAATAATTTCTACAACAATTGACTTTGGCTCTAAGTTATGACCGTTCTTCGTGTCTTCGACTTTGCGTGTTCATTTTTCGTCACTGCGCATTTGCGAACATAAAATCCCGTCAAAACGGCACATTTAATTTTTCAGATTTTCAATTTTTTTAAATATCTAAGTTGTGTGTCGCAGCAGCGGCAATAGTTGCAACATTGCTATCCCAACGTTTATTGCGCAAAGAATGGTAATTAAGAAATAAAATTTCGACCATTTCCATAAAAGAGATCCAATACTTGGCATGATCTAAACCGGATTGTTGAAGTTGATTAAAGGCTGATGCAACTAATTTTTGAAAAACACTATTGTTTATCAACTGTTCTTGCGTATTGGTAATGTCCCTATTTTTAGTTATGCATTCACATAATGATTTGAGTTCACTTGACAAATATGGTTTTATGAGATCACTTTTCAGAAGTCTTCTTGCGAACCATTCATATGTTAATTTGTATAAACGCATACCTCTGCTGTAGTGCTTGCCTTTTAGTGCATGAACAACTGAACCACATTGAATTAGTTCAGCAGCAACTACTAAATCAGATAATCCACTTTCAGAAAACCGTTTATTAATGGTTCCCATAAATGCTAGTTGAATATGGAATGATCCAAGAACAGGTAGAATCTTCTCATATTTAACAGGATTTTGATATTTTACTTCTGAAATAAGTGCGAATACTGGTTGGTCACCGACAAGCTGTATAAAAGGCATATTTTTAAACTCTGCGATTTCTTTACACTTTTGCATTGATTAATTTACGGTTGACTTGTCTGGATGCTTTGGGAATGTCAAGTGATAAAAGGTTTTAGATTTTACTTGAGGATTACTAATTTGATAGTTAAAACCAGAGTATGCTCCTTTTGTTTGATCTTCCAATGGTGTAATATTCTCAATGTGTGGATTCAACCGTGTCAATGCGTGTACAAAAAATCGGATTCTTTGAGACTCTGTAGTTTCTGTCAGTTTTGAAGTTACTGGTAATAGAGCTGGATTTCCTCTCCCTGCAGTTTTGTATGAAGTTACTTTGATCCGCTCTGTATGCATAGACTTTCTTGCTTTATGAGTTGGTATTGTCAAATATGTCTGTGGATCATTGTTAGTAGTTTCAAGCATATAACATTCTGATTGTAAAAACATCATACTCGTGACATGTGAAGTTCCACCACCTGAGAAATAAATAAAAATATATTTAAAACAAGATTGGGGTTTGTCACAAAAGTCAAATTCATAACTCAAAAGAAAGAAATACTTTACATTTAAAAAAAACATAATTCTAAAGATATTCCAACCTGTCAGAGTATCCTCTCTAAAGTCATTGTTATCTATCAACGCGATACGGGGTAAATTAGGTGCTATTTTATCGGGGCATATAGGGTTGTCTGTTATCTCCGAGAGTGGCCAAGCAGAATATATATCAAGTATATCTGTGTACGATATTGATAATCCAAGGTCTTTGAGTAACACTACTAGTTGTTTGTTTCTTGTAGTGCCATGAACAGTTACTCCTAGCAATGCCTAAAACATTGAAACAGACATCAACATCAATTGTAAAATGACCACCCATAGAAATAATTACTTCATGAAGCTTTGAAATACTTAATCAGATAACTTAATTTCAACGTAATAAATGCAAACAAAACACTTTTAAAACACCCAACTAGTTCCAAGATGTGGGGGAAAATTTATAGGTAGAAAATTATATTGTGTCATGAATTGGACGAAAAAAGGTATGATTGAAAATGGTCTAGAAATAAGTTTTTAGTACCTATAAAATAGTTCTTTTGCCAGTGATGCATGATCATATAAGATCACTTAAAAAAACATTATTTTGCTCATCACCATCTACCCGTACTTTATCAGGGTTCGCTAACCAGAACGCCAGATTTTTCAATAGTTCAGGTGGCTCAACGATGGTTTTCATCAAACCAACATGGAATGGCCATTCAGGAGGTTGATGTCAATGATTCTTAATTTAAAAATAAATTAATAAAACAAATATTTATACTAAATCATGGATTTAGTGTAAGTACAAATTTTGAAATATTTAGAAAAGTTAAGCAGTAAGCATACATCACCTTTACCTTTATATGGAGACGGGAAGCTACATTTTAACCAGTACATCATCATCAATTCCCCAAGCATTAATTGCTGCTTCTATATAGGTAGCTCCTCCGCTTTTATCGTAAACTATAATTTACTGGATTTTGTGGAATTTGGCATGGAATCCTATTCTACATCCGAAATGTTCTACGATTATCTTTCGTACTGTTTACGTGTATAAACAGTTGTCCATATTAAAGTTTTCTCGTATTCTATTATAAAGTAAAGTGGCCGAATTAACCCTAATGTTGGCAACGGGCGTAAACGAGGGTGTCTATCCCCTTTACGTTAGCGCAAGACGTTGGGTGTAACTGTTGAGGCGGGCGCCACTCCAACCACCAACACCCGTACTTTGCCGCATTGAAATGCTACTCATTCGCTGAGTCGGCGAGGCCGGGAGGATTTGAACTCGCAACCTCAGAAATCCGAAATTGCAAGCGCTCTACCAACTGAGCTATCCCGACCTGACCTGAATCTATTATTGTCATTCAATAGCCTAACTAATAATCGCGCTATACCGTTTTGCGCACCAAGTCACACCAAGTCACACCAGGTCACACCAAGTTACACCAGGTCACACCAAGTTACGCCAAGTCACACCAGGTCACACCAAGTCACACCAGGTCACACCAAGTTACACCAAGTCACACCAGACCACACCAGACCACACCAAGTCACACCAAGTCACGCCAAGTCACACCAAGTCACATCAGGTCACACCAAAGTCACACCAGGTCACACCAAAGTCACACTAGGTCACACCAAGTCACACCAGGTCACACCAGGTCACACCAAGTCACACCAGGTTACACCAGGGCACACCAAATCACACCAAGTTACACCAGGTCACACCAAGGCACACTAGGTCACACCAAGTCACACCAAGTCACGCCAGGTCACACCAGGTCACACCAAGTCACAGCAGGTCACACCAAGTCACACCAAGTTACACCAAGTCACACAAAGTCACACAAAGTCACACCAAGTTACACCAGGTCACACCAAATCACACCAAGTCACACCAAGTCACACCAAGTCACACTAGGTCACACCAAGTCACACCAAGTCACACCAAGTCACACCAAGTCACACCGGGCCACACCAGACCACACCAGACCACACCAAGTCACACCAGATCACACCAAGTCACACCAAATCACTACCAGGTCACTACCAGGTCACACCTAGTCACACCAAGTCACACCATGCCACACCAGGTCGCACCAAGACTTTTGTCCTAAGGGTGTTTTGTCCTAGGGGGGATTTGTCCTAAGGGGCTTTTGTCCGTATACCGTTTCTGGACCCATGCAAAACAAAGTTTGACGTCATATGCTTAACTGAGACATGGTGTGAAAATCCCATTATTAAAAACTCATTATTCCACCTGCCAGATTATGCATTCATTGAAATACCACGTGCTTCTGGTAAGTCGGGTAGTGGAGTTTTAATGGATGTTTCTGGCTGTTTGTCTTGCATTGTTCTTAAACAGTTTATGACGTCAAACAAGCATGCTGAAATGCTATTTGTGGAAATACAGCTGTCGTTCAGGAAAAACAATACGCGATTTTGGAGTTAAGACGCTATTATGAATTTCAAATTCCGTAAGGGCAAGTTTGACTTTGGACTTTTGCAAATAAACATATTTAATATATAAAAGATGCCACTTTCCAGTTATGACATAATCATAATCTCTTCAACATTACAAACAACTCAGATAATGAAGTTTAAAATATTCCGTTTGCTTTAAAAATTGGTAGGTAAACTAATTAGAGGATGCTGATTTCAAATCAAGTACCAGAATCGGGATATTTTCACCCATAATACCTTATTTGGGCAAAATTGGGGCCAAAGTTTAAAGTATTGCGTTTGCTTTGAAAATTAGTAGGTTTACTAATTATATGATGCTGATATCAAACCAAGTACCAGAATTTGGATATTTTCACCACTAATACTTTATTTGGGCAAATTTGGGCCCAAAGTTTAAAGTATTGCGCTTGTTTTGAAAATTGACATATACAATATGTATATATAATCTAGTTACAAATTAGCATTTACATGACCAAATACATGTAATCTGGTGTACAGAAGTTTCGAAATTAACGATTCGAAGATGACGGTTCGAAACAATATTGTTTTACATTTTAAACTTTTATTAATTTTTGAAATAATTTTGTTTTTTGTTTTTTAAGATTCTATTAAGGTTTTTTAAATTCGCGAATCTATCAAGTGGTGGTTTATCTTAGAAAATTATTACGGTTGCCTTTGAACTCATATAACAGGGGCGGATACAGACGTTATGAACATGATGATTTCATGTTAAGGTTAAAATTTTCTATTTAACGTTTTCTTCAGTAATATAGCCAACCATGGTGGCGGCCCTTTGTAAACACGTATGCTGTTTGAAATCTTCATATAGTCGCTAAAATGTCTGTATCCGCCCCTGTATAACCTATAGTAGATTAGATTGCAGAGGTAAATGTTTTACGCATGCGCGCAACGGTTGTGAATGATAACTTAAGCTTGGTTCCCACTGAGACGATAACGCGATTACACGACGAAAAAATTGGCGACGAATCTATATCCTTCAGTGGGAACTAAAAGCGATGATTTTTTGAAAATTCATCGCCCAAATTATACGCGATGAACGAGGCGATGAATATCAAAAAGTTTTGATATTAATCGCATAAGTTCATCGTCTATTTGTAAAATATCAAAGAATTGCCGACATTCCATCGTGAAATTACTGTTTTCCATGTCTTAATATTTTAAACTTTGAACCCAAATTTTCCCAAAAAGAAGGTATTAGGGGTGAAAATATCCAAATTCTGGTACTTGGTTTGAAATCAGCATCATTTAATTAGTAAATCTAACAATTTTCGAAGCAAACTGAATACTTTCAACTTTGGACCCAAATTTGCCTGAAACGAAAGTATTAGGGGTGAAAATATCCAAATTCTGGTACTTGGTTTGAAATCAGCATCATTTAATTAGTAAATCTAACAATTTTCAAAGCAAACGGAATACTTTAAACTTTGGGCCTAAATTTGCCCAAAAAAAGAATTATGGGTGAAAATATCCAAATTCTGGTACTTGATTTGAAATCAGCATCATTTAATTAGTAAACTTACCAATTTTCAAAGCAAACGGAATACTTTAAACTTTGGGCCCAAATTTGCCCAAAAAAAGGAATTAGGGCTGAAAATATTCAAATTCTGGTACTTGTTTTGAAATCAGCAACATTTAATTAGTGAACTTACCAATTTTCTATGCAAACAGAATATTTTAAAATTTGGGCCCAAAATTAATTAATAATTATTTTTCATTGTGAAATTTTGCCGCCTATTTTTTCAAGGACTTTGTTGATGCGTAGATTTTAGGTGCCTTGACTATATAATTATTTAAAAATAAGAGGTATTTTGTCCTACTCTATAAAAAAATGGGGGTTTTTGTCCTATGGGGGTTTTGTCCTAGGGGGTTTTGTCCTCCAATCGATTAATTTTCTTTTCGCAGAAGACGATACACTAAAAATCTCTCCTTGTATCTTTTGCGTTGAGTTTAGTTCATCTTTTATTTTGTCAAGTCTCTCTTTGATACATTTAATTTTTTCTTCTGTGACTTTTCTGGTAAAGTTTAACGTTTGTTTTTTTGCCTTGAACGTCATTTGAAAGTTTTTCAATTCTCTCATTAAACGCGCCAAAAGACATCGAGAATGTTTCTCTAAAACACGCTATCATTGTCTCGCGCTATTTATTATATTAGAAGATTGCATGTGGTCTCGGGTGCTTCTATATTTATCCATATTAAAAATCAAGCGACAAGCATGTTTCTGCTTACTTAAAATTCGTTTTAGTTTTGTCGGAGGCACGTTTGCCAAGGCGAGATTTAAATAAGTTAATTATGTGTTTATAAATGAATAGTACAGATTCATCATTAGTTATTTATTTAATATCGGTCTTGCTTTATATGTAATGTATAGGGTTTCGTTTTGGCAAGTTTGCATTCAACGTGCTGAATGTGGTTCTCTCAAGAAACATTCTCGTCAATTACAACACCAAGAAAATACGTAAATCTAACACGGTTAATTGAATCATTATTAATATGTAGTAAAGGAAGGTGTGTCGGTATAAACATACGTTGTCTTTTTCTATGAAACAGAATATAATTGGACTTGCTGAGGTTCAACGAGAGTGAATTTGCCTTAAACCACTTGTGTATCTTTTTTAGTTCATTATTCATTGTATTAAAAAGAGTGTTTTAGTTTTTATGAGAAAAGAAAAGATTAGTATCGTCCGCGAACATAATAAGGTTAAGAACTTTGGAAACGGCGTGCAACTGAAGATGATTCAAGATTCAAGATCTTTTTGGTTATAGGATGTCTATGTAGCGTTTTGTCAAACCGATTCAAAAGATGATTAAATTTTGTGATCGTATTGGGAATCGACTTAGATAATTCTGGGTCAACTGTCACAAAAAATTCGTTGAATTTTTCGGCAAAAAAATTCTTGTCATTGACTTCCCTATTGTTAATTATCATTCTTTCTGGAAATGACGCGCTTAATTTTCACTTTGCGACAATCTTTTTCGTAATATTCCAGCATTTCTTCGTATTTCATTGATGTTTTTTTAAGTGTTTATTTTTAATTTTACTTTTCTTTCTAATCATTTCAAACATTTTTCTGTAATCTTTATAGATAGGAAGTGAGCGTTCTGACTTATTTTTCAGGTACTTTTTGTACAGTTTTTTTTTCCGAGACGATTTTTTAATTCCCCCTGTGATCGAAGAGCTTAAAGTGTCCTTGACTTTAATTTTAATCCGTGTCATTGAAAAGCATTTGTTGAAATAATTGAGAAATTGTCGCTAGAAATTTTGAATACGCTTCATTAAGACAGTGTTGTTTGTTTACGAAACACCAATTCACATCAGTTAGCGCGCTCTTAAACCTTTCAATTGACGAGTCTGTAATTTTCCGTGCCTGAACGTAAGTGCACGGAATGTTGTTGTTAGTCTTGGAATTATTCATGCATAAGTATATTGGAAAGTGGTCGCTTATATCAGTTTGAACAACCTCGCTTGGTTGTTTTTATTAAATAAGGTATTTGCAATTATATGATTTATCGCAGTGGCATTATGTTTACTAATTTGCGTTGGTTTGGTAATTACAGTCATTAACCCACATAATTTGTATCATTTATCGTGCCAGACCATAAATTGTCCGAAAATAATAACAAATAATATCAAAGTACCGTGTTGTACACGAGATATAACTGATTTTTTCAGCAACTTCTGAATTACTGTTCAATGTGAAGAAACGTAAAATGATGATTAACAATTCTAGTGCGATTAACATCAACAACGACGGGTGATGCAACTGGTATCAAGAGGGGCTCCGTTCCAGACAGATTTAACCGAAAAAATAACTCCTTTATAACACACCGTTTGAAATTTGAAAGAGATCCTTGGGCTTTCAATCAACATCAAACAAAATATAGATATTCACACCTGTGATCTTTGCGAGAAATTTGTTGGAAAATCGGATGTTTTCTTAAATCACTATCTCCATTTACAACAAACAGATCCTGCTCCGTAAACGAAAACTATATGAACCATTTTTCAATTCACCATTTAGAACATAGCAATGAGAATGTCGCATTGTAACAGTTTTGGTGTTTACGCTAACCCTTTTGGTAGCTTACGAATGAGACCAACCAGTCAAAAAGCACATTAAGATATTGGTTGAAATGAGTGATACTAAACTTATTACCAGGCTGAATAAAGGTGACATGATTGCTACAGAGGCGAAGTTTCACAATCATTGTTTTTTCAGACTAAATAACCACAATATCGCAATTCTAAAAACTTAACCTCGTATGATAGTAGCATTTATTTTCCACGTCAAATTTCAATTTCTTTTATATACAAACACACAGATGCAGGCTCTGTTTATACGGATAGAGACCCTATCATGGGTAGATACATATATGAAAGTATTTATATTACGAAGAGGTCCTGTGACCTATGAAAAGGATTTTTTAAAGATATAATTATTATATGATATAAAATAAAAACATTTACGTTTACGAATTAAGTAGTCCTTGTTATATGGAATCGGCATACTGACCATAAGAACTGAGTATCGGCCATCAAGTGTTTGTACGAGATACCACAAGCTGTTGTTGCTCAATTTACCACAAAATTCAACATTCTCAGAAATCTGTTAATAGGGTCTACTGAGGTCGTATACATTTTCCCGTTGATAAATAGGTAGCTATAAAACACATCAGGCAGTTTGATTCTAAACGTATCGCTCTTATTCTGTGAGATCTGTATAGAGATTTTGTGTAAGATCCTTTGATGACAATGCATCCTTCATGTCTCCGCAGGTCTTCTTCTTTTCAAGTCCACAAATACACATCAAATATACCATGGTATATTGGCTATGGTGGTAGTAGGTATTTATGGTGGTGTCAGGATTAGTTTGACTAAGATAGCCTATCCAATGCCGCTTGTATTAATAAAATACGGAAGCTCCTAACGTGGTATATTGGTGGTTGGAGTTGTAAGTACATATACGAAGCTCCATCTACCCCACAGGCTGACACAGGTTGTACCAATTTACAGCTTGATTGGTAGCAGCAGCTATAATTGCTGACCAGAACTCCGCAGGTAGAAGCGGTTGTACCGGTTATCCAGAGTAGGATCCTCGCTTACATCAAATTCTATCTTCAATGAGACATTCTCATAACACCGTTAGATATAAAATTCCTATTCGTTTTGTAAACAGTAAAACGATCTTTACAGGCAAAACTTCATAACCATTGTGTATCTTATATTAGGTTTACTAGTAACACCTTCACTTCTGATGAGCTTCACTTAGTTACTTGATATACAGCATGAAGATCTTTGCTTAATGGTCTAAGTATCTCGAATTAAAGAAATTGAATTTGATACTTTTACTATCTGCACAAAGACCTAACTTGGTCAACATTTTGAATATCTGAAGAAATACAATTTTTTGATATTTCATACACATTTTAGTATATGAGGAAGTAGATAGTACCTAAGGGATTACTTTATATTGAAATTCCATCGATATTTTTACTGTTGTAGTTATATTTAATCCCGACCTGCTTGCTAAAACCTGGTTTCTGTTTAAATGTTGAAAATATTTCAAATAACTTTGTTTTGAAACATCTTAAAACAATTTAACGCCCATGTGACAAATCAGAAACGTCATTTAATTACAACAATTTGATTGGGTGTTTCTCGATATCCACCAATCTTTTAAGTCGTTCATTTTTAATAAAATCAGGCACAACTTTGAAATGGTGACCTAAAACCAACATACGTCACTGTTGTTGGTAATTCACCATCCAATTATGAATAAAATTATGACCACCTACGCAGAAGTGCAAGGTGTGGTAGAACCTCCCTGATAACCACTTAACGTCATTAAACTTCTGGGATTAATTTAATTATAGGAATTAAAGGGAATATAAATAGCAGTTGAACCTAGGTCAATCAGAAACGATTTCTTCACTTGGATACGACATACAATAATTTTACAGGAGACACCAACATCGGTTAGTCCATAATGATAATCGTTTTAAAAAATTATAAAAATTAACATTTTTATAAAAATCTATTATTAGCAAGTTTTTATTCCAGGTATCAGAATGACATTATTAGAAGTTGTCTGTGTTATGCAAATAAAATGTACACAATTAAAGTGTCACAGTTCTTACACTCCAAGTTATCCTGACGACGATCCTCCAATTGGAGATGACGACGAAGTTCATGTTTAAATGAAAGACATGGGGGAAAAGGTTGCTTTTTCACATTCTACAAAAGAAGTAAAAAGAATATATATTGTTTTTAATATATTTAACTTTAACAAACGATAAAATCCTGTAAATACAAGCTGTGTTTTGCAAGAATAAATTTGTCGTGGTAAATTTCTAGCTGCATTGGTTTCCAATTTTTCATTGTACATCTCACATTTTCATGTCATCAATCCCGCAATATTATTTTTAAAATTTCGTTTCTGTATATCACGAAATATGTTGTTGCCAAGCCAACCTGTTAATATTTGGCAATTTTCTTGTAGAGTTATATATATATATATATATATACAAGGTACTTATTAAAAAAACATATTCTTAAACAAATAGTTAAATCCACAACTTATTCCAACCTTTTTGATAAATTCAAATTGATATAAAGATTTCGATTCTTTGTCGCTACTACAGTTTTATATGAACTTTACTCGCCGTTAGTACAGTTTTATATGAACTTCACTCGCCGTTACTACAGTTTTATATGAACTTCACTCGCCGTTACTACAGTTTTATAAAAATTTCACTCGCCGTTACTACAGTTTTATATGAACTTCACTCGCCGTTACTACAGTTTTATATGAACTTCACTCGCCGTTACTACAGTTTTATATAAACTTCACTCGCCGTTACTACAGTTTTATATGAACTTCACTCGCCGTTACTACAGTTTTATAAAAACTTCACTCGCCGTTACTACAGTTTTATATGAACTTCACTCGCCGTTACTACAGTTTTATATGAACTTCACTCGCCGTTACTACAGTTTTATATGAACTTCACTCGCCGTTACTACAGTTTTATATGAACTTCACTCGCCGTTACTACAGTTTTATATGAACTTCACTCGCCGTTACTACAGTTTTATATGAACTTCACTCGCCGTTACTACAGTTTTATATGAACTTCACTCGCCGTTACTACAGTTTTATATGAACTTCACCCGCCGTTACTACAGTTTTATATGAACTTTACTCGCCGTTACTACAGTTTTATATGAACTTCACTCGCCGTTACTACAGTTTTATATAAACTTCACTCGCCGTTACTACAGTTTTATATGAACTTCACTCGCCGTTACTACAGTTTTATATGAACTTCACTCGCCGTTACTACAGTTTTATATAAACTTCACTCGCCGTTATCACAGTTATATACGAACTTTACTCGCCGCTATCGCAGTTATATATGAACTTCACTCGCCGCTATCACAGTTATATATAAACTTCATTCGCCCCTATCGTAGTTATATATGAACTTCACTCGTCGCTATCACAGTTATATATGAACTTTACTCGCCGCTATCGCAGTTATATATGAACTTTACTCGCCGCTATCACAGTTATATATGAACTTTACTCGCCGTTATCGCAGTTATATATGAACTTCACTCGCCGCTATCACAGTTATATATGAACTTGACTCGCCGCTATCGCAGTTATATATGAACTTTACTCGCCGCTATCACAGTTATATATGAACTTTACTCGCCGCTATCGCAGTTAAGTATAAATTTCACTGGCTTCACCGATTGGAGGGTCGTCTTCGGGGGAACTGAGGAAATCCCAGTTGTGAATAGTTAATAGTGCGCATTTCAGACCGGTTTGTGTACCACACACGTTGTTTGATCTCATTTTGGTACCGACAAATACTTAATTGGCACAGCCACTAATTTTTGAACCAATATAAAATGAATTATTAACATCAATACGTTCGTATTAATTGACAAATTCTTAGTGAACTGTCTGCTTTGTATTTCGAGGTTGAAAAGCATATTCCATGAAACTCGACATTAATACCAGTTGTTATTTGTAACAATATTATTGTTATAGGTACGTTCTTCTCCACATTCCACTATATTCAGGGTATATCAGTATAATCAGGTGGTGTCGATATTTACATGTCAAATGGTTAAACCATACTAATCAATCTTAATCTGATAATGTTTCGTAGTTCTAAATTAAGATCTGTTGTGTTTTTGTATGTTGCTATTGTTAGGAACGGTTGTTATTATTAGATTCAAGATATCCGAAGCGTCATATTAATGACCTCAGCAAAGACTATCCAATAATGACATTTCAATATATTTTCATACCTGAAATATTTTACATTTTGAAATCCTTTATTTAAAATGTAATTAGTAATGCTCAGCAAGAAAAGTGGGAGGGGACATTACAGTATTCGACGTAAAGTGTATAGATCATACGTGAAGCAGCGGTTTTACTCATTAGATTTCAGTATTTACACAGAACGGTTAGTGCTGGATTTAATGTATTGCTTACAGATATGTTGCTAGATTTAAAAATAAATTGTTCTAATTAGATTAGTAAATTGCTAATCATCCGCCCTTTGGATATTTCCTCATTGTTATCGTGGTAATTGTTTAATTTGAAACTGTTGCTAAGGTGTGCACAGAATGCCAAAAGAGTAAAGCAGAATCAGTAATGCACTAACCGTGTAAGTGTAAATTAAAATAGTGCAATGTTGCTTGATGTGAAATCGAAATCGATGTGTACCATTGCAAAATCGGCCCCATGAAGATTGGTTGTCTTTTACGAGAAATGCGTTAACACATAACATCTGAATGTATCCTTTACCTTAACAAATCTTCAATTTGTCCTTGCATGAAATACAGCTGCCACATTCGGGCAGGTTCTCTTGCAAATTTTCTGAATTTCTTAGACCGTTTTCAACGGCATATTTGTAACGCAATTGGCGAAAATTTCGAATTTTGACTCCCTATCACACCAGAAAACGAAGCTTCTCTTTGTCTTTTACAAGTTCCTTTATGGACGTTGTTCAAGCGAACTATCATCACTTATACCTTCTCCAAGAACCTTCCTCCGTATAACTAGGTTTTCGGCGTCTTCTCATCAAAGAACTGTTTGTGTTCCAAATTGACAGGAATTGAAGGGATTTCGACAAAAATACTTTTTCCGCGCGTACATCTCGATTTTGGAACTCCCTTCCATAAGCATGCTTTCCTGCTGACTATAACCCACAACTGTTCAAATCAAATGTTCATCGATATCGTAAAACTGGTTAACTTCTCCTGTAGCTTTTTACACACAAATGGCTTGTAAAGGCTTGTTTTGAGCAGATACAATAATAAAAAAACATGCGCTTAATCATCATCATTACAATCTTCTATTTAACCTACTATAATAGTCTTTGTGTGGTGATGGTTTAGTTTCTTCAAACCTTTTCAAGCTGTCAACATAGTCATATTCTCACACCTTAAATTACTCGTCCGGATTTGGCTTTTGTCGCTCTTCACAAATATAAGTTACTGATGGAAACCTCTGCAACAGCTCTTCTTTGTTCAATTGTTTGGCTTTGACATTTTGACATTTTATACACCGCATTTGAGTATTTCCCATCAATTTCCACCAAATAAAAGTCAGCTTTATCGCAATATCAAAAGCCACAAATATCAGCTCTGTTACATATATGGGATAACTACTGATCGATAAAGTAGTCATTAAAAATAAAAGTTTGGCGATGATTTATCGTGTGAGATAAACCCTAAAATGAATAAATACGATTCCTAAGCACCTCATCAAAAAGAAACAAATAATTCAGATCTTGACATTTTACAACAAAAAGTGCAGTCTTGTTTAGCAAAACAAATCATAAATACTATTACCAAATTCAAGGACAGTAATTTTACTCAAAATTAGAAAAATTAGACCTTGTAGTTTGGTTTGTTGATCACTTACACCTTTACATGTTGAAGCTGTGACTTTCAGCTTTCCTTTCTTTCAGCTTTCTTTTCATATTTTTTAGCCAAATAAAATCAATTATTTACAAAAGATATACATCTAATCGTTTCTATATAAATAAACTTTATATGGTCAGGGGCTTGGAGAAAGTAAAAATAGACCTTATCATCAAGCCCCTAATCATGTGATGAATCACAGACAACGATCCGATTTAAAATCAAAAAGACTAATTTCATTATTTCGTGACAATTAAAAATATATAAGTTCATTTTCAAAGTTAAGAATATTATTTTTGATATGATTTCTGAAGGAGGTTAGATTAATACATACAATTTAATCACAAAGCGAATTCCAAATTTTTGGACCACGGAATAATAGGGAGAATCTTGGTGTCTTGCATGATCCAGTCACTTGAAAAGAATTTAATCCGAATCGCGTCGAATACAAGTGTTGGACATTTGAAACAATGTCCTCAAACGCTTCTGAAATAGTGCAGTTTTTTACTTCATACATAAATTTAGCTATTTGATAAACATTTATTTGATAAACATTTAATGCGTTTATTTGCTTCATTAAGGGTCTTGAATGATGGTATCTATCTTTATGGGATATCTTTAACCTAATGGGTTTGAGATTAGATTTGTATGAACTTCCCCATGCAATATTTCCATGACTTATATAGGAATGAATTAAAGAAAAATATATACTTTTTAGACTATTAATATTTAAATATTTGCTCGCTTTGTACAAAATCCCGATATTTTTGAGATTTTTCGTACTACTAATTCAATGTGATTCGTCCATGTAATGTTTTCATCAATTAATACTCCCAAAAAAATGATGTTCTTTTCTCTTTTAATTTCAATGTTATTTAATAACAAGATAGGAAGTATCTTTGGCAAATTACGTTTTTGACGTTTCTTATGAAATAAAACATAATTAGTTTTATCTTCATTTAAGGATAATTTATTTACCTGGAACCATATTTTTATATTTAAAAGTTCGTGGTTTATATAATTAAACAAAGTATTAATATTTTTATGGGAGTGAAAAAAGTTAGTATCATCTGCAAACATTAAAGTGTCCAAACGAGTTGCTTTGGGTAATTCATTTACAAAAATCAAAAATAACAATGGACCCAAAATAGATCCTTGTGGCACGCCACACCTTATATTTTCCATTTCAGTGCCGCCTTGGTTCGTCGGAATGCACTGTTGTCTATTGAGAAAATAACTTTGAAACCATTTAAAATAATTGCCTCTGATACCATAAAAGAAAAGCTTACTTAACAAAATATTGTGATCTACTGTATCAAACGCTTTTGATAAATCTACAAAGAGTCCAACTGTAAAGTTATCTTCTTCAAAGGATTTATGTATTTGATCTGTCAATTGCACTGATTGCATGATCAGTGGAATAATGCACGATTGCATGATCAGTGGAATAATGCACGATTGCATGATCAGTGGAATAATGCACGATTGCATGATCAGTGGAATAATGCACGATTGCATGATCAGTAGAATAATTTTTTTGGAAACCAAATTGTTTTTTTATAAAAAATCTTGTTTGATTCAAAATGCGTGTAAAGTCTATTATACACAATTCTTTCAAGGACTTTTGAGAAACAAGACAACACTGAAATGGGTCGATAATTACTCATTAGTGCCTTATTTCCCTTTTTATATATAGGTGCAATTTTAGCGATCTTGAAACAATCAGGAAATATTCCGCTTTTCAAAGAAAGATTAAAAATATATTTAATTTGTTGATGCAATGCGTCAGAAACAAGTTTGATTACATTGGGTTTAACATCATCAAAACCGGGACTTTTATTTGATTTTAATGTGTTAAAAGATTCTTTAAGTTTTTTATCAGTAGGATATTTTCAAGAGCACTATAATTCCCAAATAAAAAATGTGCACAACTTTTCCGAAAATTTGGCTGAATTAAAGCAGCCAGCTTCAAGCCCATATTGGAAAAGTATTTATTAAACTGAGACGCAATTACATTTTGATCATTAAATTCAATCCCATCGACTAAGATCTTTTCGGGAAGTTTTTGTTTAAAATAACTTTTTCTTCCAATAACTTCTCTTATTATATCCCATGTTTTTTTAATATCGCATTTAAAATGTTTTAGACGTTCTTGGAAGTATAATTTTTTTGATTTCCGTTTAATTGTCTCAAATAATCTTTTATAGTCTTTATAAGTAGTTTCAGTTAGAAAAGTTTTTCGTTTAAGATATTTTTCGTAAAGTTTTTGTTTTCTTTTTGATGATTTTATGATTCCTTTAGTAATCCAAGAACTAGCAACATTTTTCCCTTTAACGATAATCTTTTTTAGTGGAAAAGACAATTCATATAATTCAGAAAACAATTTAAAAAACTCATTATAAGCTTCGTTTGGATCTTGTGCAACAATAAACATTAGTCCAGTTGGATCTTGTTAAACATTCTTTAAAATTGTTAATACTTTCATCATTATTCATACGTTTAAAAATAATTATATTTTAGGAGCTTTTTGTAAATCAATGTTTGTAATTATAAATACGGGAAAGTTATCTGATAAATCAGTTTTAATAATTCCCGATTTGTAATTACTATTGATAAGATCATTCGTAGATATATGATCGATAATTGTTGCACTATCCTTAAATACTCTGGTCGGCTTGTTTATTAACGGAATAAATCCATTAGAAAATGATAAATTTATGTATGAGTCAACTTTATTGTTGCTTTTATATTGAAGAAGATTTAAGTTTATGTCTCCAGTTATGTAAATTAGTTTCTTTACATCATTCTTTGACGATAATATATTACTAAAAGACTCCTCAACACCCTGAGTGCTTCCAGCTGGCTGCCTGTATGTTACATTTACAATAATATTTTTCGAAAGTTTATTTAGAACTTCAATTGACAATGTTTCAATATCCTTGTTGTTGACGCATAGATCTGATCGTTTTTTAAAATTCAGAGAGTCATGGACATATAAACAAACTCCTCCTCCTATATGTCCATCATATCGCGCTTGAAATATACTGGAATAATTCTTTAACATATATAAATGCCCATTTAGTGGATCATCAAGACACAAAGTTTCGGATACTGCAATAACTGAAAATTCGTGTTGTAATGAAAATAAAAAATCTTTAAAATCGTCAAAATTTCGTTTCAAGCTTCGCATATTTATATGTATGTGAGAATTGTTTATCAAAATGTGTTAATTGTTTTTTGAAATAAATAAACTCCTTCGGGGTATAATTAGAACTGTCTTTAAAATTATCAAAATAAAAATCTTTTTCTCCATTTAAACTATTATTTATATGAATTGGTTCATAAATGAAAGGATTAAAACTCAAATCTTCGAATTTAGAATCTCTGTTGTTTACCATTAAAACGCAGAGCTGTTCATGGGAGAGGCGAAGTTATTTTAATTTTGAAAATATTTGTTGTGATAAATGTAATATTAAACTCAAGAAAAATATATAATAAAGCTACACAGGTATAGATAAAATAACCCTGTATGATTTACTATGATGTCAATGAAAAAAATATAAATGCGGTCAAAAAAAATTAAAACAAAATTCATAAAAGACACATCAATTACCTAATATAATTGTTAAAAAGAGAGTAATTATACGGAATATTCTATAGAAACAACCCTTAAAAACACAAAACAATATTAATGACAAAACTAATTACACCACAATTTTTAAAGCGATCGCGCAAGAGAGAGAGAGAAAAACGCACAAGAGAGAAAAAATAAAAAATAATAAGAATACAATTATTTTTTAACTAATAATAGATCAAGACTTTCCATTGAAACAAAAAAATAAAACTAACCATTTTCCAACTTCACCTTCAATCTGCAGTTGATGTCAGCGAAGGCATAACAACCAGATCTTTCTATCAACAACTCCCTTGCTCTTTTCAACAATAAATAACGATCCTTCGTAAGGTCCAGACGAACAGATAATTTAATGCGTTTTCTCGCGTGATACACCAAGGTGCGATGATGAAAGGTTGCGAAGCGCACAATAACATCCTGGTTCATTGTCCCGCTTTTCTTATTGAGATAAGGTTTGCCAATTCTGTGAGCACGATCGATCACATTTTCTGGAATTGGCACCCCTGCCCTTTCGAATTCACCGCTCACCAACTTCAAAACATTGCCCGCGGTTTCTTCCTTCCCACTCTCAATGCCACCAAACCTCAAACACAATCTCCTACCATACTGCTCTAACTCATCGATTTTATTAGCTGCCTTCATTTGATGGTCCTTGATAGACAAAATCTGCTTCCTCAACATTTCCACTGTCGACTCCAACTTAACAATCTTCTCTTCGTGAACCTGGATGGTTTCCGTTACTAATTTTAAAATTTCTTCGCGAATGTCACAAGTCACTCGTTTCACAAAAGTGTTTTCAAAGTCAGAAAATTTCTTATCCAATATTTCTAGAAGTCGTTGATCTACGTACTCCGAAATCTCGTCATTAATCGAACTTCGAGTTTTCATTGGCATAATGTAAAAGGGTTGTAAATAAAAACCAGTAAAATACTTCTCAGATGATCATAATTAAGCCATTAAAAAGACTCGCTTACTTCCCAATGAACAAGAGATTAAAAATCGACATTTTCAACACTTGTTGACGCCATTTTCAATCGTGTCGAATCAACTAATAATGACACTTAGCTATAACATTTCAGACGACATAAGGAGTAAACAGACATTTTCGAAATGCTAAGAGAGAGAATGGTTTTAGTGTCACGGTGAAGTGTTACGCAATTGATGTTGCCAGAGTAATTGCCAGAGTATTGGTTTAGAACACCAGGTTTCCATAGCATGATTTCTTGATGGAAGATCTCGATGTTTGGTAAATCATTTTCGTACATTTCACAGAGTTCAGATAAATCAAGATTTTCAGTTTTCGAAATAGCGGTACGAGATTCAAAAGTCTGCTAGATTTTTTACTTAAGTCATTGAAACGAAATTCCAATTCCAATATAAATTTATCAAGCAGGGGAATGACAAAAGCTCTTGTCTTGTTTTGTGTAATGGAAACAGTTTGGAAGCATTTTGTACAGAGTGTGCTGTTTTCATTAACCTTTTTTTATAAGCATATCGTTTATAAGCATACTTAGGCTGAGATTCCTTAAAAAATTAGCATATCATAAGCATATTCCGAGGCTAGATAAAAGTAAGAAATTTTTTCATTCAAATGCAATGCAACGTCTTCAATGGAAAGTTTTGATTTTCTGGTTTCTCTTTGCATCCTAAAAACCAAAATGTTATGTGACACACGTTATGTTGTGTGACATACGCGAAGAAAGATAGAAATAAGTATGGTCTGTTAGGCAAAGATTGACAGTCTTTTTGACAGTATGAGGGAGTGGAGTGGCCTTGCAATAGTTTTATGAACGTTTTGATTGAAGTGACCCCCCCCCCCCCCCCCCCCATCCTACGTTTATTCAGGAGGTAACAAACCAGACTTTATAGCATTTCCGTAACAACCGGGGGGCCAGGGGGCCACGTATGATATATACACTTTACGTCGAATACTGTAATGCCCCCCCCCCCCCCCCATTTTTCTTGCTGAGCATTACAAATTACATTTTAAATAAAAAGATTTTTACGCTCAATTGCTCTTTCAACGTGTATTCTGACTGCTGCTATTTTAACTGTTTCCTCGGTTTCTTCAGGAGCTAACAAACCAGACTCTATACCCTGCCAGTCCAAAGTTTTGAAACAAAATATTGGCAAATGGTAATCGTTTTTAGGTGACTCGCAACGATGGCACTTCAAGTTTTTTGGGAGAAAAAGACTTGGCAGAGCTTTAAAATTCAACCTCCAAAGGAAACTAGCTTTGAAATGACATCAGATGTGAAATGTTTGTTACCCAAAAAGTGGTTGGTGTTACATTAAACCCATTTTTCCATCCTGTCTTTTGATTAGATTACACCACTGTGATTTTTTGAGGAAACTTGAAGAAATGGAACCCAGTTGGTTCACCAGAACTGTTTATGTCTTACTACAACCACCCCTTGAAACCTCTGTTTTTGTCATAAGTAAAAGTGTTAGTAGAACATGGTTGGTCGTTTCTAGCAGCCAATAATTACCAAAAAAAGAACTACTAACACAAACTCTGACAGAAAAGTTTAGCTATAGCCTTATCTTTCCTTATAAAATACACAGTGATTTGTTTTGGTTCAACAATAGCCTCTCTTTCAAAACCGGGTCTCGTTTTTAACACGCAGTGTGAAATAGGAAAATGGTATTGGCCATAGGCGATTGCGCCCTCACTTTAAGCTGTAAGATGAAGAGTATAATATAAGTAAATAAATTATAAGTTTTCAGATAAGGAAGATAATATTGATTACTTTGTCCAATTTAAGTTTTATAATAACAAAATATAATATGATATAAAAAATATATATAACGATAAAATGTCACTTTAAAGATTTTTTAAGTTTCTGCGGGTTTAACTTTACGTAAATCAGGCTAGCTAGTACTCTCCCCGGCCTAATTGTAGGGGAGGGTAAATCTCCGATTTTGGGGAAAAAATCTCCTCGATTTCAATTAATTATGTCCCTCCCAATCAATACTTTTTTCTTCAAAAGTTCACCCTCCCTAACAATTGACACCCCTCCCAAACTATGGAAATTTAAGACAATTGTGAAAAGGATAAATCAGTAAATCACAACTGAAAGTCTGTCAGTCTATTCAAAAATTTCAAGTTTCCGTCTCAAAAACAATTCATAAAAACATCAATAGGTCTTAATACAACGTTCGACTTGATTTCAGACATTCGATCAAATACTCTTGAAGCCCTATGCACATGGAACAAAGTTTAACTCAAATTATATTACCTGCACCTCTCCCAACTATTACCCTTCCTCTCAATCTACGGTAATATAAAGATTTCTCTGCCCCTCCCAATCTATGATAGTTTGCCTTTGTCTCCACCCCAGCTATTCTACCCTTCCCTACAGTTAGACAGGGGAGAGTATATAATTTGACCAAAATTTACGATATTTAGTACACCAAGTTGTTAAATCTTAGAAGTTATTTTCAGAATTAAGGAACTGAACTATACTGTAAATACCGTACACAAATACTTCTACCGGTATAACTTTTATATAAAAAAGTTAAAAAAGATTCCATGATTTCCAGTTATTAATTATTCAGTTATAAATTATTTATTATTCATGTAATGTTTTAAAAGATTTTTGTGGCTTTAAAATCAGGCCTGTGGCTTTAAAAAGGCAGGGATCCACCCAGCACTGCGTTTCATCGTGTGAAGGCTCAGACACAACTTCTGTCTCGATTTTGAACTTGATGAAGGTTGCTGAACTTCAACTTAAATGGTCGAATACTTTTTATTGTTTTCAGCACCAATGCCAAAGCGACCTGATAACCTTTTCTTTGGCAATGGTGGCTCCCGATGAAGCATTTTACTTTAATGCGTTCTCTCATTTTCTCATTGAGAGCATCAAATGCCTCGTTGTCAATTTGAAAAGACATGGAGTGGAGCTGCTTTAAATGTTTAAATGATCAGTTATGCCTAGAAAGAAACAAATAAATTACTAACAAGTATTACAAACATGATACAAAAAACAACAACACAAACTAAATCTAATCATATCTTAACTTAAAAACTTAAAATAGTTTCAAATTAAAACCACAAACTAAATTTTAAAAACATAAACATTATTCAATTAGGAATATGTGTGTTCAAGTGCAAAATAAGCATAAATAATGTTAAGTTTAAAAATATATACCTTTTTTTGTAGAACATCCATTTTTATTATAATAAACCTTATAAACCTATGTTTAAATTTTGTTTATAACGTGAAGTAACTAAAATCGTGTAAAAACTAAATTCTATATAACGGAGATAGTGTTTAGTCACGTGTCTTATGACGTAGGGCGCAATCGCCTATGGCCAATAGCATTTTCCTGTGAAATAGGAGTATTATTTTGGATTACCCAGAAAGTAAAATCTTTAAGGAAAAAAGTCGTAAAAGCTAACAGTCGCGAGAAATAACTGTCTCTATCAGTCCAAGGTATTTGTCTCTTGGATGAAAAAGGAATATTTCAAAAGTTTATTTTTCATCGTTTAAAAGTGTTAAAAATACGATAACTTCAATTACTCTAGAACAAAAAAGAGTAATAAAAAAATGCAAATTCCAATGAGATATTTAACAATCTTCAAGCTATATCCCGCTCTCTAAATCCTATAAATATTAAATTTAATTTAATTCGACAATCAAAAATTATAGCGATGGTGTTTTCGATTCAATGAACCCTAAGTAAACAAGTCAAACGAATTTCTTAGTTTGGTAAACACTACAGAAAGATTCCTTGATTTCAGGATTCGGATGTAAAATCGCGTCGTAGATACTTTCTTTCGTCTGTGTTTCAACTTGTGATCTTATGTCTAAATCGAAATAAAAAGAATTTAGAGCAATGCCTGACCAAATATCGTATGAGTCAATTAAAAGGATTTTGGTATATTGCAACCACCTTTTAAACAACAATAGATTAAATATAAGTTCTGAGTAATTAGTAGGTACAAATTAAAATCAAAAGAACTCATTAAAGTATTTGAGAATACACAACTTTACTTGTGTAAGTATTATTGTTATGAAATCCTTGTAAAGTAGAGTTCTCAATTTTAAAAACTAATTTATCAAAGGACTTTGTTCTGGAACATTTGTCCATGGGCGAAGCAAGGTTTTTTAGGTAAATTCCTACTTTCTCAAAGGTTTGTCGCTGACTTTTATTAATTGTCAAGGAGGAATAAGCCAATCGGATAAGGAATTGACGTCGCCGTAGTGTAAATGACAAACTTGTATCAGAGGGAGCCAACTCGATTCGAGAGATAACTATTCTTTTTCCAGCTGATGTCCATGTCAACACTTTAGCATCAAGAAAGTTATTAGTGCAATTTTCATTTATTTACATATCTTACACGTAATCTTATGTAATCTTGTTACTGCAAATAATACACGCCTTCTCTTGACCCGTCAAGTAATAATTGCAAGGGAACTTCCAATCTGTACTGCCCTCTTCGGTTAACTATCTATTCTTATTTTAATCTTGGAAGACTTAAACACATATTACATATACATATTTCGATACTTGACTTTACTTGACTTGCTTCATCCAATGCCAGTAGGCGCAGGTGAAACTTTTGTTTTTTCTAATGGCTGGATATATAAACGGCTTGCTACACCTGAATATGTCTTACGGTTCTCCGCTCACGGGAGCAATGCACCTTCCCGTTGTCATGATGGATGATCCTCCGCAAAGCTGCGATGTTCTTTCTGCCGAAGCATCAGTATGTCGATGATCGCCACAGGAACTACAACTACCCGTAAAAAGGTAGACCGAGTCAGTCAGTTTGGTTTTCAGGCGCCAAACACTCGCCTAGCTCACTCTTTTATAACAGGCGTCTGGTGTATTTCAATGGAGATGCACCTGACTAGGGTGAGTCTCACACCTTCCTCTAAAATGAACTGCCAGATGGTCCGAGACCATTTCATTCCTGCGTTCCAATGACAGTTGATTTCAACGGTTTACTCCTGATTTCAACGGTTTACTCCTGTTTAAAATTTCCTGTTTCGAATCGAACGGTTTCGAATTTCGATACTACCATAGGAATATTCTTTCTTTGTGAACAACGCAATCGCGTTCTTGTCTTTTTTATTTTCGATCTCTCGGATGCAACAATATTCCTCTGCAACAACAGGGGTGCAAATGTGTTGGTAGACGTGATGGACATGAATGAATGAATCAAAATTGAAAAAACTCATTCATGTGTTGATCGGAAGCTCTACTATAACATCCATGGGCAACAAATTCAAAGTTCTGTTGCACTCAATCCTCACTGTAAATGTTTAAGCTGGAGAAGTGCCTGAATATACGGTAAGTGCTTGGACGGAAAGACTTTTGGAGTTACCAAGATATTATGAACCTGTCGATATCTGGAGTATGGCTTATTCTTTAACTATTCCATATTCCTGCTCTTAAACAATGAGGAGTGCCTATAAAGCATAAAACCGGTCTATATTAAATTTGAGAAAAGGGATGGCCCGGTTAGCGAGATGAAAATAAACTTGCGTTCATATGGTGAAACTCCATCTCGCTTGTCGAGATGTATAAACGAAACCGAAAGTCACGTGATGTAAAACATTTATTTTGCGAGCGAAAACTCACTTGTTCTTTACTTTTAAATCATTTACTGCGAAATGTCACGCTTTCGCAAGGTT
Organism: Candelabrum cocksii; assembly: GCA_963930725.1. NCBI lineage: Eukaryota > Metazoa > Cnidaria > Hydrozoa > Anthoathecata > Candelabridae > Candelabrum > Candelabrum cocksii. Next base: position 4,599,791 of record OZ005665.1, read on the forward strand.
TTACCAGTAATACTCACTACTTTACAAACATCTTTAACAACAACCTCCTTTACAAATCCAATGTTAGGACATGATACGTACCATTGAACCTAGTTTTCTGTTTTTAGAGTAAGTTATGTAACTTAAGACTTTTAAAACATGTTTTTATATTTGAGGCAAATTAATCTTCACAAAATCTATTTACATGGTAGCTTTTAAAGCATAGTATAGATTATTTATCTGCATTTTAATCAAAAAACAATTCCTTGTCATCCAGACAACTTACTTTCATCACAAAAAAGGATGATTTTTCAGCTTACGACTATTATGTAATCAAAAACGTGTCCAAGCTTTCAGTAATTATGGCAAATAACTAATAACTAAATAAGAGTGACTTCAATTAAAAAATCAGTGCTATAACGAAGCGAAAATACGCAAATCTGCCTCTTTAAATTGTGTAATTATTCAAACATAAATCGTGTCTTGTCAAATAAAAATTACCCTTTTTATCTGGTGTTAGACGTTTGCCATAAGAGATTCATTAAAACAGTTAGTTGTGTCCACACATAAAAAAGAAGTGAAAAACCGCAGCCTGTGAGAGTTCCTAATTGGATTGCATGGATGTGAAGTGTATTGTTTAATGATATTTCTCGTCTTACAAAAGGTAGGTTAGAGCAGAACAGTGCATATTATCAAAATATAAATACAAAATATATATTATGATCAGTAAACCTAAATATTAAATAAAATAAAATTTGCGCTGTAGAATTAACGAAATTAACGAAAGAAAATGCAATTTTTATCTCTATTTTTTTATTTATTTTTTAATTTCATTTTGGGTCTATTTTCTTGACTAACTAGCTGTATAACCCGTGAAAATTGCACTTATTAACTCTATGACAAAGAATAACTCTGTCAGTCGCCTTTATGCATCTTTATATAAATGTATCTACTCATCACCTAGTCGAAAGAAACCTTTTGAAAGCCTACTTGCCTTTATATAACTATCTGCAATGCACGTGCAAATTTCGTTTATTTTTAATCAGCGAATAGTAAGTTGCGTAACCCCTTTTTGTGTGTTTAAAATACAGATCATTTTTTAGAAACATGCCATGTATTTTCTTTTTGTTTTTTGGCATGTGTTTCTTTTAATTATTTTAGCGTGTTTTAGCGGTGTCCCTTCACATTTTTATAATGTATAACATTACAGGATATAACAGTTTATAACAGGAAGAAAGAATTGGCAATTTTAGAGCTTTAATACAAAAATATTGGTCAGGCGCCGTTTTGCGTTTTGTTGCGTTTTACAGTAGGATGCGTTTTGTAGCGTGTACAACAGCAACTCCGTATTATTATACAAACTAGCAATAAGACCCGAGTGCAAAATGCACTCATTAATACTTTTTATTTTATATAAATATATACCCATTGCCGTGTATTATTTATGGTTCCAAATTGCACGCACCACTTTTTAGTAGTAGAATAATCAAGTTAGCCCACCTTTGTGTGTTTGTAATAATCATAGTCAACAAAACAAAAATTTCACTGATATTCAAACATGACCAAAAATATATATATATATATATCCAATCATTTTTACAAACATATTTTATCCACAGATATTTGTAGCTAACTATTCTTTATACTCTAATAAATAAACATTGCTCATGTTATTTCCTTCATATTTACTCGGTAGGTTAGAAAAAAGTTTAAGCTGTTTAACAACAGCTAGAAAAGGTTGGCAAATTCAAAACTTAATTTTTCTATAAAAAATAGCTAGATAACTCACAAATTGCACAAATCACTTCTTAAACATTAAATCGATACTTAGAAGTGGGAATCAACAAGAATTGAAACCATAACAACCTTCAAATCTTAAAAAACATATTCCAAAATTTCAGATTATTAACCTCCTCGTTTCCAGCCAAATTCAACATTATGAACAGTTTTGAACAGATCAATCAAATTTACGGCATCCACAAATTTACTTGGTCACCCGCGGATTGTATTTGACGACAGCGTTCTTTTTATTTTAGTTGAGAAAGTCTGTTTTTCAGTGAAATCTTAGTTACAGGGAAAGTGATATTATTATATAAATGGTTGTGTACGATAAAGAATGAATGTGTTTAACTAAAACTATTTGATTGTCTTGTTTCGTCTTGTTTCGGTAGTGTAATTTTCCCTAAAAGGAGTTGGCATGAAGCACGGATGGATTAACGTCTTGAAAATGTTTTTTCTTTTTAGATTTTATGTGCAGTCGAAGTTAATCTCTGCCTTATGATTTTATATTAAAGAATTAATCTCAAGTTGTTTACATTTTTAACTCAAAGTCAAAAATAGCCGTCAAAACAATTTTTTATCTAAGCAATTAAGGGTAATGCGTTGACTTAAAAACCTTAATAAAATTTATATAAATTTAAAAGATATCGCGTTTAAATACTTCATTTATTTATAGAATGTAATTATGTTATTACAAGACAATTTATTTTCATCAGGTTCTTTCTGTTGTTGCTATTTTTTGAAGCAGTGTAAAACTATTTGTAAATACCTTGTTAATTGATAAAAAAACAAAGAAATTTGCTGATACCATACTTTTGACCAGGGGTGGCGCCAGGGTTTTTCCGACGAGGGGGCTTACAGCGCCGACGGGGGGGGGTTAATTTCTTGACTCTAAGTTTAACACAAAACTCATTGATGATCAAATCTATTACAGATATGGCACCTATATATTTAAACATAACCTGCCATGAAACTTGATATCATGATAATTGTATTAATTACCAAAAATACCTAACGTTAAAAAATATTTTATTTAAACACTATTTTGTTAATATTCTTGTACTTCCGACGGGGGGCTGAGAAGTTCCGACAGGGGGGCTGTAGCCCCCCACTGGCGCCACCCCTGCTTTTGACACCAGGTAAAATTAAAGTAAACCTCGTTTCGTTGCAAACAAAAGCGAGATGCTACAGTTATTCTCTATTCTTGATATAGTGGCGAGTGCATTTAGTATTAATTGTAGTTAGCAAATATTAAACACATAATAAACAGCTTCCAAAGTTTCAAATTAAATCTAAGATTCAGTATGTCATATACAATACGAAAGCAGTAACAAAGGAAAATCGTTATGCCAGGAAGTCGTTATGCCAAAAATGCACGACACAGTTATATAAACATATATTTTTTATAGTTGGGTAGTGTGTTAGTGTCGTTTACTAGGAACAATCGGCAAACATTAAACAAAGGCAATACTGAAGGAAAGAAAATGAATGTCAACTAAACATAGCTAATCTACCCTTTACTCAAAGTTTAACTAATCGTCAAAACCACCTTACGTCAATGGATCGTGTATTTTGAGAATTTGTTACCATAGCGAACCACTTCAATGGATCATGACAAATAATCGGTTGGTTTCCCATAGTAACCAAACAATTTGGATTCTCTGTGAGAATTGGAAATCATCATTCATAGGTGTTACTTTGTAGGAATGAAGAATTTTAAAAAAGAATCATTAGAAACTTGACCATGAGAATTTACAATATCACCATATTGTTTCCGTTAGGAAGAAAATTGCTTTTAAAAATCGAAATGCAAAAGTCCCATCAAGCTTAAAATTCCTTTGACAAAGTTATGCACTCGTTATTATGCAATAAAAAGCTTTCCATTGTCTAAAAGCAGGATTATTATAATATAGCTGGCTGGAGGCTTATCGGGGAGGTAAGATGACTTTGACCAATAGGATAACGATTTTCTACCAAAAATCCTACATGCTGTGTTGTACCGATCACAATAAAGGTAACTAACGAATTAACGTTTTATCCAATGTTATGTGTATCTTTCTCTACAACAATATTCCTCGTAATAAGCAATATCGAGAGTTAACATCCTTTTCTAAATTTAGCTCGAAATGCGCTCTACTATTTAAAACAGATGAAATTTTCCAAATTTCCGACATTTACTTATGGTTATCTGCCGAATAGACTTCCATCTTATCTTGCAACATTCAAACATCTAGGCAAAGAGACCGTTTTAGGACTAGGCAAACTCTTACTTTCAAGTCATCAAAATACGATAGTTATTTTTCTTTTAATTTAAATTGATTAAAACTCTTCAACTCAATTGAGACTGATAAATAGCGAAAATGAATTCACTATAGTTGGAATGCCAAGAAAGAAACTGAAGATATTGGAAACTGTGTTTTCAAATTATATCAAAAGGACACCCTTTGATCCATTAAAAAATTTTCCATCCTTTCCCCCACTTGCCCTCTTCCTACCATTTCTTTTTAGTATTTTCACAATGAATCTTCTGATAAAGTTAAATATTATCAAATGTAAAACAACGTGGATGCTCTTGTGCAGTTATCTGTATAGGAATGTCTTTCCCTTTCTTATATAAAGAGGGTATCAATTGTAACGTGCAAGAAAAAAAAGAGAGTATTCCGTGATGTTCTTGCGCACACAGCTAGTTGTATGCTATACTCTAAAACGGGGTTACATCTAATCGGTTATAAATTCGCTTTGAAGCTGTAATGGCTGTTTAGGTCACGATTAGCAACGGAATACAACAAATGTTTTCATCGTTTAATCTAATAGTCGCAAATGAAATATTCGTAAAAAATAGTAAATAAATCCCTGTCTCCATGGTAGCAATATAATGCATCTCTTTAAATGACGTCAACTCGTGTATCATACCAGCCGTCACAGCTAAACATTTTGTTTTCTGCCGTTTCCATGGTAAACTATTCTCGAGCTTGCTTGTGGAATAAATACATCACAAGTATTTCGCCTATGACCTTCGTTACATATGAACTTCACCATCATCTTTAATTGGTGGATTGTAGTCAGGGTAACTTGGAGAGTAGAAATTGCTACTGGTAAATCGTGTGAATTTGATATCGATTTGCATAAAACCAACGACTTCAAATAATGTCATTTTGATGCCTAAGAATATGCGAACAATATATTTTAAACCAAACACAAATATTCTTTCTAAAACAATTATAAGTATGCTGCGCTCGCTATTCGAACATTAATGTATGTGGTGCACGAGTGAGGAAAGCGTTTGTGACCAGGAGGTTTGTGCCTTTATTTATATTCCTATTATTTCCTTTATTTACCTCAATCCCAGCAGTTTAATAAGGAAAGGAGTTTAACAGGAAGGATTTTCCTCACCCTTAACTTCATTGTACGCGTCTTTGCTCTCCTACCTATGATAAACAAAATACGTCAGACAATAATACGCATCTTAAAGCTTAAATCTCTTATCTCATGAATTCGTATTAAAGAGATGAAAAATCTGCTAAGAGGCATGTTAACTAGAATGTCAATAAATGCAAAAATAACGTTTCAAGTTGGATGAAATATGTCGTCTTAATTCAGATCAAACTTTGACATTTGTACTTTCACGTTGTTCTAAAGGGAACGCAATATCTGTCATAATATTTATGAATAAAGATTTCGCTATTTAACATTGACTCAATAAAAAAAGAAAATAACTACTATTCTAAATGAACATACGGTGTCATCATCATCATCATTGCTTCTAAAACAAAGAATAACTGTGCCAGCCATCCTTAATAAGATTTTATCGAATATATACCCGTTGCGGTGTACTATTTATGTTGCACGCACCACTCAAAGGGTTTAGCCCTTTTTGTGTGTTTGTAATAATCATAGTTAGCAATACAGTTGATAAGAAACAAAAGGTTCACTGATATTCAAACATGACCAAAAATATATATATCCAATCATTTTTACAAACATATTTTATCAACCAAACAGAAATTTGTAGCTAACTATTCTTAACACACCTAGAAATCAACATTTCCCATACGGTTTCCTTCATATTTACTCGCTAGAGTGGCTGGGAGTTCATTAATAATAGCTAGAAAAAGTTCAAAACTTAATTCTTACCTTAAAAATAGGTAGCTAGATTTATTACCGCCACTTTTCAACCCAATTTTATGGTTTGCAATGTAGTGATCCTCGAAAAAATCATAGGAAATTAGTAAAAATTCTTATCTGATGTTCCCAATTTCCCACAGGATTCACAGTACCATTTCGGTTTTTCATCCCTTTAATACCATTTCATGAGATAAGATATGAAATAAATACCCTACGCATTTAAGACGCGTATTATTGTCTGACATTTGTTAGACAAAGGACACGTACAATGAAATGCAAGGTGGAAAATTCATCTCTGTTAAACTGTTGCCGTTATTAGGCGCTGTAGCTCAGTGGATAAATTTTTCGGCTCACGAAACCAAACCCGCGGATCGAATCCCATGTCCGGCAAATTCTTTATTTCTGAGTTACAGCTGAGTTCTTGAGCAAAACTCATTGCGTAATGCAAATCTAGCTTAAATAGGTTAGTTGTCTGGGTTGAGCGATTTTCGTAGGAGCAAACGGGCGTCCTAAGTACGCCAGTACTAACCAACAGGACATTAATGATAGCAGTATTTAGTACTGAACAGTTTATCCTGTATAAATATTCACTTTAATAATAATAATAATAATAAACTTTTTTATACCGTGGCCTCTTTGATAATTTTGAAAAATCAATGGCCCCCTATTTTTTCAACCTTTTAAAAAAATTAAGAAACATCATTTTAATTAAAAAACTGGTTTATACAGTAAGCGGTAGTTAGAATGATAAGATGATATAAATAAAACACAATAAACATGATTAGTTATTGCATATGCAGTTAATGTGATGGTTGAGCTTGTTTTTGCTCTGACAATGTCTTAATTGCTGGTTTGGTGGTGGAAAGAGTCATCCGTATGTCGTATTGAATATCCAAGACACTGCACTGCTTTGTCTTCAGCACTAACATTGTTGAAAACCCACATTCAAAACGATATGTTGATGGGAAAGGCAGCAGAAATGGCATGACAATTTCATAAAGCTCATGGTACGATTTGCTTAGTTTTGCTCAAAATGTGGTCTTTTTAAAAGCTCAATAGGGTTGTCGTCTCTCCTTGCAGCTTCAAGAGTTCACTTTGTGCATCAAGGTGTTCGTCTGGAATATTAGTAAATGGGCAATACAAAGAATCTTTTACTAGTGAAGCAGGTTGATCTTGAATTTCAGGGATATACTAGCTGAATTCTTGCATCAAATCTCCCAAGTAGGCCCTAATTAATTGTTTCAAGTCAGCAGACATACCCATATCTATGACATCCATTTTACTTCTTATAACTTTGGAAACACTGCAAACTTGTCCAATTCTCTTTTTCTCTGTCAATTGCCATGTTTTCTGATGAATCTCTTTAATAATGTCCTTGAAGTCTGTTATTGTGCTGTCTCTTCCTTTTAATGATAATTTGAGATGATTTAACTCCGTAAACTTGTCAGTGAAATAAGAAGGCTTTTTTCAAAATCATTAGCATTTATCACACCAATCAATTTTTTCAATCATGCCATTTGGCTTTTGAATTTGTCTGGCAGTTTGCCACTTTTGCTTATCACTATCAATATTATTCTGCATAAATGCCTTTACTTCTCTTCTTAGCTGAAATACTCGATTCAAAGCATTGTCTTTTGACAGTCATCTTACTTCAGTGGGAAAGATAAGGGTTTGGTAGGTTGCATCCATCTCCTTATACCTTGAACATTCTGCTGTTTAGTGCACTAGATTTCACATAATTCGCAATTTCAATAAGCTGACACAAAGTTTGATAAAGTGCATCAGGCAATGTGTTCGAAGCCAAAGCTTGTCTGCGTATCATGCAATGGTTACTTACTATTGCAAGATTTCTATATTTTGCCAAAGTAATAAACCCAACATTTTCACCAAGCATTGACGGTGCACTATCGGTACAAATACCACATACATTTTGTCAATCCTACTTCTTCAAAAAGTGGACTAACAAGTTTCATCGCATCAGATTCAGTTGTATGTTCTTTCAGTCTTCTTTAATGTCCTCTTTTATTTTGTAACGGACGTAAAATAGTAGCTGTGCACAAGATTGAACATTAGTGGACTCATCTAATGTAATGCTAAACAAGCCAGATTCTTTAATTTCCTTCAAAATGAATGTTTTTATTTCAGGTATCAAAAGGAATTGATTAGAAGCCGTTTGTGTTGTGCAAATTGATCTCAAATTCGCACGATTTACCAGTCAAAATTTACACTCTCCTAGGTACCCTGACGAGGATCATCCAATCGGCGATGGCGTTGAAGTTCATATGTAACGAAGGTCATGAGCGAACTATTTACGATATACTTATTCCACAAGAAAACCCAAGAATAGTTTACCATGACAACAACAGAAAAATAAAATCTCAAACTGTGACGGCTGTACTGATACACGAGTTTACGTCATTTAAAGTCATGCATTATACTGCTACCATGGAGACAGGGATTTATTCACTACTTTGATTAATGGATGAAAACGTTTTTGTATTCCGTTGCTAATAGTGACCTTAAAAAGCTTTACTGCCTCAAAACGCATTTGTAACCGATTTATGTTAGAAAAATATATAAATTTTAAATGATGATGAAATGCTGTAATGCTAAAAATTCGTGCTTTCCTGATGAAATATGTCTGCATATATATCTATTTTTTCATTTTTTTTTCATTTCATATATTTTCCTACTCACCAATTTACAACAATCGTCATAAAATACATACTATTATGTATATAATCTAAACACCAGCAACAAAGATATAGCTTGCTAAACACATTAAAAAGCGAGTTGATTTCAAGGAGTTTTGGAAATTAGTGAGTAGTAGGGACTTGAAGAATACTGATTTAGTTTTATATATATATGTGATCATGTTTTAATACCAGCTAAATTTTTGTTTTCTCACAAACTGTATTACTAACTGTGACTATTAAAAACAAACAAGTGGCTTACTTGATAAAAATGATGCGTGCAATTTGCAATCATAAATAATGCACCGCAACGGGTACTGAAAATTGGCGGATGACCCAGTTATACTTTGTGATAGAACTAATGAGTGCATCTTACACCCGAGTCTTATAGCTAGTTTCAATAATAGTATGAAATGTTAATTTAACGTCAATTTAATATGTCTCTTCAACCCTGCAGATACCTTCAGTTACTGGATCGACAGCCATACATTAACACTCGTGAAAAGTTCGTTACATCCTACAAACATTCAGAGGGAGTAATTGAATTTGATTTCTTGTTTCTACTTCTTTTATATGTATATTAAAGAGTGGAATCTTATTACTGAATTTTTATTGACTAGAGACGTTATTGTTTAATAATGTGAAAGTTTCTGCATGACAGGTTTTTGTTCCCCTCAGCAATATGTACAACGCCAAAAAATGATTCATTGGAATTGTGACAAAAATGATTATTTTAAATCGTTACCTTGTTACAAAAGAATACAGAGGCGAACTGAATTTCTTTTTTCGGTTTTGCTATAATTATACTTTTAACATCATCTCAAACATATCATCATAAACTTTGTCAAAAATGGACATGTTTTACTAATAACATTAAGAAATGCGAGTCATTTTAAAGGATTGTGTTATCTCATCTCTTACTGCCTTGTAGATAATTTGCTGAAGTAGGCGTTTCAGCATTTTCTGGCGCCTTCATTGTTTTCATTACTCAGACTTAACAGTTTTTAAAGTATATTGTGATATTGCCATATGCATGTCGTTTTTTTTTTGACAAATAAGTATTTTCCTTCGCTGAGATTCTAGAAGCTCATTTAAAAACTGCATCTGATAATTCCTAATTTCCAACAAGTTTTTCAATACCATCTCTGTTATTTGAGTTGTTTAAAAAAAGATTTCTTAACGTTTGATGTGCCTCAGACAATATACAATTAATCTTTTAGACACCTTCGCAACGGTTTAAGCATGAATATCATTATCGCAACGATAAAACGGTATATGCAAAGCACGTCAATTAGTTCATTTTGAAGATAAAATATGTTTATATTTCTGCAAATATTTATTATCAGAGATATTGTGTTCCCTCTAGAACGACGTGAGAGTAATAAAATGTTGATCTGAATTTAGACGGCAGATTTCATCCAATTTGAAACGTTATTTTTGTACACTTATGAATGCTCTAGTTAATATGCCTCTCAGTTGTTTTTTTTTAATCTCATTACTCATTTATTTCATGAGACAAGAGGTGAAATAAATCCCCCCACGCATAAAGACGCCTATTGAAGGGTGGGGTAGAAACTCCCTGCTAAACTACTTTTGTTATTAACCCGTTGGGATTATTATAGGAATTAATAGGAATATAAATAACAGCCGAAAACGCCAGGTCAATCATAAACGTTTCCCTCGCTCGATCACCACACGCAATAATTTCAGCAGAGACACCTACGCGGGTTAGTACATATCTAAAAGTATTTTTAAAAAAATATTTGTGTTGGTTTATAATGTTTTTATTTCAGGCATCAAAATGACTTTATTAAAAGCCGTTTGTGTAATGCAAATCGATCTCAACTTCGCACGATTTACCAGTCACAATTCGTACTCTCCAAGTTACCCTGACGACGATCCTCCAATCGGTGATGACAGTGAAGTTCATGCGTAATGAAGGTCATTTATTTATGATACATACATTCCAACTGAAGAATAGTTCACCATGACAACGTAGAGAAACACAATTGTAAAACTGTGACGTCTGGTATGATACACGCGTTGACGTCATTTAAACTCATGCAATATACTGCTACCATAGACATATGAGTAAAATATTTCTCATGAGTTGTATGTACACTCTCTTCTTTGTGAGCTTGCGCGGTTTAAAACGACAGCAACACACTAACAGAATTATGTATTTATAAACTCTACAATTGTTACTTACTTTATCTTTGACTTTTACTTATGCCAGTAATTTTATTCTGAAAATATGGAAATGGAATGTCACGAAGAGGGCAATTGGGGGATGGGGTGGAAGATTTTTAATTGGATTTAAGAGTGTCCTTTTGATTTAATTTGAAAATATATTTTCCAATATTTTTTTCTTTCTTTCTTGACAGATCAACTGTAGCGAATTCATTTTTGCTATGTAACAGTCTCAATTGAGTTGGAATTGTGTTCGAATCTTTTAATCATTTTTACTTTGAATGATTTACTTTCGTATTCAGGTGACCTGAATTTAGGAATTTGCAGATCAACAAACTTGCCTACTGTCGAGTTTATAGTCCTAAAATAGTGTTTACATCCCAGATGTTTGCAACATTATTACAACATTGTTTAACTCTTATGTTACCATAAGTTAAAGTAAAAGTCCATGTTAAATAGCACAGTACATTCTCGGCTGAGGTCGGGAAAGGATATAACGTTTGATAATGCTTATTAGCACGTATATTGCCATCGAAATTGGTTCATACAAAAACATCTATATTCAATTTTCATTTAGTGGGTAATAAAATATTTTTACAAGTATTGTTGTTGCGAACGAGTGACTGTGATACATATAACTAAGTCTTATTATCCTGGTAACCAAAAAATTGCTTTAGTATGGCATAAGTAGTATAGTATTTCGTCATGTTGTTTTATCCATTTTGTCCATTCAATCCCTTTAGTCCTGTCTAGGAATTTTTGTGAGGATTTAATTAGATTTTGAAAGGAGGTAAATGATACAAAACCTTGTAAGAAAAGGTTTTTCTTATATGAGGTTTGCTTACGGATTTTCTAAAACAAAATGAAAATAAGTGTGGAAATAGGTTCCCGTCTAAAACTAGAAAAATCAAAAGGCAATCTTCTGCCAAAGGCACGGGTTATAAACAACAGCTGTGTCTAGCAACAAAAATAGCAATTGCTCTATGCTTAAATTGTGATTACGTTCTTAGTTGCCTAAACATTCCTTCGTTTGGTAATTCGTTAGTTTTGCGTTTATTGTAAACATGATGGTTGTGACATAGCATGTGATATTGATGGCGGTTATGCGTTCCTAATAAGGCTTTAAGCGGCACTATTATAATGGTTGTTGACAATAAAAAGGATTTTGTAGAATAAATGAATAAAATAAAATAAAATGATATACTTGAACAAAACATTTTATTACACGTTTCGAATATTATTCGCTATTAGACCTTTAATCGCATGTTTTAAAAATAGTTTGACTATAAATTGTACTGAAACAAACATTTTGTTGAAGGCCAGATTAACCTTGATTTGACTTTTACATTTAGATTTTTAAAATACGGAAATAATAGGGTGATATTGACAGCGCTTGTATCAAGTTTCCAACGATTTTTATCATTTTTTAATTTCAAGTAACATCATTTAACAAGGAGCATCATTTCCGATTCTTACAGAGATTCAAGATTCTTTCGTTACGATGGAAACCAACCGAATATTTACTAAGTGAACCGTTTCAAATGGTATGTAGACGGGAGGCAGTCTTGCACACTGCTATTAATCTTACGAATCGATGATCCATCGAGGTGGGTTGTTATGGTGACAAATCCTTGAAGCAAGATCCATTGACGTAATTGATTGGTTACTCAAACCATGATTATAGGCGGATTAGCTATGCGTAGATTATATTTCCAGTAGCATTTTCTTTGATTATCTGATTGATCCCCGTAAACGACAGTAATTCCTTGAACTATAAAACATATATTTATACAAGCTTGGAACCTTAGAAAAAGATTTTCTTCTGAAATTCAACGAATATTATTTTATAATAACTGTATTAACCACGTGCAAATTGTACTCATCGCTTAAGATTGATAACTTGTCCTTTTTTGTTTGCATACAAATAAATATATATATATGTATTTAAACCTTTAAAAATCAGTTTCGATAAAAAAATTGTGTAGAAAGCAAGGCTGCAAATATATTTTTAAGGTTATGACAGAGTAGGTCGTTAAAGGATCATCAAAATAGTTTCGTCACGTTTTGTTTATGACAGAGGTGTGAAGTTATGTCGAATGGACAAGGTTAATGAGAGAAAAGAGAATGAAATCAGCGAGAGAGGCGCCAAGCAAGCTGAAGGGTTTAGATTGTAAAGAAATTGGATAAACTTGGGTTTTAACTCAGGTTTCTCTTTTTTTCCACCTTTATCGTAAGTTGGTAAGATGTTCGCGCTGAGTCTAAAACAGAAAATGAATCTTTGGAAGCGGCCTGAAAACAATCAGCACGAGAATTCTCATACTGATAAATATAAGACGTTTTTCGTGACTTCAGATGTTCATCAAGTCTTTTGCTCAAATGTCTGGTGGTTTGACCCATATAAAAAGTATTACAACTTGCACAGACAAACTTATATAGGACAATTGAGCGAAAATTATAAGGTATTTTCTCTTTTGGCACAAAACAGTTCTTAATCTTAAATGATGTAAATGCTAGTTTGCCCTAAAATTAACACCCGCTTGATGATTAACATCGCCTGAAAATTTCGTGGTTTCGTTTCTTTATTTTTTTTTATAAGGTTTTAGTCGACGTACACTTATATACATACATACATATATATACTCCCTGTGATACTTGTATTTTTTATGAGGTATATATCTGAGTAGGAGTGGGCTTGCAAATTTTACCAGGATGAGTCCATTCTTATCTTTACTAGTCATGTTTTTGTTACGTTTCTATTCCACCACTTCTTTGCGTTTGCTTTTGTTTCGTGATATTTATTTTAGGAAATCAGATTAGAGTTAAACATGGCGAATACTTACGATCAATACGTGTTATACGTCATGACGATTTTATTTAAAGATTAGATGACTTATATCAATCATTAAAAACTCTCCGTTGATAAAAAGCAAAACAAATGATGAAATCCCTTGTAATAATTTTCTTCTTGTAGTTTTCCCCAGAGCATATGCTTAGGAGAAGCATTTTTAAAATAACCGGTAAAACATTTCAAGGCATATTTTAAACTCATAAAATTAGTTACTGCAAGTGTGTTGCTTTTCTTAGACGCAAATAGTTCTGTAAATTACAAAGTAAAGAGCTACTTCAATAATAACGTCCCACGATTACTGTTTGGTAGCAGTCTTATTAACACGTAAAAACAGCGCAAGATTCGAAAGACAACTTTGTAATAATCAACTTATCCGCTTTAAATTAGAGCTAGGAAGCAGTAAACGTGCAAGTTAAAATTGTTAATAAATATTCTTTATGTTGCTATCGAGGAGGTTTCAGCTACAAAAAGAGTTCTATAATGAAGTTCTTTTAATTAATATATTTGTTATTTTGTGTCATTTCATTCACACTTTAATCAAAGCAGAAAATAACTTACGAAAAGAAAGGAGTATGCACAATCAGTTATAAGATATGTTATGTTATATATATATGTTTTTTTTTTTTATATCTTTAAAACTACATTTAACCTTCATTACCCCAGCAGCTGCTTCTCACTAACTCAAATTCCTATAGAAGGTGGTTAATCTATAGGTAACTTAACTACTATACTTGTGAATTGCACTGAATATGCAAGCTGTTTGGTGTATGTAAGAAAGACAACTTACAGTAAGGTTTTTAGCCAACTCCCTTTTTATTTTATACAATGCAACACATAAGCAGACGGCCATAATGATTTGTAATAAGGCTGGTGGTATCACATCGTTAGCAAGACAATGGTTTCTTTTGTTTCACGAGAACAATTCTCCATTTTTCAGACAAGATATCTCATGTTTTGGCGAGTTGTAGCGAGCAGATTATATTGATACTACCGAAAACTACTGTCTGATAACAAATTTGGAAAACGTTATTGTTCGCAGAAATATTTTTGTTTTAAAGATCTCAACTCGCTTGGATTAAAGTGAATAATAGAAATGATTTAAAACACAAATATGTCCTGTTTTTATTTTTCAATCATTTGTAGATTTGATGTTGGACTATCACAAAAACATACTTTATAATAACTATTAACGGTAGGCTTTAATTTAATTTGCTTTTCCAAAAGATTTCATATGTATTTTGACCACAACAGTCATTGTTGTTGTAATCTTGTTGGGCTTTAAAATGATGTGTGAGTGTGCATGAATCTGTGATGGAAGTAAAATATGCTATAAATAAATCAACTTTCTAATCAACCCCGTCTTATCTTATGTAATTTTTGTTAAAGCTTTGAAATCAACACTTAATTGCATAGAACACAACTGTAAACAACGTGAGATTAATTTTAATTGTACAATCGTAAAGCGGAGATTAAGTCCGACTGCACCTTAAACAACAACAACAAAAAGTTAAAGACGTTAATCCGTCCATAGTTAGGTCTATTAGCATAACAATAGTTCAAATGATGAAGAAAGCATGAAACTTGGTACAAATGTCTATCATGATATATATATATATATATAACAAATTTAGGGTGGGAGACACACCCAAAAGTCACGTGATCCCTGACCTCAGCACTTTTTTGCTAGGAAATTAACTTTCTGTAATCTCAACATATAATATACCGTTGGAAAGGAAATTCGCTGTAGATGTCAAAAAACAATTATCTCATATCGTAAAAATCAACCTATGTAGAGTTATTATGGTGACCGTTCATTTCGTCGCAGATCATTTCGTCGCATTCATTTCGTCGTAAATCATTTTGTCGCAGTTAAATAATTAAAACGAGTGGCTTTGAGCAGTTTATTTCGTCGCGTTAATGTCGCGCATTTCGTTGTAATGCAAATAATGAAATACAAACTGCAAACAAATAAAGTAAATGTCGTTCTAATGCCAAAATTATCATACAGTTTTAAGATTGGTTGGCTAAGTTTTTAAAATAAAAATTTAATGAGTTACTATGTTAAAGTTTATTTTCGTAAGGCATTAGTTATGTTCAGAAAGCAATATTGTGAGCGACGTTTCTCAGATATTGTGGGATGTTGCCGGTGTTGTATGAAGCTACCACTGATTTGATCCTGTCATCCACCGCTTTATACTTCTTCTTCTTTTGCTGAGTCTGATTTCCAGCTTGAACTCGTTCGATTTTATTTGCTACTGCTGATTCTTCCAGGCGGAGCTTCGCGACGAGAGCTGACATGGAAGGATGAGCTTTGCTGACAACACGGTTGAATGCATTATGCCATCCCTCTAAAGAATTAGTCGTTCTTGGAAGATCATCTTTGACGCGTTGAAATTGTGACCACATCGATGCTACGAAAGTTGGACGACGGCGTCGAGATCCTCTTCCGATGTTTCCTATATAGTTCGATTCAAAGTAATCAACAATTGGATCCAATTCCTCCGGAAAATTCTCATCGTTTGTTAATTCTTCAAACCCTTTGATTACATCATCTGGTGGAAGGAAAGCGAGTGCTGCTAAACATCGAGACTTAAGTGCAAATTCTGGATCTGTTCCATACCGGATTTGTAGACCTGCTGCCTGAATGCGTCTCCACAGACTTTGACTGAGATGGAAGAAACAACCATGGATTGTTGCATCTGAAAACTTCTCTTTAAATGCAAGTATGGCAGCTTGTTCAAAATCCATTGAAATACAATTGGGATTTAGTTCTCGATCTGGATTAATATCCTTTAAAAATTGAAGCATAGCAGCATATGAATCTCTCGATTTATTCTTCAGCAGAACGTAAACACATGGAATTGTTTCGGAATTTCCAAGTAAGGCATGGATAGTGTAAAGCTGAGTATATGGATTTGGGGCAACGTAGAATGTACCATCTGCAAGCCATTTTGCTGAATTAATGAGCATATCCATTCCTCTTGCGGAAGCAAAAAACACCATATTTTCTGATGAGCATCTCATGAATTCTCTGTTATCGGACGTGCACCGAAGCTTTCTTGGAACTATATTCACCTCGGTTTCGTCATCGTTCTTATCATTTGGCTCAAGAGCTGCTCGTCGTTTCCTTCGTATGATTTGTGAAAGTGCTGTCGTCGTCGGTAATGCTGGTGCAACCACAACAGGAACTTTTGCAATTGCTTGTTGTACAATATTCTTTGCTGTACTATCGCATTCGGTTGCTTTCGAACGAACTTCCCCAACAACTGTTGCCACTGAAACACGTGCTGAAGATGGAGCATGCAAATTGTGCGCTGTTGGTAGTTTTACAACTTCATCTCCATTGCAATGCATTCGTGAATTACACGTTCTCAATTCACATCGCCAGTATGTTTTTCCATCAACTGTTCTTTCTTTTGTATAAACATAACCCTCAAAAACAGCTTTATCACTTCCTCTATTACTTTTAACAAACGTTATCTTTGGCATGATGACTAATGAATTGTTTCTCTCTTTTGAAGTCCGGGACAAAATGAAATGAAATGCGACGTAACGATACACAATTCGCCCGAATTGTCGGGCACGTAACGAATATAAATTGTATGTCTATAAATGTATATACGCGCATATTATTCTTTAAAAAGAATTAAATTATAACTCTAAATTACATTAGGAGAATAATACTATACTTTGGTTTTCAGGTTAATTAACGAGGAACTCGACCAATCGTTAGACATTAGCGAGGTTACGAAATCAGAACGACAACGACAATCGTGACACAAAATTTTTTTTAGAAATAATATTTTCAGGCGAAATCTCATTGTGCATTTTCGAATGTCGTGACCGATGTGAAAATTCATAATTTGGCTATGTCTATAAACGGCAACGTGTATATTTTTTCAGTTCATGTTGCAGATAATCGAAATTCTTCGCGTGAGCAGAACATATTGAAAAAAAAGCTATTAGAGTCTATAGAAACATGTTGCTACCGACATTATCTTTAAGATTTTAAAATAATTTGTAAATGTTTACATAAGTTTTTACTAAGTTAACTGTGGCTCCATTAAAAATGTTTCGCTGCGAGATGAGTAACTAAACATGACATTTTAATTTTGCGTAATCATCACTCTAATAAGATGTGTGCCTGACGATTATTACAGAATAAGTATAAAAGTATTGCCGATTTCTTTAAACTGTCTGCAAGTGTTTCAATTTTATTGTTCGACAATACAAAAATAATTCTATTTTAGCAAGGCAGAGTTATTATTGGTCAAAGAGAGCAAAATGATGTCATCAATATTTTTCTTCTTCTTCTTATCGAGTCCGCAAATACTTCCATCAAGTCCATTAAATATACTTAAGCCAATGTTGGACACATTTTTGGGCTACATCATTATAGACTGTAAGGTCGTCGCTGTGCAAATTTGCTCCAAGGCAGGGCACTGGAAGAGATGCTGCATGGTCTGGGGCGCAGTTCTGCAGTCGCAGGTTCACTTTGGAACGGCCCACTCCAGTCCTTAGGCGGTTGAGGCACTTCCACTCAGTCCACTTGGTGTCAGCTCCTGGTGGGAGCTCTTCCTGAGGCTTCATTGTCATAGATGCTGCTGCTGGGGAGTTGGATGTTCTTTCCTCCCACATGTCAACTCTTGTACTAGCTGGGGATGTTGCAAGCAGAACGACGCTACTCAAGAAGCTCTTCCTTGACTTCAGACGATTAGCTGCTGGGATTTGATTGAAGATAGGGTGACGTATGTCTTCCAACTGACGACTGCGCTCTTTCATGCTAGCTACTTGGCGTCTGATGTCAAGGGGGGGGCTATGCCTGCTAGTATGTATAGGCTGTCCGCAGGTCTAGCTCGTAGGCATCCAGTGATTTGGCGACAAGAGGCATTGAGGGAGATATCAATTTTCTTCGCATGAGTTGACCTTTCCCAAACAGGGCATGCATATTCTGCAGCAGAGTAGCAGAGTGCTAAGGCAGTTGATCTTATTGTCTGTGGTTTGGCTCCCCATGTAGTGCCGATGCGTTTGCTTAGGATGTTATTTCTTGCGCACACCTTACCTTTTGTCTTCTCCACGTGGCTTTTGAAGGAGAGAGTGCAATCTAAGGTAACTCCTAGATACACTGGGTGGTCGCAGTATTCAGGAGGTGCTCCTGACCAAGTGATATGCAGTTGCCGCTTTGCTTCTCGGTTCCTTAAGTGGAAGGCGCACACCTGTGCCTTAGATGGGTTGGTACAAAGGTGATTTGCTTGGTAGTAAGGTGTCAACTCGTCCAAAGCCTTTGAAAGTCGTTCTTCCACAACCTCGTAGTCAGTATGCTGTGCACCTATGCCCAGATCATCTGCGTAGATGAAGCGACGAGTGCCATCAGTACTGGGTTGGTCATTGGTATAGATGTTTAAACGAAGCGGGGCAAGAACACTCCCTTGTGGGAGACCATTCCTTTCTCTACGCCATCTACTCCTTTGATTGCCTAGTTTCACAAAGAAGAGCCTGCTCACCAGCATACTTTTGATTAGCTCAGTCAGGTGGATGTCCTTGGTGATATCCAAGATCTTGTGACGGAGGCACCTGTGGTTGACTGTGTCATAGGCTGCAGAGAGGTCAATGAACGCAACACCGGTCACTAAACCTTTCTCAAAACCATTCTCGATGTGTTGAGTGAGGTTGAGAACTTGGCTGGTTGTTGATTTCCCTGGACGGAATCCCGCTTGTTCTGGGATGATGTGTTCGTCTATTGCAGGACCAAGTCTGTTGAGAATGAGGCGTTCGAAAAGCTTGTAGGTATGGCTCAAGAGTGAAATGGGTCGGTAGTTTTTTGGAACCGATGAGTCTTTTCCTGGTTTCAAAAGTGCTTGAACATGCGCCTTCTTCCAGATGTTAGGTAGTTTGCGAGACTTCATACAGTTGTTGTAGAGTCCAAGGAGCCACTTCCTAGCGTAGGAGCCAAAGTGCTTGATCTGCTCTGTTGCGATGTTTTCTAGACCTATTGCCTTGCCTGACTTCAACGTAGAGACACCTACTTCCAGCTCTTCTAAGGTAAAAGGTCGTGTGAATCCTAGGTCTTGGCTGTACTTCTTCCGATTGAGTTTGGTTCTCTTTGGATTTCTCCTTTCACTTCTGCCATTCACAAGCAATTGGTGAGTAACCTGGTTTGCAGTAACATTGGGCTGGTTAGGCGCTGCTTTTGGGTCACCTCGGAGCTTGCCAATGGTTGACCATGCTTTCTTGCTGTTCTTGGACATGTCAGTTGATTTGATGAGGGCATGCCAAGTCTTCCTGTATTCTTGGGCGATATGCTCCATTACACTCTTTCCTTTAGTTGATGTTTTCTCAGCAAAGGGGCCAGCTTCAAACATGGTAACATACTCTTGATATTCTTCGGCATTTTCCTCCGACAAGCCAGGGATATATTCTGTACTGCAGCCTCGCGGGATATGTCGTCGGGCACTCTTCTTAACCATCAGTGCAAAGCTGTTGTAGTACATTGCCTCAAGTGGTATTGCCTTCACATTCAGCTCCAGCTCATCTGTGAAACCATTCCAGTCTGCCTTCTTATAGTTGAATCGTCTTTTAAAAGGCACTTTGTTTGGTGTAATTGCCACTCTGACCTGGATACCAATGGGCCGATGCTGACTATGTGGGACTGGGTTCAGCACAACTTTCTTGCAGATATTGCAAAGAGTGTCACTCACAACTGCCAAGTCAGGATTATATCCCCGTCTCCAGCATGCCCTTTGGAAGAATGAAGGGAACTTTGGGTCATGGATAAGGCTAAGCTGGTGGTTGTCTATCCATTCCTCTACAGCTACACCATTTTTGTCAGTATCCTTGTAGCCCCACTGGGTGCTATGGCTGTTGAAGTCACCAATGATGATCTGTAATTTGTGTGCAAGTGGAACTGGTTGAGGGAAGTTGAAGTCTACTGATGGAGGTTTGTAGACCGATGTAACTACAACGCTGCTCAGCTCAACTGACAGTACTTCAATTTCATTGGCATCTGATTTGGTTGTGGCTTCTACGACATGACCTGTTTTAATGAAGATAGAACTTCCATATTCCGGTGTGGTCGTTCAATAGCAAGGACCATGCCTGGTATGGCTGGGCGGTAGTTGTTGCTTCCTCTATGGGTCTCCTGCAAGCAAAGGACATTGCATTGGAGGTTGCTGCACAGCTTTGCTAAAACATGTTGTTTAGCAATTGAGAAGCCCTCAACGTTTGCTGATACCACTGTCAGCGCTGGCTCTAAAAAGGACCCGCGCTGGCAGCCACGTCGTATGGTGTCACATTTCCTTAGCATATTTGCTATGGTGGTAGTAGGTATTTGTAGTGGTGTTAGGATTAGTTCGACTAGGGTAGCCTATCCAATGCCGCTTGTATTCATAGAATACGGAAGCTCCTAACGTGGCATGTAGTAGTACAGAAGTTTTGAAAGGTGTTCTGTTCCAGATATAGTTTTCCTAAAAAGAACCACCTCGACTATCCAATGACCTGCGTGGGAATTTAGGCTTTTGATTATCTGAAACAGGGTACACACTTCCAATTTCTGTAAGAACTGATGCAAGATGAAAATGCGTAGATGGTAATAAGTTAATAGGTTAGTGGTTATATAAAAAGGGGGTTATATAAAAAAAAGAAATATATATGTATATATATATATATTTACAGATATATATATATATTTACAGAATGATTATAAATAATAAAATGAAAAGTATGTTATATATACAGAGTAAAATAATAGTGTAAGAGAGGAGCAGAGACTTTATTACAAGATATTAAGCAAAATTTTGATAACTATTTAATTGCTTTTGTAGCCAATTACTAGATGGAAGTAATAAACAAGATACAGGAAATTACAAATGATGAGATATAATTGCTGTAGAAAGTAAGGTTGGGAGAAAATAAAGAAAGATCAGGCAACAAACAAATGTTACTGTTGGTTTTCCATCAATATTCCACTAAAGGCTGTCAGTAACCTCATAAGAATGATCACAAACATTAATGATACACATGTGCCAATGAAACAGCCAAAACAAATTCAATTTCTCGCAAGATAAACAACGAAAAAAGAATGTAAACAAAAGTTAGTTGTTCACTGCACTGCACTCAACTCTCTCTCCTCTCTGTGCAATAATATTTTTCTTGGAATTGTTTTTTACAAGCCTTATCATATTATATACCGTCGGAAAGGAAATTCAACGTAGATTGAAAAAAAGAATTATGTTTTAATCTGAGAATAAAGTGTTAGAAAGTTATTTAAGCTCGTATACATCTCAACAACTACCACTGTATTTGCAAAGTTCTGTGCAGGACATCCCTGACCTTCTGCAGCTGCATCGTTTCTGACAACGGGTCTTGCACCCACACTTTACAAGATCTGCACACGACTTGGATGCTTCTGGCAATGTTGTCCAGCGAGGGGTAAATATCTGGTTTTCACGTTTCCATTCCCATCAGCGGGCATTATTTTAAAACCAAAGTTTTTTGTTTTTGGCTAAATAGTCAGACTATTCACAAATCGTGACTGATTTCTTAGAGGGACTATTGGTGTTTACCCATGGTGTTTATGATGTCGTTAGATGTTCTGGGCCGTTCGGGCGCTACACTGTCGAATTCAACGAGTCTTAAACTTAACCGAAAGGTTTGGGTAATCTTGTCAAATCCCATTGACAAATGGAAGCATCCTTGTGGTTTTTGAAAAAAGGTGTTGGTATTATGTGTTCCTCTTGCAAACATTGGATACATAAGGCCTGTTCTGGTATCAATGCCAGGCGTAAAGAAAATCCAAAATTCAAATGCAATAGATGTCTTGGCCTGATACCTGTTCCACTCGCACATGTACCTGTTCAAATACATGGAGAACCTCTTGAAGTTGTTACATCGTTTAGCTACTTTGGTGATGCAACCAGAGTGAGAAGTGGCTGTTACGAAGCAACCACAGCCGGAATACGATCAGCATAGAAGATGTTTAGAGAGCTACTTCCTATCCTTACCTGTAGAGGCATTTCCCTTTGCAATAGAGGCTATGCATATAATCACACTTAAATGCGCTAACGCAAGACAATCGAGTACTTTTAGTAAAACACACTCTTCTATTCTTTATCGACGATGACTATTAGTAGTGAAAATAGAAATAAATATATATATATATAAAGCATAATCTCTAATAATTTAATAATAATCTAATCTAATAATTTCTTATAATGCTTTTGCGGTTTAATGATAAAACTAATGATAAATAATTCTGTCTAAATTGTGCAAAAGATGAGATATGTGCAAGCAAACTCTATTAATATAGACAGGCTATTGCAAGAAATTATTTTTAGATCGTGGTTTCTCCAAATAACTCCGCCAACACATCCACATTCACCTTCACATCACGAATTATGTCTAATGAGAGTAACTTTCATACGATGCGGTTTTTCGTAAATATTTTTGTTGCTGTCGGGACACAACCCATGGTTTGAAGAATCTCCTTTGGCAAATGTATAACATTATATAAAAAGAGTAACTTTTATTTTGCAAGAAATAATTCATAATGGAATAATTATATCATCCTCAAATTACTGATAGTTAAATCTTATTTATTTTAGTTAAAGGATTTTTTTGAAACCCCCGTCTTACTTTATTAAAATATTAGTGTGTTTCTTGCCGTAAAGTTGGTTTATTCTTGTAAAACTGATAGCGTTCACCAATCAAGTTTTGAAAATACATTGAATAAAATGGGTGATAGTTCATGTAAATTGTTTTAAAACAGAAAATTTCAATTTCCCACAAGAGAAAATTTGCATATTTTCGCTTTGGGGATTAGAATGTCTCCCGATAAAACTTTCAGCCCCAACTTGTCAAAATCAAAATTTCTTTTTATTCATGTTTCCCTCAAACAAAACATCTTTCAAAAGTAAAAACCAGTTATAGGTGTTGAATCATTGCTTGCTTGTTGGGAAATAACAATTGCAATATATAACTGATATTACTTTCGTAAAGTTTTTTTGTTACAGGAGCAACACAGGAGACAGCCAAATTTTTCTCTCTTCCTTTTCAATTTCACTTTTTAAGACATCACTACTTTCCGAAGCAATCAATTGCAAACACTTCGATTCATCTTTCATTGTTGATGTGATCGGTTTTTGATATCCGCAATATTAGGTTTATACAATATCGTTTTGTTTGTGACTGTCACCTTTTATAGCTCCGAAATAATTTAACAGTAAAAGACAAACAAAGTTATATGTACATATATATATATATATATATATATATATATATATATATATATATATATATATATATATATATATATATATATATATATATATATATATATATATATATATATATATATATATATTGATTGCATATGCTCGTGATGCCATGGCGGCATACACTCATGCTCGAAAAATCTTTCGTTGTTGTGCCAGTCGCCCAGCTGCGGGTGCTGAACATCCCATATTTTCCCATGACGTCATGCCATTTAGTTTTCCTTTGGATGCTTTCAATATTATCCAATCCCCTGGGACATCGACTTTATCTCTTATAGAAATGTTGGTTCTTCCTTGGGCACAGATATGACGGATTATTTTTCGGCTGTGCTTCTTTTGCGTGGTTGGATTATATTTCACTTTGCTTTCATGATTCGCAAACGCAGGTTGTTGTTGGGAACGCACATACATGCTAGACCCAGTGACCTAGACCGTGTGAAACGTCTTTCATTGTATTTGGAGTGTTTCCCTTTCAGCGTAATTCTGGTTTGTTTTTCCCTGAGAGCACCTCTGATTGGCTGTAAATTTGGTGACCTTTTTATACGTTTCATATATTTAATCACCAATTTCCACTTAAATATTGCATTCCCTGCGTGAGTTTTTAAATATTTTTACATTGGATATAATCAGGGTAGAACCTTTAGAACAGGTTCCGATAAAGTCACGGACTGCTGGTCACGCATCTAATTGTTTATTTTCCGTCATTTTATTAACATTTGATTAGCTGAGATTTGACAACTGTATTCAACATGGCTGCTATGTTGACGGGCAGGATGAGGATATATAATTTAGACTTGGCTTTTGCAGAAGCTTTTCTATTGGAGTATTTCGCAGTTTACGTGAAGTTTTGTGCTGTAGGTTTAGCATTAATCTAGTGTTTATGTCAGAAGTGTTGCTAATCTGATAGTCTCATGAATGAAGAAGGTGTAGAAAGTTATTAAACCTGATCAGGTTAGTATATATGTAGGCTAATTTGTTACAACCATTGAATGGATGCATCACAGAGTTTGCGTTGAGCGTCCGATGTAAAGCAAGTATAAAACATTAATATGCTTCCATGATATTGATGATTGCCGAAAATCACATGATTGGGTCGCCTAAATGATGGATATGGTATCGAAGAGACACTGAACCAAAGCGGGGCAAAGATACATGACTTGTGTAGGCTACAGTAAAAAAAATAAAACTAGAAAGGGCAAGTACAGAAGTGCTACTGGCCAGTGAGAGGATGGCGTGTCACAGAATTTAACAAGAGGAAGTGTTGATTGTCGAAATACAAAAGGAGCTACATGTTTCTTCTGTCATAAGCCAGAAATTGGCAAGTCCGTACATCTTGCATCCAATGGCGTAGCCAAGGGTGGCAAATGGGGGCAATACCCCACTTTTGATTTATGATGCCCCACTTTGAACTTCGGTTCAACAATTATATTTTTGCTACTTTTCGGTTATTCCCCCCGCCAATTTACAAAACTGTTCAAACAGTGTTTGATTGTTAAGACCAATCTCCACTCAGAAAAATTTAGCCGAAAAGAAATATTTTCAGCCGAAAAACATCACGTGATATATTCTGATTGGTTAAAATTAACATTGCACAATTTACTCAAAAAAGAATTTTTCGATTCCGAAAAAAGAAAAGTTGAATTTTTTTAACTTTTATTTTTTTTCGGCCAGAAAATTTTAAAATCAATCAAGTAGCCTCGTTTAAAATTTTAACGTGCGAATTTTGAAGTCGTTTAAAAATATTTCACAACAACAAATAAAAAAACTCTGTTCGATTCGATATCAAATTTAAAATTCCAACAATTTCTTTTAAAAATGGACGACAACAAATTCTGTCTCCGTCGATAGATAAGTAGAGCAAGCAGAAAGTTTGTGTCTCAAAATAAATCCATCACTACGTATGGTTTGTTGTGCTTTTGTTTTTGTAATAGAATTCTGATATATCAGGAAATTTTAATTTCGATTTACTTTTTCTGATGACAAAATTTGAAGTGGAGGTTGAATTTTGTTTTTTTCGGCTGAAAAAATTTCTTTCGATGGAAAAATTTTCTGAGTGGAGATGGGCCTTCAAAGATGTAAGATAAAATCTCTTTTACTTCTCTTTTAGTGATTATGAAGAAAACCCAGTCTAGTAAGACCTTGTTCCAACTATGGCAGAAGCCAGTCAATCCTTATCCAAGTGATACTGCTGATATTGCTGATACTGCTGATACTGCTGAAAGCATACCTCCTATCTCGACATCTTCAACCAGTTCCGATACTCCATCTAGTTCTTCAACCACTACAAGTAGACATGTAGCTTTATGCAATACTGATGAACCGCATCAACCTATTCTTGATTTTCCTTCTCAACACGGACGCCGTTTTGGTAAAAACTGGTATCGTGACCATAAGTGGCTAGAGTATAATGAACTCGTGGATAAAGCATATTGTTTTCCTTGCAGGGTTTTTCTTACCAAAACTGTACCTTTTAACAAGAATGGATATAGAAATTGGAAAAATGCAACAGGGGAAACTGGTGGGTTGATCTCTCACGACAGGGATCCACGTCATGTTGAAGCCATGAAACTGTGGAGCGAACGTGAAATTCGAGATCAACAGGAATCTACGATTTTCCATAAACTTTCCAATGACTCGGAACATAGACAATGGCTCGAAACAATTTTTCTGCTCATTAAGGCACTTGTCAAGCATGGACTTCCTCTTCGAGGTCATGTTGAACATACTGATTTTGAGGAAGGTGTTTCAGGGGGATTATTCTTGGACCTTCTTGGAGACGTGGTATTTAAATTTTGACCAGATCTATTGCAAATCGCCAAGAAACTGCCTAAGAATGCCAAATACACTTCTCCTGACGTACAAACGAAGTGATTACTGTTTTGAAGTTGTTACTTGAGCGACAAATATCAAAACAAGTGCAGGAATCTAGATTATATACACTTATGGTGGATGGAACCACAGATAAGTCCTATTTGGAAATTGTCAGTATCGTGTGCCGGTACATCATTGAAGACAATGCTGGAATACAGGTTGTGGAACACGTTGCTCGTATAACCCCGTCAAAAGACCGTTTGGCTAAAGGATTGGTTAAGCTAGTCACAAATTCACTGGAGGATGTGAATATTTCATTAGACGGTTTAGTAAGTCAGTGCTATGATAATGCGTCTCCCATATCAGGGGAGTGTGGTGGATTTCAAGCCCTACTTAATATCGACTGTGATCGGTTCATCGTTTACATCCACTGTTTTTGCCACCGATTACACCTAGCAGTAGAATGCATTTTAGAAACTATCGAAGAAGTTTCGAAATATTTCATCACAGTCTCAAGTCTATACACGTTTTTCAAGAAAACCCATATACGGGCATTGTATGATGGAAACACACTTAAACGCTTGGTAACAACGCGATGGTCTGGGCATCGCGAAGCAGTCTCACGATTGAAGGAGAACTATCAAAGCGTTTTAGATGCCTTACGGCATGCAAGAATGCGTAAAGAATCCATGAAAATAGATTCAACAGATGTTGCTCTTGCTACCGGTCTGCTGACCATGATTATGGAAGATCAATGGATTGTCCTAACTTATCAAATCAATGAAATCCTTGAGATGGTGGATATAGGAAACAAAGTTCTACAAAGCCGTGGCAAATAGAATATCACATCAGCGATTCATGTCATCAAGAGCGTGAAAGATAGACTGAAGGCTCTGCCTACGCGGTATGAAAGTGAATCGATTTTCCACGAAGAAGTTGAAAAATCAAATGATAGTTTTGACAAGAAGCGAAAGAGGTCTGTGCCAAAGGCCATGATAAAAGACTTTTTTATAACAGAACGTCTGCCATCTGCTCATGCAGAAACAGGACGATTCCGACCAATTTTGGTACAAATGGTTGACACCCTTGATTCCGAGTTAGATGATCGATTTCAAGATCTGCAATGGGAGTCTTATTGCCATCAGCAGATGATTTTTTGGATTCAACAGCCTTAAAGGTTCTTTTTGAGTACGCAATAACTATCCCTTTGATATCTCGAAGACTTCAAGGAAAATGCTTAGAAAATATCCGTGCAGAATGCCAAGTGTTCCGACCAGTGCTTTTGGCAATTGAGTGGAAAGTCGATCCAACAACTAAGTCAATTAATATGAATGATGTTGCGGGTTATGTCATAAAAAATTATTCTATGGCGGCAATGATTCTCAGTGACCTTTACAGACTGAGCGTTACAGCTGGTTATGCAAGTGTAACAAATGAGTGTTCACTTTCTTCTTTGCAGCAAGTCGATTCCCTTCGTAGAAGAAGCATGAGTCCGTATAGGGAGTGCAATCTTACATTTATGTACTTCGAACGCGAGCAGTTAGACTTGATTACCTTCGAAGAATTCATTCATGAATGGTACAAAAAGCCACGAAGATTGTAGACAAGTGTCCCTCAACGATCAATCAGTTGCGATCAATCAAAACTTTTGAAGTACTATTTTTGTGTATTTTGTCATTAAATCGAGGTACCTCTGTATTCTGTGATTTATACCAGCTTATGATTATGAACATATTGCTTTCTGTTTTCAATCTTTTTGTTTTTATTTTTCTAAAACTTTGGAAGAACAGTCAAATGTTTTAAATTGAAAGGTTAACTACGCGAGAGGAGCTTCGCTCGTTTGCCTCACTTCGTTTGGCACATGCCCCACTTTCTCAACAACCCTAGCTACGCTCTTGCTTGCATCAGCATTGGAGCTTTATTCACTAGTAGGAGACTGTGCTACTCCGCTGAAAGCATAACTTAGTGCAATGGATATTTATTTATTTATTTATTACGAATGTTTATACAGGATGACTAAAATTCAAAAAATGCTATATACAAAGATACATACAAGTTATGTTCTACCATTAGGTCCTGTTATAAAAATACTAAATTAACTAGATTTAAGTTAATAAATAAGTAAAAGAAAGAATAAAAGAATATACAAGGTACTAAAAACTATACATCAAAATAATTTAAAAATTCGTCGATATTTTTGGCAGCTCTGACATGAGAGGGGAGTTTGTTAAAGCATTTTGCCCCGTAATAGAAGAAGGTCTTTCTAGTAGATTCCAACCTGATTTTCGGTATCTTAAAAGATTGTTTTTGTTTCTTGTTTTATTCGACATTAGTTCAAAGTAGTGGACGAAGTGTTCACATACGTCTCCAGAAAGACACTCGAAAATGTTTTTACAAATTGATTTCTTCATCAAATGTTTAACAGATGGGATTTTGAGAACTGCAGGATCTCTTTTGCAGATGATTTTCTGCGCACGATTTTCTAAGGACTGCACTTTCAAATTATAACTTTTATTGGTTTGACAAGTGATTATTGAGCAGTATGTAAACAATGGGACTAACATCGATTGGTAGATAAGAAGTGCTGATTTTTCAGTAAACTGCGGTCGTAATCTCTTCAGCAAATATAATCTCCCAGTGGCTATCTTGAAGGTGGCCCTGGTATGGTCCGACATGCTCAATGATGAGTCTAGGTTTACACCCAGATACTTGTATGTGGACGTTTTTGAAAGGGTAGTTTGTCGATATTTAATCTCGAGCTCCTTGTTTTTTGTTCTTTGGTGAGTCCCAAAGACCATTGATTTGGTTTTTCCTGGTTTCATGTTGGTGATAAGTTTATTTGCCTCAAACCAGTCTGCAACTCGGTGAAAGTCATCTGACAGTTTTCTTTGTAGCTCATCCTTATCTTTTGAAGCAGTGTAGATGACCGTATCATCTGCATACATGATGATATTACAATCTTTCAGCGCACTGTCTACGTCATCGACACATAGCAAGAAGAGAAGAGGACCAAGGATCGAGCCCTGTGGGACACCACATGTTGCGGCTTCATAGTCTGATTTCGAATTTTGGAAATTTACTCGATGTTTCCTGTTGAATAAATAATTTATGAAGAACTCTTTCTCTACATCTCGTACGCCATAGTTGACAAGGTTAGAAATGATTTGGGTATGACTTAAAGTATTGAATGCTTTACTTAAGTCTATAAAAATGGCTCCAGTTAGTTTTCCGGCGTCCATATTCCGGTGCACTGAGTCAACAAAAATAGTAACGGCGAGCTCAGTGTTTCATCCCCGACGAAATCCAAATTGGTGTTTCGACAAAAGTTTATGTGTTTCTAGATGATTTATTAGTTGTGAATGAATACAACGTTCTAATATTTTTGAACATATTGGGAGGACTGTTTTCGGTCTATAATTATCGAGATGATGTTTCGATCCGCTTTTAAAAATTGGTGTGATCATTCCTGTCTTAAAATCATCTGGAATTACTCCATATTTAAGACAAAGGTTGATGACGTAAGTCAATTGTTTAGCGATGTTGATTGCTGTGTCTTTTAAGAAACCTGGTGGGAGATTGTCGATACCGTACGACTTCTTTCGCTTTAGTTTTTTGCGTTGTTTATAAATTTCGTTCACGGTTACTAGTTTGAACTTAAATGTTGTGTAAGTCTTGTTAGTGTTTTTGAAGGGTGGTGACCAAACAAAATCTTTCCGTAGTATTGATTTTGATTTTAATTTTTTTGCAATTTCCGAAAAATACATGCAGAACTTAGAAGCAATAAATGAATATTTAGAGCACGACACACCATCGATTAAGAATGATTTAGCACATGTTATTTTCTCTTGAGGTGGAAAAATGTTCTTTATAGTCCGCCAAAATTTTTGAGAATTACTTGCAAAACTTTCTAAAAGTGTTTTGTGGTGTTCAGCTTTTGCTTTTTTTACGAGAATATTGGTTTTATTTCGTTGTTTTTTGTATGCATCGTGATCTTCGACGGTCCTTGTTCCTTGAAATTTTCGCCTTAATGTGTCACATTGGTTCATTTGCTTCTTTAAGTCACGGTTAAGCCATGGTGATATTTTTCCTTTCATTCGTTTTGAGATCATAGGAGCGTGTTTGTCAATCGATTTTCTCAAAATTGTTTTGAACGCTGTCCAAACATGATTTACATTTGCAGTGGCATATACAGTTGACAATCTGTGGAGGAGAGTTTGTTGTTGATTACCGTTGGGTCGTAGTTCTTATAATCTCGACAATTGATAGTAGTATCAGATATCTTTATGTTATTTATTTTCCGTTTACAGGCGATGATGTCGTGATCGCTGAGTGATGATAATATAACACTTTCAAAACAAAGGTTGTCAAGGCGATTTATTAATATAATGTCAATCAATGAATGTGAATCCTTTGTCGTTCTTGTTGCTTCTTTAATGATTTGCTTAAGTCCCCGGAGAGCGAAACTGTCCTTTAGGTGTGTATGTGAGCCTTTGTTTAGGTAATTTATGTTCAAATCACCTATAATTATTAACTCTTTGTTCTCTGTGCTACCTTTATCTAATGTTTTGAACTATCCGGGGGCCTATATACTACACCAAGAACAAAACTTCTTGAGTTTTCCAGATTTATCTCAATCCATACTGCTTCGATATCTTTACTATCCAAATCGGTTCTCCTTGTATACTTAATGTCATGTTTTATATAAACTCCTGTTCCACCTCCCTTGTTGACAAGAAAACGATGACAGTGATGACAAATGTTTTTTTGAAACATAAAATCTGCTAATAATTTTTTTTCCCTGCCAGGCCACAGACATTTTGGTTTTTTGGTGAAGAATTGTAAAATCGTTAAAATTTCGAAACAATCCAGGCCCAGGACAGCTTTCTATACCCCACAGGCAAATAATAATAGTTTCATTATACAACAATGCAAGGAAAATCTGCATGAAGATGATGTACAACTTTAGGATCTTATTTATTTGCTTATGCAGAGCTTATTTCTTACATTGAAGACATCAGAAATGCAAATGGTGTGGGTCCCATATTCAAACTGTCATCTCTTTGTAGACTGTATCACCAGAGACGTAAAGCCGCTGACTCATTCAACTCTGCTAAAAGACAAGATAGTAGTACAATATTCTGACCTTGGATTCTACAAGTAAAGTAGAACTATTAGTTTCAAATAAGGATGTAGAAACAACTATGTAAAAGTGAGGTAGACATAAAGGATAAGGCAGCATATATTGTAAAACCAGAGATAATGAAACAGT
Organism: Candelabrum cocksii; assembly: GCA_963930725.1. Lineage (NCBI taxonomy): Eukaryota > Metazoa > Cnidaria > Hydrozoa > Anthoathecata > Candelabridae > Candelabrum > Candelabrum cocksii. The sequence goes on from OZ005665.1 coordinate 4,631,753, forward strand.
ACAAAAAGTTCCATAGCCAGTTTGGGACTTGTTGCTAAGAGACATTCTGTGCCAAATTTGCTACTTACTTTGGCAAACATATTAAAGATCAGTCGTCTCAAGTGGCTGTTTCCCAACCAACACTGACAGTTGCTCAGCTCTTTTTGTCAATTCACTGCAACACCAATTAAGTGCAAAGTTGCGGAATCTAATGGAAGGTGGAGCGCCATTTATCTATCTTGGTGTGATTTATCTGTACCTCTGGAAGCGTTGTAAAAGGAGGATTTGCTTCAATGCTTGCCTTTGATCAACCATTGTTTGCTATTGTCAAACAAATTCAATGAAAGCGCCCATCCTCTCATGAAGAGAAACGATTGATCGTAATGTTTGAGACTCTCCATATTAGAACGGCTTTGCTCAAAACACCGAGCCTTTCAATATTAAGGAAATGGAGTGTAGGCTATTCAGTGAATACTCTCTGTGAATTTCAAGTAGTTACAGTTTGAAAGGTGGTCTACACAACAATATGCTACAGCAAGGTTATACTATGATGAAGCCATGCTATATTATGTTTTATTTTTACATTTCAATTCAGTAAGTTTGTTTTACTTGCTATTGCAGTTTGCTATGGTTTTGAAATCGCCATATAACCGTCCTGCATGATATTGCTTGCAAGATATGTGTATTTAATTTCCAAGAAACATTTATCGTATTTTCCAGTATGCTCAATTTGTGCTAACACTGTACATAGTATAATTGGCTTTAATATTCCTCTTGCTGGCGAAGCTGAAAAAATCGTGTGAAGTGGGTTATTTAGTAGGAACATTCTGCACTACCTTGCAAGTAGATTTACAACAACGTCTTGACGAATTCTAGTTATTTCTTTCCAATTTTAAACCATGTTTGCATATAGTGCATTCCCTGCCTCTCTCTGAGGTGCCTTTTCTTCAGCCTGTTTATCCTAAAACTCGAGCAAGAGATTGATGCCCTTGGTCGACACTTTTGTAGATTACTCACTATGTAAATCGGAGTTTACATAGTCACATGATTTGCAACCTGCAAATCATGCTTACGTTTGACAAGGGATTACGGAAGTTGAGTCAAATTTTCTCATATGAATTACTTGAATTCGCATCATTCGTGACGTGTAGCTGTATCGGAAATAAACTATGCATCATTTTTTAGTCATTTTAATGCACGTAAACATAGGTTTTGTCAATACAAACAAGCTTTGAGTTGTTTCAGGAATTTAAGTATAGATAGGTGGCGTCAACAGCCGCTTCACACTGCGTTAATACTGCAGTTCCTCAATATTGGATTTCAAGATCTCAGATGAATCTATATAGTGATTTTAAGTATTGTGCAAAGTTTCATGCTTCTATCATTAAATATCAATATACCTGCTTGTTTATATTAACAAACTTTATCATAAAAATTGCCCTACATTACAACCCCACCTCCCATACCATCATAACTCGATTCCTTCCAAATACCAACAAATTTGTGGCTGCCAACTGTGATATTGATAGTGGGGGTCATTATTACGGTCATGTGCTGGACTATTTAATCCACTGTCAGCTCATCCATTCATGTTCAAACTCGTGAGTCGTCTGGTGTGCGTGTAATGAAATGTCATTGTTAGATCCAAGTGATCCCTCAGGACATCGGCATAGGATCGGGTGTATCAAATGAGTGATTCAGAAAAGCTCATAAAAGCTATACCTTGTATATAATGTGTGCAAACCATCATTTGATTATACATTCCCACAACATTTTGATTGCAAAAGGTGATGGAGATTTAATGAAGTATACATAGCATCATAACAGAAAATGATACTATTTATGGCTGGTTTATTCATCTTATTTTAACTGACTCTATTGCTAATCTTGTGTGGTGTTTGGTAAACGGTCTGCTGGAAAATTCCATTGAATAGGCGGAATGAGCATCTACGATATTTTCAAATCATCATAATTCAAGTAACGTTAACCAGGAGAAAAGGTTTTGTAGGTCAAATGGAAGGGAAACAAGAAGGAAACGATGTGATTATGAACAACATTAGAAGAGAATGAATGGGTAACCGTTTGAAACTTCTGCAGATATTGAAAAGTTATATTTTGTGCGCAGCAAAACATTGCCTTCCGTGGTCACAGAGATAGTGATTAGATAATTTTCAAGCAAATCTACGCTTCCAAGTCGATTATGAAGATACAGTTTTGAAGAACCTACATATCTAAAACGATACAGAACAAAATATTGAGGAAAGCTTTCTAAAGAATCCCAAAGTGGCCATCATTTCAGACGAAACCACAGATCGCAGCCTTTTGTTTCCGATTCATTGATTCAAAAGGTGAGATCAGAGAGGAGTTCATGGAATTTGTTCATTGTGAATAAACAGCTGCTGACAACCTTACTTGAAAGTTAAAGGAATCATTCAAAGATCTATCACTTAACATTACTAATCTGCGTTGTCAAGCTTATGATGGTGACGCTAACATAGCTGGTGCAAAATCCGGCGTTAGTACACTGATTAGAAATGAGTTTCTGAAAGGTCTTTATTTCCATTGTTCTTCCCTTTGCTTCAATCTTGTAGTTGCTTCTTTTGTCTTCTATCAGAGGTGTAAACAACATGATGGACTTAAAACTGCAGTAAAATCTTTCGTTTCTCTCTGAAGAAAAAATAATTCTTAAAGAGAAAAACTCCTGAAAATATGAGAACGACCTTACTTTGTGTGGGTTGTTAGGCTACAGATTGATGGTTCAGAGAGAGTACAAAAATATATACAACCTACATAGATCTAATAACATCTATATGGTAATTCTTTCTCGCAAAACGCTCGTTCTGATGCTTGTTAGTGCGTAGTGGTCATTGTTAGTGTATATTGGTTATTGTTAGTGCGTAATGGTCATTGTTAGTGAGTAGTGGTCATTGTTAGTGCGTAATGGATTTTGTTAGTGCGTAGTGGTCATTGTTAGTGCGTAATGGTCATTGTTAGTGCGTAGTGGTCATTGTTAGTGCGTAATGGTCATTGTTAGTGCGTAGTGATCATTGTTAGTGCGTAATGGTCATTGTTAGTGCGTAATGGTCATTGTTAGTGCGTAGTGGTCATTGTTAGTGCGTAATGGTCATTGTTAGTGCGTAGTGGTCATTGTTAGTGCGTAATGGTCATTGTTAGTGCGTAATGGTCATTGTTAGTGAGTAGTGGTCATTGTTAGTGCGTAATGGATTTTGTTAGTGCGTAGTGGTCATTGTTAGTGCGTAATGGTCATTGTTAGTGCGTAATGGTCATTGTTAGTGCGTAGTGATCATTGTTAGTGCGTAATGGTCATTGTTAGTGCGTAATGGTCATTGTTAGTGCGTAGTGGTCATTGTTAGTGCGTAATGGTCATTGTTAGTGCGTAGTGGTCATTGTTAGTGCGTAATGGTCATTGTTAGTGCGTAATGGTCATTGTTAGTGTGTAGTGGTTATTGTTAGTGCGTAAGGGTCATTGTTAGTGCGCAGTGGTCATTGTTAGTGCGTAATGGTTATTGTTAGTGCGTAATGGTCATTGTTAGTGCGCAGTGGTCATTGTTAGTGCGTATTGGTTATTGTTTGTGCGTAGTGGTCATTGTTAGTGCGTAGTGGTAATTGTTAGTGCGTAGTGGTCATTGTTAGTGCGTAGTGGTCATTGTTAGTGCGTAGTGGTAATTGTTAGTGCTTAATGGTCATTGTTAGTGCGTAGTGGTCATTGTTAGTGCGTAATGGTCATTGTTCGTGCGTAGTGGTCATTGTTAGTGCGTAGTGGCCATTGTTATTGCGTAGTGGTCATTGTTAGTGCGTAATGGTCATTGTTAGTGCGTAATGGTCAATATTAGTGCGTAATGGTCATTGTTAGTGCGTAGTGGTCATTGTTGGTGCGTAATGGTTATTGTTCGTGCATACTTTATCGTTAGCAATTCATAACTATAAAACTATATTGATTACATGTTTTGACGTCAGACCGTGTTATAAAGACAACGATACGATACGTTCACAGTTTTGGAGGAAATCTCAAATTGCTTTACTAGGTTTTTGTTTTGGATAAGAAGAACGGAGAAACATCTTACTTGAGATGCGAACGACGAAAGGAATGCTCTGACAGACTCTCATCTCTGATATGTACACGAGGTAGTCTTCCCAAAGAAGAAAGGCCGGCAAGAAAGCGAAAAGCTCATAATGGGGACAATATCTCTGACAACATTTGCCAAACTACACGTGGGGCGGACTTTCTAGCTCTTCACGATGGCTACCTAAAGATTTTCGTCTTAACGACTCATAAGAACTTACATAATAAACTTTTACCTTGACATTCATGAATGGTGTTGAGTTACTTTGTTCTTTAAATTCAGAAATTTCAGCAACCTTGTCGAAAATTTGAAAGAATATAATGTACTCCTAGAATGTATTCTTCAAATTGTCTCTTCGATAAAATGTCCGTCGGCAAACTGTACATTCGGAAAAATACTTTTTGGCATCGTGTCTTGCGGCAAAATGTCCGACCATGGAAATAATGTTGATGAAAAGGTTTGGTGAGAGAAAGTTGTTAAGTTCGCCAAAAACGAGCTTGATAATTTTAAGGCAACGGGCGCTCCGCAAAAACAACAAAACGAATGACACTAGAAGCTACTATCAACTAAGTCTGACGATACCTTTTCTAAAACACGTCATCGTAGAAATCCAGAGAGAATTTTCAAAAGTTACGGATACTTAAATTCATAGATCATTTCCTCGCCGCTGCATCGTCAAATACATTGTCAGACGAATAGAATATTCTTGTAAAGTTGTATAATAGTTTGTTAATCGCTCCGTTTAGCCCCTACTTGTGAATGTACTGAAAGAAAGGTTCCTTTAATTGAAAAGTTAAATATGATATTTGGGTGTGTCAAATAGACCTGAGTCAATATTTCTACTGATTTTATTTTCGTTACTATTACTAGAAAAGGTTTACAGTTTTAAAAAACTTGTATATGCATATATATATATATAGCCTGTCAACTTCTGCTCGTATATATTAAGCATGAAACTTGTTACAACTGGATTATGCAATTTTAAACATGTTAAGTTGCTATGTAAGCGTTACAACATATATATACTTCGATAAGTTCATCACTGATTAATCTATATCGTATGCTTGCCAACTAGTGCCGAGGCAACCGTTGATCGTACTGAAGATAATTAAGTCCAGGAATCGTTTTTGACGCGCTTCTTAGAATATTTTCAATCTGATACTTGCTTTTAAAATTCTTGCGTTGTATACGGTTGCACACAAACATGAAAGAAGAACAGTCAAGGAATTTGAACGTTCGTCTGATTAAGCCGACTAGACGGTTGGCCTTGTTGACTTGCATAGTTGTATGTAGCGAGAACTTCGATTTATTATCTATGGTGAACTGCGAAGTCACGCTCGCATTTGAAAGATTCTACTCTTTTGGACTGAATCGGAACATCGTACATCATGACATAAATAGACATGAAAGATTTTGTTCTGACCGAGATTGAAAACAGCAAACATATTTACCGATCCCATTTTTGCCATTATAGGTGATGAAATAACATTTGAAAGAAGGCGATACAATTTAATGTTTAGGGACTACGAATTTTGGAGGGTCCAGATGGAACAAATTGCAACAGAATTTTTCTCACTGCAGAATGATAGTGTTTGTTGTCCTAATCAACATCCTAAAAGTACCAAAGAATCCCATTGGTCGAACATGCCGAAAATTAAGGGGTGAAAAGCAGCGAGCCCCAAAAAACAATTTTCGATCAAATCACAAATTCTGGATTTCTGTCAATACAAACGTATGATTTGATATCGTGTAGAGTAGCAGTTGGGTTCTGACTCAAAAGGATGTAATAGCATTGCTCGTATAACCTCGGCTCAGGAGAAACCCATCAATCCGTCATTCAGCGATCTTGTTCTTCAGAAATACCGCCGACATCTTGTCAGGCAACCGGCGGAGCCGCACACGGATGACTTGGTTGAGGTCAGTGTTAGTAGCAGTCGTTCTCTAAAGTGTGATATGGTGGATTGATGCTTTTTTGTTGGCAACAAAGTCAAAGCATGATAGCAAAAAGAGGGGATACGAAGTAATTCCAGTGAGAATCAAGGACTATAAACACTCAATCACGACTATTTGTAAACAAAGAAATGACGAGTGGTAAGAAGTAGTTATTGGCCGGCTGGAGTGTGCACATGACTTGCATGTGGCAGATGCAGTGTCAATTTTCGGGAAATAAGTAACGGGAAAACACGTCCCGAAGCAATTTACTGTTGGATTGTGCAATAGGAAGTTTAATCGAGGGCGTCCCGTTCATACACTCAAAGGCGCTGCATTTATGAAAGTTGTCAAATATCTAGAAGAAAATTACAAAGAACAAACCACTTTTAGCAATCTTTTAAATCTAATGAAAGAGTATTGGAAGGAAAAAACGAAGAACCGTACAGCGCGGGCTACATGAAAACAAAACTACAAGAATATTGATGTTACTACTAGTAGTAAAAGGCTAACGGTGTCACTGACAGTCCAGAAACGAGGATAGAGAAGGACAAGAAGAAGAGAATCATTGAAATTGCCGCTAACCTAATTAAGAGTGATATTAATAATCTCGAGATGGCTGGTGACGCCCATTATCCCGAATGTTCTAAAATGTCTACCGTCGAAGACGCATTGTACCCGATTTATTACAAATACTTCTTTTTTTCATCTTTTTGTAAGAAAGGATGTTCGTTTGAAATTAGCGTCAATTGGACTGACCATTATGCAGGCTGTGAGGACAAGAATTTTTTTAGCACCTCTGTAGCTTTATCTTGGGGTATTAATGCGCCGCGTTACGACCACTGATGGCCTAACCAGATGGCGCGGGATGTCCGAGGCCCAGCGTCTGACGGACTTATGTCCGCCTGTGCGGAAGTAAATAACAGCATGCAGAATCTTACAGAATTGTCTCACTAGTGAACAGCTTAAAGACACAACCAAGGCAAGAAAAGAACGTGATTATAAAGACAAACAATCTAATCTAAAATGCAATCTAAAACAAGCTAATTGAGTATTTCTCGCAGAAAGGTCGGTTTGCTAACTGATTCCTCGTCAGCTCTGCGCAATATTGCTACAAGCATTGCTACAAGTCAGCATTCATTTCATAAGAAAGATATTCATATCTTATTGAAAAGGATTTTGAAATTCAAGTCAGCTGTTCTACCTTGAGGTCAGAGAAGTGTCAGGCTCTAAATACACAATGAAAGACGTATCTGTTGAAATTACCACAAACTCCATTTTGGTACCCTGAGGTAGTTCCGCTCTAATATCGGTAAAATATAGGTGTTCTTCTTCGGAGCAATCCGGATTGATATATGCACCCAGCATAATAATTTTCTGTTCACGGAACGTTTCATGATTTGCTTCTTAATTTGAAGATTGCAAAGATTAACATGAAGTACACGAGGCTTTTCTCTTTGACCATATTTATTTGTGTCAAGTCTTGTAGCATTGTCTACGGTGTTTAGGTTTAAGCTGATGTTACAGCCTTTTTCAACAGCATCCACGGAAGGTTTGCCAGAATATGTGCGGTTGTAAACGATTACATTCAAACTCTCCTTTTCGCTCTTTTCTCTTTCAATTTCTTCGAGATCTTTTTAAAGAAAGATTTCGTAGATTCGATTTGCATCAGAATTTCAGGTGTTTTTGGAGACATTTTCGTTATGTACGTAAGACTGAGATTTTACTAACTTTCTCTGATGCAAATAAATGTTTCCTTGCAGCAGCAGAATAGAGGATATTATATATATATCGAGATCAAGGGACTGGCAAACAGTGCGATACCAGGTTTTACATATATCGCATTCAAATGTCGTATCTGCATCTGCTACACAGGAACCTTTGCAAATGGCGTTGCCTACATGAATGTGAATGTGTTTAACAGCTAGTAGTCAGGAATAAAAATTACTTGAGCTTTTCTTATCGAAAGAAGATAACAGAAGCAAAAGGGCAAATGACTGAAAAGCTGTCCCAGTGTCTGAAACCCTATTACTTCGGGATATGGACAGTCCCCTGCCCTGGTGTTACAACCCAAGCTCCGGAAAATTCTTATCAATGCGGGAAGAATAAGAAAGGTTGAAGTATGGCAGCCAGAAAAGTCGAGAGAGTTGATGAAATGTGTCAAACATATGATGAATAGCTTTTAAGAGAAGTACTTTTTAATAAAAAAAATTGTAATAATTTTATATCACTTACAATGTTTGCAAATTCACTTTTACGGAGCTCTCAAAAATGCGTCCTCTTCGTTCGGAAGTCGGAGATATTATAATATGAATATTTACAATGTTAGGTATTTCCGTCACTCTTTATGATAGTCTCGGCGCCTGTGACGGATTTAGTTACCTCATCTAGCACAAAAGGTTTGAACCACTATATCAAGTAACAAGTATCTGGTAAACAAAATTTTCTTAGTCAACTGGGCCAATAACGGGGGAACTGGCTACCAGGCCCTTTCTATAAACCCTGTAGAAGGAATTTATTTACCCCAAAAACAACATGGTTAAAAATACCCTTGCCTTATAAAAATAATATAGTTAGTTGAAAAGAAAAAACGAAAAAGAAAAAAACTGACCAATATTTCCAGGGGTTGGGTCGGTCAGCCTTTGCAAAGATAGGGTAATCCAGATTTTATTTACCCCGTAAAGCACATGCTTAAAAATTTATAGGATGATACCTTATTGGTAGTAGATCTGAAAAAACAAAAAACTGACCAAAATTTCGGGGGGGGGGGGGGTAAGTTCAGGTCAGCTGCCCTCGTATGCCTTGAGGACGTCATAACTTGAGAGTAAAATTTGATATTTTATTTATCTCATAGAGCACATGGTTTAATTAGTATTAATAGCACTATTCTTATGAAATGATATATATCTAGCGAAAAACTGACTGTATTCCTAGAGGGTTGGGTCAGTCAGTCTCTGGCAAAGATTGACTTATCCGGCAATCTGGGTTGGGTGGAATTCCCAAATTGCAAATACAAACAACACACTACAAAAGATTTGGTATTTACCACGAATGAACAAATCACCAACTACTAATGCTGTTGTTGTTGAAACAATTAAAAGATCTCTCTAGATCGCTAAAGAATGCAACAGAAAGTCGTTATATACATATAGTCGTTACATAGTTGCAACATATGATCTTGCCATTGCAAAAGTGGCTTTACAGATACTGCACGAAGAAAAATCCCAGTTCGATAATTTATTCATATCTCTTGGGTCATTTCACATTGAAACAGCGTTACTTTATGCATTTGGAAAGATCGTTGAATCCGGTGAACCAAATTTTCTAAACGGATGTGGCATCTTAGCTTTTTCTTCCCGCAACATTTAATTATTTCCAGTGTTCGCAACAATTTCTTCCCACAACATTTTATTTTTTCTCGTTTTTTGACCTTTTTTGTATAAGTACAGTTATATGAAGTTTACACCTTTCTGTGTACATTGAGCGTATGAAAATATTAAAGTCTGGTCCGTAGAAACTGCTTATCAGAAAATCCGTCTCCGATTTTTCAAATAATCCGCAGCAGGCTGTATTAATTTTGGAATAAATTGATTGTCCAAACGCTAAGTTGCTTGGAACGACAAGAAAATTATCGTAAGTTCAACTTCACTTGCAACATTTTATGTACGCAACTTTTTATGATTGTCCTGTCTCGCAACATTTAATGTACGACTTTTTTTTTAAAGTTTCGAAAATAAAATCGCAACTGTCGCAACTTTTTCTTCCCGCAACAATTTCTTCCGTTAAAGTACTTTCTCTTGTAATTTTGCATTTTGAGAAATTTTTGGATGACCAGGAGGATTGCGAAATAGTTTTAAATATTAAATCTGAAATGATGGCATTAACGAGCACAAAAGATGTTGACTCCACATTGTCAAAGGAAACCAATGAATTCATATCTAATACCTGATTTTCATCAAAGAGACGGAAGATCATGGCAAAACCGCACAATTTCGGATGACATATATCCGAATGAATCAACTCTATCACAACTTCACAAGAAGCAATCGTACTGGTGATATTGATATGTATATAGCCGTTCTCCCTTTGGTTTCAAACTAATTATTCGCACTAAACCATCCAAACTATGCCAGATAGTCTGTGAAATACCATGAAAACTTGCTCCTACTTGAAAAGAACCATCCAGAAGTGTACGAGGACTTCAAACAAGTATTGTTCGGAATAAAACGTACTAAAAAGCCATTCGAGAATTCCAATTAAATTTGAAACAAACGATTAACGCAGATGCTGCTAGCCAACGAAAGGGTGTTGATTATATAACAGATTCAATTTCAGCTAGACAACGAAGGGCTGATTCTCATTTTTTAGGACCTCGATTGCTCCTAGTGTTTTTGAAAAATATGGAATGACGCAAAAATAAGATATATCAAAAGATTTAAAGCCATAAATACGTGTTAGCGACAATGAAGCAGTTGAACGAATAATAACAATGGCAAAAAATACAATGAATCCATTTGACAATGATTTAGAAAAATCATCTTTATAGCCTAGGGACAGGAAAAGCTGCTAAAACGAAAACAGAAGATTTCATGCTTAGTATTGAAAAAATTGGGTATACATCGAGAGAAAAGTTTATCAAAGAGTGCACAAGAGAAGACATTTAAACAATCAATGAAGATAATACTTTTGGCACTGAAGTTGGGAAAAACATTAAAAGCTTCAGACGGAAAAGTTGTTGCTTCGTGTTTAATTAGAGATTTGTCTGGCAGTTGAAATAAAGTTGATATGATGACAGTTCTAAAATATCCTCTTACTCCCGTTCCACTATCATCATCATCCATTTGTGTCATCGGAAACGTCAGACGTGTGTGTGACGGGTAGTCCTTAACATTGTTCGCCATCTCGCACGATCATTGGCATCCTCTTCTGAGACGCTCAGAGCCGCGAGGTCTTCCTTCACGGTTTCGTGCCAGCTTTTCCTTGGTCTTCCACGCTTCCTTGGACCAGGGACCTCCATCGTCGTACAACGGTTGATCCAGTCGGTTTGATTGTAGCCTCTTTTTTTAGTGGCTGTAGGTCGAGCAGCTGCGGGAGGCTTTTTAAGGAGATTATTGTGCTTGGCTTAACGTGGCACATCCAGAGTAGCATTTATCTTTCATTTAGTGCGAGGCGATCAATGTCTTCCTTCCGCAGTGCCCAACATCCAGAGCCATACAGCAGGGGAATTTTAACGCAACAGCGTTAAAGGTTTCCACGTATAGGCAAAGATATAACCTTGTTGGTCAACAGAGGGAGGAGGAATCAGCGGAAGATTCGGATGCGAATGAAGATGAAGATGAGTAGTTTGGGCGATTTATGACAGCGACCGGTACGCGCAAGCCTCGCAGTAAATATAAGTTTTATAACTAAAGGTTTGGCTTTATAGCTTTGTCTAAAATGAAGTTAACGCTCTAGCCATACCCCGAATAAAATCTTCAGAGGGTAACTTGCATGGAACTACTTACCGCGGGACTGAAAGCTCCATCATTAAGTACCTTTAAAAACGGTTTACTGAAGCCAAATAAGATTTACTGCAATTGTAAAATATGTTCGCAGTTCACAGTGGCGTAGGCACGTGCCCTTCATTTGTATACAAATGTGTTGAATATTCGGGCAACTAAAAGTTTTTTCGGGCAACTATAGCCTAGAGTCTTTGATGAATGACCAACATTTAAGGAAACGCTTATAGTTGCAACAAATCATAACTTTAATTATTTAGTTTGTTACCTGTTATAACAAGTTTGTTAGCTGTTGGTTAACTAGTACTCAGTAGTTTTAGAATAAACCGCAAAAGAACATACAGAAGTAGAATTAGATGTACTGCATGCGATAGAGTTATATGATCCTCTTTCAACAGATGCTATGCTTTTTGCCAACTTCTAGAAGTAGAACTCCGTCTGCTGCAAATGATCCAGCCAACACCAGTTCTGCAAGCTTGACTGTTGATTTGACACCCAATGTTATTGTATTAGACATGGAGAATGAAAATGTAAATGAAGCACCGGTATATAGAAGCATGGAAGAAGATAAATCAGAAGCAGAAGAGGTATCAGGCCGTTGCGGACGCTGTCACATATACTTGATTTAACAATCCTATAACCGGCTGAAAAAATTTTCGGGCAAAAGTAGTTGTGCTCCCTCCCCCCCCCCAAACAATTTTTGGCTCCTACGTCCATGGTAGTTCATGTTTCTTATAAATTTTTGTTTAGTTTTATATTTATAGTCTTTTAATTTTTCTGTTGTTGGATTTAATTAGTTTTTTGTACTTACGTGCCTACGATATGTAATTTACTCCAACGTTAAATAAAGGTTACTTACTTTCTTCTGGGTATATAAAATCATATATTGTTCAAAGCTCCTGTGTGTTTCTTAAAAATGTTTCAATTTCTGATTTATGCTGCAGTGTTCCTTTACATCATATCGATGCATTGATTTCATTTATACTATATTTCTTGTATATTTCTCATGTTATTTATATAATTTTCGGTGTAATTTCTATAATATACTGAAAAGATATGCTGATAAAATTGTGTATTTCTTACTGGATTCGTTACTATTTTGTTAAAATAAAAGAGTAAATAAAAGTTATCGTCTTGAAGAAATCTGACTTTGATTCATTCAGATAAAATACCTATCTACCCTCTACATTTAATCAGTTATAATTTTATGAGGATTTATGAATATATTTAAGAATCCATATATAACATTTATTTCGTGAAACTCAATTGACTATTACTAGTGGTAGTGTGATCTAGCGCTCTATAAAACGTCCATGTGTACACCGAATGTCCACGTGTGTCATAAGATAACTCTCAAAATTTACTTTAAGTTATGACGTTATCGAGACACACAAGGGCAGACCAGAATTTACCACCCGATAGTTTATCAGTTTTATCATTTTTGACATCTACTATGCATAACGTATCATCCTATAAATTTTTAAGCGTGTGCTTTATAGGGTAAATAAATGCCAGATTAGTCGATCTTTGCTGAGGACTGACTGACCCAACCCCCTAGGAATACTAGTCAGTTTTTCGCTGTATATATATCATTTCATAATAACAGTGCTATTAATACTGATTAAACGATGTGCTCTATGAGATGAATAAAATATCAAATTTTATATACTCTCAAGACGTCATCGAGGCCAGCTGACCTGAACTTACCCCCAAAAATTTTGGTCAGTTTTTTGTTTTTACCGATCTACTACCAATATGGTATCATCCTATAAATTTTTAAGCATTTGCTTTATGGGGTAAATAAAATCTGGATTACCCTATCTTTGCAGAGGCTGACCGACCCAACCCCCTGGAAATATTGGTCAGTTTTTTGCTCTTTTCAACTAACTATATTACTTTTATAAGGCAAGGGTATTTTTAAGCATGTTGTTTTTGGGGTAAATAAATTCCTTCTACAGGGTTTATAAAAAGGGCCTGGTAACCAGTTCCCCCGTTATTGGCCCAGCTGACCAAGAAAATTTTGTTTACCAGATACTTGTTACTTGATATAGTGGTTCAAACCTTTTGTGCTAGATGAGGTAACTAAATCCATCACAGACTCTGGGACTAAATTTACACAAACGTTCATTACGGATAGCGCAATGGTAAGGCTTTCAGCTCTTAACCCAAAGAATCTGGGTTCCAAACGATGCTATCACAAGGTTGTTTAGTAAGCGGTTATAAATAAAAAAATGCCATATTTCATCAACAATAACCGTAGCACAAATGGGAGCAGTTAAATACACTAAAACTCCGTGTTGAGGTCTTCATGATAATGCTTAATGAGCGAGGCTAATGAAGCCTCGTCAAAAAAAAACCAACATAACAACATAACATATATGTATTGACTACAAAGTTATACTTCAGAGGAACTTCAATGAAGTCTTCGTGGATAGCTTTATTGAAAAACTACAATCTCGGTGAAATAAATATTGAGTAGTAATTTACCATTTATTTACCGTCGTCATGATCTGTTCAGATATTAAATTATATTCTTTGCCGTTTAACTGTTTAGCTATTTCCATTCTAATTTTTATCGTTTTGAAGGGAGTTTCAAGAACTCATAATAATAAAGATGCTATAATCGATCTCCTCAATAACGTGACGTGTCTGCCTTGACAGTTTTTGTAAAAAAAACAAAACGGAAACACCTCTAAAAGTGTAATTAACTCCTCTGTGGTTGCGCAGGGTTCATTGGATTGGGAAAAGTTTACATTTAGACACAATTGTCTGCATCGTTCTAGTTTCTCTGTCTAGATATTTCAAAAACAAATGAATAACCTTTTCTAAAGATAAATTTAACACTTGATCAAGGCAAGGGTGCTTCAAGTCAAACTTTATTCTTTTTTAGGATTAAGACTCACGACAGAAGTTATTTTTATTTAAATGTTGTTTGCTTAGTCCATTTTGCATTAACCCACTTAAAACTTATTTACAAAAACATTTAGTAAAACAAGGCCTTTAATGCAATAAATAATAAAATTTGTAAAGAATATTTTGTGTGTAACATTGACCCAGTTCTAATGTTTGTTCCACCTGCAGACTTGCTTTGTTCGTGCTTCATCAGCATTCACCTTTGTATTAGTGAAGGACCGCATGGCCAGTAATCCTATCCTTTAACACTAGAAGCCCGGAGCGGTCATATTTGACCGCTTTTGGATTTTGATCGGTCAGATTTTTGGCGCTGTTGCTATTTGCGTCGTGCCACTCCTTGAGTTTTCCTAATTTATGACCAAGATTTAGCAGATGTAAAAACTTTTTTTTTAGAGCGTTTGTGAACTGAACAATTTATATACCTACCTATAAATCCTAAAGCAGTCAAAAATGACCGCAGCTTATGAGGAGATTATTTGTCTATAAAAGTGGAACAAAAATTCTTGTTGTTGCTAACAATGCATTTACGCAACAATGAAGTGACAATTGACCTAATTTGTAACGGATTTCAGAGAAGTGGGAGCTAGACTGATTGTTTCACAGACTTGACCAAAAAAGAACTAAATTTTAGTCAGATGAAAGCTTTATAATTTTGAATTTTTTTGGGTAGCAGATCTAATAGTGATAGTGCATGCAGCTAGAATAAGTGGTGTATTGTAGAGTTTTGAAATTGCCTACTTTTAAAATATGTCATGTTTTTCTTACTGACTTGAAGGTTGTTCAGTGTGTAGCCTATTGCAAAAAGAATCTTTGACTTTCTCACATATAAATCTTGTTAGGCTGTTTTTAGCGATTTTGAGATACTGTTTTCTCTTGTTATGGCTCGAGGCAACATCCTCACTGTACAACAAGCACTTGAACGTTTGCAAACCGATCAGATAGGCGACTCTTGTGATGAAGATGAAGAAACTGAAATGCAAGATGAGGAGTTTATTCCTACTCACAATGCTGAAGTAGGAAGTTCTGACAGTGACACAAGCTCTGATGAAGCCGAGCAAGACACAGTTTCTGCTCCAGTAGATGCTCCTTCTGTAAGTGATACTCTTGCACCTCAAAATGATAGCATGGACTTGAAAGCACGAAACGGAACTGTATGGAAAAACATAACAGGTGCTCAAAATTTGGGGAGAGCTTCTTTGGCTAATGTGTTTTCTGAATGTCCTGGTCCAACATTGTATTGTCATAGATCTGTCGTGCATGGAAGTCCCTACAGTGCTCTCCATCTGTTTATAGATGAGCCTATGCTCAGGTGTGTTCAAAAGCACACTGTCAATCATGGATGGAAAGATGATGAAAATTTTGATTTACTCCTTGAACAGCTAGAAAGTTTCATAGGTCTCCAAATTGCTCGGGGAGTGTTAGTTGGGAAGAACATGCCTGTAAAGCAACTTTGGAGTAACGAATGGGGGCATCCAATCTTCAGAAAAACCATGGGCCGTGATAGATACCAAAAAATTATGAAGCATTTGAGATTTGATAATGTCTCTAGTCGGAGACAAAGAAGACAAACTGACAAATTTTGCTTGATTTCTGAGGTATGGAATTGCTTCATAGAAAATTGTAAGAAATGCTACGTGCCAAACTTTGATTTGACTATTGATGAGCAACTTTTTCCATGCAAAACAAGATGCCCTTTTACACAATATATGGCAAACAAGCCAGATAAATTTGGAATTAAGTTCTGGCTTTTGGCTGATGCTCAGTCAAAATACCTGTGCAATGGAAAACCATATTTAGGAAAAGATCTAAGCCGACCAAGATGTACCGATGTTCCTGGTGATGTGTGCTTGTGCCTTCTGCAACCTTATTACATAAAAGGCTACAACGTAACAACAGATAATTTCTTTACCAGTCTGAAGTTAGCGGAAGAACTCAAGGTGTGAAAGACAACAATCTTAGGCACGATAAGGAAACAACGACGAGAGGTACCAAACGCTGAGCTGGTGATGAAAGACAAGTCGTTACATGCTTCTGAGATTTTTTCTTCGCCATCTGGTTGCAGTTTGACAATGTACAAAGCTAAGAGAAAAAAAGTTGTATGCATCCTGAGCTCAACACATAGAACCGTAAATGTCAATCAATGCCATAAAAAGAAACTTCCAGAGACGATAGAGTATTACAACAAATCAAAGGTAGGCGTGGACGTGCTGGACCAGATGGCTAGATACCACACCTGTAAAAGTTCCACTAGACGATGGCCGGTAGCTGTATTTTTCAATATTGTCGACTGTGCTTGCATAAATGCGTACATCATTTACTGTCTTACTACAAAATCGAAGTTGTCAAGGAGACAGTTTCTGCTTGAGCTCATAAAAGAACTTTGCAAGCCAAAAGATAGTGTGGACCCCATAACTTCCAACCGAGAAGTGGCTCAAATATCCCCCAGGTCAATGCCAGCAATCAGTGGTGAAGAACACCAATCCCGAAAAAGAAAGCAATGCCAGTTTGAGTCATGCAGAAACAAATCAAACTCCTTCTGCCAAAACTGCTCAAGGGTCTGCTGTGGCCAACACACATCTCAAAAAAGAACCATTGTGAAGTGTAGAAATTGTGCTGATTGAGTGTATATTTTTCTGTGATTTTCGTTTTAGTTTTCAGTTTGCGGGTTTTTGATTTCCTAATAATTAAGGTTCTGTGTTTTTTCAGTCGTAGAAACTGCAAAAATGATTGCCTTTCTTGTATCGATAATCGAACGTAACTAAAAGAAAACGTAAAACAGGATTAAAAATATAGCCGTCCTTATAGGTAGGGAAATGTTTCAGGGCTTCTAGTGTTAAACTAATCATCTTTGTAATGTCAAATAATTGATAACACAACCATTTGAGTAGGAACAGTATGTTTCTAACTGTTTTAATACCAACTGAACAGGCATAATAGTTATATGTATACATACAGTGAATTTTAAATATATTTAACCTTTAATTTCAGGATCAATAAAATTATATTTACCTATAATGTTTGTGAAGGTTTAATTGTTTATTTCTTGTGCAAATTCTTTATTGTATTAATTAAGGTATTATATATTTTCCATTGGTTAAAAAAAAAGGTTTTTGACAAAAAAAAATAAAAAATTATATATACTAATTGATTGATTTTCAAAAATAATACTTTTATTTTTGATATATATATACTAAAAAGTTTGGTTTACCACTGGCTATCTTTGATATGATTGATTTTCGTTTAGATGAGCCAATAATGACAAGTTATGTTCCAAGCAATTATCACACTTTTTTATTGTATTTTTTTAATGCATTGCAAAGATAATGTCATTTCAATAACAAGTATCTCAAGTCTTTTAACAGCAGGATGGACGCCATTTTTAATGGACAGAAATCCACATTTTCTGACAGGTACAGGTGATGATATCTGGTTAAACGTTGTACTAAATTTTACCAATGAAAGTTTGTTGGAAAACTCAATTGTGACAATCTCCTGTAAAACCTGTGAATGGCATAATCCTTTGCTAAATGAAGAAATTAGTGTCACCAACAATGGACTCATAATGAATCTACAGTCAAATGTCATTAAATTGTTTTTGGCTTGGAAACAGTTAAATTCTCAGGAGATTTCTTGTGTCTTTGTTAAATTAACAAATCAGCATGGAGTTACATC
The DNA here is from genome assembly GCA_963930725.1 of Candelabrum cocksii. Classification (NCBI taxonomy): domain Eukaryota; kingdom Metazoa; phylum Cnidaria; class Hydrozoa; order Anthoathecata; family Candelabridae; genus Candelabrum; species Candelabrum cocksii. Next base: position 4,649,829 of record OZ005665.1, read on the forward strand.
ATTCAATGGAACGATTGTATGTTTAAATGTAAGTACAAATATTCTTATATATATATATTATTCAATCACTAAAATTTTGAGAGTTTGCTAATTATTTGTCACAAAGTTAAGGAACATTTCAATTTGCTGCATGCATGTTATATTTTTCAAGAGACCCTCAATGTTTAAAACATTGAGTGTTTCTAACAATTTAAAGACCTGATTGGTCACTTTATAAACAATATACATATAGCTACTAGTGGTCCGTGTTTTAAATTTGATTGTGTAAATGTTTACCGCAACGGCCGAATTGCCGGAAAAAATACGCAGTCATTGTCAGTCTGTATATAAATATATTTTTATAGCCATGGCGTGCGATTTTAAAATAAAAATTGGGGGTTGTCATTTGATTTTAAAGTGTTGTATACATCTTTCTACGAGATTTGCACCTCGCCAATAACTAAATCTTTATTTGATAACTTTTTTTACAGGTAGAGATTTTTTGAGGTTCGCTTACCAGAAAACAATTGAATTCACAGATATATATGAATGAAGGTTTCTTTGTGTTTTGATCTTTTTTCTCAAAGTGAATGCAGCATAGTTATTCTGCATTTTAAAGTCTCTTTTCATTGAATATTGTAAAGAAAACTGAATGTTTTGTGTTTTGATTTTTTTTCTTCCATCAATTGCAGCATACCTTAAGCGGATTAATTTTTGCGGACGTAGGTTTTCGCGCAGATTTAATTTTGCGGACGACCAAAGTTTGTGTTATTTTGCGCGGATTTAATATCGCAGACAACCAAAGTTTGTGTTATTTCGCACGGATTTAATATTGCGGACACCCAAAGTTTGTGTTATTTCGCGCGGATTTAATTTAATTGTGGTAAATTGTGGTCGTAGAAGAGGGAGCTCAACCATAGCTACTAACCGTCACAAATACAGCGAAAAAACACGAAGTAAAATTGAGAGACATTCGAGAGCTCTTTAAACGAGGCAATGAAGGTGCTCAAAAGAAAGGAGAAAAGAGATTGAAGTTATAAATCTGGATTAGTTGTATCGTAGCTTTTTTAATTCTGATCAAAAAGGACATAAAAAGACAATACAACTGTCGTCTTTTCCTATTAATGTTTAAAATTTTTTGGGTGGAGGGGGATTTAATTTCACGCATCGCTAAAATTTAGATTTTTCGCGCGGATTATTATATATGTGTGGAAGGTACTTGAGAATATTGTACCCAACACAAGTGAAAGCCAATCCACAAAAATCGAATGTACTACATCAAAGAGACATGGTCGAAAATGCATTATCAAGTTAAGCACATCGTCATCATGTAAACTAAAGTCATTGCGTTATAACAGCATTTCATTCAAGGGTCCCTCAATTTTTAACGTGTTACCAAAAGACATTAGGGAAATCACAAACTGTTCTGTTGCCTGTTTTAAAGCCCAACTTGACAGATACTTACTTACAGTACCTGACGAACCGCTGTTAATAGGCTATACTGCTTTTAGACGAGCTGACTCAAACAGTCTCGTCAATATGTCTAAATTGAACTGCTAGCTGCTCCTTATAAATTTTCGCTCAAAAGGCGGCAAACGAAAAGATGGCCACTTTGACATCATCAAGTGTCGAAAGCCTACAAAAGGATACAAAAGGAAAGGATTTAATTTCGCGGAAAATGCCTAAATCCACCAAAATTAATCTGTTTAAGGTAGTTCTTCTGCATTTAAAAGTGTCTTTTCATTCTTTTTTGTATATAAACAAAACTGATTGTTTCTTTTTTTATTGATCTTTTTTTTCTTCCATCGAATGCAGCATAGTTCTTCTGCATTTATCTGTCTCTAAGTTGAATGGAACTTTTAAACAACTTGTAGCATTGCGTGTAAACATGTCTGTCGGTTCTCTTTGAAATTCTTCCTTCTTTTGCATTTTACGTTGCATAACAAAGTGTTTGAAACGTTAAATAAATGATTGGTAACGTTAACTTTGTTTCAAAATTTATATTTGCAAAGTAATTTCTAATTACATACCGGTTATTATCCACCCAAAATATGCCATTTAAAAGGATTTAAAACTTTAGCATACATTGCCAATTAAAACCCCAGGTCGGCTGATTGACTTTTTGAGGTAATTCATAGTGAACATTTGATGACAGCGGCAATCTCCACTGCCATTTTAATGGCTGGTTTGGCGAGTAGAGACTAAAGTTTAAAATTTTGTAAAAATTAGCAGTGCAATGTATTTTTATGGCGTGCGATGATGTGCGATTAACAGCACGCACAAATCGATTTATGGCGTGTGTGGGCGCGTACTCAAGAACCAGACATTGCCGTACCCAGATTTAGTATGGGTTTTACCAGTTTTTGCAGGCCCCCATGGTGGGGCTGCATTAAGGAAATTTTCAGTTTTATATCTCTACTTTGGTTAAAACACTATTTGCCAGCTATTTTGTAGAAGTATATTCTCTCTCAGCGTTTACCAGTTTGTCGTCCTTGCTAATAATATATTCAAACATGTCTACACAAGCAACACATATTTTTTGAACATAAAATGAAATACAGAAACATACAGAAGAATATTTTGTCTCTCTCCATACTGTTTCGTAGAGGCGTGCGATTGTGAAACATTTGATTGTGTTCTCATTTGATTTTACAATTTTGATCATTATTTCTAATACAATCATAAAATAAAAACGCACACCTCATTAGCGCTTTTTTCTTTATTCTAAAAAAACAAATACATACGTTGTTAAAACAACGTTAGTTTTTATACATTACTAAAAGTAGTTACTGCAGAAAAATTCATCATAAAAGTTCTTGTCTTTGTAACTAAAATACTGGTTATCTTTCTTTATCTTTCAGTGAGTCTTGCGTCATCGAAGCTAACATCGTAACTGTACTTGAATACAGTTTAATATTTTTTAACGACCTTACTGACAAATAGATTGTAAGCACTAACCCTGGTTAATGGGGAACAGGTACAACCCAGCACAACAAACAGGTACTTTGTACCAGACAGCAACAACACCACTTGACGGATATGCAGTTCAACAACAACACTAACGACAACACTAACAACAAGATACTTGAAACCAACCCAACAATTTGTATAACTCCAATAACGCAACAGGAACACAACAGTTTATACAACACCAATAACGCAACGCAGGAAACACTTTGAATACAAACAGGATTGACCCCACTCAGCTACACAATTTGTTCATGCAATATGTATTACTGCTAGAGAGAATCATATGAGATGTTAACACTTACAATCTTTTTAGTCATACAGATGGAGAGTATTGCACTTGCGTGACGTGACGTTGTTTTCTATAAAATGTCATGGGACATATCTTCACTGGCGAAATACAGTTTTAACTTTTTCAACGATAACTATGTCTTTGAAAATAGGAAAAAGTGTGAAGTTTAATAATCTTTAAAAAGGTTGAAGAAAACTGAGCAATCATAAAGTGATTTTTGTAAACAAAACTGAATGTGTTTGTTTCTTTGTGGTTTGATCTTTTTATCTTCCATCGTATGCAGCATAGTTCTTCTGCATTTGTTCGTCTCTAAGTTGAATGGAACTTTTAAACAACCTGCAGTATCGCTTGTAAACATGTCTATCGGTTAATCTAATATCCAGTTGGTCATTAATGCTGGGTCTTTGTTTTACAACATAAAAAGCTTCTAATATTTTTCTTTTACGAGAATCTCCTGGTACATTAGAAATAACTTTCCAATTAAAAGCATGACCAGTGTTACTCAAAACATGCTTTGACGGCTCTGATTTTCCAGATAGCTGATCATGTTCACGCCAGCGTATTTGTGCGTTTCTTTTTGTCTCGTCAATGTACACCTCGTCGCACAAACACTTTCCCTCATAAATTACATTTGACTTGTGGAAAACTTTATCTTTCAACGGAAAAAGTGTCTTTAATTTTCTCGTTTTAAATATTACCTCTAACTTTACTTTACCGGGAGATTCAGTGTGTTTATGAGAGTATCAAGGAACAAATCTTTAAAAAATAAAAGAAACAATGAATAGTTTGGGCGGATTAGTTTGGGCGCCAATACCGCTCAAACGGTATGGGATTACTGCTGGGTACGGCGCTGACAGACGGCATTGTTGCCATTTGTGCAATGATATCTTGGACTTTATTAACCGGAGATTTATCTCGATCTATACCAGAATAAGATTCTAATAATGTACCTGTACCAATACAAAGTTTCGAAGTGTTGATTTCTAAGTTCTCTAACTTTTTTGTGTATTTTCTAAACGTCAAATGGATATTGATTCAATTTTTATACTTTTAGTGCATTGAACTTCACTAATATTATTTTTATTTCTGATAAGCCAGTATAGAACTGTACTTTTTCATTAAAGGGATTCCCAAGTTCTCATACATATTTAACATATGATATAAATAAAAATCTAAAAAAAAAAGAATCGAATTTGTCCCAAACATAACAAATAACAACTTAACTAGTTATTCTGTTTTTTAAATTGTTGTTGTTCATTGCGACGCTTTCTCTTCGATCTTCTTCCCGCGATGTTTATTTCTAACTAGAGTTCAGACCTCATTGTCTGTATAAGGCGAAAAAGTGAGGTACGTAGTTTTGATGTATGAGATTAAGCCGTATAGTTTGTAAGCCGGTTTCTGCATATATTTGTTGCAAAAGCGCTACAACTACTTTCGCGTGATGAAAAACAGCGTTTATAAACAAGCACTAACTGGTAAGAAATGAATCATGGCTCCAGTCTGCACTGAAACAAAAGACGATATCATTGAGCGATCGAGAAAATATTCACTTCTTCACGCAATTTGATTTAGTTTTTCTTCTGTTTTGTGGTCATAGTTAAACAAATTGTTGTTTTTCCATGAGTTGCGATTTGTTTCTTACTTTTTTTAAGTCCTCGATTGTTTAACCTGAAATATATTGTATATATAAATTTTTAACATTTTGGTGCTTCAATATTTATTTTTAAGGGCACAAATTTTGCTTCATTTTTATTGCCCCCTCCCCATCTCTCCTACTTCTGCCTTTTCCCTTCAAAATTTTCCATATATTCCCATGATGTAACAACTTCAGGATATCCCGCATCATCGTAATCTTTAAAGGTAACATAAACTCCACTAGGTTCTGGAAATTCCTCCCTTATCTTCGTGAGGAACAGGTTGCTATTATTTGTTGTATGTAACGGCCAAGCTTTATTTAGATAAGCCAGCTAAACTGGTGATATGATATGTTGCGTATCGATACGATCTGAAATAAAATATCTAATGCAAATTTTTTAACAGGGGTATGTTATCTCTAGGAGGAAGCCAGGCCCCTTCTCCGTCATTCAGACCTACCATGCATGCCCACAATACATATCGATTTAGACATACAGGCGCAAAAAATTTGTGCTGTGTAACACAAGAGATGTCTGGAATTTAAATTGAATACATTGCAACTCGTTTTCTGGATGAGCTAAATTATGCAAAATGTGTGAAAACATCTGGGAAGTCATAAAGAAAAAATAGACAGAACAATTTTCTGATATAATAACGAAGCAAATCGCAACAATGTTAGTCATCATTAAATTGACTTTGGTTGATTTCACTGCGATTGATGTGTTCAACGATTGACTCTTTAATGTTTGAAATTTCACTGCCGTCCACACTTTCTTTTTATCCTTATCATCATGTTTTTTATTTTTCCGTGAAGTTTTTTTTGTTTTGCTCAAAGCGATGAGGCTGAACAGATATTTCTATTCCAAAAGCAAACAATATGCAACGATGTTACATACCTTGTATGTCACAAGTCGCGTTATACCAAGGAGGTTTGAACCGAGGTTTAAAAATGTAAACATTGTGAAAATGTTAATGGCGGATAAAACACAAGACTTTCTTTGTTGTTTTAGAGGATTAGAGATAGCGACTTTAAAAACAAGTTATTGTATTATTTTTTACATTCGGTTTTGAGTTATTGTAATAAAGTATGTATGAGAACTTGGGAATCCCTTTAAAGGTCATTCTGAAGCTATATTAAGTAAGGGATACTTCTCATTCCCATTTTTTCCCTGTGAATATGGGGTCACATTTTGTACCCGGCTTAACTATATATATCATGTTATTTAAAAGCAGAAATATCCATTTGTTTTAATTTTTCAGGCATCCCTGTCTTGCAGCAATACCACGCTAACAACATCTTTTGTATCTAACACACGGAACTACAATCACATTGCGAGATTCAAATTTACATGGTTTGCACCTGATAACGACTTACATGCTGTTAAAGTCGTGTGCATGATTTCAGAGAAAGCAATAGTGTTCAGCGACATCCTTTGCGAAAATGTAACCAAATTTGAAAATGAAAGCTCCAGAAACATTGTTTCCTTTCGCTTCAAAGCATTGACATCTGTTGTGTGTGAATTGTCATTCAAACTTGCTTTTGCAGGAGTTTACAATGTTATGTCAATGGTTTCAATTCAAAAAGTTTCAGGGACAATCTGTTACATATCCCAACCTCAGTGCAATGAAGTTAAGATACCTCTGAGTAATCTTCTCATTACTTCAAGCAACACCTCAAATTTAATGGCTGGCGACAGAGTGAACTTCATGGTGATTTGCGATGTACAACCACAGCTGTTTTCACTTATCATCAACATAACGGTTATTAAAACAAGTAAAAGCTCTAGGTAAACTTTTGCAATATTTTATATGAACATAAATATAATATATAATATAATTATTTCAATCCAAAGATCATTGCCAACTGTTTGCAAATCTGTTATATTTTTATATCAACACAGTGCACTACATCCCTTTAACCATTAAATTTAAAATATCAGAAATAAATCAATCAAACACCCACGGGGAATCAGAAATCGTTCAAGTTAAGGATCGTTTGAGTAATAGAGAGTTAGTTTTGATGACAGTTTATTAGGAAATTTGCATTGTGCCAGTGAAATTGTTTGAGTTATAGAGAGTCCACTGTACATATATTTTCATTTGCTTGTAGCGTGTTTTTTTACGGTAGTGACATGCAGAATTTAGTTCATCCATCATGTTGTTGCTAAATACACGAATTGCTACTTCTACTGATATATATATGTTCTACATTTTTATATACCTTTTTTCTTTTCTTTTTTTAAGTTGTATTTTCTTTCAGCTGTCAATATCCAGAGTTGGTGTTCACTCAAAACAAAGTTGTGTTAAACGTCGGTGGTACAAATGTGACATATGATGCCCGTATTATGCGTACCACAAATGACACTTTTGCTATAACGTTTGAGGAAATGTCTTTCGTTTCTCCAAAGACCCTCTTGTTTAATTTCTCGATTGACATTTTAAACAACTTGTTGTGCATGCCTAACCAGAGGTTTGACTTGATATTTAAATCAGACCACTCTGAAGATGTTTTTCATCTTAACGTTGCTGGTCCTCTACTTAAACCATACATCAACGCTCATAATAAACTTCAGGTAAAAAGAAAAAGTTTTTGAAAAGTTTTAATTATATAAATGCTTTGCCGTCGTTATTACGTAGTTGCTGTCCAAGGAGTTGCAATTGACTGTAACTATTTGCCACAGCAATTCTTCGCGATTCAATGCATATAGTATACACCTTTACCACACATGTCCCGGACTGCAAACATCTAAATTAATTTCTTCTGAGTCTTTCCTAAAAGGCTTTTCAAGACGAAACACAATAGATGGATTGGCTTTTATTGGGGAGGTAGTGTTATTGAAAGGTATGTCCAATAAATACTAATAACCCTATGATGAATTTCAAGTTTTCAAGGTTACTTTCTATTCACCCGAGATTATTATTTCCGATCCAGCGCAAACATCTGAACTGTTGAAAAAAGATGCGAACCTCTAATGTTTTCTTGCAAATTACCTCCATGTGACTAAAGGGCCAATTTATATATGTAGTAGCTGTTTGTTTTCTTTGTTTATCAAGAGTTAGCTATTGTTCTTTTGCGCAGTTGGTGAAAATGTTTCGGTGAGATTTTCACTGGATAGCGACCATGGTGTGAGTTTGCATTTTAAAAACAGAAATAAAAAGCAAAGTTCTAATGTCAATGACAGAAGATATGATATGTTTAATAGATTGCCACTGATAAAGGCAAGTTGACAGGTTATTCTTTATTTATGTTAAATAACAAACTTAACAATAATATGTTTTCGATATGAAGCAATAGTTCTATATATTAAAACCTCTTTTCTTCAAAAAAGCTTTTTTGAAAGTTTACGAACAAATATTCTCTTTCACTTGTAGAAAGATAGTTGTTCATTTGGGACCGTTTTGTATTGGAGAAGTAAGCAGGTTAGTTTTTAAATCTTTCTTCACTGTTTTTAAACATTTTCAGATGTAACTCCATTAAACTCCTCACATTTCATGTAAGCCAACCTAAAAACAGTCTTTGGCTGACTTGAAATTTAATTGCAACAAAATTGCAACCAAGGTACGAAACATAGGCACAATCATAGTGTTAGGCGCAAGTACAAATGACTTACAGCAGCTCTTCGTTCTAACGATGGGAAAATTCTTCTCTTCTATCATGTCATTCAATCTACTTTTAAACTAACTTCAATGAGACACCAAGTTTTTTGTGTCGACCAACATCGTGAATGACATATTGTTTATGTGATTGGATGCATACCTTTTAAGTCAATTAATTGTTTACGGAGTTGAAGATTGCTGAACAAAAGTTTGCAAATTATACCTTGAAAATAGTTGGAATTGTGGAATTAAAATTTGTGAATTTGTAAATTTTACTTAAAAAATACAAGTTTTCTTGCACACTATACAGTTCTTTTTTATGATTTTATTGATAACTAAGGTTTTAAATGAGGCAAAAAGAGAATTGGTATAGAGAAACAAGAACGCAAACAACAAAAATATATTAAAATACAGAATAAATGTTTGTAAAAAAATTGATATCATCAACTAAAAACGCGGAACTTGTGAATCATTACACATAAATTCGCAAACATTAATTCCATATTCATGAATTTTGTTTTAATTCCCTAAAGGTAAGTCTACTGTGAAATTGTTGTTCATGTAAACCTTTACATTCAAAAAGTATATATAGTACAACATTAACATTCCATCTCATTCTATTAGGGACATTTTTCTTCCTCAAGCCAACTTTCCTAAGGACCTCTTCCATCTTCTCATTCAGTTCTCACTTACTTGGTTTATTTCTGAACTCCAATAAAAACATGACCATCATTCGTTCTCAACACCGTACTCCATTTGTACCTTTTTCCAGTCCAAGCATCAACATCTTTTTCTTTCACCAATTCCATCTCCGTTGAGACATCATGTCACAGCATTGCGGGTTTCACACATATTCTCCACATTAATCCTCAATGAACACCTAATCCCTTGTAATACCTCTCTGCTCTCTCTAAATTTTACCAAGCCATCTTGCTGTCACAACTGCCGCACACCCTCTCATCACATAACACTTTTTCATAAACATGCACACACATTATAGAAATTATAATTTTTTTATCTTTTAAAAATATTGCTCTTTCTCACAAATTTATATTGTATTTTTCCTTCTGTATAAGATAGTCTTGTTAGAATTATCCATACCTGACGGTGTCATTAGTATATAAGAATTTTTGAGTGTTACAAGAAGATTTCTGTTTAGTTGAACAGCCCACAATTCGGACCATATGAGACAAACCACACAAGCATCAGGACGGAAACTATATACAAAACGTTTGTATGTGAATCATTTCTTGTATTTATTCTGTGGTGCTAAGCCGACAAATGACAAAGCAATTTTATTAAGAACTTACGTGGGGCTTCATGTGTTAACCAGTTAGTGGATTTTCGCAAATCGCAAGTCGCAAGTAAATGAAATGAAATTTTGTGTTTATTTACATGGTTCCATTCACACCTTAATATGCGTAAATATATTTATTTTATTTCACGTTACGTTTGACTAGGTTCATCACAACTACGGCTTCGTTGTGCTTGGTATTTTTATTGGCATGGCATGTGGCGCAGTCACCACATTTCTTGTTTTGTACTGTTTAAGAAGGAATCGAGTCACAAGGAAAGTGAGTTTAGATAAATCTCTATTTAAGAGTAACATGCAAATAATGCGTAATCAAGATACATGATCATTTAATTCACACATTTTACAAATATTTAACACATTACTGAACACAACTTTTAACATGGTAGCCATAATGTTTCACATTTACATTGTTAGTACATCCTGCACAGCAACGAAGTGTGCCATTCTGATGCCGCGGAGAGCGCTGTGAAATTCAGTCCTCACAATGCTTACACAGTGTTTACTAAGGACAAAAACACTGTGAATTTGGCCTTCAATAGGTACGGATATTGTTTTGATGTAGCTGTATACATGTAGTTTCTCCTTTCGTCAATTATTATTATTATTTGAATATTTAATCAGGTACAAAACTTCAGTTCAAAATATAAAATGTTTATAAAATAACTGCTATCAATGTCAGACCTGAATATGGTCTTAAGAACAATTCCTGAATAATTTTATGATAACATTTTTTGATAAACCGTGGTCAGTGGGAACCAGGTTTTAGTGATGCTACATAGCTTTAGTTGTTTTTGTTTAGTGTAGCTTTAACGTTGTCAGTTTATGTAGTACTGAATCTTTTTTAATCTCATCCATTTATATTTGTTTTTTAACTGATTTGCAAATTGTTTATGTTTACTTCAGAAACAACAACAACAACGGCAATAACAATGGTGATGGTGAATTATTTCCGGCTTTCATATGGCGTTCACATTTTATGCAAAAAGATGATGAGTACAAGAGTGAAGAACTGTTTGTTGATCTCATACAGTAAGGTTGCTCCTCGTAATTGTTAACTTCTTCAGACTTTTAATTTAGGAAATCTCAATTGGTTAAAATCCATTTCAAATGCTGTATTTATTCATGAAACGCTAATTGCTTGTCTTTCTTTTGAACTTTTTTTTAACTCTGGCTTGATTACATCTTTTGTATTCTTCAGGAGCATAAATGCAGAGCACCAATCGCATGTGGATTTTGTTGTCGAAATGTTTTACACTTTCTGGTTTTGCACTTTAAAATATCGTGTCCATTTAATACCTGATTTGACCACAGAGCAAAAGAGAAAGGTGATGGAAAAATGTCTTGTTCAATCACTCCTTACCAAAATAATCCATTCAAGGAATAAATATATTAAGTGATAACAAGTCTTCACTGTCAACTGAATCCAATAATTTTGTGAACAAGATTCAAAAGGGTTGATTTCTCTCCTCTAAATTTTTGGAACGTTTTTCATTAAAATTAAACAACAAATATTTTAATGATGTTTTAAATCTACTATATATTTCTTGCTTGTGCTTAAAAGTTGATAATTTAATTTTAAAACTGTGTTAGAATGGTGGCTTTCGTCAGTGTGAAAACATTTTGATTCTCTTGATTTACAAAAGGTTCATCCCAGTATAGATGATTGTCCATTACTGTGTGCTGTGTTCTTTTACCAAGTTACGAAAATGTATTTTCCAACAGTGGACCCCAGTGGAAACAACTACAGCACTTTCTCGTCTGGGTTTTCTGGGTTATCCACTTAAAATATGAATCATTATTATTATTATTATTATTATTACCATGCCAGAGCACGAAGAAGCTAAGGAATTTAATTCGACAAGCATCTTTATACAAAGAGTTTACTAACTTGGAAGAGACTACTTTCTACATATGACTGGACAGTTGAAATAAAGTTATTCTCTTTCCATCTGCAAATATATGTTATGTAATTTGTCAATTTCATGCGATCTGACTGTTGAATACCGAAAGATCTATTTGTAATTATAATCTTATGCATTTTGAAGGCTTATGATGCTGTGGACAAGTTTGCAGAATCGCTGCGTTCGTACCACAAGAAGATTTGTGTAAAAGAAATGCCTGCGTATGTGAGTTGCTCTTTTATTTTACAGCTTTTATTGTCTCTCACTCTCTCTTTCTATTGATTTTCATTAATTTTCCAGCAACTAAACGATTGTTTATGAAGACTACAAGCAACCGTTACTTTATGCAGAATAATAGATTTCTCTTCTTGTACAAAACATTGCTTCATAACAGATACATTTATAGGCAGTAAAGTTTCTCATTCAAATATTCACCCTGTTCTAGCAATCAGTCTCAATGATAGTGAGGCAAGCACACCAGCAGGGCATGAAAACCTACAGTAAAATAGTGGACATGTCGTCGTCTGCTACAGGAAAGAAACGCCCATTGGCGTTAAAACGGTCTATCCATGACAAGAAGGTTCAACAAGAGAAACAGACACATATCGATAGCTCGATGAATGAGTTGCACAGCGTGTTTAAGTTGCTATTCAAAGATGTTTTGGTTGGGAACTTGAAAGAGCTGAAAGATATAAAGAAAATGCAGTTCATGATGTCCACGATCCAAGCGACACTTATCGTAAGTGACTTTGTTAAAGGTTTGATACAATTTAAATCTGTGAAGCAGTTTCTTGTTGCTGAGTATGTTGTTTGCTTGTTTTTTGCAATGTGTAAAACCATCCAACTTTTGTTCATAGGCAGCATTTGAAGAACAGTTCAATTTCATATTGCCATGGTTAAAAGCGTTATTTTCCAAAAAATTGGAAATGTACTTACGGTAAAAATTTCACAATATTAAAATTACAAAATAATAAATCGTTTGCCTTAAGTTCGTTTGTTTTTTTCTTTTCTTCTTTTGTTTGGATTTCTGATTAAAATGAAATTCCTTATTAAGGATATTATTTTTGTTGTTGTTGTTGTTGAATTGAACGTTCATTGGAACATCCGACAACTCGGCCGATCAAGCAAGACAAAGTGATTGAACTCTTCATTTTTTAGAAAGAGGTGTTTGAAAAAAGAGCACGCCGATAAATTCAAGGAGGTCTTTGCCGATGAATTAAGTTTTGTTGGCATACATTTCTGCAATGAAAGATTTAAATACATTCAGCGAGGAGAAATGGATGCCGAGAACATCATCAATCAGCGGAAAAATGAGTTGGTAAAAATATTGTTTTATCGATCATCGTGAAAAAAGTATTAACCCTTAAAATCTCTTTTCTTCTGTTCTTAAATTATTCAAAACAATGTGGTTTATATTTTACAGAACATGGAAAGGAAGAATTGCTTTGAACAGTTGTTATTGCAATGGGACAATTTTACTGAAAAAGGTGCTAGTAGTATACATTGTCTTCTTCATACTCGTTCCTATGTTTCATTAAAAGTTGATCGTTTTGTATATTATCTTCTAGTATTGCGTTTTGAGAACAGATTTTTCGGGAACTCTAATAAGTGTTTAGTGAATGTGTTTGTTTATCAACAGTTTACCCGTCAAATAATAATACAAAGGATAGAACCTCAAAAGCAGAGAACACAATTGTGATCTTTTTTTTTGCCGAATTTAATGGAAGGAAAGTGAAAGTTTTATAGTTAGTCTGTAATTGCGGTGAGAGAGTAAACAGGCAATGGAACTTTGAAGTTATTAAACATTTGAAGGTTTTGAAGAGCAGTTGGGTGATGTTTTGGTGAACAAACTGTGTGTAAAAGGAGACGTGAAAAAGTTAGTGACAAATTCACACCAGGTATATTTAGTTGATTTGCGGTACTTACCATTTTGTTAATTTTATTTCTAAAAATTTTGTTTCTTGCATTTATGTCGTCAAAATCTTAAGAGTTAAGAAAAAGTTAAAGAAAACATATCACAGTTTTGGTTTTTATTCAAGTCTTCTTAGTCTTTTCCTTTACCTAATTTCCAAGTATATGTTTTGCTCGCATGTTTTGATTGGTTGAAGTTGCATTTTTTAAATTAACATTTTTAAACAGAAACTATGGACATGTTGTTGAAGGGCCAGAGAAATGTAGTAGAAATGTAAATGGAAAAACTGGTAATTCAAATGACTAATGGCGACATTGAATATTAGTTTCAAGTTGTTGATATAGCAATATACTTCTAATTTGCCAGATTTTGAAACAAACACTGGCTCCCTCTCCCCCTTTTTCCTAAAAGTGGGGTTTTGATGTAAAAATAATCTAGGTTCTATTCAAAATAAACTAGGGTCTTATTAAATTGAGGTACTTTTAGAAAAAAGGTTGTTTTTTAATCTAATCTACATAATAGTGAATCAAATCAAATTGTTGACATCAAATTCATCATCCCCTTCTTCGTCCTCGTCAACAAGCATTTTAGCTAGAGTAGCTTCAGCACTATTACCAAAGCTGGGTTTAAATGGTTTTTCCTCAACAAAAAAATAGTAAAATTAGCCGCCTGGATTTTAAAAATCAATCAATTCAGAACCAAGGGCTTATTTGTTCATTTACGGTATATGCGGTCCTGATTTTACAATGAAAGATATCGATGTGAGAGAAGAAAACAGATTTGGTACCTGACATACCTGATTAAACGTTAAACATGCTGCAGTATCATAGCTAATATCTAGTTATCTGTGCTACTAAAATTAAAATTACTAAACACTAACACAATTTTTAATTTTCATTGTTCCCTCTGTAATAATTTCATTTTCTAAAGAAAGAAACAGTAAAGAAACAGTAAAAACAGCGAGAAATGGATTTTGATAGTAGTTTTCCAACTCTTTGAAAAGTCTTTTTGAAGCTCATAATAATGGGTGATCCAGCATTTTTTATGAATGCCCGTATTTTATGTGGGAATGTGAAAAAGATGAATCAAACTAATTATTTCACTGCCTGTTAGATCAAGCTATAAAGCTACTACACTTTTTACACTGCTGTATACATATCTAGGACATGTGCAAGACGATTGGTGGCTTGACCACCATTATTGACGAATCGCTACAGATCTTTTTAACTAGACTTCGTTCCCATGCATCGAGCTTGTATCGTGAGTGACTTTCGAAAGTGAAAACCTACGAAATACATTTTTAATTTTATCTTCGCTAATTAATAAATAAATAATGACTTTGCTTAATAATAATATTGTGAAAGTATTTACTGTGTAGTTGTACTTTTATTTAAATCCTGGTGCATTTTCCTTAGTAAACCTTTCTGCTGCCACAACAATGCACGGGTGTGTTAGTGATAATGAAGAGGATTGTTTCCGTGGGAACGATGAGAAGCAAACAAACTACATGGAGTGCATTTGCCACGAGATGGAGATTGAGATCGCAAAGTTGTCTGATAGATTCACGAGTTTGATTGATGACTTTCGAGAACACAGTTTGGTATGGAGGTTAACCATGATTTTGACGATAAGACAACCATGTTTTAATTTTTCTGAGAGATGTTTCGTAGATCTCTGCCTACATTTTCAATCAGTTGTAGATGCCTGTTAACAAAGTTACAAAGCTTTTTATGTTTTTCTAATTGACAAAATCATAATTAAGTTATTGCATTATTTCGTGAATTTGGTTAATAAGGTTAATCTGTATCTGGTGAGTATGCGGGTCCTTTGACCTCAAACATTCTAAGCATCCTTTTTGTTTTTCTTCTTTCTGGGGTTGGCGTTAGGAAGGGCATCCAGCTGTAAAACATCTGCACCAATAAACCATCAGATGATTAAACCTCCATAATTGGAGAAAATCATCTTTTGAAACCGTCCAAACCATGCAAGCATGGAAAATTGGCGTTAAAAGGATGATGTTGATGATGTACTTAATTTGGTTCATTTTTATTTTTTCAGACTCTGATGATTGTTACACTTTTCAATTGATAGAAAATATATTATTGTAACACATTGTTTTCGTTTTATGGTTTCCAGAAGATGGAAAGTCAAGACAGAGAACTGGAGGATCCGATTTCTCCACTGATTCTTTTAAAGTATTCACAAACGATTTTGAATTTTCCACGCATCATAAGGATGTATTAACAAAGAGTTGCAGATGACAGGATCTTATCGTTTACTTGTTTTAGAAGCGTAGTTTACTGCATGAATCCGATTCCATGGACAGCCTGTGAGAAGTTGATGGAGAGAGCGACATTGGTTTGTGTGGAACACAACATTCAATGGTACTGATTGAAAACGTATCCATAATAAATGAATTTATATGAATTTATAGCTTTGTATTGTACTACTAATAAATTTAACTCTTTGCTGGCCTCATGATTTCATTGTGTTTTGTCAATGCTTCCAGGTTTGTTGATTTTGATTTGTCGGAACTACCTGATTTTCATTTTGTTTGGGGGAAAATGTCAACAAAAGAAGAGGTAGAATATTTTTTAATCTAGACTATTTTCATTTTGACTGGAAAATGTGAAATGGAAAATCTCTGTTTGTGTTAGCGGACATTTTCTTTGAGTAATTTAAGGCGTTTTTTGTTGTCTTTTTTATTGTGTTGTCGTGGAATCTAAATAAATAACCCAGACTTTCTGTGGCTTTGTAAGAAACATAGACCATGAAAATTTCAATGGGTTGATCGTGGTTTAGTTTGAAAAGTCATTGTGGTTTTCTGGTAAGAAAATAGATAATAGTTACGTAGTCCCCTGACAATTTCCGAGAGTTTTTGCAAGTCCCTTGAATATTACTCATGGATAAACCATTAAGGGAGTTTTTAAATTTGACTGACACATTCTCAATCAATGCTTTGATAGGAGGTGAGTAAAATATATTTTTATGTTGTATTTTCTGGCGAGTCACTTTTTGAAATATTTCGTACACTGGATTATCTTACTTAGAAAACGTTCATTGCCCCGAGCAACAGGTTCTTCTGCTAGTATACAGTATACAACAAACAAACAAATATCTAAGAAAACCAAAACACTTTAACTGAAATTCCTTAAAGTTTTCGGTTGTTGATTTTCTCTCATAAAGAGGTTGCAAAACATTTCTAATATATATATAACTTGTGTTGTTTTTCTTAGGTAATCACGCCTAGTTTCGATTCTAAGTTAGAGACGTTACAGACTACAATGAGTGACGTCACTGCTGTAATCTACGAAAACCTGAATGTAAATATCAATTTCTGTGAAAAATACTCCTTTCATGTCAAAAAACAGTCGAATATCCTTGATATTCCTTTCTTTTATTTAAATAGATAAGAATGATGTCACACATTAGATTGTACATTTACCGCATCTTAGCAATTCTGTCGTTGCATAATTATCATCTGTGTATTTGTTAGTCACAGCCTGACTTATCTGGTTGTAACGAGGAGTTTTTGAAGAGTTTTGTCGCAGATACTTGTGATTACGTCACTGAGATCAACAAAGAGGTAAGCATTGGGAACGATCTTCTCTACAGATATTTTCCAGCCAAAATGGAAGTTTGATATATGTGTATGTGTTATATATTCCAGGCACTTTGTTAGGTCTGTTATAAGGCTAAAATACTCAATCTTGAATAAAAAAACTTTTGGAGCAAATAAGTCAAGATTTCAGTATTTATTAACATTCTCTCCATCGTGCTTTTTTCGTGACTTTATTGCTCATATTTTGCTCAGTATATGTTTCCCAAAACAAAGCCGTTATATACACACACACGCTAAAAAACGCTATTATTGTATTGAATTCTAAGTAAATATATAGAAAGTGTGGCCACACAAGAAAGTCTCTTTAACCTTTTTTGTTTGTTCTCTGGCAGGAAATACCTTTTGCTTATTCCTGTCCCTCTGCTTACAACACCCAGATGTATTTTTTCTTATTAACTCGATCTTCTGCAGGAAAAATGTTTAGAGCGAAAACCTCTAAGAATAATATATATATATATTGATTTCAACTATCTTCTTTACCTTCAGATACATAATCAAGTTTCAGATTTTCAAACACAAATTTTTTTCTATATTTATTTGTGTTTATTCGTTTCCCTTAATTGTAATACTTCAGGAATAATCATTTTTGCAAATACATTCTCCCTCTATTTTTGTTGTGTGCTATTGAAATTTGTGTACGTTCAACATTTAGCTTTTAACTCGCGAACAACTATTGAAGATGGTGACCAAATTTCTAGTTGAACGCTTGTCAGAAATGAATAGCTCAAACAATGAAGAACTAAAGTCTGATATTGCTCTGTACAAAAAGGTGATAGTTGTACATGTCAACATTAAGTTTATCATATTTAGTACAAAATAAGAAATGTAAAATTCAGCTATAATCAATAGGTCCTTGAACCGTTTTATACAACGGATTTGTGGGCTTTCTAAAGAGCTATTGTTAGGTTTTGAAATGAGATGATTTATGCGTTATGCAGAGTCTTTTGAAGATTATGCAAAGTTATTCGCCTCACGAAGAAGAGAAAGTCTTTCAAGACATCAAAGTGAGTTTATGTATTTATGAAACGTGAAACATTCGAAAGATTTTGAATCTGGTCCGCAAAATTTAATTGTTTGCGCGTGAAATTTTCAGGACCAAATAAGCGCTTTTGTTGAAACGTACATTTCCACATCCGCTATCTTTTTACCGCCTCGTTCGCTTGCGCAAAAGGTGGCTTTCGACGGCGATGAAATCACGTGTCAACTCTACTATCTTGGCTTGTACTATCAACAAAAAGAAGACTGTCTGATACTTTATAATAAGCTGCTAGCAGAGGTAGGCAATCCTTCACACTTTGTTGAACCGTTAGATTTTCGTATTGCACACATAAATATCTATCCCCATTGCGTTCCTTCTAAACTGCCTGCCGTTAAAAATGATATTGGACTTTCTTTCAGCACAAACGATTTTTGAAGGTGTTGAACAACCTGAATGCCGTTGAAGAAGACGATATGTTGATGTTAATAAAAGATCTCTCTAGTATAATGTGTGTGATGAGTATTGTTCTTGCAATAGGGCAATAGCAGGCCTTCCAATGAATATTTTCCACCAGCCCTATCGATCGCGCGCGCATGGTATTGAACCTATAGTTCTGTTTTCCACAGCTTGCGTGTTTGCGTGCGCGATCGCGCGCCCCTTATTGATAGACCTGCAGTATGTTGACATAGGTTTCATAGCTAACCTGCTATGTTGCGATCAAGCATGCGAGAATGTGACTGATTTAAATATTCCAGTTGTTGTAAGGTCGATCCCTCTACCTCTTCAAATATTTGACATTTTTATGTGGACAGGAGCCATGACCACTTGACACTTTTCAATGAAAACATCTTCGGTGCAAGCGCAACGGTGAATTGGAGGAAAATACACAGGTGCGTTGTCAGTGTTTTATTCTTCGGGGAAATTATGTAGGTGCGTTGTCAGTGTTTTATTCTTCGGGGAAAATACACAGGTGCGTTGTCAGTGTTTTATTCTTCGGGGAAAGTATACAGGTGCGTTGTCAGTGTTTTATTCTTCGGAGGAAAATACACAGGTGCGTTGTCAGTGTTTTATTCTTCGGGGAAAATATGTAGGTGCGTTGTCAGTGTTTTATTCTTCGGGGAAAATACACAAGTGCGTTGTCAGTGTTTTATTCTTCGGGGAAAATATGTAGGTGCGTTGTCAGTGTTTTATTTTTCGGGGAAAGTACACAGGTGCGTTGTCAGTGTTTTATTCTTCGGGGAAAATACACAAGTGCGTTGTCAGTGTTTTATTCTTCGGGGAAAGTATACAGGTGCGTTGTCAGTGTTTTATTCTTCGGAGGAAAATACACAGGTGCGTTGTCAGTGTTTTATTCTTCGGGGAAAATATGTAGGTGCGTTGTCAGTGTTTTATTCTTCGGGGAAAATACACAAGTGCGTTGTCAGTGTTTTATTCTTCGGGGAAAATATGTAGGTGCGTTGTCAGTGTTTTATTTTTCGGGGAAAGTACACAGGTGCGTTGTCAGTGTTTTATTCTTCGGGGAAAATACACAAGTGCGTTGTCAGTGTTTTATTCTTCGGGGAAAATACACAAGTGCGTTGTCAGTGTTTTATTCTTTGGGAAAATATGTAGGTGCGTTGACAGTGTTTTATTCTTCGGGGAAAATACACAAGTGCGTTGTCAGTGTTTTATTTTTCGGGGAAAATACACAGGTGCGTTGTCAGTGTTTTATTCTTCGGGGAAATACACAGGTGCGTTGTCAGTGTTTTATTTTTCGGGGAAAGTATACAGGTGCGTTGTCAGTGTTTTATTCTTCGGGGAAAATACACAAGTGCGTTGTCAGTGTTTTATTCTTTGGGGAAAATATGTAGGTGCGTTGTCAGTGTTTTATTTTTCGCGGAAAATACACAGGTGCGTTGTCAGTGTTTTATTCTTCGGGAAATACACAGGTGCGTTGTCAGTGTTTTATTCTTCGGGGAAAGTATACAGGTGCGTTGTCAGTGTTTTATTCTTTTGACATTCCACACCTTACACAATTCATCGATTCAGTTGAAGGGGTCAACACATACAGTCTCCCTGGGAATTATGCCGTTCGTTACTTCTAGGAATTTTCTTCCGTAATGCGGTGTAAATTAACCATTTCAATTCCTAGTATGTTTACGAGAGAAACACATGGTCCAAAAGCAGAAGTTCCAAGAAAAAGAAATGTCATGCGAAGAAAAAGTAAGTTCCGTAGAAACGTTTTTACGTTATATATTTTTGTTTAAAATATTATTATTATTTCTATATATTATTTACTTATTTATTTGTTTTAGAAAGTAAACAAAAAGTTCAACAAGAAGCATGAAAAGAGAAAGTTTGAAAATTATATCGTCAAAAATAATTACACACGTAATAAATATATATATATATATAATATAGATATGTATATAATATAGATATTTAATATATTTAAATAGTGCAAAAACGAAAAAAAAAATTTATTTGTACAAATTGTATGTGGTTTAATTGTATAAAATGTAAATTCATTTGGATGAGAACCTATGACTGTATTATTTCATAGACGCACTACAAGGGCTTGTAAATCTTTTATTTATTTGTATTTCAAAATCAAGTAACTTTGTTTTGAATTGTTTATACTCTGCGGCAGTGAATATACAAACAGTATTTCAATTGGTTTTTCATGTGACATTGAACTGTATTTTGTATCACCCCCTCCTCCTCTCTTGGTCATCTCGTGTGTTACAAGAATCTATATACTGCAGCTGATACGCTTATTATTGTGGGTGTTAGTATATGAGCATAGATGGGAAAATATGAATTTCTCTTCCATTTTTTGAGAGAGAGAGGTAGAATAAACGTTAAAAACGCTAATTAAAATGTAATAAAGGTTTTTAAGTTTCAAATAATCAAAAATACTCTTATATGCAATTTCCAAATCAAAAGTAAGCCATAGTTGAGATTTAGTAACAAGCAGCCGATACAAACGCAGCTCTGTGTTTATAGCTGTCCAAGTTACCTGCTACGTTAACACAGCTAATTCAACAAAATTACAGTAATGGCCTAAAACAAAATTGAAGTAAAGCCAAACACTTTTGTTTTTGTTCTTCGCGACGATGAATCACGTAACGTTGTTGGTTTTCGTTCTGATTGCTTTTCATTGGATTCCTCATGCCGCTTCCGTAGCCATTGGTGGGGAGATCTTAATAATGGGGAAACGAAGCCAAGATGTAAGAAGCCTTGTAATACTAAACTATATTAAACGTCCAG
Source organism: Candelabrum cocksii (assembly GCA_963930725.1). NCBI lineage: Eukaryota > Metazoa > Cnidaria > Hydrozoa > Anthoathecata > Candelabridae > Candelabrum > Candelabrum cocksii. The sequence continues at coordinate 4,671,277 of OZ005665.1, forward strand.
GATGTCGTATCAGTCACATGGATTTACCACATAATTGCTCTGTAATCGACATGAGTGGTTTGGTTATTTCGTGCCACAAATGATCTGTTTAAACACTATACTAGCTTCATAGTTTTCATTTATTCCCGCACTACGAACCAACTAAAAAAGTTTTCAATTTCTCGTTCGTGTTTTAGGGACTGCGAAATACAAACGAAAGAACTTTATTCAAGCGAAAATTTCGAGAGCATTTGTTTCTGAAGAAGAAGAAAATTGACATGAAGAATATTTGAAAACGATTTATCGCGTGAATAATCATAAAGTCATAAAAACTGAGTTGTTTCTGCCGACTGTATATTCGAGGGAAGGATTTATAGATATTTCAGTGTGATACCCTCATCGGTTTGATAGCCTATATTTGTTCGTTGATCTTGATTTAAGTTTTACCGCCAACGCGAAATTCTTTGGTAAACTTTAGTTGAGTTTAAATGGTAAAACAAACGAACCACACTGTTTAAAAGTACTGTTTGATCGATATATGCTGACTCAGCAAAATATAATATATTTTTAAAATGAAGTATTTTTTTGTCGAATTCCCTAATGTTAGTAATGGGCTTAAACGAGAGTGTCTCTTCTTTTTCTTTAGCGCAAGACCTTGGGTGTAACTGTTGAGGCGGGCGACACTCCTACCACAAACACCCGTACTTTGCCGCATCGAAATGCTACTCAGTCGGGAAGGATTTGAACTCGCAACCCCAGAAATCCGAAATTGCAAGCGCTCTACCGACTGAGCTATCCCGACCTGAAGTATAGTTATAACGAACGCGCACAAAACCAAGAATCTTGTCGTCATAGTGGCTGTTCCCTACATCAGATTTCTTGGGTTTTAGCACAAAACTCGCATATTCAGTAGATATATACAGCTTTCCTTGCGCCGTAGATAGTGGGTAAGCAAAAGAATGATCTTGAAAGTCGGGATTAGTTATCGGAAGATTAATGCAGGTTTTCCCTATATTAAACAGGTTTGTACCTAATGAAAAAATGATGCTCTGCGAACTAAATATACAGCTTGATATTGACAATTAATTCCCGCGTAGTGTAAACTAATTTTATGTGAAATGATTTGTTAACAGGAAAACATTCTAATTGCTGTAAGTGCATGGTTCTTGAATGTAAAAGGTGTATATGTGGACACCAATTGTTGGGAAGCTAAATGTACGTGCAGAACCTGGAAATCTAATGGGCATAATTGCTGTGTGAGTCAAATTGCAGAAGATGGGAAGAGTGGAAGATGTGCAAAACAATTGTGTTTTTTTCTCCTACGGAGAGATCCAATTGCGATATATTCAAAACCCGGGGTGCTTACTAAATATTTGCCATTTAGCTGTGGTGGAGGGTCGATTAAAAGAAGGAGGAGCTTATTAAATTATGGGAGCTCATTCTAGGGAGGCGCTTAAAATGGAGGAGGGCGATTAATATTGGATTTATTGTATGATACTCGGGATCTTAGGAGAGAGATGACCTGCATGGTTGAAGTTTCCTCGAAATAGTTTGGCAGTATAAATATTTAGTATTTCAGCGTATTGCGTATTAAATAATAGCGAAGTTCGTTACAGTCAGCATAAATTTTATAGATTTTATATTATTTTTGTTATTTTACTGTGGGCAAACTGAATGGACCGAACATTTTAGAGGAGATCAACTGAACATTTGTGTTGCTTTTGACAAAAACGAATGTTCATTATGAGCAGATTCGTTGAACTGTGGTACATTTGATATATTAATCGCATATATAAAACCATACAAAAACAGGACGGGTTCAGACGTCACGTTCCATCGTTTTAATGAAGTTCGCATTTTTCTTGAACTAGAGAAAAGTGAAGCAATATTATAAATATCACCATTTTGAAATTAATCTGAAGAATGATCTTTGCTTGTGAACTAGTAGCTAATACTTTAAAATTTGTTCGTTCTCATTTTGAAGTTTTTGATTTACCTTAAGTCAGTGTTTATTTTAAAATTGGCAAAAAGTGATTCTTTGAAAATGTTGAAAATCAGTTTTCTTGGTCTAATTTAATGAATTCACCTAAAACTTTCCAAAAAGACGTATTTTAGTAGTCTTCAAATAGCTTTTGAGGTTCAAGGAGCCTACGAGGAAGAGATATTCCACAATCGACTGATTACTCAATTTTGAGCTACAGAGCAAACAAGAAAGTTAATATATCCTTTAAGTTGCTTAATATATTTGTCAATACCCAAATTTCCGAAATCAGCTTCGAAGAGCACTTTAGGATGAAAAATTCCATTTAAAATTTGGTATCGAAATCTAAGAAATTAATTTTAACAATTCGAAGCTTATTGTGCTGTTAAAAGGACGGCAATTACGATGAAACGTTTTAATAGAATACTTTAAGAACAAAATTCCATAATAATGAGAAACTAAGGGCGAAATATTCCATCAAATATTACTATGAATAGAGATCATATTCTAAGGAAAATAAAGAAAAATATTACAAACTTTGAATAAGAATTAATTTAACGTTCTATAAACTTATCAAAATGATACGCTAAGTATACCTTAAACCTATTTTAAAAGACATTAAGAGCATGTTAGGAAGCAGAATTCCACTCATAAAAAGTGACTTCTCCCACTTTCTAAATCAAACTCTGCGTAATTTTCGGAATAAAGTTAAATTTTTTAACAACTCAGTTACAGACAGAAAGCGTTTAACAGATACTTTTCAAAAACACAGTGAGCACTTGAGTATTAAAGATTCCATCGAACAACTTATCAAATAGTAATAAAACAATATTGTATTTTTTGACATTTTGAATGAAAATATGCAATTTAATAAAAAAAAATAGCGAACAAATTGAACAAGTATCAACAAAAGCATCGATTTAGATTTTGGCTTTTCGTAGTAAATTGTTATAAATGTTAATATACAGCATCATATTTTCGTCAATTTCAACATAACTATCATACACCTCGTCTGGAGCAAGAACGGGTAATGGAAGGACATCAAACTTCTTATGGGAGATACTTCGGGAACGAACAGGTTTTAAATAGTTCCCTTTGAAATACCGCAATCCAGGTAAGATGACGTGCCCCCAATTGTCGGTGAGAGTATCGTCCGAAACACCCTTTTCCGTAATTTTAAGAAAATAAAGGGGCTCAGAGCAAGCACCGGTGAATAATGTAATGAATGATGGCGTGTCAATGAAATCGAAGATCTGCTCATCTTGAATGCTTTCGGACTCTTCATCATCTAGGAATGCATCGTCGATTGATTCCTGAAGGCCAATCTCAGAATTCTCTTCGGTTTTGCATTTACCAAAATCAAAATTACGACAGGAATCACAAGCACACAGGTATTCTTTCATTATAACTGCGACGAAGCATTGTCACTTTGTATCCATAGGTCTTCGTTCTTTATGTTGTACCGATCAATTATATCCCTTATGACATAATCCACAAATACCGAGTCGTGTTTCGTATCGTCACTAAGATGGTAGTGGTAGCGGAAATCAACAGGTTCCACGATGGCGCAATGTAGAGTAAACTGTTTGCCAGAAAAATGAGCAGACTGGACTTCGTCCTTTGGCCGCAGAGATAAATTCTGCGAGAAATCCAATTCTATGAATTTACCAGTGTAGAGTTCTTTTAAGGTAGGAAATATCGATGCACAGTTATCAACATACGTCCTATGAAGCAAGTATTTCTCACTTAAGTCTTTTAACCTTTCCACTAACATGTGCACTGGCTCCAAGTGGTCTACACGGGCGGTTCTGGTATATTCGTGCTGCTTTCCGTTTTTTCCTATGTAGGTTTCTACAACCCGTTTGTATTCATAAAATTTTCAGACTATAGGATCTTCCATTTTTGGAAACGACGTACCCAAGCTCAATTCCTTTAGATAAGCTGTTAGTGATCCATGTGGTGCTAATTTTTTGGATTGTCTATATGTATTTATGGAGTTTAAAACGACGTGAGTGTTTAGACAGTTAATGCAAAGGCAGCTTTTTTTTTCTTTTTCAGTTGGTTTTAATCAGTAAAATGGTTTAAAGTTAAAAAATGATGCAAGTGAACATGCTTTATCTTCAGGGTGTGAATCCTGGTATGCTTTGTGTAGTTTCCTGATTGACTCTGTGTAGATTCGTTTTGTTGCAACAATTAGTGTTATGTTCGAACTTTTTTTACGTTGTTTTTCTTCTTCACGAATATCAGAATCGTCGATTTTTTGTATCGTTTTAAATACGCCATTTTTGTAATCTTTTTGGTACTGTTCACTGAATCGTTAGAAGTTACAGAATTTTGGATCCAGAAGTCGTAGATAGCCTGACAATTAATTGAAGTAGGTCTGTTCCTTGAAAAATCTGATCTGATTAAATTCCCTAGACTATACACCTTGTAACCAACTGCGTTAGCAAGCCATTTTAAAAAGTTATCGTCGTTAATCATTTCACCAAAACACTCATTTGAATAGTTAACCGCCGCCTTCTTATCATCCTTAAGTTTAACATTTAAGTAATCAACAACACAGTTATTCACCTGGCTAGAATAATCAAAGTTAACCAAAATCTTATTGAGGTAATGTTCCAACCGCATACTTTTCGAAAGACGGCTTACATTGGGAAGGCTGGAGGAAGAAGGGCTGGGTTCAGAAACAAGCTGGTTATCGTCAGGAATGCTAGAAGAAAAGCTGGATTCAGGAGTAAGCTGGCGATCATTAGAAACGCTGAAAGAAGTGCTGGGTTCAAGAGCAAGCTGGTGATCTTTGTTTGATGTTCGTTTCTTCAACTTCCATTGTAGAAAACATGGTGTTATCATGTACCATACTTGGTCAAAGTCCGACAACTCATAAAAATCGTTATCAACATTGTCGATATCATTTTTATGGACTGTTTTCATGTGCCGATCTCTGTTTGATTTTTTAACGAAGTATTTCTCACAGATTGTACAAATTTTGTTGTCCGTGGTGAATTTTTTGTCATTGTTCACTCGATAACAGAGTTTCAAATGTTTGATTATGTTGTGTTTGTATTTTGATAATGTCTTGCAACCGTAGGGCACACATATAAATTTTTACTTTCATCAAAAGGAATCACCCAAACCGGCCTTTCTGCTTCTTCGTGAAAATGTCCGCTGGTGCGTTCGTGCTTGTTTCGATTAAACTTTGTAGAAAATGACTTTCCACAATCATTATTACGACAAAGAAACTTCATTATCACAAGTAACGAGAAACCAAATAGTCAAATTATATCAAGACAAACTACAATGTTGTTTGTTTTGCAACGTTCGTTTTTTAAAAACGTTCGATGAAATGCAATGTCTTCAAAAATAAGCCTCAGTATCTCAGTTGCTTGGATCGAACAAAACAAACAATTTAAGACTAATTTATATTGATAAATTTTATTTCACTTTGTTTATGGAATATTCTTCCGAAATTGCTCTCTCTTTAAATGAATACAATTATAATTATTGATTAAACCGAAACTTCACACCACAATTTAACCTTTAATTTGGAGTTTTAGGAGTCGTTTAGGATGCGCTAATTCCAAATTTAAAGCTATAATTTAAGACTTAAATTGGAATAATTATTTCTGAAGTGCTCATTTTTGCATTTTTTAAATTTTTTAATAGATATCCATTGACAAAATAAACAAAAAATATAGGTAAAAGCATTTTAGGACGAAGTAATATCGTAAAAACCTTTAATTTCATGACTTGGTCAAAATGAAGAAATTTTTACATTTTCAATTTTATTGCTTTTCGTGGATGGAATATTGTTCCCAAAATGCTCTTTTTGCTGAATTCATTTAAAATTATGGATTAAACCAATCTTTTTATGTCACAAAATAATCTCAAATTTAGGGTTTTTTGGAGCCATTGAGGATGCGTGAATTCCAGATGTAAAGCTATAATTTAATACAAAAATTGGAATAATTACTTCTGAAGTGCTTATTTTTACATTTTTTTCGTTTTATAAGAGATTATATTATATATATTAAAGATATTAAGTTAAAAAATACAGTTAAGAGCCTTGAAGGATTAATTTTTGTCACTAAAACCAATGTTTGCTGAATTCACGTAAATATTAAGATGTATTTTAGTTTTTAATTTTTTAATGCCATTTATTGGATGGAATATTATCTTCCTAGATGGCTCTATTTCACTTTATAAATTTTTGAAATCATTTCTAAAATACATTTAATGTATAAAAACTGACTCAGATTTGCAATTTTATGAGCTAGCGAGTTCATCCCAGGGAGCTCTAATTTAGGCAATTTTTTCAAAATTGAATATCAATTTCTTTAAGAATGATGAAAATGTAAAATGGTTTACTTTACCTTGTAATTTATGTTATTAAGCTGATTTTTTTAAAACAATGTTATTTTACTTCTTCAAATGTAGTCAAAAGATTAAATGGAATTCTAGCATCTCTGAGTGCTCCAAGAAAGATAAACCTTACCATATGGTTGTATTTGTATGAGTGCTCCAAGAAAGATAAACCTTACCATATGGTTTTGTTTGTATGTCTTCTTACATTTCCAAAACTTTAAAATTGTCAAATATGAAAGTCCATGAAGATATTGGTCAGATAATAAGGGACCAAACTTACCAGTTTTTTTGGAATATATCTTCCTCGTGACCTCCAAACAAAGAAATTTCAATTTCATTTCAAAATGTCAATAATATTCTTACATGACTCCAAATTTCAAGGAAATAGCATTTGTAGAACGTAAGATATCAGCACTGGAATATTTCTTCCATTTGCTTAATGGAATAATTTCATCCTCAAGTGCTCCTAACTTTGAAGGCTTGTATCTTTGTAACAAGGAAAGCTTATAAATTCTAGCAAAAGAAATTGGAATTTTCAATCCTTCCGCTACCTAACTTCAGATAAGTAAATCTCATACATTTAGTTTTGTAATGAAAAATTGTCGTCAAAATAAACAACCCTAAATAGCCACTTTTTGCCAATTTTAAAATAAACACTGACTTAAACTTGATATTAGCTCATAAGAAAAATAGACAAGCGTCAACTTAACATAGATTAGTTATTTTTTTAGTTACTAAAATTCCGCAAACTCATGAACTGCAGCTAGACAAGCAATCTAGCAGAACCAACAATCTAACACTTTTGCTAATGTTTCTCTTCATAGTCTTATAGAGAACATTCAAGAGTGTAAAAATTGCCTTTTTTAAAAATGCCTGAGGGTCATGTGATCACCACGTCTTCTCCAACCTCCACCTGGTTTGTTCACATGTAATGCCGAATAATCTGTCGTCACAAAGTAATTTTTGAATCTGTTTACCGTAATGCCTCGATTAAGCGCCCGGGCGCTTATTTAATTTTTGAGGCTCTAAGGTGGGCGCTTATTTGAGGGGGGCGCTTATTTGCAATTCAGAAAAATTAAACATAAATAAAAGTCGGTTTTTAATAGAAACACTTTTTTCTTTCACAAAGTCTATTTATACATCTTCGTCACCCTCCTTGTCTTCGTCAACGAGTAACATGTCTGGACTTGCGTCAGCGATATTATTCTCATCGGCTTGAAACGCGTTTGCTTCCTCCGTATTCATATATTCAAACTGTTCTTTCCTCTTTCAGCATTGTACGGCCTTCGTGACAAGGTTTATCCTCTTTGAAGCATGTGATGTAGTCATCTTGGCTTCCATCCGTAGCGCAAGTCACTGCACAAGAAACAAATGAATCTCGAATCATTTCCTTCGTCAACATATCCCATGATTTCAGAATCCACTGTACCTCTTCTCGGGAGTGCCTTCAAGTTGCGAGGTTGCTCACAACTGATAGCGAGAAAAGAAAAGACTTGAAGGCAGAACTTATTGGTAAAAGAAAACGAGAAATTGGTCTGGTGGTTCCAGCCAAATACACAGCAATGACGAACGATATAAAGTTTGCAGAAGTTTTGCTAGAAAGGCTAGAAAAAAAGAAGAAAATCATTGTGATATCTGAAAGCTTTTTAAAAAAGTTTCCCTGTTATAAAGAAATGGAAAATAAAAATAAGAATGAAAGCTTGAAAAAAACTGTGTTCCGTTGCCTTTCTTCTTTCCGTGCTACTGTTTTTGCACGAAAAATCGAATAGGCACCCGTTTCTGAAGATTGAGGGATGGGCGCTTATTCGAGGGGGGCGCTTATTTAATAATTTAACTAAGAGGGTGGGTGTTTATTCGAGGAGGGCGCTTATACGAGGGGGACGCTTAATCGAGGCATTACGGTACGAGTTTCTTGAATGCCAAAGTTTCACGTGGTCACGTGGTAATGCGGTCATGGCTGACTGATGAAACGCTTAACGCTTAACGCTTAAACACCTAAAATAAAGTAAGCTGAAGTGAAACAGCAAAAAAATTGTGTACTGCAACGAGTTATTTCGCATTTGCTGAACAAGTTTCTATGGCTACGAAACGAAAATTTGACACACTCATGTACACAACTTTAATCTTATACCTAGCGGTATCAGGAAAATATCCGCCCCGTGAAAATCTCCCTGGAAAATATCCCCCGGAAAAAATCTCTCCATGACAAAACCCCGTGGAAAAATCCCCCCATGAAAAAAACCCTTGATCGTTGTTTAATTTGCTATGTTAAAGAAATGTCAAATGAACGAACAATGCGCTTTGCAAGATAGCAAATAATAAAGCAAATTTAATTAAGCATAGATTTCCTATTTTCAAAATGTTTTCGATTCGAACTTTTAAATACAGAAGCACGAAATTTTCGAAAATTTTCCATTCAATTGTTCTTTATGTCAACTCAAAAGTGAGAATCATGTCAAGTTTCTTTTGCTGAAATGTTTTACGAAGAATCTAAAAACTGCTCACCGCGAAAGTTTTAAAATGATCAATCAGCAATGAAAAGGGTTAACTTTCAACATAATTCAAATGCAAAAACAAGGAAAAGTGGACCAATTCTACGGTAAATACAACGTACGATAGAATAGTTTGAGAATAAAAAATGTTTGTTCGCAAAAAGTAATTTTATTAAAGCTTTAAGCTGTTGCAATTAAAACGCATTATTTTGCATACTTAAAATTCCTATGTTACTTAACATTTTGTATTATACACATGTCAGTAAACTTCAATGGAAAGTGCCTTTATCCGCCTTTATGTTCATTTTAATCTGATGGCAAATAAAAACAATAAAGAAACAATCGCTTCTGAAAGAACGAAAACAATTAAAATAACAATAAAAAATATGGTGGCTTGGCCATGCAGGAATACAGCAATGGTTTCAGTCTAGTTTATTTGGCGGTAATTTATGAATTTTTATTATGTCGAATGTGATTTGCACATGTGATGAGTAAAAGTTACAAAAATCTGAAAAAAAAATTCTTTTGAAAATGCAACTGATATCTAATAATATATATATATAGCAATCTTTCTATTTTGATTTTTAACTGTTGTGATGTTTTATAATGCTCTTGATATCTCCCCTTCCATTTCATTAGATAGCTAGCTGGTTAGATAACCTTTGGCTTCTCTTCCTATACGAAAGTAAAATATTCCCTAAATTTAAAATAGACAGATTAAGAGTGTCTGGCTGCTAGCTATGTCTTCATTCCTGTTTTAACAGGCAGTAAAAATATTTCTGTTCTTATTATAGTAACAGTTCATCATCACTTGTCTAGCAGTTTTGTAACTTGGATGAATATTAAATAGTATAACTTTAAATGAATTATATAGTTTCAACTGTTTTCAACAGACTTTGCCAGTTGATGATGATGATTGATAATTATTTCTCATTAATCACCAAACCTTAAACATAAATATATAATTTGTTGCAAGATATTAATGGTCTACTCTAACACACCACTAGTAAATGCAATAAAAAAACACAACAGACAAACAGGAACAAATACACAAAACCTGTTATATAAATGGTTTGTATGAAAAGGTGAGGAGACAACACTTAGTACTGAAAAGTAATTTAAAAGCCTGCCACCATAATATCACAAATCAGCAAAATTTTGGTTGCAGTGACATCAGAAGAAAAGAAATTTATTAATGTATATATATATATATATATATATTTTATATATAAATGTATAATTTGATATACATATATATATATATACATACATACAATAACAAGCAAAATACAAAAGTGAACATTATATAACTCCAACAAACAAAAAGAAAAAAAAATCTTTTTCTCAATTAACTTAATTAAGTTGATCTTAATGATAACAAAATATTTCCGAAATAATATATTTTAGCTTGCATTATTGCGAAGGTTGATGAGCATTTTTATGCCCTATGCAAATATAATGTTAACCTTAAAAATGAAACAGTTCCCTACAAATAAGATCAAAGTAAAAGTCACAAACTCATACAGATCACTGTAGTTTACAAGTCAGTGGGGAGAGTTTTAGCTGTTTGAGTTTGCTAACAATTAAGTTTACGTGGTTTATATAAGTCTTTTTTGCTCACTATTAAAGGTAAAGTGTGATTTTTTATTATGATGTCATGAGAAAGTCAATTACACAAAAATATGAAATCAAATGACAATGAAACTAGATTACGGGTAATTGTCAGAACAACAAATGGTGCCACCATTTACCATACATTTGTTTAACAACTCTCCCAAATGAATAACACCCATATATGGTTTAATTATCTCATTGACATCCTGTCAAAATTTCAAGTCTCTACCGTTAACAGTTAAAAAGTTATGATAGATTTTGTTCCTATTGGCTTGTTGATTTTTAGTAAAATCATTGTGTTTTTAAAATCTGATTTAAAAGATTTTTGTGTGGAATTTTGAGGAGGTTTCTAAAATATCATTTGCAGAATTTGCAAATCTGAGGATGGGTGGTTACATGGATTTCCAAAATTTGTTGTTTTGACATGGAATTGTCCTTACCTTAAACTTGTTTGGGATATATAAATAAGGAGTTTTTATTTAAGTAGACTAATAATACAATACAATGGAAGGAGAAGACATGCACACACACTCGTCACTTGTTTTACCATTAACCTCATCATTACCAATGTATCACGATGAGCAAACATCGATTTTGTCACCAATGACAGAACTCTCTATTGATATGGAGCTGAGGTAACTAGTCCTTACAGTAGGTTCAGTGAATACCTTATTAACGTATAATTGTGTTATTTGATTGTTTAAAGCTCAATGTCAACACCACGACGCAAGTTGTCTTTGTTAGATGACACACGTACCCCTCGAAGAGTGAACTCCTATGCGGAATCAATGGAGTCGGGTCAGTTACGGATTACTTGCCCATCATTTATAGTGCGTTTTCATCCATGATGGGTTGCACGAAAAAGTCAAATAATGTCACCTATTTCTACATAAACACAATGATGTCATTCACGTGTAACACACACACACATCCATCAATAATCTTTCTTTATAGATGACACGCTTTTCTTTTTACAAGAATACGCTTTATAAGAATTGCAGGGTGAAAATGAGCATTTTTTGAAGAATATTCTAAGAATATGCCAGGGTGAGAATTCAACTGTGTTGGGGAATATTTTGGCGAAATATAGCTGAATTTGCAAAAGTTGATAGAAGAAAATAAGATATGTATTTATAAATTGTGACAAGTTGTGCAATGTCTTCTATAAATACATACACGATCAAAACATGTACACAGTATAGAAGAAAAAACTTCATTTTAAGAAATTGTTCTGGGACAAAAAATAAGAATACAACCTATTTTAAGTAGAATAAATAAGAATATGTTAAGAATATTTCAGTCTGATTTGGAGTTAAGAGTTAAGAATACTTTACCCTGGCCGAATCAAGTCTATGCTTAAAAAAAGCGTGCATTTTATATATATATATATATCAAATATATATATCTTTACCATATATCTGCCTTTTCATCATATTAAGAGTCAATTTCTTATTAAAATAAATTTCAAAAAATGCAATAATTTTTATGAAATTGTTAAATGTAATGAAGTTTTAAATTTCTTTTTTTTTAGGCATTGAAACTAATTCACCACTCTTGGAATGCCCTGATTTAGATTCACCAACTATGGAAAACATTAGGTTGGTTATATAAGTCATTGTCAAATATTTCACTTTATGAAACTAACTTGTATATTTCCGAATTTGTTATCTTTCGACCAATTCTTTATTTAGAGCAAAGACAGTTTTTTCTAAGTTTCCATCTAATCTTCGACAGTAAGTAGATCTTGTTTTCTTAACTAGTTAATGTACAGTATGGATTTTCAGTCTTTGTCAAGAGTATTTGAACATGCGAGTGACTTGTCGCTCACGAAAATCGACCCGGGTGTGCGACCAACCATTGCTCGTGAAAATTAAAAGTGACGTGCGATTACTCGTGTAATCACACGTGACCGCACATGCTTTTTTTTAAAGTTAGTTTTTAGTTTACTGACGTCTTTAGTTAGCTTAATGTCTTCACCCATCACTATAAAAATTTTATTTTGAAGTTTGACTTTAAAGTCACTAGCTATTGCCTAGACTCTTGACGTATTACACTAGCAGAACAAGCTCCCCTCCCTAGATGCTCGGATCTGTGTAACAACATTACAGAGACACGCCGCCAATGATTTGAACATGGACTATTTATACTAAAACTGACACTGCTCGCACAGGTGTACAGACGTTAGAAACTGCGGGTTCCGAAACTGGCCGATTTGCAATTGCTGATATTAAAAAATGTCAAAACGCAAATTTATTCCCGGCGAAAATTTATCACATTAAAGTAGTGAAAAGTGAAAGGAATATTTTATTTTTATTTATTCTTAAATAAAAACAACTCTATGTTTCGAACCGCCAGTTACGAATTGTAGTGAAATCGAACAGGTGTACAGACGATTCTCTTGTTCCGCATGAATGATTCAAGATAAAACAAAATAGTAACAATTTAGATCACAATTCATGACAAAGCATGAATTTTGAATTTGCTCTCGAGATCGCTCTCGCACGCGCTGGCACACGCCATAATCAATTATTGCGAGCGATTTGTCGCTTGTGTGCTTTAATTTTCACAAGTGATATAATTCTTCGGTTTTTGACATCTTCTTATTATCCAAGTACAAATTTAATCAAGTTGTTTTTCGCAGTAATAACGAACAAAGTTATTTTAATTTGATTAAAAACGTATACGTTTCGAAAAGTTTGTAACGTAAATTATAAAAAGAAGGAAGATTTTCAAAGAGAACCGACAGACATGTTTACACGCGATACTGCATGTTGTTTAACAGTTCCATTCAACTTAGAAACAGATAGATGCAAAAGAGCTATGCTAAATTCCATGGAAGAAAAAAAGATCAAACCACAAGGAAACATTCAGTTTTCAAAACAAAAGACACTTTACAAAACAATAAACATGCATTAGACTCTGAAGAAAATAAACACGACAGCTAGGTTTTAGCGGGTTAACTTCTAAGTCGCCGTATTTTAACTTTTTAAAGCTGCTTTTGCTAGTGAAAATATGTGACGTGACATTTTATATCATTAAAATTTCGATATGAAGTCAAAAACTGTTCTCTGTTAAACAGTTAAATATGTGATTGCAGAATTTCAGGATAATTGTATTACTACGGCACAATTAATTATAAGTGCCAGTTGGTTGACATTCTAAAGGTTTTTCTCAAAGGAATAATATTATTCCCGATTTCAAGGCCTGGAATGATAAAAAAAAAAGAATGAAAGTTACAAATTAGTTTTGATAGAATTTTGAAATGTTTTATATTTATCTCTTTTTTTATTAAATGTTGCTATTTGAATTGATATTTTTTAAGTTTAATTTCTTTCTGTATTTTTAGTCTTTGATCTATTATATATTTCGATCATTCTTTACTTTTCTTTTGTTTTGATCTAAATTGTTACTATTTTGTTTTATCTCGAATCATTCATGCGGAACAAGAGAAACGTCTGTACACCTGTTCGATTTCACTACGATTCGTAACTGGCGGTTTGAAACATAGAGTTGTTTTTATTTAAGAATAAATAAAAATAAAATATTCCTTTCACTTTTCACTACTTTAATGTGATAAAGTTTCGCCGGGAATAAATTTGCGTTTTGACGTTTTTGAATATCAGCAATTGCAAATCGGCCAGTTTCGGAACCCGCAGTTTCTAACGTCTGTACACCTGTGCGAGCAGTGTCAGTATCAGAATAAATAGTCCATGTTCAAATCATTGGCGGCGTGTCTCTGTAATGTTGTTACACAGATCCAAGCAACTAGGGAGGGGAGCTTGTTCTGCTAGTGTAATACGTCAAGAGTCTAGGCAATAGATAGTGACTTTAAAGTCAAACTTCAAAATAAAATTTTTATAGTGATGGGTGAAGACATTAAGCTAACTAAAGACATCAGTAAACTAAAAACTAACTTTAAAAAAAAGCATGTGCGGCCACGTGTGATTACACAAGCGATCACACGTCACTTTTAACTTTCACGAGCAATGGTTCATCACACGCCTGGGTCGATTTTCGCGAGCGATAAGTCACTCGCGTGCTCAAATACTCTTGACAAAGACTGAAATACATTATAAAAGAGGGTGTATATACAGACATTTTGACACTGCTGATTCGAAACCAATTTGTTTTACGTTTTTTAAACTATTAATGCCTGAAACAATTATGTTTTATGCTTTTTGAAATTCACGAATTTGAGTATAAATGCACCTAGAAATCAGTTTCGTGCACAAAAGCTTGCGCAATAGAGTGTGTGTTTAAAATGTTCAATTTATATATTTTTTATAAGGCGCTGTAGCTTAGTGGTAATCAAATCATTATGTGGGTTTCCAGATAACTAATAGTTGTTGGATGCTCAAATGTCGAAAACGACGGGAGAGTTATATTTCGTTAAACTCTCTCTTTTTAATGTCATGTCGTTAACTTTTAACATTTGAAGCCCGTTTGATTTGGAAGTGTTTTTTTGTTTGACTCGACTGTTTTTATGGAAAATTGTAAATTTAGTTTTATTTTCATTAAACTACTGTCTATTAACATTGAACCATTTTACAAGTAATCCAAGTACATGCTATCATGCTATTAAACAGAATCTTCATGTGACAAAAAAAGGTTTGTATCATTGGCAAACATAATACAATTGAGTTGACCTAAAGTAGGTTCAATTGACCTAAAGTAGGTCAGTATCATAAATTAGGAAAAGGAGAGAACCTAAAATAGAGCCTTGGGGACTCCACAAGTAATGGACTTTATATCTCTCACAATATCACCAACTTACTCTTTTTATGCGTCAGATAATTTGATTTGGGAAACTTGTTTTAAGTTATAGAATTTACATGTCACCTGCGATACAAATGTCTCTCTATTCTCTATAGATGTTTTTCAGAGCATTTTTTTTTATTCCTTAATTGGAATTGCAATTGATCCACATGATGGGCCCTCTTGACTATGTGCTAACGTATGTTTCGCTAAAAAGGCAGAGAATATAAAAAAGAATTCTGTTGAAAAGTGATATTTACCAGGGAAAAGATTTTCTAGCTGGAACAATGTCAATATTATTGAAATCTTGTATCTTTACCTCCTCCTTGAAAGCTTTGTGAATCAGGCAAGAAATTAACAGCAACCTAAGAATGTGACAGAAGGAGCTGTTAATAGCCTAGTTGATAATGGTTTCTTTTCACTCTATGAAACAAAACAAACAGTATCTGATATAAAGTTAACAATTGTGCTTAATTATTTTTCAGCAGTTTTAGCAACTAATATACTTCAATTTTACTACTGACTCGAAATCATTAAAGTTGCATAGCAACAAATCAATTACTATGAACCCTAACAGTAATGTCACGAAACAGGGTGTTCAAAGCGGAAAGCGGAACCGCTCATTCCAAGATGTAGTTATGGGTAACAATATTCTCCCTTTCTCCTGTCACCTACCTCAACTCGGCCTACGAGTGAGTTCTGACCTACACTGGAATGAGCACATATTTGGTTTGGCCAACAGAGCTTCGCAGAAGTTGGCGTTTCTGTTCCGTGCCCGGAAGTATTCCCCCCCCCCCCCTTGACAAAATTCTAGTTCTGTATAAATCCTTAATTAGACCTCAGAATACAACTCACCCGTTTGGGGCAGGGCTCCTAAGTCTTTGTTGGAAATTCTTGATCGTATCCAACGCAAGTCAATACGATTAATTGATAATCCCAGGTCAACAGAAAGCCTTCAACGATTGGAACATAGACGCAGGGTAGCCTCACTTTGTTTGTTCTATAGATACTTTTTTGGTCATTGCTCAGATGAACTGCACTCTACTGTCCCACCTATTTCTGTATTCCCCAGAAACACAAGGTACTCTTCCAACTGCCACAGTTCAATGTTTCCGTTCCCTCCTCAAGGACCATCATGCACTCATCTTCCTTCTTTGTCCGGGTCTCTAATTGGTGGAACAAGCTCCCATGCAGTGTATTTCCCAAAAGCCATGTTTACCATCTCCAAGGCTTCAAACAAAGAATAAATTGTTTAGACCTTATGAAAATTTCTTAACTTTATTTCAGCCCTCTGCACTTATTTCTCATCTACTTCTTTGTCTACCTTCCATTTATGTCTTTTTTACTGATCTTTCTTTCCAATACATAGGACTCTGTTGAGTCATAGGCCCTGTCTTTCCTGTGTATTTCCTTACTAAAAAAAAAAAAAATGTATTGATATCTTGGGGCCATTCTTCTGTTTTATATTCTTGAGAGTTTTTATCGAAAACAAATGTCAAAAGTTGATATAAATATCTCTTGTATATAATGATTATTAAATGAAATCTTAACTATTGCAGTCCAGAGACACGATAGCGAAAAGAAACGCTCTATTATCTACTCTATTTCTTATAGACCATCCAAATAAATTATTGAAATTTATTTATTCATTTCTCTTCGGGTATTTTAAAAGCTGCGATGAAAAATCAATTTATTTTGTTGGCAACTTCAACGTGAATTCGAAGTTGGACACTCTTGTGTTTTTGCCACTTGCAGATGGACCAGTTGGAATGAGGCATTTATTGAATGTATAGGGAGTAATGTGTATCTATGGGAGAAATTTAAAAAAGAATTAATTATAATCGTGAATAAAAATAAAAAAAAAAATAAAAAAATCTTTTAATACGGTTTTGAATCGTCAATTTCAAAAGGGCTAGTTTTGAATCAGCATTTTCGAAACGTTGTGGAATCATAGAAGAGGAGATGCTAGCGAAAATTTGCTTTCTTTGTTCTGATGCTTTGTAAATGTTGTGTTCAGCTGTTTTGATAATGTATCATTCGCATCAAGAACCGCTACTTGCTTGCTCAGTAATTATTCCTTAATTGAAGAACAGGAACAATGTTCATTGATGAGTTTTTTGTTGCTTTTTTCAGAAGATTGATGACAAGAAGAAGTTTCTCATCACCGGTGATTATTTTCTCAAATAACTTCAACTTCATAAATGCTGTGTATTTCGCGTGTATGGTATATGTTATTAGATTCGCAAACCCCTGGAACCTCTCAATATATGCCCTGAATCATCGACCACAGCTATGTTCAAACCTGTCGAACAAGCATTCGAGCTTCTCGAAGAGAAACACAGTGACATCTCTCTCTGCGAAATGTCAGACGAATTCCCAGAGTTAGATACAGATTTCGAGATCAAGCGTCGTCCAATCGGCGGTGTTCGCTCAAACTCTGCGCCTCCTTTGTTAACAGTATGCAGCTTTAATAAAATGCTTTCACATTTTTGTGTGCAAATTTTGTTTGTTTGTTTTTTTAACGAGGCTTCCAGAACGCTCATTAAGCATTATCATAAAGACCTCGACCCAGAGTTTTAGTGTATTTAATTGCTCCCATTTGTGCTACGGTTACTTTTGATGAAATACGGCTTTGTTTATTTATAACCGCCCACTAAACAACTTTGTGATAGCATGGTCTCGAACCCAGAACCTTTCGGTTAAGAGCTGAACGCCATTACCATTGCACTATTGCTGGATAACATCAAATTTAAAAATCATATTCAACCTTAAAACTGCATTTTTCCCATTGAAAATAGTGCTTTGTGTTTAAAGTTAGTTATCACATTTTAAGTGTTCCATTTGAGCATGTTAGGATTAAGCGTCATTTATTTCATCAAACTATGTTCATGCAGCCATTCATCGCAAAAGGATTGCAATTTTGTTATTTTATTTTTGATGTTTTCCCAGGAGGAGGTGATGTTTTCAAACTCAGAGTCTCCTGCGTCCAAAATATGGCTGTCAGGTGCTGACGATGATGGGTTTTTTGATGAGATCTCACGCGAGTGTTTGTGTAGTTCCCCCGGCAACGTACCCACAACATTTCTTGATTTACTTGACGGACCAATTGTTTCCAGCGAAGACAAAGAAAACATTGTTCCAAATGTGAGCGATATTTCATTTTAGCAGAAGTGTAAAATGTACTCATTACTTTTATTTTAATAGTGAGAAAGATTTATCTCTCTCTTGCATTATTTATTTATTTAATTGATATAGAGTACGATACAAATTTAACAATCTTTAATTTTCACGATCACTGTTCAAGTTAAGGGAGTGACGTACAGTTCTATGTTTCACAGTCGTATTTGATATTATTAGCTATCTTACAAAATTAATTGTCATTGATTGTATTAGAGAATAGCCAAGCTAACATTCCAGATACCCATGGGCTTGCCAATTCGCCGCAATAGATCTTCGTCGTTCTCAGTGAAGGTGGGCAATTCCTTCTCTAATTTTTTATCCTATCTTCATCAAGTCATTGACTGTCATTCATTCATACAGACATTATTGATGTTCTTCCAAGAAGAATATATTGTAGGAACTATACTCATATAGATGTGATGGAGCAAAAATCTATGTTTTGTTCTGTAACAGGCCGCAGAAATCTGACTGTGCTCCTTTGGATTGTAGCCTTCCATTCTCAACACCAATATGAGTGTATATAAACTATACTATATGTTTGCCAATATTAAATAAAGTGAAATCTTGTAAGGAAAGCTGGATTAGATCTGTTTTAAATGTGGTTTTTAGATAAAAAATATTTATATAGAGAGACAACCCTGGTGAAAACAGCCCTATCTCAAGGAAAAAACATCGCAGGTAAGATTTCATGTTATGTTCACAAAATACACCCCAACACACCTAGAAATGATTTCCCAGAAATCAAAGGTCTGAATTTAAAAGGAAAATTAATCTTTTTAGGAATGTTTCTTGTTTTCTGAGAAAATTGATGTTAACGTTTTGACAAATCCTCAGATTTTTGTTTTAAATTTGTAGTGAATACAAAAACGTGTCAGTTTATTTTCTCTATGGAAGGGCAATTCTCTCGGGAAAAGAGGGGTTCATAAATGAAAACAATAAGAAGATTTTCCTGTTGAGAAAGCTACCACGATATGCTTGTTGTGCAATTTAAAGTCATTATTCTCGGGAAAACGCTTAAAGCACTATATCCAAACTTTTTAAAAACATTTGAATTTCGGAATTTGGTCCAGTTTGTCGATTTTGGATGATTGATTGATCCCCTAGAAAATATTTTATATGATTACTGGCCATCGATTTTAATTTGGGAAGTAATCCTAGCTGAAAACAGAATCAAGAGATATTCAATCAAGATCTTATGCTGGTGGTCGTATCACAAATCATCACATCGCATATATAGAAACACATGATCAATGTGCATTGTGTCATCTACAAGTGTTCGAAAGCACCTTCCATGGTTTAAAAGATTTTAATCATAGTAAGATTATTGTCTGAACTGTCTTGCCTTTAGAATGATTTCCACAGTTCTTTATTTGAAAGAAAGTTTATTTTAAAATCTGGCTTTAAATAGTACACTACTGTTAAGATACAAAACTGCATTGGTTCTGTTGGGTGTTTTATAAGAAGGTTAACGTAACGATTTGTAAATCCATCATCTCAATAGGACAATAAAATAAATAACAAAAATCAGTATTTAAAGTGTACAATTAAACTTCAATTTGAAGTCTTCGCAATGTTATTACTTTTTATATGATAAATATTGATTGGTTAGGATTGTGAATGTGTTTTGTTTTTTTAGTTACGGTAGAAGTTACTCATCTTATGACATTGATCCTACCTTAAAGCCCATAGAGAAAGTATGTGCAGAGGTTTACGATTCAACCTGATGTCTACTAATTTGTCCGAACTGAAGTTGCTTGTCTAAACTTATGACTCCTCCAAAGGGTTACTTTTATATTTAATGACGATCAAAAGTTTTTCCGCAAACAATTAGAAATGTTTGAAATTAGAAACTATAAAAATGCATTTGAGAAATCAATTGTATGTACCATTGTCTTAGAGGCATCTATTGTCTCAATTCCCTTGTCTCATTTAGAGGTTAAAAACCAACACACCAAAGAGGTTGCTCCACCGTTCACAGTCATTCGACACACACTCTACGAAGTCACCCAGCGTCGAAATCACGTCTTTGTTTGGTAGGTCTGCGATGAATTGAACAAAATTACGTTTTTGCATTTTGTTGTATTTTTTTTTTTTTGTGGAAAGTCTCACGGCAAATTCATTTATCTTTCAGATATTGATGATAAAAAGTTAATTGGCGACAAGTCAAGGGTATAGTTGTATTTATGTATACAGTCCTTACTTTTATCACGTGGCTAACACCATTTCTACCGAATCATTTGACTTCTTTACCTACAGGAGTACTGTTTACCGATCATCGAAAATAAACATCTGGATTTGAAGGGCATTGCACCAAAAACAGTAAGGAATGGATAATGTAGCATGGGCGTTTGACGGTTTGGTTGGACGGGATTAAATGTTTCACTGATATCAAGAAATTCGTTTATGAAACTCTTAATTCTGTGATTGGGGAATGAATAAAAATGGTTGTTTGTGGTTTCAATTGTGTTGCATGCTATATATTGTATTTAGTTGGCGAACGTTCTAGACAACATGTACCAGGATGTGATCGACGAACTTTACATCATTGATTGTCGTTACCCATATGAATACGATGGTGGACATATAAAGGTAACCTAAACCACTAACCACTGAAATGCTGCATTTTCACTGAAATCACCAGAGATCGTAAAATCAAAATTTCAAATTCTGTTTTTGAGTAATAGTACAGATTATTTGTGATTTAACCTCGAACAAATTGTAACAAAAGGTTTTTTAATTGATTCTGACGTATTTTAAAGGGGTTATTACTATTAAAAAAAGTCAGACAAAATCCGACCTAAATTAGCCCAAATTTCTCAAAATAGGTCATATGAGTACTCGTTGTTAAGATAATTTAATGCTGATCATTTTTCTTTAAAGAACATTGGTCTTAAAATGGACATAAAAGTCAATAATCACTGTTTTTTTAAAAGAAAGTGTAACACTTTGTTCATTAAAATAGCTCCTAAAACAAAATAAAAGTCTCTTTGTCGGTTTTTGTAATTATATATCATATCTTCAGATAGTTCGTCTACTGATAATTCGCCATTCGTCACATGGAAACATGAATTTGAACATTCAGATCTACATGAATCGGTACAATGAAGTCCATTTTTCTTGCAGCTACATCGCATGGTTGAACAATCACTTGTATAGTTACAGTGAATTATTTCTAAAAGAAACCCAGGCGCTTGAAGTTTATTCATAGTTTTACTTAATGCACCCCCATTGTTCTGCGTTTAAATCATTTTTGCACCATTTCATTATCTGGTGATAGCAGCGAAAGCTGTGATACTTCAGAGCTGAACTTGTTGGTGGAAGCATTTCTGGTTTAGATTTTGCTTGTAGAACTTTTTTGTCAACAGCAATTGTCGTGTAGCATCAATTTTACTTTCAGTGGATTTGTAAAATAGCAAAGCAGCTTTTTCTTTAGCATCCATGAGAAGTTTCAGGTGTTACCATAGTATTGCGGCACCATAGTTAGATATAACGAATTTTGAATAGGTGGAGGCTTTTTCTGCGTAGGTTGCATTTTTCGGCCATTTTATTCGATGTACAAGAGAACCACCATCGAGCACGCATTGATCGGTTGTCATCTGCTTAATGATGAAACTTCTTCACTTGTTGTGATCGGAAGTAAATGGTGAAACTTGTTCTAATTTTTCCATTAATGTGTCATCACGGTCTCTTTTCATTTTAGCTAAAGTAGCTGTTTTATGTTGTAGTAGAGACTACAATCTATTAAAACATTTTCTGCCGTTTCAAGACAATATCTGGTAGAAGTCGGGTTTGCAAGCAACCATATTGCTCTTTGTACATCAGTCATTCCAGTACCCTGTTCGCAGCATTATTTTCCGTAAACGGTCAAGCCACAATTTAACAGTCAAGCCACATTAATGGTCAAACCGCATTTAGACTTGGAGGCCGCAAACTGGACGGTCTAGCCGCTTTTTGAAAATGCCAATAACTCTAGACTGTCAAAATGATTAAAGGTGCCTATAATGGTAGCTTAAAAATCAAAACAAACAATCAATCATGGAAGGCATGACTTCTTTCTTCGAGTAAGTAACAACATTTTCTTTTCTATTTTTCAAATCTTTAACCGTTTACTTATTAAAATTTTTTTGTAAAACTATATTGTGAGTTAAACCAGAAATACTTATTAATTAATAACATATAATAAAATTATCGATATCAATAATAAAAATAAGTTTTTACTAACTTACATCAACTAAAGTATCTATCAAGTTCAACTTAATAAAAATATCAAGTTTTTAAAACAACATACCTTAAGTGGATAAAATTTCGCGTGGATTTTACAAAAAACCGCGAAATTAAATCCACACGAAATCAATAAAAATTAGGCCGACCGCGAAATTAAATCCATGCGAAATTGAATTTTGAAAAAAAATGAGTTTTTTTAAGGGGTAGAGTAAAAAAGACATAATTTACAATCATTTTTTATATTTTAATTTCTATGGTATCTCCGTGATTATATGTACTTTTCACATTTCTCGATTCCTTAAAAAAATTTCTTATATCTTTACAACGCGGCTCTTCCGATTGTGGGGTAGCGGATTTCTGTTTTTTTCTCTTCGATTTGTTGATTGTTGATCCCCCATTTCTGGCAACGGTTGTTGTTCGAGGCTGATGATTCATCCTCCAATAAAAACGAGCCAAGGATTTCCTCATCTTTCGGCTCGATGTAAAGTTCTTTAACTTTGGCCTTGTAACGATCAAAAACTTTGGTGTTGAATGAGCTGTCAACTTTCACTGTTACTTTTGATCGTATTTCCAGCCCACCTTGCACAAGAGGTGAACATCTATAATGCGAAGAATTCAGTTCTGTTAAGAATTTAGTTCTGCAACGTTTCGTTTCAATTCAGGTTTCCATCACGCACCTGACATGCGATGTACAGTTGCGAAAACAAATAGCAACTTTTTTTTTCAATGTTGTCAGTTCATCTTTTCTACCAATGCTTCTCTCATTCTTTTTTATCTTCAAAAAGAATTGAAATTAACATGAAGAAAGCAGTACGATAGAAAACCGTACAATTACGATCTGGAATCTGTCTCCCAAAAGATTTTATTCGATTTCCATACAAGGTAGCCAACTCTGACAATTTAAAGACACTGTTCTTATCTTCTTCTTTACAACGCTCCATAAAACAAACTAGCTCAGCAAAAGCTGTTCCGGGGATTTGATCAATTTCATCATCATCGATTACTCCCTAGCTTTTGTTATAAAGCTTCATTAGGCAGTTAGTATGGTATAATGCATCCTGCGCTATCAAATCTCCTTGACTAAGCTTAGCACTCAGGTCACTATCTTGTAACTGTTTTGCATAGCTTCGAACTTTAAATGTTGATGCAGCATGAAGGTCTCCTCTTTCACTCTTGCAGAAAAAACATATTTTCTTGACATCAACTTCGGACTTTTTGGAGCTGATTCGTTTATCTGCATCAGTCATTCGTATCCCCACCTCCGACATTGGCATATCCACATCCAACGTATCTAATGATGTTTGGTGGTCCTTAAAGAGCTGGCTTGTTTCCAAATTTGCAGAATGTTTTCTTTTTTCTGCCCGTTCAAGTTTCATGTCTGATACTTTGTTCTTGCAAGTTTTATGAAATTTGCTCATATTATCAACAAAAGCCTCCGAGTTCATTGTGTCAAGGAAGGTATCAGGAATGCAAATTCTTGTAAAAGGAGCTTCGCCAAGGTTAATATATCTAGTAAGATTTGTGAGTATATCTTGGTAAGTTTTATTTGGATCATGGTTTTCAGGATTTCGACGATTGACGTTGGCTGGGCATATAAGCTTTTCGTTTGTTTTTTATTGGCATAAAATGCAAAGATTCCAATCAAAGGAGGAAACAGCAAAACTTTCCAAATTTTCAGCTGCTGAATATCGTCTTTTTGTCATATTCTTATTATTTTTATCTTCTCTATAAAATACAAAAGAAATTATAGATTTACATTGTTAACATTTACTGAAGGCATTTTCAATGATTTTGTTTTGTTTTGAACGAATTCGAATTCTATTTGAAGCAGTGCAGAGGCTTCTTTCTGATCTGAAAAGGGAACGAAAAACATAAAAGAAGCATAGAAATAAGCCACAAGAAGTCTTTCGTCAAAATGGAAGAGAAGTAGCAAAAACTAAACAAAAACATGAAAATACTGGAAAATACCCACCCACATGCCTTAAGATCGTGTTACTCATATTCACTTCATTTTCAGCCTATGTTTCTAAGTTTTTCTTGATCCTCATAAAAAATGCTTTCTTTTGGTATGTCACATATAGGTTTTACTCAAAAAAAATTTCGGTTACTATGGCAGCCAATCTGGTCTTGAAAATACACGAAGAAGTGCGATTTTCGAATGGGTCCCAGTTTTAAATGAATTCTATTCATGGTAACTACCAATGTGCCAAATTTGGTGCTTTTTTCCACGATTTGACTGGACTAATATTAGATGAAGCGTCTACAAAACACATTTTTGCGGAGTGCAATTTTTTTCGCCGTTTTTTTGTGTTTCCTTGGGCATACTGATCTATCCGCTTTCTTGAGATGAAACTCTAATTCGGTTTTATATGTCATTCTAAACGTTCGCAGATGTTCACGATAAGCAAGACCTTAAGAAAATTGTAATTTCGTACGTAATCTTTACTTTTCAGGCTTGATTTAGAAATTTTCGCGATTGAGTTAATTACTGTGAGTATCTTACGGAATTTTTTGTACATAAGACAATCGTATATAAGAGCTCATGTATTGACAAAAAGTTTTTGGTTCTTGGAAACCTCAACGAATGAATGAACATTCAGTCATTATGTAAAAAATACATAAATGTGAATTCGGCTTTAACTAGATGTTTTTACGTTCGGTCTCAAAATGATCTATTTTCGGAAATAGAACGTCGGTGTCTTTGATCATAAGAATTTGTGAGAATTTGCTTAAAGCCGTTAGGGTTGTTTTATATTTTCTTAAATTGAAGATGTATAAATAACTGCAGATAAGCCATTTTCAAAGTAACCTTTCACTTATTCTGATGTAAATCTGTCTATCTCTTTAAATGATAGAGTTTGCAGAGCTGTTGTTGAATGGTTGTGTTCCCATGAGATTCCAATAATACATGGTAAATCACTTGTATCTTTTAAAAGTTTCACACTCATTTTAAATTCTGTGTTTTTCATTCTTTTTGATGGTGTCTTTTTAAGAACTGATTAACCATCTCGTGTATGCTCATACCTGGTATTGTGGTGACAGCGATAACCTTGGTGGAATTGATATAGACTTTTAGGTCCAAGAACTCTAAGAATAAAAAAATAGAAGGTGTTAAGATACTACGTTAAGTCTAAATTTTCGCAAGTTTTTAATTTCGCGATATTTTAAAAATTTCGCGCAATTAAAAACTTAATATCATTTATATATGATAAGCATATCAACCACTTGTTTAAAATCAATCCAATATATTTAAAAGTTCATCATGGCGAATAAAAATATGTTTACTAGCTAAATATAATATAATAATAACAATAATAATGTATATAATAACATACCTTAAATAAGCAACTTTTATACTTTCGTTGTTACAAACCCCATACGACTAGAACATTCTTTGGCATCATCTGAGTTGGTTAAATTAAGACGTAAAGAAGCTTTAAGTATTTTATAATCTCCGCAAACATTTTCTACTTGAACAGTTCCTTTATAAAAAGAAACATTTCCCTGACGAAGTTTTTAGATCGTCAGTATTGGACATAGTACATGGCGTTCTTAATAACAGGCCTACAACACGCGCATGTGAATCCAAAAACTGGGGGGTCAAAAAAAAATTTCCGTGAACCGGTAGCCATCTTTTAACAAATGTTCAAAGAATGACATCTTGTTTATCTGTCTTAATTCTTGTTGTGAATTATATATGTATGAGAGTCATACATTAGAAAATGTATTTTCTGGTCAAATTTTCACTGTTTTGACTGACTGTAGTACTGTTTTACGCTCATGAATTTAATTTGTTGTCATGTTGTATATATTTTGGAAATGGCAATGTGCACCGAAATTAAATTGTTGTTCTGTTGTAGATAAAGTAAATCATGATTAAATCATGCTGCGTGCACAGTTGTTCGACCAACTATAAGAAAGAAAAAAGAAACAGAGAGTCTGGTGTGAATATTCCAGTATATCGGTTTCCAAACGTGAAGAAGTATCCATTAGAAAGACAAAGATGGATTGACACTGTGAAAAAGATAAATGCAAATTTAACCGTAAATAATGACACAGTTATCTGCAGAAAGCATTGGCCTGAGAACTGTGAAATGTTTATGTTATATGGAAAGCTACGGCCCGTAAATCCACCGTCAGTATTTGATGATATTCCGACCAGTATTATACCAGCGCCACTTCCACCACCAAGAAATATCGAAAGAACATCATTTGTTGCCAGAAATCAGCAGCCTGATGAGTTGTCCAGTTTTATAGAGTCAGACACATTTGACTTTGAAAGATTGAAAAATGAGTTTGGAAATAGAACAAAACAATTTCAGGTTGAATTTGATATCATTATTCATTGTGAAGATGTTTTACTCCAATCAGTCTCTTACATAAATGGTATGCCTAAATTTCTCCTTAAAATTTTCGAAGATCTCAGGTATGAGAGTTTTCATTGTGGACTAAGAATACATATTACAAGCTTAAGCCGCAACAGAATTGTTTATATAAATACTTGGTCTCAGTTGGAGGAGGCATTGCGATATTTGAATCAACATGATATTGATAGAAAAACAGTTGTTCTGCAAGAACACTTCACTGCCATGGGGACCATCAGCGTTGGCCAAAAAATATATCCTCCAGAAATGATTATTCGAGCATTTGAGTACTTTTGTACTTCCCGTGCTCTCTACACAAAATTACGGAGTGACTATGCCTTACCCTCTGTTCAAACATTGACAAAAATCACTTCAAAGGTTGGCAAATTAGATGAAATTTCCTATGTCAAAAAATTGTTGACAAATGTAACCGAAAAGCAAAGACTGTGCATAATTGTGTTTGACAAAGTTTATGTAAAGAAAGCATTGCTGCTACATGGAGGTACAGTGTTTGGTAGAGCAGTCAATGATCATAGTCAGCTGGCCAAAACAGTTCTTAGCGCGATGATAGTTTGTATGTTTGAAGGTCCAAGGTTTCTCTCGAAAATGCTGCCAGTAGCTAATTTAGATTCTGAACTTGTAAACAGTGAAATTTCCGAAACAACAGAAGCGATCAATTTAGTAGAAGGGGGTTTTGTGAAAGTGCTAGTATGCGACAACAATCGTGTGAACCAAAAATTTTACAAGCTCATCGAAACTGTGCCAGAAAAATGTTGGCTTGCAAACGATGGTCAATATCTCTTGTTCGATTTTGTGCATCTTATAAAAAGTATTAGGAATAATTGGATCACTGAAAAGACAAAGCAACTCACCTTTTATGATGCAGGTGTAGAAAAAACAGCAAAATGGTCACATTTAGAGACACTACACAGGCTTGAATCAACATCTGTGGTAAAATTATCGAAGCTTAATGAAAGAGCTGTGTTTCCGAAGCCAATTGAGCGTCAAAAAGTAAACATATGCCTCCAAGTGTTCTGTGACTTTACTATAACTGGTCTACTCACACATCCCGGTATGACTGACATCGAGGGCAAGGAGGATACTGCAGCATTTATAAGGATGATTGTTGACTTTTGGAAAATCATTAATGTCAAATCAAAAGGGGCAGATGTTCGACATAATGACCCTTTTTTTAGAAGCAGTTATTTCTGATTTCACTGATGAAAGACTAGAGTACCTGAGGAGTTTTGGCAACATGTGTCTGAAAATGAAAAAATCCACAAATTGTCGAATTCGTCAACTGACACAGGACACAGCAAAAGCTATATACCAAACATGTCATGGAATAGTCGACTTGTGTCATCACCTTCTTTCAACATCACATGAATATGTTTGTGTTGGTCTTTTCACATCAGATCACATTGAGAAAGAATTTTCCAAATTTCGCCAGAGTTCAAGAGAGTACTTTATAACAGTACAGCAAATTTTAGAGAAGCTGAACATTGCTAAAGCATCTAACATCCTTTCAGTAAGTGATGAAATCGATCATTCCATTCTCCCTGGGCATCAATGCTCAAATTGTGAATACCAACTGAACGAAGAGAGTACAGAAATATTCGATAACTTAGAAGAATTGGAAAAGTTTGTCACAATTGACACAAAAATGGCACTGGTCCATGTCACCAGAAAAGATGGGGAGATATCTGAAAATGACCTGTTAACAACAACAACATTTTATTACGAAAGGTATGGGGGATTTACAGATGAATTGGATCGTGGTGGGTTGAAAATCCTGATTGACTCTGCCGCTCAATGGTGCGTCTTCTGCTTCATTATGTTTGAATCAGTCAAAACAAAAGTGTGCAGAAATTCGCTCATGGAGGTATTTGCAGATGTCAGTGAATACTACATGTTTTCAATGCAAAAGCATCATTGTCATATCCTGGCCAATGTATTATTGAATAATTATTGCAGAATTTCAACTCCAGGAAGCTCAAAAGAAACCTCTCTCAAACTATTGAAATTGACTTAGTTATGACTGAACTTATATTATTATGGTATACATTTGTTAAGTTTTCTTGCAATTCTTTAAAAACTCTGTATTTTTTTCTTGTTGAATTTCTTATTTTTTCACCAAACTTCTTGTAGAGTTATGTGTAAAAATTTTAATGCGAAATGGTAAAAAATAATGGCATTACAGATTTTTTATTTTGACCCCCCAGTTTTTGGATTCACATGCGTGTGTTGTAGGCCTGTTATTAAGAACGCCATGACATAGTACCATTGAACTTTTCTTTTACAGTTACCTTAAGCGTATTAATTAATCTGGATTAAATCGTGCGGGATTATTTTTTGCGATTTTGGCTTAAAATCGCAATAATAAATCCCGCAAAATTTTTCAAAAATAGTCATTCACAAAAATAAATCCCGCAAAATTTTTCAAAAATAGTCATTCGCAAAATTGGACTGACTTGTTTCTCCTGAAAACCTTTCATTTTCATAAAATACGTTTAAAAATGTTCCTTTAATATTAATTTGCCAAAATAAATCCCGTAAAAATTCTGCTGTAGACACAATTCGCAAAAATAAATACCGCAAAACACGCACAATCTTTTTACCATCGAATCGCAAAAATTAATCCAACATTAATTAATGCGCTTAAGGTACTGATGCCTTATATTTATAATTTCTTCGATTGATGATGCCATTATGAAACTTATCTGTTTGTTTTGAAAATGTTACGGTATCCGACTGTGACATTGCGGCTTGACCGTCCAGTTTGCGGCCTCCAAGTCTAAATGCGGCTCGACCGTTTTTGCGGCTTCACCGTCAAATTGCGGCTTGACCGTTTACGGAAAATAATACTGATGAGTACTTGCTCAATAACTAGGTAATTCGGCAAGCCTGCCCAACACCTTTCACTCCTTCGTACGACAAACCTTCCGTTAGCGAACCCGTAGAATACGATCGGGTGTGACTTTTCGAGCTTAAGCATAGATTGTAGCTGAAGATAAATAGATTTGGCATAGTTACCATGTCCCGATGCAGCAAAAATCGCTAAAAATTCGTGCAAATGCCATGCAATTCGATCGGCTTCAATGAACGTTTTTTTATGATAGCTATAATGTTTTTGTAGCCTATCCAAAGCTTCGCTGTTCTTGATTCTTCGACCAGTGTCGAAACCAGTGTAGTGACAAGTTTCAAAGTATCGATATTGTTATTAATTTAAACGATAGTCTCATTTGTTTCGACTTCTAGGATGGTAGTTGTTTTGTTAAGTAGGCCTTTTTTAAGTTTATTTTCTGAGCCATGTTCCAAAGTAAAAAAACTCGTATGATCTGTTTTAGGAAATTTAAAATTTGCGAAAATTTTTGACCAAAAACTTCCCAACGGTCGGATTTTTTCGGACTTATTTTATGTTAACCTCTATAAAGCAAGTCAGAATCAATTAAAAAAACTTTTTGTTACAATTTGTTCGAAGTTAAGGTTATTATTTTATATGAACTGTACTATAACTTAAGTAAAAATAACTAGGTATAATAACGTGCATTTATGACGAATACGTTTGTTCTTGTGTATATTGTAGCCACTCCACTAAAAAAAAAACAATTTCTTGCAATTGCTTTTCCCTTCTTGCTGTCAAGCGATTTCTTTCTTTTGCATTTGTTTTCCTTAGTTAATTTCGCCAACGATTTCTCCCGCTGATCTCCTCGAATTGCGGGTATGCGGGTCATTTAACATCTTTGACCTCATGGATATAAGCACCCATGCCCTTTATGCACTGCTGCCACGGAGTTTAAAATGCAAAGTTGGTATCTTGCGTGGGTTAACTCACCACTGTTTTTCCTCTTCCTGAGGTTGGTGTTAGGAAGGGCATCCAGCTGTAAAAAAC
Organism: Candelabrum cocksii; assembly: GCA_963930725.1. Classification (NCBI taxonomy): domain Eukaryota; kingdom Metazoa; phylum Cnidaria; class Hydrozoa; order Anthoathecata; family Candelabridae; genus Candelabrum; species Candelabrum cocksii. The sequence goes on from OZ005665.1 coordinate 4,702,120, forward strand.
ATCTGCTCCATTGAATCATCAAATGATTAAACCTACAAAATTGTGGAGAATATCATCTGTTAAAACCTCGTCTAACCCATGCTAGCATGGAAAATAGACGTGAAAAATGTAAATGATGATGATGATGATGATGATGATGATGATGATGATGATGATGATGATGATGATGATGATGATGATGATGATGATGATGATGATGATGATGACCTTCGTATAAAAACTTTGAACAAATTTACGGTACCGAAATGATGTGATCTCCGTTCGATTAACCAATAAATTTGCTTTCCTTATCAGTCGCTGTTTTGCATTTTATATGAATAATTTTATCATGATGTCCAGCGCCCTGGAAATCCTGTCATTCTGAATGTCGTACATTGTATTCGTTATAATTGATAGATTGTGAGATGGAACTGCATTGGATGATTAGATTACTGCTTACTAGATTTTCCGTTGAAAAAAAGTCCTGGAAGTTTCCATTTTGGCTGGGAACCCTGTTTGATTAAATAATAGCAGCTCACTAGTGTTTGAATTCTACGAAATCCTACCAATAGAACACTGGTATTGTTATAGAAAGAATTTGTGAACTTTGTACAGGGCGCAATCAACATCTACGAAAAACAAGAAACCGTTCGAGAGTTCCTCAAGATCCCGAAGATCAAGAACGGAAAGCGAATTGTGCTCGTCTTTCATTGCGAGTTTTCGTCAAAAAGAGGCCCGGAAATGTGAGTTGTGATTTAGTAATGTCTGTAGCAAGCCAGTTAAGTAAAAGCTGATTTGTCTCCAGTAGTACGGACTGTTGTATGTTCAGGTGTCGCTTTCTACGGAACAAAGATCGCGATATTCATCAGCATTGTTATCCAAATCTCTACTACCCGGAAATGTACCTACTAGTTGGCGGCTACAAGGAATTCTTTGCCTTAAAGAAGGTAACGCGCTGCGTTTGTAGGTGTCGTGGATGTTTCTAATATTGTTGATATGTAAATTGTCGTCTTAGGAATACTGTACGCCGCAGTACTACCAAGAAATGATCGACCCAAAGTTCAGCAATGAGTTGAAATCGTTTAGCAAACGCTCGAAATCATGGTCCGAAGACAAGTCGGGCCGTAAACGAACGGGTCTTCGTTATTAACTAAACAAGTTGAAACTGCCATCTTAAAGATCGTATATAAGAGCTTTTTACGTCTTTTACATGTAGATACGCATATATGTCATTATAAAATTTCTTGTGTAAATAGAATCTCCAATATGTTTAAACATATGTATAATACCTTAAAAATAAGGAAATGAAATGAAAAAAAGTCTCAAACTTTCAAATCTAAAATCAGAAATTTTTTTGTCAGTCGAAATATTTAAAACCGTTTCATTATATATTTAAACAATTTATCGAGTGGCAGTCATTTCTTTCTCGATTTCACGACAAGGGGAATTAGTTTTTTTCCGCACGAGTGCTTTATTTTGTTTCCCATCAGTTGTTAATTCCCTTACTGATCCAATGAGAATGAACTTATTTAATCTGTAGTGTATTTTTGTTGCTGTAACATGTTGAGTTTTTATCAAACAGTTTTGTTTTAGATTATTGTTGTCATATTTATGAATCAAGTAATATTATTACCATTCTTAAACGTATAAATTGTATATATCAACAAAATATCGTTGAGCCGTAATTTTGTTGACATGACTTTTCAAACAATTTCACGTGTTTGACTTCGTCCAAACTTCTGCTGTCAAAAAAGATTTCCTCGTGCATATTTCATGAAGGTATGTCTGAAAGTCATTAACCGATCATAAAATGACCCGAACAAAAGTTCCATAGCGTGTGTGACCACTAACTACTGGTTATTCGTAATCCTCGGTCTCGTTTACGCATCCAATCAGCTTTCAGCAAAAATCATTACGCATTAAAGTACTTACTTTGGACAAAAGATCAAGTAATTACTTTGGACAAAACAGTTCTTGCTCATAAAAGCGTTTTAAAACAGTCAATAACAAAGACTACGTTGCATCTGTATACTTGGTAGGTATTCGTTTTAAATATATTTGTGTCTAAAATTTTCGCGTTTAGGTCTTTAGGTTTAGGTAAGTTATTCTCGAATACATAGGTGGTTTTTATTTTTAACGACTCGATGGCCTTGTTTTTAAAACGTTCGATTCGATTAGTGGTCGTTGAATTCTACGGGCCGTTCAAAACTCTTTCTCAAACAATTATTTTCTTTCTGAGCGCCACATGTCAGGTGTAACAACCATGGAAAGCGTTTTTTTGTGAGACATACTTAGGAACATAGATTTAGTAAATAAATCTCTCCTGGAGGTAAAGTTGTTCACTAATCATTTAATGACGTGGTAAATATATTTACAGTTTGAGAGAGTATTTTCAAGTGAACATTCGACTACAGTTTTCGCGCCAAAATGTCGATGATCACTGGTAATTTGAAAGGTTTGTTGACGATAAAGTTAAAAGCTCGTCATGATTCCCACAGCGATCAATATAATCGTATTTTTATGGTCAAAATGTGTATGGTAGCCGCTTTCCTTCTTGGTTTAAACTGGTTTAAAGATACGATTACCTGTATAGTTCCCTCAACTGCTGCTATAGATAAAGGTTACGTGGCACAAGCATGTTGGATACAAGGTTCGCAATGTTTACGTTTGTGAGTTTTAATCAAGTCAAATGTGTTTTTTATTTCGATTTCATAACATCGTGTTAATGAACTTAAAAGGAAGTTTTCGTTACCGTAGTTTCGTTTCGTGAAATGTTATTTCGCTAACTAAACAGCGATTATTATAATAATTTCATAATGACTAATTTAGTTTTCGTTTTTGTGCGAATAGTATGATAAAAGAAGTTTTGTGTTGTTTGGGATTTTAGCTAAAATTTCTTTGAAAATGTTTGCAGAATGCGAACTCTTGTTCAAATATTCATTTTCTATAAATAGTTACAGCTTTCATGAATAATGGACGCACTTGTAGCTTCTATTTTTCTCAGTTCCCGTTAAAAAAACACGTGTAAAAACACAGCCGCTTATATGTTGAAATGTAAGGCTGAAAGAAATGTATACAAAAGTGAGTTTCGAAACATCTGATTGATTTTGAAAACGAACTGAAGCACGCTGTCAATTTATACTGAATAACAAAAATTTTGTTTAAACATTCACTTTTCATTTTTCTTAGGGTTTTACGTTTTCCGGCAACTGCAAAGCGTCCCGGGTACTTTGGAATACTTCGGCATACCGAAAGAACTGCAGAATGATGGAATCTATCCGAATGGCGAGCTATGTTCTACCGACCAAGCTGGCTGCAAACCGCTCGTCAAAACATTTTATCTCCAATACCAGTGGTTTCCGTTTTACATCGCAACTATTGGTTTTCTTTACTATTTTCCCTATATTCTCTTTCGATTTGTCAACACAGACTTAATCAGTTTGAAAGCAAGCATTAAGGCCGTTGAAGTTGACATTGATTCTCTGGTGAAGAATTATTTCAACTATCAAATTAACCCACCGATGAGAATGCGCATGCGCCTCATAGCCAATCTGGGAGTGAAGTTGGCTTACTTGCTGGTGAACGTGATCGCTTTCACGGCCACCGATAGTTTAATCAACGGCGATTTCAAAAACTACGGCAACGCGTGGATTGCTTGGAGTAAGGGAACGAACGAGGAGGCGTACGATTACACGTCCTCGCGATCGGCGTTCAAACCTGGAGAGAAACTTTTGCCTACCTTCGGTTTCTGTGAGGTTTTAGAGTTGGGGAAAGATATCAAGCACACGCTCTTCAATAACCATCGGTTTGTTTGCGAGATCTCGCAGAACGTGCTGTACCAGTATGTGCTCATACTGTTGTGGTTCTTGTTCATCTTTGGCATGGTTGTGAGCGCTGTTGGATTCATCATGCAGTTGGTTGATCATCTCATCACAGTCAGCTGCTTCTTGTCGCAGGGCAGTCAAGCCAAGCGAGTCTATCAGGCCCTCACATTGAGAGAGTGCGAGTATTTGGAGTTCATTCGCAAGAAAAACCTTCCCGTCTACGGAAAGCTCATAAGGAAGTTGAAAGAGGACCGTCTCGATCACGTGGGTAACAACGGTTTTCCCGCCCAACCCGCTAACCCTTACTCCACGAGCAAGAAATTGTTGGAAGAAGCTATTGCCGATTTGTGAAATGGAACGGGAACGTGAGGCAACCTGGCGGATTGACGTTTTTATTTTCGTTCTCTTTCTTCAAACGGTCTATTTATTCATAGGGATGTCTTATTTTTACATTTAAAGAGCATCGTCTTAGATACGGTGTTTGTTTTGAAAGTTCCGATTTCTTATTGTTGTATTGCTCTTTAGTGATCTTTATCGTTTTAGTTTCTTTTAGTTTTTATATAACGCGCGTGTTTTTGTATTCTGAAGTAATGGTATATTCTAGGGTATATTATATTGGAAAAAGTTTTTGTAAAATTAATTTTGACAGACGACTTCATTTTAACCGCAGTTCTGTATACGAAAAATCACGCAAAGAACTTTTAGTGAGCTTACGGTAAGAAAGCAATTTTCTTTAGAATAAAAAAGAATTTTCATCATTCGGAGTGGATGAAACGGTAATAGGATTTAGTAGAGTTGCTTTGATAAAGACGTTTATAATTGCTTTTATGGTCGCGCAATACCTTCCTTGGCTTATCTCATAGCAGATGATAATATAATCCTGTAAGGTTAGTCAGCAGTAATTCAAAGACGACGATGTTTTTACGAATTTGACGAATGAATGATTTTCAGCACGAATATTTACAACATGCGCGATTTTCAATATGTATATACATAGGAAATGAATCCATGCAAACAAAAAATATCTGAAGAAAAAATATACAGGTCGTCTGACCCGGCATAATTAAATTTACTTGATCTGGTAAACGTTTTCCGACGTAAATCCGTTTTGCATTTCAATATCTCGCTGATAAGTCATTCATGCACGGAAATTATAAAAACACTTCAGTGCATGCTGCTGTCAATATCGATAAAACGTAGAGCAATTACATAACAGAAACGTGTTCGTCACTTTGGTATTTTTGCTGACTTCAGCTCGTGGTTAAACCAAATCGCCATAGAAAGTAAGGCCAGCGATCCTGACTGATGACACGCGGCTAAATGTTTTGGAACGTACAAGAGTAACGTGGCTACACCCAATCCAACCTGTAAAAATACATATTAAATGTCGTCAAAAGTACTTCATTGTAAATACAAATAAAATAGGGTTTGGCTTGATGTGCGAAAATGAACATGTTTACTCTTTTTTATGCGTGTTATCTCTTTCTAAAAATGTCTCGGATTTTCTTATTTAACCGATTAGAAGTGTCTCATTTCTGCTAATAACTTAATCTTTCTAGTGTTTTCCACCACGAATCAATTAGTGTCATCCATCAACATGACGTTCCTTCACTTACCTGAACAAAACCCATACCAAACAAACAATTGGCCGCCATCTTAGCCCTCCAAGGCAAACCCAACGGAGTTGCTAGGTAAAGTGTTGCTACGATACTTGAGAGGGTGGTCAAAGCCTAAAATAGACACACCCGACTGTAGAAAATGAACGCAAATCTGTCATACAAGTTTTCGGAAAAGAGATTTACAACATTAGAAAAATATATTTTAAAAACTGTTTTTTTAAAGAGCATGTTTGATGGCTACAAAAAAGAAATGATGGGTGCAATTTGCGGAGGTTATATACAACCAACATTACACCTTTTCCCTAAAATTTGGCGTGGATTTATTGTTGAGAATGATAAAGGATACATGTTTTACTTATATAACTTGTGTATTACTTGTATAACTAGCAGAGGTACCCACAGGGTTGCCCAAGCAATGAACGTTTTCTAACTACGATAATGTAATTTTTCAAATAAGTGACTCGCCAGAAAATACAACATAACAATATTTCTTACTCACCTCCTATCAAAGTATTGATTGAAAGTGTTTTTTCAGTCAAACTTAAGAACTCCATGGTTTAAAATGGTTTATCCATGAGTAATATTCAAGGGACAACTCATGAAAAGATTTATTTTCAAATGAAATTGTCAGGGGAATAACTACTCATATCGAAATGTAACTTTTTTTATCAGAAAACCAATGTTGTTTTCGAATTAAACCACTATATACCCACAATTTATTGAAATTTCGTGGCCTAAGTTTCTTTTGCAGCCCTATGTCCGTCAAGGTCCTTAATCCTACCTGGGCTGAGAGGGGGGGGGGGGGGCTAATAGGTCAGAATTTCGTTTGACTATTTAAAATCTACTGGCCAATTCCATTCAAAAACTATAATGACGTGCGTGACGTCACAGACACCGTAAAGTATATTGATCGACAATTAAGAAAATGTAAACATCAGGAGTACATTAAATATACCATTTTACCTTATTAACAAAAATATTTTTGTTGCATTTGTGATTCATGCATGTATTTTGTGATCCTGTATTTTATAATACTGTAAAAAACGCAAGAAAACGATCAAGACTGGAAGTTACCCTGGAAAGTATTAAGATAATTACAATAGACAAAAAAATCGAATTAAGAATAATTTTTTTTTACAGAATTACCCCACATAAATTTTTTTGCTCTTGCGTTTTCGATTTGCTCTGTCCCACACAAAGAGTTTTCGACAAAATTTTTAAAATCTACAGATTTTTTTCGAAGATTTGAACTTTCTGGTCTGTAAAATACCAAATCGACACGTGACCAACTTCAAATTTTCAATATTTTTCTATATTATATTGACATAACCGCAAAGATTCATTGATATTTACATTGCAGTTACGAAAGTATTCAAGTTTAATGTGACCGACCCCAGGCAAAAATCTGTAATTATACACATAGCTACCTGTCTCTAAAACACTCCCTGTAAAAAGTACGAACGCCATTTGATTGACCTGAAGCCCTTCGATTCGTTAATATTATATGTTAAGGTACTGAAAAATCACAATGGTAACGGTAATTGTAAAACGTTGTATAGCGTTCTATTGAATTATAATTAAGTTACTTCCGTGTAATTCCAAGTTAATAAAATTCGATTATTTGATTTTCATTTTGTGCAAAAAAATTATCAGAGTTTAAGGCTTTTTTTCTAATTAGTCTCTATTAAGGATAGTCATCACCCCCGCTAGCAAAAATTTTTGAAAAAATCTTTTTTTACATAATCTAGTGTCATTTTTTATGAAGTTTCAGATTCTGGAATCAGAAATATAAAATTTCAAATATTTATTGATTTATTAGCAATGATATTCTAAAACTAAGTATGCAAATGTGCGAAACAAAATATGCGAATGTGCGTTTATCTCAGGAACGAATTTCACCTTTTTACTAGCCTTTCGCGCTTTATAAGTCCCCTTGGAAACGAGATACGATGACGCAATTTTTTTCATCTTAACCAATAGGCTTTTACGCACAAACGTTTGCCACAGTTTTTAAAAAAAATAAAAATTCGCTCCGCGAGGGAGAGTTGAAGGTGTGTTAACAGCAAAAAACACGTTTTTGTGGAGAGCTTGAACAGAAAGCTTTATAACTTTTGATCTAAGGCGTTTCACGAAAAACTGTGGCAAACTTTTTTCGGCAAGTGAGTGATGATTCGCGTGGTACAACTTTTGTGAAAAAAAAATGTGATAGAGGGGACTTATAAATCTTCAAAGGCAAGGCATCGTAAATTTGATCTTTTCTTTCTCATTTCCGTTATGCTTGTTATTATTATCCAACATTATATTCATTAAATAGACAATTTTATCAGCTTTCAGAAAATATATACTTTTGGTAGTTTAAATTAAACAGATTTTAAGATATCAAGCAAAAACTGAAATCATGCTGCAAGAGGTGATGACTATCCTTAAGGATTCTTTGGCCGTTTTTTTAAGAAAACGCCAATATCAACATAAACCATTAAAATCTTTTTATTCATCTCTCCTGGTTTATTATTAACACATTATTATCCGTTACACCGGCAGAAACGGAGGTCGAAAACACTGAGAATGTGGCAACAGAAAAAGCAATGACGGTTCGTATATGATATAAAAAGTCGACGATCGTCAAAATGCATGTTTCGATATTATTGGAAGATTGTTGTTATGACGGTGGTTATGGTGAAGAGATCAGAAACACTGAGAAGTAGTGTCGAAAGTGATGGTACACAGGACAAACGCATATTCGACTTACCAAGACTCGATGATTGAACTGAGCAGTGGTGGGGTTTTCGAAGACGTTTTTCCACCAAGGATTGAGTGCAGCGATGTCAGAAGGTATCCATCTGTCGGCGAACTTCGGGAACGAATTGTACACTAGGCCGCCATCCAACCCCGCAACGAAGGCCCCTAATGACAGACAGAGTATACTTTAGACTTTCAATCTATCCTCTACCTCTGCCTTCCTATAAATTAAATCGCGCAAACACTTCTACCATAAACAGTTTATAAATCCATTGTTATAGAAGGTCGGTCTTCCAATTCTGCTTACTAACTGATGGTCCTTTCCTGGGAAAGGCCGAAATATTTCATTTTAGGGTATTCTTCTTACTTTGCAAAATATCGTACAGGGACAAGTACAAGTCATATTTTATGTTATAGATGCAGAAGCAGTAATATCTTAATAGACAGGATAATATTCCAGATAGAAGTCAATGTCTACCGAAAACCTAGGCATTCCTTACACATCTCACCTGATATTGCTGTGATGAACGAAAGCGCCATGGAGGAATGAGCCACTTTCTTCAATACACCAATCCGCGGTGAACGTTTAATCTAAAGAGAATAACTATGAGTTAGCATGGCAGCAGGTCGGAGAGTGAACTGGTAAGTTTATTTAGTTGATGTTCCAAGATAAGTGGAGCTAAGTAAGAGTCAATAATTCACGTATAATAATGTCGGATGTTTAACCTTCTTTCGGTCATGTAACATGGCCATACACTTTAAATTCACGTATAATAATGTTGGATGTTTAACCTTCTTTCGGTCATGTAACATGGCCATACACTTTAAATTCACGTATAATAATGTCGGATGTTTAACCTTCTTTCGGTCATGTAACATGGCCATACACTTTAAATTCGCGTATAATAATGTCGGATGTTTAACCTTCTTTCGGTCATGTAACATGGCCATACACTTTAAATTCACGTATAATAATGCCGGATGTTTAACCTTCTTTCGGTCATGTAACATGGCCATACACTTTAAGTCGATATTATAATTCAGAAGGATTGTTTAAATTTCATCTCACATTGTTGTCCTCCAAGAGATGTGAGAGCGCCTGCCACAACAGACCACTGTACACTGTAAACGACATTGTGAGATGCGACGCCAGACGGTACTGGCTCACCCGTGGCTCGCTTGTGTTTGCGCTTGTTTGTTCGTCTAAACCACTTTTAACCATGTACCATCCCAACAAACCCTAAACCGTAAAAATTTAAAGAGTTTTGCAGAACTGTCCAAAAAATGTATTATACAGAATAGAATAACAAGGAAAGCAGTTGGAAAGATAACTGCTAATATAAAATAAGCAAGATTTAAATAAAAGACCTTCTACTAAGAACCATCATCACCTGGGCAAAGATCAGACTGCCAAAAACAACGACTCTTTGTTTCACGCCTTTGCTCAAATAACCTCGACTCCAAAAGTAAATGGCAGGCAAGTAAAAAGCAAGGCCTACACCGCGACCGTACATTCTATGGAACCACTCCATGTAGAAGATCGCTTTGAACTCCGATAGGGTCATATCACTGCGCGCTCTGCAACAGATGAAAGCTCATACGTCAGCAGCAGAAGAACCAAAGCATTTGGTGTTTGGTTTTCATTTCTTACAATGTGAAACACATATTTGAGTTTAAACAATTAAAAATTTCTAAATGACAGATGAATGGGCCGTTCCCATAATTATAAAATCATGAATACAACTACCAGAATCCTTTGCGTTAGATTTTGAATAAAACGAATTTTAATTTGAAAACACATTAAATAGAATAATATTAATAGTTAAAATAATTTGTGCTTAAAAATGAATCTTTGTCGTTAATAGTTCAATTTATTTTGTGGATTTAAAAGTTAAAACGCAAGGGATTTTGGTAGTTGTATTCACGAATTTACAATTATGGGAACGGCCCATTTTAATAAGCATAAAAGTGGTATTTCCAAGCTCTTCTCATATGTACTTTTTTGTATTTTTGAAAAATCGGCAATCATCGAATGTGAGAGTTCAATCTTACTTTTGCATTTAGTAATAGTAGAATCATCCATCGCCAGTAAATTGAACTCACATCTTAAACTCCGGAAAATCTTTGTATCGCTGAAACTCTTCGCTCCATTCTTGCTGCGAACGAGGTGGTCTCATTCCTTTAATCAAGTGCCAGTCAGTCATCGAAAGACCCGATCGTGTTAAGCGGGTCACCCCACCCGTAACAACCGCCCCAGCAACGGCCCCCGAACATCCAAGCAACCAGTAACCTGAAATTGCAAAATATTTGAAGACAATACAAACATCTTCGACCGTTTGAAATATCTATTGCAGACAGCGTTTCGGTGCATAATGGAGTCGAGGTATGAAATCTGACATAAACAAAAATACTAAATGGAACGCAGCATTCTTTTTAAAAGCCGATATTTCAATAAGCTAAGTGGTGTTTCAATTCGAATAGCGTTGCGCGCAGTTGACGTCACGGATTTTAGACCCCCCGCGAGACTCAGACAAACAAACTTCTTTCTCCTAAAGAACTTGTTAACTGACCTGCGAAAATTACACAAGTTGCGAACGATTCAACGTTACAAGAGTGTGCTAGTAAAGAACAAACGATTCCCGAAAGTGAAGCAATAATAGAACGAGAAGTCAATACCAATAGTGCTCCAAGAAGATCATTCTGAATCAAGAAAGCTCCAGTTAAATTTGTTGACTATGATACTTCAGGGTGACGTGCTAGTAACCTCTCCCCTTTTTCTTTATACGATTAATTATTAATTAAGTCAAGCGTTTCCTGTCGCTTACTATATTTTCTAAGCTAAGGAAAATGTTATATATTACTTTGTTTTATAGGTAAATAAAAGCCTTACACTAAACTTAATTTGGCTCTTTTCTGTAGTGACATTACATTGCAGTACTAGTAATACATATCTCAATGAAATGCTTCAATAATACTTTGATATTATATTAATATTGTTACAAAACTAGCATACTAGTTACAAAGCTACCACTACACCATCTCAGTTGCAAGAGGGGAAAGAGACAGCGGAATTTTCCTGCCTACTAATCTAAACTGTTTTACACGTTCATTATATCGCTCTATGTGAATTCTGGCCTTAGCGATCTTCCTGGTCTCTAGTTCCTCTGCTACGCTCAGACTCCTTCTCGGCGGTATTCTTACACTGACTTACAAAGGATTGAGCAAATCCTGGACAGTGAAACCTCTGTCAGCTAAAATTACATCTATTGCTTTTACTACCTTCAATATACCTGATTCTCTGAATATCTCCCTCAAAGAAATAGGAAATGAAGCAAGCACCCCATTTGGGGTGACAACAATTAGGCATTTAAGTGTGTTAGAATGCTTGTATGATGAGAAAGTGTTGCTTGCCTTGCATAATTGTGAGAAGCTTCAATGCGAAACTTGGTGCAGTCCACAACACAACAAATGTTTCTTAGGGTTTTGAAGGCTTTTGGCAAAAACTGCCTGAATTTGTCTCTCATAAACTCCTGCATGTCTCGAAATACTTTGTACATCAGCTGAATATATGTTGAAAAATCTTCCTTATAAGGGTTTCCTTGATTGTTCTATCAGGTGAACTTAGTAGCACTGCCAATGATTTACACAGTGTAACCTCTTCTTAACCTAACATTGATATTTTTCCATTCCTTGGGACGGTTTAGGAAAAGGTATAAACGCTTTCTTTCCAGCTGCTATCATCTCCGTCAAAGATTTGTGGAGTTTTTCAGATTACATAATGTCTAATTCAAATTATCAGGATTTATTTATTTCTCAATCTTTATACAGGATAAAAACATCAGTATTTACACATATACATTGCAAATTATATATATATATATATAATATATATTACAAATAAAAACTGTTATCCTAGTTTGTCCTGTTTGGAAGGGAGATAAGTAAGAATGAAAATGTATAGAATCAAAAATGGGGAAAAGGAACAAAAAGTGCGGTTAATGGAACTTTGATAAAACAGAATTTGATCAAATTGAGAATTAGATCAAAAGAAACAAAATGTTAAAACGATTTAATCAGACTTAAAATATCTATATATTTACTAAAAATGTGATTTGTGAGAGAAGATCGAAACTCAGCTGAGCCTTGTTTTGATCTTAACTCGCAAGGGAGCCTATTAAAAAATTTTACACCGTTAAAATAAAAACTATTTCGTGCAACTTCAAGTTTAACTAGTCAGTTTTATCGAAATATGGATATTTCTTGTAAATCGTTCATGTTCCACAAGATCAAAATACTAATTAAATATAAAACTTCCAGTTTCCCTATTTAAACATTTTTTCACTAACAAACAATTCTGTCTCATAATTTCCTATTGTACATCTTTAACATTTTTGTTGTTAGTGATTCTTCTTGCTCTGCGGTTAATGGATGATTTTGATTTCTTTACTGGGTAGAAACTGTCTCTGAAAACATTCTCTCAACAATGATTCAACAGCAAGACCAGGTTGAGTCTCAATATCAATATCTCCAGATAACATCAACAGTAGCATAAATAAACCTATCTTTGTTTCGATATGTCAAACATAATCCATTTCATCGATATACACAAAAGAAGAGAAACAAAAACTCTCTCTGCCAGTATACAAATCAGTTTTGTGAAGTGTAATACTAATTCCATCAGATTGTGTAATCCATCATGTTTTTCCTTTCGCATAGAGCAGCTAATACTTTTGAAATGTTTGTCTGAGTCTCGCGGGGGTTTTGACTCAGACTCATCTATTTTTAGAAACTGCGCGCAGCGCTAATATGGGTTTTAAAAAACAAAATAATTAAACAACAAACAATTAATAATATGTGATATCGGTTATCCTCTTACCAACCAAACGTCTTGACCTCCTGGCATGGGCTTGCATACCATCAGTAGAAAACTTCATTAGTGACATTATTTGCCCACGAATCATTGTGTCTTCTTCATTTGAAGGTAAAAGGAAAAAAATTAAAATAACTATCACCTCTAACATGATCAAGGGGATATTTTGTAAACTAATTGAAAACAAATAATATTGCAGCTCTTCTGTTTCTACAACTAAAACATTTTACGGGCACGCCACTGTGGAGATAATTTTCACAAAACAAATCCAATACCCAAGCAGTATGTCACGAGGTTTTGTGAATCAAACATCTAACTATATGACGTACATAACTGTACAATTTATTTATTAGTTATTTCAGTACTATTTATTCAGCAAAATTAATATTTCTGAGAATTATTGCCATGTATCAATAATTTAAAAGATGTGATGGAGTTTCAAGCTGGGAAGCACAACCATGACCATATATGTTGTATATATTGAAACAACTCTACAATTAAATTAAATATTATAAAAAAGTCCTGCAAACATAAAACCAAGTTTTTAGAATTAAAAAAGATGAACAATAAATAAAAAATATTATTGAAAAACACATTAAGAATATATAAAGTTATATAATGAAATATAAATATAATTGAAGACAGATAACTCATCATCCAGTGTCCAAACATCAATCAAAGCGGCATGAAGCCATGCGAGCTATAGTTCGGCTTTGGGGGACAGTTTGTTAATCATTGTTGCATGATACTTCTTCACCTGGGAAATGAAGCATAGTCACAGCATTTGTTTGCATATTCACTGCATACACATTCAAGTTTTTAGAAGAAATTTTAATTGTAATTTTATACACTAGCGACGTGGAACTCACATATTTTTTGTGCTCAGCGATTTTTTCTTTCGACATTCGATATTCATCCTGCAAATGCATCCTTCCTTCTTCTTTGATTTCCTTATGCAATCGTTTGCTCTCGTCCTCCCAGTGATTCAACTTGTCAATGCGCGTCTGAAAGTGCTTCAATTCGGTCTACAAGTTAAAAAAACATTTATTCTACAAATACATAAAAAACTGTAAACTGTAATGAATTTGTGTATAAATTTCTGTTTTTTTTTCACATTCCATCCCACACAACAGCAAATCCGACAATGCAAGACAGACATATTCACTTCAAAACACAATGTTGCTGCATAGATACACAAAAGTAAAAAAGAAACGGAATCTACTAAACTAAGAGAATCGTAAAGCACATTAACGAAAATGAATGTTTATGTACATTCTCACCTTAATCGATGCCAGTTCTTCTTGTTCAAATTTCCCCGATAGTCTGGCTCTATCCCACAGTTTAAGGACTCTTATATCATGGTAATCTGGGCTGTCCAAACGATCCCTCACCTTAAATGACACAAAGTACATGTATTCATGTCTCACATATTATTCAAAACATATATAAGATGTTTACATCCTACGAAAAAAACTTTGAATAAACTTTGCTTTCAACACTCACCTTTTCCTGCATTTTCTCTACTTTTTTATTGACATAGTTCATTTCATTGTTTAATATTTCTTGCGTTGGCTGAATGTTTGCATGGTCAGTGATATCGTTCTCCGAGGGCACGTCAACCATATTATTGCTATCTTTTCCCTCGACTCTCACAGAACGAGTGTGGATTACATTCATCTTCTCCTGCATATGTTGCACTTCTTCGTGGAGGCTACGCAACTCCTCCATGCTGTATGCTAGTGAAGTTTACACAATGAAAAAACAAATGGAAAGAAATTTTAATTGAGTAATTAAGTGAATTAATAATATATATACAGTAGGTTAAAATATATACACAGAATAATCCTACAATTGCAAAATTTGTGAAAACAATGTCACGAAAATTGTGTACATTCAAGTTTACTTTTAGGAAAAAATGAGAAAGATATAAAGGAAATCCTATGAAAGAAAAAGCATTTTATGAGAAATAAAAAAATATCCCACATGCAGCTAACGCCTGTTTCCACAGCTCATTAAGTCTTTCATCTGCAAACTGAACTTTTGAATAATCAGTTACAAGTATGTCTTCAAGATTAAATTCCTTCAACACATCTTTCAAATGCATCTCAACTGATTTCTTCATTTCATCGATGCCTGGCAATCCTTGAACAATAGTATAAGTGTTCAAAGTATAGATTGGTTTTGGTGGAAGACTACAGGGATTACAAATTTCATTTAAATCCCTTGGTTAAAGCTCAGGACATGCTATTATGGCTGATTTTCTACAGGTAATTAGATATGGACCATAGTTTCCTTAATTTTAGACAAAGCATTGTGATAAAATAGATATTTTAACCAGAGAGAACAACATTTGTATAAATACTACAGTGGTTACAAAATACAATTACAAATCTGCTTAGTCACACATTACCATGGAAATAGGTGGGGCTGTTAAACTATCTTTGATTCTCTCAGAAAGGTTTTGCAGTTTCAGTGGATGTTTGTATACTAATGAGAGTGCATGCTTCTCTATAAGGCATTTTTTTCTTTTGGATGACCACCGCAATATTATAACTCCTTCAAGAGTTTAATTACAATCATTGTAAACAACAATCACAGATTTCCTACTAAAATCAAACTAACTCAGAGAAGTGGCAATATTACCTTTTGCTGACAAGTGCTTGATCTTTATCTCTTCTTCATCAAGTTTGGAAAACTTCATCTTCAACTTTTCCAACATTTCTTGTGGTAACTTCGTTGCAGCCTTTTGAAACATGATGTTATATCGTGACAGACGAAAATCTGATGATGTAAGCGAAGCAGTGACACTCCAAACAATAGCAACAACTATTACCAACTTTAACATTGTATCTTGCTAGAATATAAATAAAATGAAAATAGAATAACAACATTATGGCCACCAAGACCATTATTTTACAATCCGTCAATCAATAATTATAATAATCATAAAAATAAGAACTGTGATACTTTTAAATAATGGACTAAGAAATATTTATTAATATATATATATCTTTTATCATGTGTACAGACGTTTCGAAACTGACGGTTCGAAAAAATATTTTTTTACATTTTTAAACTTTTATTAATTTTCGAAATAATTTTGTTTGGTTGTTCGAGTCACGAATCAACCAAGTGGTTTATCTTGGAACCTTATTACGGTTGCCTTGCCCCGCGACATGCATTTGAAATGTTTCCACACACTCATGTGGCGGAGCTTGTGTGTATTTGTTCAATATAAATTTTGTGATGAACTCTCTGATATGAGTGATTATTAAATGAAATTTTAAGTATTGAAGTCCAGAGACACGATGGCGAAAAGAAAGGCTCTATTATCTACTCTATGTATTTCTTTTAGACCTCCAAATAAACCATCAAAATCTATTTATTCATTTCTCTCCGGACATTTTAAAAGCTGCAACAAAAATCAATTTATTTTGTTGGCGACTTCAACATGAATTGTTCGAATTACGCAACCGCCAAAGTAAATTGCTTTCTACACATATCATTCTCCTACGTCATGTGTAATTAAACGTGAAACGAGGGCAACAAGAACATCTGTAAATTGTATGTTGCTTATAAGATGATTAACCCTTAGGTGATCTAAAAATTAAGAAAAACTCAGTTGATGTTTTAGTGAAAAGAATATTTTATTTCTTAATTTTTAAATAAAACATATCTGTAGGCAAATTAAAAAAAAAGTTGGATTCTAATCATAAATGAAAAATCTTTTAATATATTTTTGAACCGTCAGTTTCGAATCGTGGATTTGAAAACGGCCAGTTTCGAATTGGCAGTTTCGAAACGTAGTGGAATCCTTTTATCTATACATATATCTATCTTATTTATAATTTCATTAAATTATAATACACAAAAAACACCAAAAAGTCATATTTTTGTTATTAAGTATAAATAGTCTATAAAAATTTCCATGTAAAAATAACAAAAGTAACAATGAATAGGTCTAAAATCACACAAGTCTCTCAAAAGTGTAATTTAAAAATTCGCCCCAATCAGGTCGCGATTCAATGGTCATTTTGCTTTTGTTGATCAGTTTGAAACCACACTTTTGAGCCACCTTGTGACTTTGCGTATTTTCTTCATTACAACAAATATGAAATCGCTGACAGCCTAGTTTTTCAACAGCAAAAGTAATCAAGTTCATAATGGCTTCTTGCATGTAGCCTTTTCCTGTGTACGTCTTATGCAACCAATATCCAATTTCATAAGTCTTCATACTAACTACATCTTCAAGCAGAATACCACAGGCTCCAATTAATTTCATGGTTTCTTTCAAGTAAATCCGAAAGCAGAAGTGGGGTTCACAAGACACCCTTTCCAGGCCTTTTGCTGTTTCCTAATGGAGTAAATATTCGGTTATAACTTTTTTCCATAAATGGAAAATAGAATGTACATAAAGGGCTACAATAAAAATAACAAAATAAAAAAATAACCTTTCAACAATTCATTTCCAGTTGTAAAAATTTTGCTGGCATCAATTGAATTATTGATTGTAATACTCATAACAATCAGATTAAACAAAATAAACCTTTAATGTAGGGGGTGTTTTGGCCCAAGGTAGCCACGGTTGCAGAGTGTCAAACGAATCTAGGACAACTTCATTGACTTCCTTCGCATGGAGCTTTGCAGACAATCGTTTTAATATTAATCTTTCAGTGGAAATCTCAACCATATCGATTTCACTCATTGTTTGTGGTCTGTGAAAAGGTAGTGGACAACAACATATTCATTTTCAGTGATGTATACTTAGTTTTTCGCCGCTCGTCCCGTTGGACCGGTTGTAACATGTCTGTTAAGTTTTTCACTCGTCCGCAAAAAATATTGACTGACTAATTTTTTGAAGTTTTTACGCGATATTCAGTTAATCCATTCGCCATTTTACGTGGTTTAAAAAAAATTGATTTTCAATTATAATTACTCTATTTTATATATATCTCTTATTATTCTTTCGCTAACTTCTTTCACTGAATCTTTCAATTGAAGATGACCTATTTATACTAAACATGGTCATGCACAGAGTGCGATTGCCGTTTCATATATCATTGGCAACAGTCTATTCACAATTTTACTTTTTCACCGTATTTAATAGTCAGGGGAAAAATACACATTTATAAATTACTGACTGTCCCGTCGGACAGTTGGGATGTTACAGAATCAATTTTGCAGTCGCCCGCAAAAAAAATCGCTTGTCTCGTACCGTTGGGCGACAGCAAATACACACCACTGATTTTGTGTAATACTGCCCTACTGCACCATATCAATGAAAATAAATTCAAAATAGAAAAAGGCATTGATGGAACTATTTTGTATATATATATGGGATCTACTCAATAATTAACTTTAATTAACATTAATTTCCATGGAAATTTTTATGATGCGATATGTAGAATAAGAGAGGAAAATGCATAAAATCATATTTTTCATTTGTAAGCAATGGCAAACGTGCTGATAAACTAAATGTTCTTCATAAAAAGTTAAATAAAAAAAGTTGTTTATAGTCAAGACAAACTTGATCATCATGGGGAAAAAGGATATTTCCAATCAGTTTAAAAAATGTAACAATAATAGGATAATATATATCTGCAAAATAAATACAAAAATATAGTATAAAATAAGAAAGAATATAATCTGATAATTTAGCTGATTCAAAATTCATTGGTGAAGAAATATCAAGACTGTGCAAGGAACGTATCATATATCGAGAATTCATTTCTCCTTGGAGGCCACAAGTATTGTTGACTCCAGTGATACAATCAATATGTTCACTAAGCTTGACACCTATCCTATGCCAAATATATATAGCAAGAATGGTTAAAGAAATTTGACAATACCACTTCTTGACTGGAAATCGTCTAACCATCAGCTCCCCTGACATGCTAAGATCAAGTGTAGTATCTATTCTTATCAGTTTAATATCTAGTGCGCCAACATAGTCCAGATCATAATAGTCAACATCAGTGTATTAGACTGTTTATGTAAAACTGATCTTCTTTACCAAACAAATATACAGCATCTCAATTTAATTGCGTAAAGGAGTAAATGCTTTTCAGAAAACAATAATAGACAACATGATAAGCTGAAAGTCTGTGTGATACATTTGCTTATGTAGACAATATAATCGTACGTGGTAGAACCAAAGAAGAACACAATGAGAACTTCAAAATTTTATGACAATGCTAAATACCTATTATAAAATCTTAACGTCTTGAAATAAAAATTACAGTTAATTATCAATTCCACTTCACTTGTCTATGTTCCGTTCCACATAGAATATATATAAATAAAGAATTGTTTTCGGATTACGTGCCGACGGGACTGTTTCATTCTCCTATCAGACGTCGTGAATAGTTTTGCGTCGCAAATGTAGACAATGAACCTCTTGAAAACCTCAATGAGGTCACCTCGAAGAAGACGATAATCATGATTGGTATCTTGACTCGTGTTATAGCTGTTCTTCGCAACGTAAGTGGTTTGGTCCGCGTATCATTTTAGTTCATTTTGCAAGCGAGCATACAGTTCTCTTTGTTGACTTGGGTGTATGTGTGTTCAGTAAATCACAGGGCGCTACTCTGGGTTCGTACCCCCTTAGTTTTTGTTGTTTACCTATAACAACTTATGCAAAATATAATCTCGATAAAATAGTCTCGTTGATTCCAAACATATTCTAAATAATTAAATGAAAAGCCAATGTTGCTTTAATACCAATTTAGCTATGAAGATAGCAGTTTTAGTTGTAGGTTATAGGAGATGATCATCGGCAACTTTGTTTCAGAAGTTGAAAAATAAACGTTCTTTATTTATATTTTTGCTTCCATATATATTCTGCAAGGCAATGGGACCATTTCGCGATTGGTAGGTTCATGCATGGCTTTGAAGTTTGAAATTTGGCACGTTTCCACATAACTTCAAGCCGATTGCCCGTGACACCTGTGTTGGGCTCAACAAAGTTGTATGTGTGGTCACGCAAAACTCTTTGCGCAAGAATTCCCACATATCGCTCTATATCACCCAACCGGGTCGGTTCCATTGCGCAATAATTGGTAAATTAGTTTTAGCATAACGGAACAGGAATTAAGAACATAAAGGAAAATATAGTAACATTTATAGTAGGGCAGTCTGCAAAAAAGAGACATGAACAGCTTAAGTATCGGAAAGAAATAAAAATGTTAGACGATGTAAATGAGTTCCAGTCAATTCTAACTTTTGTTAATGTTCGAAAATACAGTATAATCCCGGTAACGCATTTGCAACCACATTGAAATTGTTAGCAAGAACTAAGGGGGGGGGGGGGGGGGGGGGTATGAAACCAGAGTAGCGCTAATTTCAGATCTTTATTTACTATTACACCTAGATCTAGCTCTGAGACAATGGATTTTAAGTCAGTGCATTTGTATTTAGACTCGTCGTAACCAAGTAGGTAATATATACAGTGATTGTTGAACTGTGCTGAATAAAATGTTGCGGGGTTACTTTGTGCCGGACTTACTTATGCGAATTTGGCGCATATTTGCAAGAGTCCCGCAAAATATTTCGTGAAACGGGGATACGCAGAACTAAGCACAGGCTAATTCCAACACGTAATGGACCAGACATTTTGTTCGAATTAATCGAAGTTGAGGTAAAAACAAGAATCTTGATAAAGATAGAAAATATTTCTTTTTTAGTCCCCAATATCGTTTACGTACGACTGGATAGTATTCCCTCGTCTGCAAATAAGAGAACATATGCGTATCTCAATAACTTGCAACAATTCATTTCTATCGGAAAACTCCACAGGTTCACCTTCAACTGAACTATCATCATCACTGATGTCTTCCATTTCTAACAGCCCTCCACAATTTGAGCATCAGTAGATGGAGATTGTACAGCTGAAACCTCTGCGTTGATATCAATAAAGGAAGCTGCCAGCTGCATCCATTTTCTATGCAATACGATAGGGTTGAACAGAATTAAAATCTGCCAACGCAAACCAATAAAGCTATGGGCTGAAAGGAGTTTTACAATAAACACTTCAGCAATTTACTAGGCAAGCATGGGATGCACCTCTATCCATAGAAAATTAGGAGCAATCAAGTGATGTAGAACGCTTACCACTTGACTATGACAAGTATAGAAATATTTTTGTCCATGGTTAAACAGACTAGAAAAAAACAGGCAATTTGTTAGATTGTTAGAGCATGCACATGACCTGTCTAGATACATTATATTCTACGCTACAAGCGACACTCCCTAACGTTAAAGCCGAACTATGCACATGTTAATGACATGGGTAGAAACCACTGTTAACTTTCGTGAAATTAAAACCTTGTCACCCACCACCAATAACCCTAGCACAAATGGGGACATTAAAATACACTAAAATACACTAAATTCTCCTGGGAGCCTCGTTAAAAAAACTCACACACGCACAAAAAACAAACAAAATGTGTTATATATCTGCGAAATAAATACAAAATATGATGCGTGATGTTTCTTTCATTGTCTTTTTGAATAACCAATAGAAAAGTTAATTTGATACTTGGATCCACTCAGCTTTGAATAGTTCACAAGGATGTCTAATGATGTCAATGGATTGCACCAAGCGTAATTCCAGACGAGCAACTGCATTTTGAGAGCTTGTATCTAAAAAAACACTATCTTTGAGTTGTACATTTTTGAACAGAATCACCTCAAAAAACATGAGGCAGTTTCAAGACATGAACTGCTTTTGAATGACGTAACTGGAAGTAAAATGAATAAGAAGAAGGCACCGTTATTTGCGAAATCCAGAGTTTTCTTCAATATGGCTTGCGTTGTAGATATAGCTTTCTCACATGCACACTAAAGCAAAGAAAAAGAAATGTGACCTTGTTGTAAACTATTGGTGTCTACCAATACCTTTAGATCATTTGGATGTTTGTGTAGCCATGCCAACAGTAGACTAGCCACCAGGTCTCCAGTTCCAGTGAATACAACATCTAATTTCGGGATTTCTAACCGTAGATAACGTTCCGACGTGTCTGTCGGAAAAACAACGTTAGTAATTTTTTCAACAAGAGTATTCCTACAGCATCGCGCAGAACGTCATTTTAATAATGAAACGTGCTTCCCAATTACAAAACGGAAACTACGACTTGTCCAAGTTGAATGTTTAAAAGCTCAAAACACCGTTTTTCGCACTGGTAAATGTGTGGGCAAAGTGTCATAATAATTGAACGACACCTTGTTTATTCGCAGCCATCAAAACCAACTTCGAAGAATCGCCAAAACATAAACTTGTCAACACGACTATCTCAGGGCCGATCTTTTGCAGGGCTTTCATTGCCTGAAACACATTTGAACACCGTGAAAAAATGAGAGAAAAAAATATATTTTTTCACAAAATCTTTGCTTACAAGCCAACACCATTCAATAGAAAGTATTTTTTATTTTGTTCGCATCCAACCAACTCACTTTGTATGCATCCTTCTCGTTTGATATTTTAATGCCAGTGATTAGTCTAAAGAACAACATCGATTCAATCACTAAACGTAACAATTCTTCTCACACCTTGAGTGTGTTAAAATAGCCACTATTACAATAATATCAGTTATTTATTCGAATTCCACAAACACACACAATCGATAAATTGATAGTAAATTAATAAATTAATTGTACAAAACAAATACGGAAAAATAATATTTATATGATGTTTATACTCAGCCTCAAATTGATTGGGTGTTGCTATATTTGCTAACGGCAGAATATCATCTCGATAAACCGGCAATAAAGATTCCGGCACATACTAAATGAATGAGATGTAATTGCAAAATCATCGTACACAGAACGGTATGTCTGAAAACAAAAGTTGCTCTGTTACATTCACAAACGAACAATTACTAATAATGTATGCAAGCAGTCAATGGTAGAAAAATTACGATTGAGAGAGACACACACCAAACTCTATAGGCGAATAGAATCATCGAAGCAATCATACTGACGTCATAAAAAGCACCTTAATGAAATCAATATCTTGTGCAAAGCGATAGAATAATTCAACAAATGTTAACTTACAAATTGACCATTGTCTCCCATGACAGGATCACAAACTACAAAAACATGTTTTAAATAATTAAACAATAATTCAAGTTGCATAATATGTCTAAGCCAACAACGTTAGGGATGGGGGTTTTTGTGTTGCCCTAGGTAGGGAGGTGGCTGGCATATAGGACAAAACTCTGTATGAAAGGATTTTTTGCGATAAAAGCGCCACTTATGAGGAGCATGACAAGAAATAATTAACCTTATTAGACTCCCTTCTACTATGGTAAGCAAGGAGATGTTTAGATATGTGAAATTCAAACATAAAAACAGAATTAAGCATAGATTCATTAAACACTCAATCTTAACTAACATACCTGCTGGGCCGAAATGTATACACACTTTATATATAGAAATGCCTTTAGTTTTTTCAAATTTGTCACGCAATCTCTGTCAACTTGATGTTACTCGTTATGCACTTCAACCTTAACTCGAAAATACTTATCAAAATCCCTTATTAATGAGCTAACATGAGGGAATCTGAACCTTTTCCATCTGTTTCATCATATTCAAATACCATGCAGGATTTATAGAAAAATAAAAAAAACAAATTAACGTGACTGATATCTGTGTCTCCAAATCCAACTATGAGTGTGGGCGCTTAATAGAGATGACTATTTATAGCTTTGCCGGTATATAATTACATGTCATTTTGGTAACATAGTTTATATTCCAAATTTAAGAATCTTTTAAAATTTGGGTGCTTCAAAGCTTTTCACATACCGTATATCAGGTTAGGATTTTTTTCTTTCAATAGTTTTGTAACTACCACCACTTCTTTGAGAAAGGATTCTGAGCCACAATAACCTGACGAATATAACTATAACATATACTTTTGAGAAAAGCAACTTTTTAAACCTTTTCACATTTTGCAAAAATAATCTAAGTTCTATAAGTCACTAAACTCTATCATTCATGTATATTTTTCTGTCAAAATTATAAATAATTTCAGTTATAATTACAAACAATATATGTACACTCCAAAATCAGCATATATGTGAACACTGCCATATTGGTCACTTAGCGATACCATGATGTTACCAAATTAGTTTAGAAATTTTCATACTACATCAATGTTAATCATTTCCTAAGCTGTGGTCTTTAAGTTGTTTCTTAAAAAACAGAAATTTAAAACCATCTACTAACCATGACTTCAAAATACATTGAGATACTGAACAGAAGGCAGGTTCCATAATCATATAGCATTAAGATATATATATTTATGATATGTCACAAAACAAAGATTAACAATTTGATTGGAAAAGATTCAAAGCCTACATTACCTGTTAACAGATGTGAATATGTATCAATTTTATTTTGGACAAGGCCATCAAATATTTCTTTTAAGCCCTCGGCATGCAAGACTTGGCCTTTGAAAACTCTATAGCCTAAAATAAACAAAAATATTTCCAAGAAATTTCAATCTAAAATGATTAATAAAAGAAACATTGATTATTAGTTCATTATTATTAGTTTTTAGCCACTCGTCCAACGTGAAGATAAAGAGTGGGAATTGACTGTTATTTCAAGCAAAATAAGAAATATTTAATCGTCAAATGCAAATTATCACTCGTCCGTTTTTATTGTCCTGTACCGTCGGCCAAATCTAAATATAGACCACTTGATTCGCGAAAGTTTGTCCATGCAAAAAATGTTGAAAAAAAAACAGAGAAGTGTTTGAAAGTTTGGAAGAGAGGTGGGGTCCAACAGGCTGTAGAGAAAGGGTTAGGAGCCCATTTACATTGAGAGCGAACAAGAAAAGAACAATCAATTTGTGATCAATGATACTTACATCACATAACATGAAATGAGAATGGATCAGAGTGGGAAGATGAAGACAGAAACATCTTTGATACGTTCGTCAAAGATAATGGATGACTTAAATTATAGTGCTCTTTTTAGTGAAAAAAACTGTATTTTCTTTTAAAAAAATAACATATTATATTTATTTATTTTATTAATATAATATTTATCTCTTCAAGGTAATATGATTTCAGTACTAATTGTAATTGTATGGCAGAATTCAGGAATTAATAATTGATTTTACAAATTAAAATACACGTTTAAATTCAAAAACACTTGAATAACAGAACATATACAATATCATTGTTGGATAGAAATCTGCCAACATTACCTGTATGGTTTGAAAGTTGCACTGAATTTATTGTGTCCACATCAAATTCTAAAACCTGTGTGTATAATATATACAACTGATTTATGATTAAAACATCACTTTCCATTAATAGAAAAACCAAAACTTATCCTTGATGCTTTTTCGGAAAAGGGAAACATAGTTTCTTTTAAGCTCATATGAAAATAGTCTTAAGTCTGGAAGACAAACAACAAAGAGGTCTATCTACATATAATATGTATATCAATGCGTCAAGAGTTGAGACATTAGCTAAGGGCAACAAAAGGTTTTAAAAATGGTAACAATAAATCACGCGTCTATATTAGTAAAATAACACAAGTATGTATCTTTCACTTAAGTGAAGAGAAAGGGAATCATTTTTCATAAAATAGGTCCTTGTTTTTTTTATAGGTAAACTTTGTTCCAAAAAAAACATTATTTATTAATTGTTTATTATTTGTACAATATTTTGATTGACCAGCCCAAGCCAATTAAACAGGGTGATACCCACCTCTTAGCACCGCACACAAACACTTTGAGTAACTTTTTGACAAATAGCAAATACTTTTATAAATATTGTTGCAATCTTATTTTCAGCACATATATTCGTATACATTAAAAATGTAATACTTGCCTGCAATGGAAAAGCAGCAGATTTATTTCCAACATATCCTGAAACTACATGACTTTGGATCGATAAGATCCTCTTTGAAAGCATTATACTCTGTATAAGTTCTAAAAAGCAAAACAATAAAAATTTTAAAATAAAAACTTTCAATTCAAGTAAATATTTTCTTTTTCTACAATTATACAATTAAACTACAATTTTCTTCTTAATATTAGTATGTATCACAAAAAAAAAAAATAATATTAATATTGATATGTTTGATATAAAAGAAATGAAACAGCTAATGAAACAGTGGAATCTCGTAAACTTCACTAAGGTATGCAGTTTTCCCTATAAAACAGTAACATGGAAATTTCACACACAAGTTAAATCTAGCTTTTGATTCCCTATGGTTTTAGAAAATAGACTACTGAGTTAGCGTTTGAAGTGTGGCTAAAAACATACACATTACGATTACAGTATCTATTATGGTAGCGCCTTAAAACTGCTTCGAACCAAAAAAAAAATGTTAGAATTTTTAGCTTGATAGTTGATCAATGGTGCTAATCAAACTGAACTCCCTTATGGCTGAAAAAAAAATAGCTAGGGGTGGGCGTGGCAGAAAAAGAATAGGGGGTAGGTTGGACGTTTTCAAAAGATGATACTCCCCATAATTGTGTAGGTTTAATCATCTGATAGTTTATTGAAACAGATGTTTTTACAGCTGGATGCCCTTCCTAACAACAACCCCATTCATAAAATCAAATCAAAATCAAATCAATATATTTCGTGCTTTTATAAAAGCATTGGGTAAATATCTGTGTACACAAATACAAATAGCACAGGAACGTTGCAAATAGTGAAACACTACAAAATACGCAACGACCTCATATCGATAATAATTCAATAGTAAAAGTATATCTGCAGAGTATGATCAAAAAGTCTAAATTGGAAGTGAAATGGATTTGATGGCGAAAAATAGGAATGAAAAAGTCAAAAAGCGAAGAGGAACAAAACAAAACAAAACAGAAACAACAACAACAACAACAAAAATAAAAACAAAACAAACTGAAAAACTGTATATATACACGTGAGATAAACTTCCCTATTATATAAGATAAAAAAGATATTATTAATTTTTTTCTCCAAAGTAATTAAGAAGGGCTTTTGAAAATTTACTTTTAGATTGGAACCGGTTCTGGTCCATTTTAAATTCTTTAGGCAGGGTATTCCAGTCACGGATACATTGATATGTAATAGAATTGATACCATATGTAGATGTATTTTTTATGGGGTACTAAGAGGTTGTTGTTTTCAACTGACCGTAGATTATGATGGTCTCCAGTTCTTTTCATAAATATGTCATCAAACACAGGGGGTAGTCTAGAATTTTGATGCTCCCATACTAACAAACAATTGAGACTATGAACTAGATCATGAAAAGGGAGTATGTTAGAGAGAGTAAACAAGATGTCAGTGCTACATTGAGGAGGTTGAAAGAAGATTAAACGAAGAGCATTTTGTTGAAGAGAAGAGATTCTGCGAAGGGAAGTTTTATGAGAATGGCCCCAAACCTGGCAAGCATATCTGAGATGTGAATTAAAGATGGCATGATAGATGTTTAATAGTGTATCGAAAGATACATAGTGCCTGACCTTAGCCAACATTCCGTTAGAGCGAGACAGTTTTAATGAGATATTATGAATATGATCTTTAATAAAATTCAAATTCTCATCTATATGGATACCAAGATATTTAATTTTGTTAGATAAATTAATTTTCTTTCCGCTTAGCCTGAAATTTAGATGTTTAGGGATATTTACATTATTTTTTTATTAAGAAGAGTATTAAGGGATCTAAAGATAATTATTTCAGTTTTACTAACATTTAGAGAGATTTTATTGGCTCGAAGCCATTGCAACAGAGTTGATAGGTCATGGTTAATATATTTGTTTACTTTTTTAAGAGATTTATTTATTATCAATAAGTTAGTATCGTCTGCAAAATGATAGCAAGATGAATGTGATATAGATTTGTTTAGATCGTTTATGTAAATGAGGAAGAGCAAAGGTCCAAGTATGGAACCCTGGGGGACTCCTACATTAACAATGTGTGTGTCAGAGAAATGGTTATCAATGGATACAAATTGTTGACGGTTAGAAAGATAGGAGACAAACCATTTGGAAGGTATACCTCGGATACCATAGTAGTACAATTTGGAGATTAATATGTCATGGTTCACTGTATCAAAAGCTTTCTGCAAGTCCAAAAAGACACCACATGCATACTGACCCTTATCAAGAGCAAGTCTGATAGATTCGGTAATTTCAATTAGGGCATGTGTTGTTGAATGCTTATTCCTAAAACCAAACTGATACTTGTACAAACATTTGAATCTAGATAAAAATGAATAAAGCCTTGTGTGCATAAGTCGTTCAAAGATCTTGCTGATATTAGATAAAAGTGATATGGATGTAGTTACAGCAGTCAAGTTTGGATCCTTTTTTAAAAACAGGGACGACTTTAGCAGTTTTAAACAAGTCAGGGAAGATGCCTTTTTGGAAGGAATTATTGATAATGGTGCTGAGGGGATTACATATAGATTTAGAAACTAGTTGAAGGAGTGTTGTAGGTAGACTATTGGGGCCTGTGCTCTTTCCTACTTGTAGATTTTTTATAAGGTTATCAACCTCTTCTTTAGTTGTTGGTGAAATGAAGAAATTATTGGTATTAGGTTCAAGTAAATATTCTTTAAAATCCATTTTAGACTTTTTAATTTTATTTGAAAGCTTGTATGCTATGGAAGAGAAAAAATTAATAAAATGGTTGGCAATGTCCTTTTTGTTTGTTACAATGTTATCATTTATGTTAAGACAATTTATATTATTTTTAGTTTTAGATTTAATGTTTATGAGTTCTTTTATGCTTATCCAAGTCTGTTTTATATTCTTAATGTTCTTATTGAAAAAGGAAATGTAATGATTTTTTTTACTTGTTTTAAGGAGGTTGCTAATGTTATTTCAATATATTTTAAATTTTTTATAAAGATTATTTTTAGTTCTTATGTTAGTAGCTTTGAGAAATTTTTTATGGATTTTATTTTTTATTTTAATAGATGTTGAGATGCCTTTACTCACCCACGGTTTGTCATGGTATTTTAATTGTCTTTTAGTTAGATTTTTATACGGAGCATGTTTATCTAGAATACTTTCAAATTGTTTAAAGAAAATAGCTACCGAGTCATTTACATCGTCAGTCTCCTTAATATGTAAATCCCAGTTCACACAGGAAATATCATTTACAAACTGATCTTTTTGAAACCTTTTGAAACAGCGTCGACTAATGGTTTTCTTTTTAGATTGATTGTTACTTCTAAAATTTTGGATAGTTATAAACTGAGGCAGATGATCAGAAATTGTAACATTTATATTGCCAGATGTGATATCTTCACTGTAGAAATTAAGAAAAATATTATCAATGAGAGTTTTTGAATGGGATGTGATGCGAGTTGGGTACAAGACAAAAGGAAAAAATGTGTTTGAAGTTAAAGTATCTAGGAAATTGGCTACAATGCTGTTTTTTTTCATGTTGGAGAAAGTCAATGTTATAATCTCCCATTAACATAAACTGTTTGTTTTCTAAAGATATTTTTTCCAATAAGGGACCAAAGTAATTTTTAGTAAAGTCGGATGCACACATTGTGGGATGACGATATACACAACCGATAACTAAATTAGTTCTTCCGGGATACATTAGTTCAATGAAGCTAGATTCAAGTTCCTTTGGTTTATAAATGTTTAGGTCGTTGCGAAGTTTAAAATTTAACTCAGTTTTAATATAGATGAGTGTTCCACCCTTTTTAGCCTCAGTTGGTGTGTGAGTCTAAGTGTAGCCATTTATATTAATGTCAGTTATGGAATGATCATTATTTTGGAGCCTTGATTCAGAGATGGCAATGATTTCAGGTTTTATATGCAATGAGTTTATTAAAATTTCAAGTTCAATGAGATGATAAGATAAAGAAGCAATGTTGAGATGGAGAAATGTGGAAGAAGAGGAATTGGTGAGGTTATTTATCTCAGCAGTGTCAGCATATCTACAGTCAATGGGAGTGTCAAGATTGTTTATGTTGTTAAAGAGAGGGAAGTTGGGAAAATTGTTATTACTATTAAATGAAATGTTGTAACCAGAGAGAGTGGATTTAAATTCAATATCATTTATGTTACTGAAAGGAAAGATGCTTTTGGAGCAGTATATACAGTACCAAGGGTCGGTATTTTCAGCAAGTTTGTCATAGTTTTTTTTATCAATCCCATTACATTTCATATGTATCCATTGACTGCAAGAATCGCATTGAAGAGCCCTGTGGTTTTTCGCTACAGTCTTTTTACAACCTTTGCATGGAAACCTTTTAATCATATTTAGAAAAAAGAAAAAACACACAGAATTTGAAATGGCCTGTTAATGAAAATGTGTACTTCTAAAACCTCCAAAAATGTGCAAATAACTATTTGTTAATTTTTGATTCGAAACAAAATGTTTGAAATGAAAAAGAAGAAAGATGGCAATTTTAAATCGTAAAATAGACTTAATAAATAAATTTATCAGCTGTCAGGTATCTTCTTTCTCTCTATTTCAATTAAAGAGTAGTCCTTGTACAAAACAAAGCTCTTGTCTGACTGCAAAAATTTTACCATTAGCCGAGCAGGGAACGCGACATGGCCGCTAACTATCTTCCGTTCTTTTTTCAGATTTTTCCTAACAAGAAGAGCTTGATCTCTCCTCCATGTTGTGTCGGGACCATATTTTTGATCTACGATCACGTGACTGAATTTGGCCATGGTATCTAATTGGCGGGATTTTTTAAGAATATATTGGCATACGTCCCAGACATAAAACTCAGCAAAAATGTCTCTCTTTCCGGTCTTAAATTTATTTGGCTTTGATCGATGAGCCCTTTTGATCCACGTGCTTGTGTCAGCGAGATCATCACCACATATGCCAGCAAGAACTTCCCCAAGCAAGGTTCTGGTGTTTGACCAAGATTCATCGCTTTCCTCTTTGATTCCCTTGAAAACAAGAGTGTTCCTACAGGAGCGATTAACTTGGTCCTTTAACTTGATATTTAGTGCCTCGTTCTTCTGTTTTTCAAGGGATAGATCTTCTTCGAGCAAATGAATTTTAGAATTTTGTTCATTTTGCTCGATTTGCTGACTCTCAAAAACATGTTGGATATTCTGAAGATCTTTTTTGTTTTTTGTTGCTAGATCGAGTGCTTCACGTGCGGTCTTTAGTGCATCGTCAGCCGTTTTTTTTATTGCAGTAATTTTCTTTGATAGTTTGTCAAATTTATCGTCAAACTTTCTTGATAGTTCTTCATTGCCGGAATCAAAATGCTCAATAAGTTCCCTTTTTAAGCTATTGAGTAAACCTTCAATATCCGCTTGCTTCATTATTTTGAGGATTTTCAATAATTTCGCACAATTTTTGGAGAATATACACTTAGAACATCATTATAAAAAGTTTATTGAAAAACTATGTATATATATCAAAATATCAAATGTGGGTACAAAGTGTTGAGAAATGGCCTATGGCAGATATACTTCTCCTACAAAGTACCACTTCGACCGCTTGCAGCGACCCTCGTGGGTATGTAGGTTTTTAAAGCTGCTGTAGGGTGCAGATCTCAATTTATGACTCACAGAATATTGAAAAAATAATAATTTAGATAATTATAAAACTGAAAACAGATGTTGAAGAAATGTTTCAATTTTATGATACAAGTATTTTATGAAAGAGTTGATGAGTTGAATTTTTAATTATATGTAATTATAGTGGAAAAAGGTAGGTAGAAAATAATGAGTTACAGGAAGTTGAACTTTTAATGGTTTTAATGGGATGTAATTGTAGTGGGAAAAAATGGTTGGGAGAATGTAAAGGATGATCAACCAAAACACACAATTTCTGGTACTTTTTCACTAATTTTTTACCAAGAACAATGAAATTTATATGCCAACAACCAGTAAGCCAACAGTGCAGTAAAACCAAAGAAATAAGCACAAAAATAGCCCCAGATCAGCATAAAAACAACAACAATGTTAATATAATTTTGCAGCTTTTTAAGCACAACCTTCTACTAAAAGCAAAAGCAATCAATTTAAGGAAAAACAGTGATGAGTTAACCCACACAAAATACCAACTTCACATTTTAAACTCTGTGACTGCTGTGCATAAAGGCTTATGTCCATGATGCCAAAGATGTTACATGACCCACATACCTGTATTAAGTACCATAATCTATTTAAAATAAATTGCAGCATTGAGTATATTTTCAGAAAACAAAAAGATTAATTTCAATAACACATTCCAATTTGCAAGCCAGTGAAAAATGGGGGCACAATGGGCCACCCAGAAATGTATGTTTATCTTATAGACGGTCACAGAATACATTCACAAACATCAAAAATGTGATTCAACGTTGACTTTGACAGATTGTGAATGATAATAAGAGCAGCGTCTCAGAAAACTGGTGTAGCCAAGGAAACATTTAGAATAATGGTAAAACAGCCAAGACAGGAACGCAGTGCAGTCGGTTTCAATCAGTTTTGTAAGATGGCGTGGGAATGCTGATTACTGTGGTTGATACAGGATCAAAATTTGGTTGGCCTTTGGTGGTCCATGAAGGTGCTGTATAATTGTTTGACGCTCCACGAAAGGGAAACACCATCGTTGAGGCCATTGCCAGTATACAGTCCACAAACTGAATGAACCAGTGGAGCCCTTGCCAATTCAAGCTGCAAAAAGAAGCATGTACAAGTTGTAGAAGGGTGTTAACATCAATTGAAGTTGCAGAGGGGTCATTCCATATGAAATCTACAATTACTGAAGTGCCCATGAGTGACATCTCAGATTTAATTGAAATTTATGTCATGTAACATCTTTGACCTCATGGATATAAGCACCCATGCCCTTTATGCACTGCTGCCACGGAGTTTAAAATGCAAAGTTGGTATCTTGCGTGGGTTAACTCACCACTGTTTTTCCTCTTACTGCGGTTGGCGTTAGGAAGGGCATCCAGCTGTAAAAAACATCTGCTCCAATGAATCATCAAATGATTAAACCTACAAATTGTGGGGAAAATCATCTGTTGAAACCTCGTCTAACCCATGCTAGCATGGAAAATAGACGTGAAAAATGTAAATGATGATGATGATGATGATTAGTGATTCAATGGGAAAAAAATCATCCTAAAAATCCCAGCTTTGTTGCTCCAACAGATGAAAAGTTATATTGCATGTCCGTCGCGAGCATAAAGCTAGAATTTCAAAATTTCCAAAATGATTTTAGAGAAAGGGGTCTGGAAATTTGTTAAAATACCCTGGAACAGTCAATAAATATGATATTTGGAAAAATCTTCTTGATTATGGAGTAATAATGCAAAGATCCAATCCCATATCATTATTTTAAAGATCATTTTGGCCGAAGATTACTCAGATCGAGTTGTACACACCAAGGGAAACATTACGGAGCAGCAACGATATAAGTGAAAGTGAAATAAGTGAAAGACGATACCCCTGGGACATTTCAGCATGATACATATATACAATTCAATAGCTTACCTAAAGAACTTAGACACTGTGACAATATAAAAACATTTTCTTCTCTTACTAAGAAAATTTTAATTGCTAATACAAACTAATTTTATTTATTTATTATCATACATATGTAATTAATATATTTTATATACCTTTTCATTTTATTTTAAGAGCTATTGTAAATATGGATATGCCCATAATATACCTTTTATTATTTTTATTATTATTATCAAATTGTTTTGCTTTTCAACTCATATACAGAAAGGAGTTAAATTAGAACCTCAAATTTGGCATGCAAGAACTTCGAAGTATATATATATATATTACTTAATTGACAAGAAAAAGGAGCTGGCCAGCAAAAAACTATCAAAGAAATAGGCTTCTTCAGAATCAGACATGTTGATCTTTAAAAGTCAAAAAACAATGTTGAAGAAAAACATGAGGCAGCAACAACATCGTACATCCAATCAAACTAAATGTAAATCAAATTTGTAGCAAGTATCAAAACCACCATGTTAAACATGTCAAATTTCAAAAACACTAAAAAACGGTCCATTGCACCCACCCCCACCCTATTACAGGCGCGATTATGTTTTGATTGTATGCAATCAAGAATTAATTTCACATACAATAACGATGCGATCTCCACTAATAAGTCAACATGGACATTGTTGGTCAATATGAAATAACATGTTTTTATTGTGCAAAAATGTAAGAATATAACAGACACTACACTGCATGACACTTTGAAATCTAAAATATAAAGCAATCCTATAAAGCAATCAGTTGTCCTCGGACATAATGGCACGTATTATTGCCTAAGAAAAGCACGTGCTTCAACCTGTTTGTTTTCTTTTTTCAAATGCGTTGAATTTTAATATACAGTTCAATCCAGCTATCTCGAACACGCGCTATCTCGAATATCGCGCTATCTCGAACAAAAGTCTCGGTCCCTTCAGCATTTACAGTCCCGCTAACTAAAATTTGTCCCACTATCTCGAACTCCGCTATCTGTTAATTTTTGGTCCCTATCAATGCATTACAATCGTTATCTCGAACTTTTCAGAAAGTTTTGCTCATAGAAACCAGACATCCTGAATATCGTGTGTTTTTTGTCAGTTTCAGTTTTCGAATGTTTTTCGAAGACAGTGTTCTTTTAAATCGATCGTTCCGGCAGTTTAGTTTAGTTTAGAAAAAATAGAAAAATATAAACAAGTACCAATAACAAGTTACTTTGTAAAAGAAAAATAAATCTTCACTGACATACTCTTATATATTATTTGTGCTTATTCTGCTTTAGGTATCTTAGAGGCTTCTTTTTGGCATCATTTTTTCCAAAATTTAAGTTAAAACCCCGCTATCTCGAATTTTTTTCTAGTGTAACCCGTTATCTCGAAGTTGCGCTATCTCGATAATCTCGAACTATTTGTCCGGTCCCTTGAGAGTTCGAGATAGCGAGATTCAACTGTATATATAATTTACAATAATAATATTTACATTTTATAATATATGCATAAAAGCCTACGATGTTCCATCAAGAAATTGATAGAGAAAGTATTTTTTTTCTCGTATTTAAATATTGTATTTTATTCGTTGTGTGCGGTTAAAATTTAACCCTGCTACCGACAGTTAGTTTATTAGACCAGACGAGGAGAGAGGTCCGTTGCGACCCAAGAAGGTCAAAACTACAAAACTATATATCGAAGAAAAATTGATACTATAAAATATTTGGACGGCAGGTTGTTGTATGTATCAACAGAGAAATTTCAATTTCTGTTGGAAAAGGAGTGTGTATGTCAACTGAAACTGGAGGGAAAGTAAGCTTGTGTGTGTTGTTGGAGTTTTAAAGTTTATGGATTTTTGCATGTGTTGTATCCCAACTTAACGCAATTTAGGGACGGAGGAATAAGCGGTGATAAGATGTTAAGGTTAACAGCTCCAGTAGCATAGCCGGTTAAAGCGACGTACTTACTTATGTCAGTAAGGAGAGTTTGAGCCTATCCTACAGCAACATTTAAAGTAGTAAATACCCAATCGTTAGTAAACATCACGTTTTACTAACGATTGGGTATAAATAAAGTAGAAATAATAAACAACAGCAATGTTTCTAGAATTAAGTGACGATTACCAAATTGCATTACTAGGTTAACTAAAGCTAGACGTTTCCCGAGTCTCGTTTACAAATATTGTACCCAAATTTCTGCATTTACAATATAATGAACAGGTCGTACACATCTGTTTGGACGGTGTCATTGAGGTATTATGTCAGTATGTTCAAAAGTACTTGCATCATTAGTCGTATCTAGAATTAGGAAGACCTATGAAACCAT
The DNA here is from genome assembly GCA_963930725.1 of Candelabrum cocksii. NCBI lineage: Eukaryota > Metazoa > Cnidaria > Hydrozoa > Anthoathecata > Candelabridae > Candelabrum > Candelabrum cocksii. The sequence goes on from OZ005665.1 coordinate 4,737,891, forward strand.
TATAACAAATTGCCAATTTGGTTTTAGATCTAACAGGTCAACAACCGACGCTATCTTTATTTTGCAAAATGCCATCAATGTATCCGATAAACCCCTTTTCCTATGTTTCATAGATCTGAAAGCAGCGTATGATTGGATTAATAGAGATATGCTATTCAAAATCTTTCATATACGACAAAAGTCTTCCGTACTGGTAAATATACTAAAAGTGTTCTACACTGGCACATCGGCAGGATTTAAGGGATCTAAGATTCTTTTCATACCTTTCTCTGGTTGCAGACATGGTGGAGTTGAATCCCCTGTTATTTTCCACATTTATTTAGATTTTGTTCTAAGGTATAGAGCATGAAGTTCTGCAAAAACACCGGTGTCGCGATCAAATAGGACTCGTGAAATTAATTCAATTGTTGTTTATTCACCATATAATAAAAATACAAAATTACATAGAAAAAAACAAATTACAAAAAACATATGGTTGGTGTCACTTTAATTAAGACTTTTGAGTCTAGATTCCCCGGGAAATAAGAACCTTAAGAGTTTAAATTTACCAGGAAATGAAGAGTGGATCGTTAAATTAAGACTCCAATAATCTCTTAAAATCCAAAGATCATTTTGCTACATAGTCAGAATTTCCCAGGGAATTGGGACTTCTATAGAACAACAAAAAATTTCGACGGAACAATTTCCAATAGCGAGAATTTGTAAGGATTATTTTTTCAAATTGGTGACAGAGAGATTTTTTAATATTTGATAACCATGAAATGTTAAACACAATACAAACAATGAACAATGATATAGTATTAAAATGTGTTTTTTTTAACCAGTAAAGTTCATAAGATTACTTAACCAGTGAAATTAAGTATGTAGGGATTTTTAACATACTTATGGTTTAAACAGATTTCAATGAATAATCTATATTTGAATCAAAACATGAAAAATTTAGGTTTGTTTCTTGAAACATCAACGGCTTTCTAAATTGTTGGGAAAGGATAGAAGTGAGCAACTGTCAAGCATATCATAAAGTGATTGCAAAAATTTAATTTAAATAATTCCGTGCAGGTATAGTAGAAGGGTATGTTTTATTTCTACGATATTCTTCTATCTATGCTTTCTTGCCTTCGCCATGATGCAGCGCACGTGTGTTTATTTGACACAAGTTACATATTGTATTATTTTCACATGCTTTCGCGTTCGAATAGACTTTGATTTACAATAGAATGACTTACCATGAAAACAAGACTTGAAAGTCTTAATTTGCCGCACTGATCCTAATTTCCCAGGAAATTATGACCCGTGACGTCAAAATTTACCGGGAAATTAAGACTTTGAATTCTTAATTTTCTGGGGCCTTAATTTCCCGCTACAACGGTCTCCTTTCGTATCCCTGGACACCGCTCGACCCGTCAGCAACGTAGCACCCATCATCATTGATGGCATTAGAATGATACTTTATGCCGATGATATTGTTTCACTCTGGCTCAACCTCTCCGATGGGAAATCATTAGTACCGTAACTAGAACCATGTCCCACAGTCAATAACACATCCTCATTGATGGAAATCGCTTTACAACACTGCGTAAACGAGAGATTCCTCACTAGAATCAACAAAGGTACTGGGAATAGAACGGTGGACATGTCGTTCAGACCGTTTTATTATTAAAACGAACACATGAAACCAGAACCAAATCCAGCCTCGCTCGCTAGTCTGTGCCGAACATGTATCCATCATGTACAAGGTCTACACCCAGACACTAAGATGACTGGAACAGCCAATGCAGCCACCATCTACTACATCATTAAAGAACCGAACAGCGGAACACCCAGTCAGAAAATCTACGCAAATACGTCGAATGCCCGCCAAATGCAGGGACTATCCCTATGCAATAATTGTTTTTGAGAAACATGTGGTTAATCTGATAAAAATTCGTTTGAAATGATTGTGTAAATGGAAAGAGGATCAACAATGAATAAATGTTGACTCAATAGAAAACGATAATGCAAACGATGCTTTTACTTTCGTTATCCATTCAAAAGTAAGCGTAAATCCTCTTAGAGTAATGAAATACATATAGTTTCGACTTACGAGGAAACTGAAACTACCAACAGATGTTTTTTCCTGTCCTTCTTTTAGATTATTTAACATGAGTTTTTTTTCAGCTAACCTAATATTTGTAATATGTCGTAATCGTAAAAGCGCTTCAAGTGACACTTTTCCATTTTTTCCCGCCTTTCAGGATTAGATACATAAATTTTCTTTCAAAATTAAATACATAAATCCTTCTATATTATAAACACACTTTTGTTTACATTTTAAACGTTACGTTTCCTTCCTTAAACTAAACTGTTTTTATGTTCAATACGAACAGAAAGTGAGATGCATTTCTACACTACACTCTTGTATCACCTCGCCCCGAACTTGCTAACTCTATCAAACTTCGGGCACGTTAAAAAATCATCGACTCAGCTATCAGTATTTCATTGCAAAATGGAACAAAAATTCAGTACATTGATAATATATTATTTATATATTGTTCGTCCAGGGGATTGCATAAGCACGAAGTTTGTAGAATATGAATTAGGCCACAACCATGGCACTACTGTGGACTTTGCTAATCGTTTAGGAGAGGTCTGGGCTCTCATTTAGGAGAGGTCTGGGCTCTCATTCAAAATCCTATCATAATTGTTGGGCCTAATATGGATGCGGAAGTAGATGAGTCTGTTAACGATTAGAAAAACCAGCAACGTAAAGTGTTTATTTAAAAATGTTTCGTGTTTCATATGGAGGACATGTTACTTGACATTATTCGCAGATTCGGTGCTTCCAGGTTCAACAGTACATTCAGTTTTGTGGGGAGTAATGTTTAACAATGTTGGAGCAATGGGTTTACTTTTCACTGTAAACCATAATTTTCAATTGATCCGAATATTGGGTCACATGCACAAAATGTTGAATAATCGCGGAAGTGTGCTAAAGAACGAAAAAAACGCCATAATGGTACCTTGAGAGCTATGTTACACTACAATGGTACCCTGAAAGCTATGTTACATTACAATGGTACCCTGAAAGCTATGTTACACTACACTGGTCATACCCTGAGAACTATGTTACACTACACTGGTCATACCCTGAAAGCTATGTTACACTACAATTCAATTCAATTGTTGTTTATTCACCATATAAAAAATACAAAATTACATAGAAGAAACAAATTACAAAAAATATATGGTTGGTGTCACTCAATAGCATAAAGCTGAACAATGTAGTGACACCACAGTAGAAATATACCTAAAAAATATCTAGAAAAAATAAATATTATATAATTGGCAAAGATACACACAACATAAAATACAAACCACCAAGCAAAATATATATTTGTTTAATAACACAAGCTAAACAATTGATTTACCCCTAATGCTAAGTTTGACTAAATTAGAAAATTGTTTACTGTTTAAATCAAAAATAGAATTTAACCAATGCATGCTTTTATAATTTACATCAAAAATATTTGTAATGTCTCTGATTGAATTGTTCCAATCAATTCAATTCAAGTAAATATTTTCTTTTTCATAACTACAATTTTCTTCTTTATATTAGAATGTAGCACAAAAATATGATTAAATGATAATAACAATGATATTGATACGTGTTTGATTTCAAATAAAAGAAAAGTTCAGTTGATGAAAAAGTGGAATCTCGTAGAAGGTCAAAATCGACTTTATCATCGAGAACCAATTTGAGCTTTAGGATTAAGAGTCGTAACTATAAATTAATAAACTAAAAATATATATATAATAAAATAACGCAAATACTTCAAATCAAATTAAATAACAATTATTTAAATTATATTAAGTAGAAACAATTAAATTCAAAAATCTATCAAATATATTTTAAATCAAAAAAGTGACAATTTTATTTCGTTTATACTTAAAAATACTTATAAATATCTTCTAATTTTAATAAAATGTATTTTGTCTTATTTTTAAAAGCAGAGAGAGAAAGAGAATCTTCCAAATTTTCAAAGTTTGAATGAATTAACTCATTCCATAGTTTAGGGCCACGAATTGAGATGCAAAATTGGCAAATTTTAGTTTTACAAAAAGGTTGTACTATTACTCCAAATGATCTTGTATTATTTAGATTTGGTTTAAGAGTATAAATTCGGTCAAATATATTGGGAACTAAATTATATTTACATTTATACATGAAATTGACTATCTGAAATATATTTATTTCGTAAACATTCATTGCTTCCATATCATCGAAAAGAGGCTTTGTGTGAGTAAACTTGTCTTTAAAGTAAATGACACGAATCGCATGTTTTTGTGTTTTAAAAATCGATTTTAATTTGCTTTTATGTGTACTTGCCCACACTAAGTTTGCATAACTTAGATGGCTGTGTATAAAAGAAAAATAAAGTTGTTTTAATAATTTTGTCTTTAAAATATTTCTAGTTTTGTATAATATTCCTACACTTTTAAATATCTTGTTATTTATTAAGTTAATATGGTGTTCCCAAGACAGATTTTCATCAACTAACACCCCTAAAAATTTAATAGATTGTGTTTTTTCTAATGTTTTATTGTTAATGTGGAGATTAGGTAGATTTTCTGTGACCATTTTCCTTTTTGAATGAAATACTATATATTTAGTTTTATCTGAATTTAAGGACAACTTATTGCTATGAAACCACGATGATATTTTATTTAACGCAATATTCATTATTTTGAAAGCATTATTTATATCCGAGGTTGAGGTGAACATGTTTGTATCGTCTGCAAACATTATGAAATCGATATTTGGAGAAGAAAAAGCTAGGTCGTTCACATAAATTAAAAACAATAATGGGCCAAGAATTGAGCCTTGAGGAACACCACATAATATTTCAAGAAAAGCAGATGCACTACTTCCATAAAAGACGCATTGTTTTCTGTTTTGTAGGTAACTTTTAAACCATTTAAAATAAGTATTTGAAATTCCGTAATGTTGTAATTTTTTTAATAATATTGAATGGTTTACAGTGTCAAAAGCTTTCGATAGATCTATAAAAACACCTAATGTATATTCGCCATTTTCAAAGGAATTTGATATTTTATCACTTAATTCTAACAACGCATGTTCAGTGGAAGTGTTTGCTTGAAAACCAAACTGTTTGTTGTAAAACAGCTTGTTTTTTTTAAAATATGAATAAACTCTGTTAAACATGATTCTCTCCAATATTTTTGAGAAAAAAGGCAAGATAGATATTGGTCTGTAATTTCCAACTTCAGTAGAAATGCCAGTTTTAAAAATTGGTTTAACTTTAGCATATTTAAATTCTTCTGGGAAAATTCCATTTCTAAGGGAAGACTGGAAAATTTTAAATAGCGGTTGTTTTATTTCATTCATCACATCTATTACAATATTTCCATTTATATGATCAATCCCGACAGCTTTGTTGCGTTTTAAATACTTTAAAGCATCATCAAATTCATTCATAGAAAGATGCTCAAATTTTAATTTGGAGTTAATTTGTGGGAGATACGTCTGAAAACTGATATTTGATGAAGGAAACGAGGTAGCTAATTTTGGACCAATGCAAGTAAAATATTTGTTAAATTCGTTCAATATTTCATGTTGATCGGTAATATAAGTATCGTTTACATTGAGAACTTTTGGGAAATCGTCGTGATTCTTTTTTCTTCCGGAAATTTCGTTAATTATTTTCCATGTTTCTTTAGAATTATATTGATGTTGCTCTAATAGTGACGAATAATAATTACGTTTTGATTTATGTTTCAGTTTTTCGAAAAGGTTTTTATAATCTTTATAATTTTGCTCATTCTGTTCCGTTTTGTTTTTTAAAAATTTTATATATAGTTTTTGTTTTAATTTTGAAGATTTCTTTAGTCCTTTAGACATCCATGGTGCATTTGTATCTTTAATTTTAACTAAGGTTGTTATTAAAGGAAAGTTATCATTATATAAATTTAAAAAGATTTTGAAAAATTCTTTATAACACATGTTTGTATCCTCATTAACTAAAACTTCTGACCAATCAACAGCGGACAATGCATCATTAAATGATTGAACTTGAGGTGATTTAAAATGGCGTTTTACAATTTTTATTTTCTTTACTTTTTCCTTATTATCGGATAAATTAATAGAAACAAAAATTGGGAAATGATCAGAGATGTCATTTTTTATTATTCCTTTTAGTAAGTAATTGTTAATAATGAAATTTGTAAAAATGTTATCAATTATAGAGACTGAATTCTTAGTAACGCGTGTTAGTTTATTTATGAGGGGAAAAGTTCCATATTGGAAAATTGTATCATAAAAATGTTTGACAGTATTCTTTTCGTTATAATTTAAGCAATTTATATTAAAGTTTCCTAAAATAAAATACTTTTTCTTTTCTAGATTATTTACATTAAAAATATCATGTAAGTTGGAAAGAATGTTCTTATAAACGCCATCAGGTGGTCTATAACAACAAGAAATTATAATATTTTTAGTTTTTTTCATTATAATCTCAATGCTTAGCGTTTCGTTATCTTTAGTTGAAAATGAAATGTCTTTTCGTTCCCTATATAAAATGGATGTTTTGATATATATTAAAACTCCACCGCCACGTTTTCCAGTCTTCCTTTCATGGTGAATTGAATGAAAATTAGGGATTTGATAACATGAGTTGTTTTTAAATTCATCATCCGAACACCAAGTTTCACTCAGACAGATGATATCGAAGCAATGTTTGCATTCACAAAGAAATATTAAAAGGTTTTCAAAATTTGCATTTAAACTTCTGATATTTACATGGACAATAGAGAGATTGTTGCTAGTTACTTGCTTGCAAAGTAATGAAGACATTTCATGTGATAGAAAATAAGAGGTTTCATAATTTAAAAAATTTACGTTGTTAAGATAATTAAAGTCGGGATCATAACGATTATTTAATCTATCATTTAAATAAAATGGTTTGTGAATTAATTTCTCAAAAACTTCAGTCATGATTAACTTTATGAATAAATACTAAAATAAGATCGAAATAATGCATTAATCTCTCTTTTGTTCAATGATATTATCCTTTTTAAAAGTTATTAAATTATCGTAAACGACTTTTGCGTAACTCCCTTTCTCGCGTAATTCTTTTGCTTCTTTGAATAGTAGCTTCCTTTTGTTAATTGTAATGTCCGAGAAATCTTCATTAATGTAAATATCGTTTTCCCATAACCTCTTCTCGCGAAACTTTTCAAACACAACTTGACGATCTTTATAGAATAGGAATTTTACAATGATTGTACGCTTTGTTTTTTTTACCCCGTTGTAATATTTTCTTCCCACTCTGTGAGATCTTTCAATGTGCACTGCATTTCTTATGCCTAGATTACCTTTTATTATTTGTTTTACTTTATTTTCAGTTTCAGTCCAAGACTCATCTTCATCTTCAACAATTCCATTAATTCTAAGGTTATTCCGCCTCGACCGATCTTCAAGTTCATTAATTTTATTTTCAAGATGTAATACGTCGTGGTTTTGTGTCTCTTCGGAAAATTTTTGCTCCATTATCTTAACGTTTTCGTCATATGCGTTGCTAATAAATTCAACAGAGTGTTGTGACCTAAAGTCTTTAATCTCGCTCTTTAATGAATTATTTTCTTTGACAAGGGATTCTATTCGCTTTTCCAGTCGATCAAAACTGCCATTAAAAACATTAATCAGGGTTTTTTCGTGCATTGAGATGATTTCTTTAATTTGTTGGATTGAAAACATAGTTTCAACTTTCGGGCCCATGGTGTAAATATTTATGGGTGTTTATTATTTTATTATTATTATTATTATTATTATTATTATAATTAAATTTACTCAGGGAATATGTGAATGAATATGTTTTATCGATAAATTAATTATTTAATTAATTCTCCGGTAGAAATACTCCGCCCGGTGGCAAGCAGTCAGACGTTAAAGTCTACACAGAGAAATTATGAAAATAATGAAATAAGCTCAGTGATAGAGAGCAGAGAGTTAATGATGATAGAGAGAATACTTAAATGTGTTTATGAAATGATCTAGAGAGGAAGTATTTTTTACTAAATGAAGGTTAATGTTAGGAGAACTTAAAGTTCGATCAACATGAAAAGATATCGTTTATCGATCAGCCTCAAAAATTCACTCTTTTGATAGATAATTGAAACAAAACAACCAGTTTTCCCTCAGCAATACAAAGATGCCAAAACAATATATAAACTCCAGCTAAAAACCGCCACAAGACAAATTTAAATTAACCAATATCAATTGTTTTCAAACACGTCACGTTCCAATTAATCCACAATGCAATTGATGCAATGATGCATCGGTACTTAATTGAGTATTTACCATAAAAAACTGAATTATATGAAGAGATTTTAAGTTCATTAGCTAGGGCATTGCGAGATGGATAAGAATGAAAATGGCAAAGTTTTGTGAAGAAATTGCCAATCGAAAGGGGGATATTTTGGTTTAAAGAGTAAAAAACAAACATAATGTTGAGGAGTTTGATAGTTGACGAAAATGGAAGGATGTTAAATTTAGTGAAAGCAGCAGTTACATTTGATCTAAAAGGTTGAAAATTTATAATTCTTAAAGCTGATCGTTGAATAGAACATAATTTATTTAAATTTAAGCTTCCTTTTTGGCTCCAAATTTGACAACAATATGTTAAATGCAACGAAAAAATTGAAAAATACAAACTTTTTAAAATTTTTATATTAACGTGGTATCTAATTTTTGAAAGCATGCTATTTGATCGGTTCAATTTTTTACAAAGTTCATTTAAGTGAGGTTTCCAAGTCAAATTTTCATCAATTAAAACTCCCAAATAATTAATGTAGGTTGATTGTTTTAAACGTGATCCATTTAACATGATTTTAATTTCAGAATCGTTTTTTTATGACGTTTCTTAAAAATGATAAATTCGGTTTTGTTTGCGTTTAAAGCGATAAGATTTGCATTAAGCCAATCATTCAATCTTCGCAGATCATAATTTACTTTTTTACATAAGGTTTTTATGGACTTGTTGATGTATAACAAATTAGTGTTATCTGCAAAATGATGCCCGGTTGAAAACTTTATACAGTTATAAAAATCATTAATATAAACTAAAAATAGAAACGGGCCCAACACAGAACCTTGAGGTACGCCACAACTGGTTGACTTTAAAGATAAAGAAAATCCGTTAACCGTTACAAATTGCTGCCGATCTTTTAAATACGAGGCAAACCATTCATTAACAATGCCTCTTGCACCGATGTGATCAAGTTTTTTGAGTAGGATTTTGTGATGGACTGTATCAAATGCTTTCTTCAAATCAACAAAAATACCAAAAGCAAAAAGATCAGAGTCAATAGCTTCTCTCGCTCTCTCTGTTAAACTGAATAAGGCATGAGCTGTTGAATACTTAGATCGAAACCCAAATTGAAATTCATTAAGACAATTAAATTTGTGTACGAAATTGTAAATTCGAGAATACATAAGTTTCTCCAAGAGTTTACTGACGTTAGAAGCAAAGATATTGGTCTATAATTTGAGCATTCTAATTTAGAACCTTTTTTAAAAAGCGGCAAAACTGAAGATGTTTTAAGAATGTTTGGAAAAACACCAGTAGCAAAAGATAGGTTAAATAACTTTGAAAGAACTGCAGAAATTGAATTACCCAATTCTTTTTGGACCACTACAGGTATGCTATTTGGTCCAGTTGCTTTTCTATTACTTAGGCTAGATATTAATGAAGAAATCTCTAAATCATCTGTTGGAGATATGAAAATACATTTGGGGTTCGGATTTTGTAGGTATTTTTTAAAACTTGTATGAGATGAATGAATTTTAGATTGGATGTTTTGTGCAACTGACGTAAAATAGGAGTTAAATTTGTTAGCAATTTTCACTGGGTCGATCAATGAAACTCCATTATCATCCAGAATAATAGTTGGAATAGAATGTATTTTACTTTTTATATTTAACAAACTTTTTATACCAATCCAAATTTTCCGAAGGTTCATTGAGTTATCAATAAAGTATTTCTTAAAATGGTTTTGTTTGCTGCATCTTAGAAGTTTAGTCAATAAGTTTCTATATGAATTATACCGAGATTTTAACTTGATTTTGTTATTAATATCTTTGGATCGAAGATATTTACGATAAATCTTATTCCTGATTTTTATAGATGTTAAAATACCTTTTGTTATCCACGGTTTCAGAGAGAGCTTGAAACTTCTAATACTGACCTTTTTAAGTGGCAAATACTTGTTTAATAAACCGTTAAAAACTTCAAAAAATAAATTAAAACTGTTGTCGGTATTAACTTTATCAAATTCAAGAATTTCATTCCAATTTACGTCTTTTTAGAAAACCTTTTTTATCAAAATAAGTGGTATTTCTACGGAGGATATTGTGTTTACGAGGAACAAATGTGACATAAAAGATAGGTTGAATAAAGAACTGAGGTAAGTGATCAGAAATTGTTGACGTTTAGTTACCAGACAACATATTTTTATCACAACAGTTAGAATAAATATTATCAATAATCGTTTTAGATTTCTCAGTTATTCTCGTTGGTAACGTAATATGAAGAAGAAAGTTATTTGAAGTTATGAAGTTAAAAAAATCAGAAGTTTCATTTTCAGAATTAACTTTAATTAAATCTATATTAAAATCTCCAAGCAAAAAAACACTTTTGTTTTCAGAATTTAACTTCGAAAAAAGAGGAAGAATAAAATCATTTGTAAATTCATTAATTGACATACATGGATGACGATAAATACACCCAACAATAATGTTAACTTTTTTTGGACGAATTATTTCAATAAAAATCGATTCTAAGTGTAATTTTTTATACATCAACAAGTCATTTCTCAGTTTATAATTTAATTTTTTAGAGACATACAGAAGTGCACCACCACAAGATGATTCAGTAGGAGTGTGTTCAATGTTATATCCTTCTAATGATATTGGAAACGGTGGTGGAGCGTCACATTTTAATTTAGTTACGGTTAAACCAATGATACCAAAATCAAAGTTAAGTAAACGTAACATGATACACAATTCATCAAAATGTTTGTTAAGTGAAGATATATTTAAATGAAAAATCGAAAAAAAGTTATTGCTGTCAAATTTGGAAGAAACAAAATCATCAATATTGAAATACTTACAATTTATAACATTATAATATAAGTCATTTTCTTCTTTTGAATTATCAATGAAATTTGAGGTAAAAAAGTCTTAAACATAGAAAAGAGTTCGTTACGATCATGAGAAGGAAAAATTTTCATATTACCGGGAATTTTGTTTGTGTCTAAAATAATATCAGAGTTGAAAACTTGAAAAAGCTCATTATCCGATACTTGACTGAATGGAAAAATTTTCCTTATGCACAAAATACAAAACCAATCAGAGACGTTTGATTGTAATAAACGGTAATCAATGTCATTTAATCCATTGCATTTTTTATGTATCCAAGAGTTACAAATATCACATTGTATTGCATGGTGGTTGTTTTTAACAATTCTATTGCACACTTTGCAAAAACATCTTTCCATGGAAAGAGAAGAACTGTATATAAAAGAAAGAAAAAGAAGGGGGGAATAAGAATATTACGAAAATATTACTTTTAGTTATTCAATTATTTGCTGGTTTTGTTTCAAAGCAGAAGTTTTCAATCAAGGAAATTATATCATGCACAAAAATCGAAATCAGGATATAGATTGACCAAAGTGTTACAATTGTCTATCGCAATCCTTTTCTCGTTAATGGTGCGTTTAATAAAAACTTTTCCATTAAGACAGAAAGTGTCGTTGATTAGGTTAGCCCTTTTTAATAAACGGCAATAATAAGAGAGCTTTTCAAAATAGGGACAAAAATTTTCTCTTATAAAAATCTTCGTCATTTTATGACCAAGACTAGGTGATTTGAAGTTCTTAAGTTTCCTCCGGTTTTGAAAAGCTCTCATACAAAGTTTCCTATTAACAAACCGAACAATCGATTTCTTGGGTGACGATCTTCCGATGCGGTGACACGCCTCCACGTCACGCTCGTCGATAGTAATGTCCATCGCCTCAAAAATCTCGATCACCGCCCCCTCCAGGTGCTCGTCCTTCACAGAGTCGGGAATTCCGTCGATCACGATGTTGTTTCTGCGGCTGTAGTTATCCAAATTGTAAATTTCTTTTTCCAAACACACTTGGTCTTCCTCCAAATTAACAACTTTCTGTCTAAAACGTCTGTTCTCTTCGACCAGATTTTTTATAACAACGTCTTTTATATGGGAGACGCTTTCATTAATTTCTCCAAGTTTGTCAGACATAAAAATCTCAATGTTGCTGACTTTAGATGAAATGTCTAAGAGATGTTTCTCGAATTTCATTAACTGATCCTTAAAGTCATTCATCCTGGTCATTGATGCAAAGTTAAGGCGCGATTAAAGAGAATGGAAAGTCAACAATGTGTGAAAAACTGTATCTGCAACAAAACCAGCTTTCCAGGAATTACATCATTACCCCGCTGTCAAAAATTTGTATAATATGCAATAAAAAATATCTTTAAAGGAAGATTTCGCCCGGTGGCAAGCAGTCGGGCGTTATAATCCAAAAAAAGAAAAAAAGCACTGCAAAGGAGATAGAAGTAAGGAGTTAATGAGTTTAACACCAATTACTATTTAATCAATAGTAAGGGAGTGATTAAAAGTTGTTGTGAACGGCGGGTTAGGAGAATTCAAATCTTAATCTGTTAGAAATAAGATAAATATCCAACCCAAACCATGAAATAATCCACAAATACTGGTAAAAACACACAGTAAACGGCAAAAAGAACCTCCAATGTAAATGCAATGTATAACGCCAATGTAACCAACGCCAATATAACCTCCAATGTATAACGACCACACACAAAAAACACGCACAAAAAACACGTCTTGCTCTTAATGCGTAACAGAAGGAATGGATGGTACCCTGAACGCTATGTTACACTACAATGGTACCCTGAAAGCTATGTTACACTACAATGGTACCCGGAAAGCTATGTTACACTACAATGGTACCCTGAAAGCTATGTTACACTACAATGGTACCCGGAAAGCTATGTTGCACTACAATGGTACCCGGAAAGCTATGTTACACTACAATGGTACCCGGAAAGCTATGTTACACTACAATGGTACCCGGAAAGCTATGCTACACTACAATGGTACCCTGAAAGCTATGTTACACTACAATGGTACCCGGAAAGCTATGCTACACTTTGGTTTGAACAAATTTCGACATATCTTGCTGCTATGTATCTACCTAATATTAAAAGACATCGCGTTTTCTTAATTTTTTTTATGGGGCAAAAATGAAAAGTACCCTTCGCATGTTATTGTTTATACAGAAATTCTTCGCTATTGAATGAGTCAGTGTCTTTCCGCAGCACTTCCATCTTAATACTTGGGAAAATCCGATTAAAAAATCGGTTTGTTCTAGAACGTAATTACGAGAATGCAATTCCCGGAAAGTTTCAGCAAAATAATTTTACATTTCTCTGTGTTGAGTCACACGAAATTGCAAACTGAACGGAACTAAAAGTAAAATATGTTATTAAACTGTATAAATATAGAAAAAACTTTCTATCGTTAGAGGCATCAACGCTTCTTAGATTTCAATTGTTTCACTACTTTCATTTTCCGAGATTAGGCTTTTTTTTTAAAACCATTAGTATCGGATTAGATATGCGATTTAATTTAGCTTTTTAGTTAGTAACTTGTTTGACAGCTAACGGACGTTGCAAGATGAAGATTGGGCTTGTCCTCTTCTTCATGGAATTTTTATTCCTCTGTAAAAAAAATGTTTTTGTGATGGCCAATCTAGCACCAGGAGGGTAAGATTTACTTTCTTAAATAAATCTCTAAGTTTGCTTGTGGTATGATTAGAATGCGTTTTGTGTTGTTGACAGAGCCAACGTTTGTTCTCGATCAGTCTCGTATACTGCTTACACGGAAACTCAAAAATCACGAACTGGTTACGACAGTTACCGAACTTGTTGTAAAAGGTTTTGGGGAGCCTGCACCAGCCGTTGCACCCGATACAGGTAGAACTATGAAAAACTGGATGGATATATAACTTATGTTCTTAATTTTTGGGAATGGGAATGTTGAGAAATCAACCTCAACCGGAATACACACATCTCAGTTTGCCGAATGACATGCCGAAAGACATCTACTTCTTTCGGTAAAACCGTATTTTAGCGGCCAAAACAAAGTCATAAAAATTATAAAAATAAATAAAGTAATAATAATAATAAATAAATAAGAGAATAAGATGATAATAAAAGAATACGAAATAAGAGAAGACCTTAAATATGAGAATGAATATCTATCTACGAGTTTAAGAATAGTATTAATATTTTACATTTAAATATTTGCAGTTTAAGCAAATATTTTGAAGAATTTAAAATTAAGGTATGAAAAAGTCTTTCAAAATGAAACAAAGATTGTTCATCAAGTACATAATCTCAAAAGTAAAACAAATGATTCAGAAAGAAAATACAAAGATTTCAATAACTTATTTGAGAAACTACAAAAGAAAAGTAAACTATATTACTACAAAAATCTAATCAACAAATACAATTGACAAAAGAAAGGCATGGCGATGGAGGAAATTATTGGGGAAAATATCATTTCAGACAGCTTTACTAATATGTTAAACATTAACAACAAAAGAGTAACAAATAAAAAACAAATTGCCAACTACCTTATTTGTGCAAATTTTTGTGCGTACTAATTTTCGCGCATTCGCGCAAAAATCTGAAAAATGCGCGAAAATTAGTACAGTTATTACGCGCAAAGAGGGCATGCGCAAAAATTAATACGCGCAAAAATTAAAATTTTTGTTATATATATATATATATTTGTTACTGTAATTATTATTATTGTATTAGTGTATTAAAGGGTAAATAAGGTAATAATAAAATTTTTTACCTTATTTATGCTAATGAATCAAAACGACATTATGTACATTGTCATTCTCTGCTTCGTGTCTCGTTCTGCGTTTTTACGTGCAATTGCCGATCTTTGGTTGGTGAGTGTCATCGTTGTTATGTCCAGTTGCTTTAGCAATATACAAGGAAAGTTCCCAAAATCACAATTTCCCGAGGTTCCTCGTACCATTCCTCAAAAAGTTTAAGGTACTTTTAAAATAATTCGGTACTTTTGATTATACCAGTGGCGACTCCGATTCTGAATGGGAATTGGGCAACGATAATGGTTGAAGCGCCTTTGACATGTTCGAAGAATGACATTAACTCGTGGCAACTCGTTGATATTACCTTGTGACACTATTATTTGTGTTTAATTATTTGTCTCTCAAGAAATATTTGTGTTTCCAAATATCATACTCCTTAAATCTTGCGTCCCTTTTGGTTCTGTTTCAAATAAGTTATAAATTTTTTAGTAAAATGGCTTTGCACGAAAATTAATACGCGCGAAATTATACTAAATTCATGATGCGCGGAAATAATTACGCGCGATTAGTACAAATTAGTACAAAAAATAAGGTATTTAAATAACTTTTTCACAACTATTGGAAAAAATCTTTCTAATAAAATTCCGAAAATAAAAACTGATTTTAATACATATTTAACGAGAGTTAATGATACCATGTATTCCATTTTTTACCCTTTATCAAAAAGAAATTTTATTCCTAAAAGATTACCGATTCTAAAAATAAATGGCGTGATAATTCAGAGTGTCACTAGGTTTTTGGGAGTTCTTATCGACGAGAATTTCACCTGGAAGCCTCTGGAAGTTTCAAAGAGCGTAGGTATTCTCTATAAAGCTAGGAGTTATTTGAACAAATTTTTATTAAAACAACTTTACTTCTCTTTTGTTCATAGTTACCTGATATACGCAAATATAGCATAGGGCAGTACGCATAAATCAAAACTAAAGTCTCTTTATCGTTGTCAGAAACATACAGTAAGAACAATTTATTTTAAAGACAAATTAACACAATCTAAAGCTGAAGAGTTTTGTATTGTTTATCGTGGTCCGCATTAATGGAATAATATTATTTTGGGGGAGATAACACGAAATTTCAATTCAAAGATCTAAAATTTGATATTAGCTAGCTTCTGGTAAATTTGAATTTTGTTAATTATACTATGATTGTAACGATAAAAGACGGTTCTCGACGATAAGACCAATCAAACGGTCTTCTACGAGTACGGCAGTTGTATGTACAAAATTTATATATGTATATATGCAATTGGAAAATAAATTTTAAAAAAATGTATTCCGTTGGCCTTGAAAATTGATAGGTTTACTAATAAAATGATGCTAATTTCAGACCAAGTACCAGAATTTAGATATTTTCACCCCTTATACCTTATTTCGGCAAATTTGGGCCCAAAGTTTATAATATTCCGTTTGCTTTGAAAGTTGGTAGGTTTACTAATTAAATGATGCTAATTAAATCATTTTGATTTACATAAATGTATAATTTTATATATATATATGCACACACGCATACTCAAAAAGAATAGTATATATCACCAATAAAAAGAAACAATGAAAATTACAATAAGAAATATTTTCTTTTTTTATTAATATGATATGTAAAACAGATTTTGTTCCTTGGGTTGTGAAACTTAACTTGTGTGTTAGTGGATTACAATAACCACTAATTAAATCTATTCAATTAAGAAACAGCTTAAGCTGTATGACATAATATGCGCTAAACACATGTTTTATGCATGGAGTATGAGTTGTTATTAATTAACTTTTAGTTCCGTAAATGATCGAATAAGCCCCCACGTCCGAATAACCCCCCCCCCCCCACCCCTCCCGCATAAGCCCCCTCCCCTAAAACTCATTTTGACAAATAAGCCCCCACTCCCGAATTCACAGTAATTTCAATATAGTTGATAGGGACTGAGAAAATACTACTATAAACAATTGATTAAATGGTATTCATTCAATGCCAGTTGTCGGAGCATCTCTTAAAGCTAAAAAGATTGACACAGTTGCACCTGGAGATTGCACTAAATATATTCAGGCGCCGGATGTTAGTTGAAACAAGCCGTTTAAAGCATATTGCACAAAGAAATACAATGAATGGCTTAAAAACTGTCGGAATCATGGCACTCTTTATACTAACAGGCCGTGTAAACGTACGGGTGATGCGATAAACTGGGGCCCATTGTATAATGCAGCTGTTTTACATCTTATGGTATCATAACCGTTTCTAATAAGTTTCTTTAAGTAGAAAAACGTTGGTTTAACATTATTTCAGTAAAACCAAGTCTTATACATTTTTACTTAGCAATAAACTTGGTGAATTTGTGAGATCAGTGAATGTTATTAACACAAAACTTACGATATTTTCAACATAAAATAGATAAACTGTACTTATATTTAAACGTTTTTGTCAATTAAAATTACTTTATAATATATTAATTGTGCAATAAAACAATATATATATATATATATATAGGAAGACTATTGGGAGGGCCTAGAAACGTTTATGGAAAGGGAACTTGGAAACAAAAATAAGTGAGTTCAGTAAATGCTATGTTAACACAAAAACATAAGATCAAGTACAAATAAAAATGTAAAAAAAATATAAAAGTACTATCTACTCTGACAACTTGTGGCCAGATGCTTTTTAGCTTATATATATATTTTTATATAATAGGTAGCTAATACATGAATATTAAAAATCTAGGAGAATCAGAGCACCGGAAAGTTGTTATTTTCAAGATGGCCACCAAAACAGTAAAATGACAATAACTTATTTAATATTCATGCTAGAGCCCTATTTCTGGTGTCTATCCCTAGGTTTTAGGGAATAAGAAAATCATTTGATTTACGAAATTTACTTTACAAAATTTGCTTTACGAAATTTATAAGTAGCAATTTTCCTCAAAAACTATTAAATTATTATTATTATTAAAGTGAATATCTATACAGGATAAACTGTTCAGTACTAAATACTGCACATGTCCTGTTAAAATTATAATACAAAATAAAAATATTATAAAAGTTATTTATTTATATATCTATACTATTTAAAAGAAATAATTAGGAGTTAAAATAAAAGGAATCTAATTTTGATTTGATTTGATTTGATTGATTCTAATTTTGATATAAACGACTCTTCTTTTCTTGTATCAACGGGGAGCTTGTTATAAATTAATTTATTATTATAAAAGTAATTTGTTATCACTTTTGAAGCCATTTATTTTGAGGTAAGAGGTAGCGTATGGTTTTATTGTTTTAAAGTAATGCAACCTCATTTCCTGGCTTCTCTAAATTTGTCTGAAAAAGACGCTTCAACCACCAACTCGTTAGCACACGCGCATTATATATCTTTTTAAAAAATAATTAAGTTTAAATCAAAACATAACACTGCATTATGGGATACACGCAAAATAATTTTTTTTCTATTTTGTGAACCTGACTTAACGGAAAGAAATTAGTCACAACCCAGTTGAAAGTGCTAATTACTCGTTTACACGGCCTGTTAGTATAAAGAGTGCCATGGTCGGAATTCGTCAAGAAAAAACCGCCGCCTCGCAGCACAATTTTAAACTGGATTCTTGATTCCTGAAAGGAGCTGTCAGCTGAATTAATGCGTAAATCGTTCAAAACGTGTGCCTGAACATCTGTTACTGATGGGAGCAGGGATAAAGAGATCCGTTGTTTTAAAGAGAATCAGCCCTGTCAGGCTGGTTTTACAATGCTCGACGGAAGAATACCCATTTATCCCATATGCCGAGAAAATGATTGATGCGGCTCCTTTAGACACGAGGACAAAGAAGGCGATAGTGATATTGAGATCGATTAGTGTTTGTTTTTATTACTTTTAGAAAGATATGCTGTGTTTATTGAAATCGTTGTTTTTATTTTTTTGCACACTTTAGATTTTTGCATAATTTTATAAGCCCCCCTCCCGTTTAACCGCTGCTTTCAGCTCCTTGATCTTCCTACGATGGGAATGGGACGCGCTAGCGGTGAAGCTGAATCAAGAGAAGCAGTTACGTACCTACGCGGTGTAGTTGACTTTATTATATGTACTGGAATACATGTTTTAACCAGCTCTGTCTAGCCTTTATAGTCAGGGAGCTAGTGGCCAAAAAATGAGTTTCAAAACATTTTTGGGGGGGACCAATTTTTAACCATGGAATAACGTTTATTATTTGTTTGTAATCATTAATTCACTTGTTGGCCACTTTAAATTTGACTGCCACTGACTAGCGGGTTGTTCAACCGGACCGCCACAATAGTAAGTCAAGAATGCGCGCCAATTTATAGATTGCCGCCCATTCTATAGAACGCACCTCTTATACAATGGAATCTCTCTAAAGCGGACACCATTGGTGCAAAAAAGATTGTCCGTCTTATAGAGATTTGACCAAAATTCAGTTGTGGACGTAATTTCGTAACGTTTTTCATACTTTTCTTTACGAGGATTGTAAATGAGAGGCTAGGCACTTGTACACGTATAATAAAGTTGACTCAAAAATATTTACAAGCTTTTGTTATAATATGCTTTAATTGAAGATTGCTTTCGATTCTTCAGTTGAAGGTCCTCAATCCTTTTCGTTATCGTAGACAACATATCTTGACTATCATCGTCAAACACAGGGCGTCCAGGGACTGATCCAGGGGGGGGGGGCTTCGGGGGCTGAAGCCCCCCCGGTAAATTTTCCTAAAATAATTTTTTGTATGGCTCGTTTTCAAAATATTTCTTCAGTATATAGAAAGGAGAAGCAATAAACGTGCTTGTTATAAAAATCAATTACTCACTCTTTTAAATTCTTTTACTCTTTAGATAATAATAAATGTGTCTCAATGTCTCAATGTGTATTCAATATTATTTTCTGGATAAACTTTCGCGAATGGAGGAATCAAAACGTTTTTGCGAGATTAACTTTTGCGAGCAAGGATTTTTCAGTAAAAAAAACATGTCAAACCAAGTCAAACCTATTCATACCAGACACCTGTTCATAGCGGACACTTTATCAGGAACCAGCCGAATTACAGTCAAAGCCTTGTAAAATAACCTCTACATAGTGGACACTGTACATAGCGGACACTGTACATAGCGGACATATTTTTCCGCGCCAAACGACTATTTTACCTGTTTATAGCGGACACAAAATAGGATTAGAACAAATATTGAACAAAGTTTGAATTTTTTTTAAAAAGAAACGTATTGGATAAGTAAAACATAATCTTATTACTTCATACATTTATTCACTAAAGTATTTACTTTTTTTTCAACTTTATTGACTTGGTTCTCTGCCCAGGAAACAGCTCTTTTATCGCCGAAAAACTTGTATACAACAGAGATTTCAAGTCCATCCCCTGCACCACGATTTACTATTTTACCAGTAACAACTGCCGATATACTGGAGAAAGGAAGTTTGATAGGTGAATGGGAACGTGCCCAACAACTTTTTTTTCCAAACAATCATCATGTAAAAGAGTAACAGGCCGTAAACACAGCACAGGTTGACTAGAGTGAAACAAATCGGGCGAGATGTATCCAAGATGATCCAGGAGATAACCAAATGGAAGTTCATAGCGAAGAAAGCGATGAAAAGCTGGAAGAAATGATTGTGCAGCTCAAACCAGTAGAAGTGTTGCAAATGTTACAAAAGGTTAAAACATTTGCTATAAACTCTACAGATGCAAAACTAACAAAAAGCTTCCAATACGTATATAAACACGTCCAAGTGATGTCGATCTCCGAAAAAAAGAAAACTTGCATACGAAACTATTTCAGATGAATTACCTGATATGTATTTATATGTATAAGAGATATCTTAACTCAGGAATGTGACACGTCTTCAAAATTTCGCATCACATCCCTGAGTTAAGATATCTCTGCATGTATTGATTATAAGGCAAGATTATAGTGTATAACTGGTTAAAATTTGTTTAATTATTGTCTCTGAATCCCAAATAACATGATTTTTTAACTTAGTCTAACCGTAGGCGCGACAATAATGGTCTCATAATACGAAAACCTCTATGTAGCGGACACCTGTACATAACGGACACTTTTTGTGGAACCGTAGGTGCCGCTATGTACAGGTTTGACTGTATAGATTATAGCAAAATACTACAATCAACTGATTTTCAAGCCATAATCATCATCTTTTCTACCATAATATATCGAGTCCAAAATTACAAGAATTTCATATTTGCGAGTGTAACTTTCGCGAAAAATGCAAAATTCGCAAAGGTTTCTCCGATTAAAGTACATAGTTTAGTTGACCTTGTTTTGTTTTATTTAAAAATATCTCGTTAAAAACTGAGCATTGTAGGCCGTTTGTTATGGCTGAAAAAGGTGCTTAGAAATAACTTTTCATTTAACATATCTGGGAACTGAACATTTTTTGTGGAAACTTTTTTTATATCTATAGAAGATTAAAAAAAGAAAAAGTTTCCGCACCTGGGACCTGCAGCCTGCAGTTATTGAGAAATTGGGCAAAAACTAATTGTGACGTCATGAAAGAAAAAATAATTCAAAATTGATTTAAAACTGTTGAAGTGATATTTTTCTGAACGGGAGTGAGATCTTAAGCATTTCTTCCGCTTGGACTATGTTTTGATTTCTTTTTCTTTTTGAGTTATAGCTCATTTTCTTATGTTTTTAACTTTTATTGCAACTTTAGTAAATACTGTATAACAAGAAGATAAAATATTATTAAAATATTAAAAAATAAAATAAGAATAAAAGAGACTGTTGTCCAGGTTACCACCTTTCGTGGATACATTTTCGTGTGTATTTTATTCCGCGATTTAATGGTATTAAATATATCGTCGATTCAATTTTGCGGTGAGGAGAATTTTTGCAACGGTAACAAAGCAAAGGTAACTTGAAGCTCATGCGTTTCGTATGGTTTAATTTTCGCGGTTTTCGCGACCCTTCATGCAAGTAATACATATATTATGGTTTATGACTTATCATCATTATCGCTTGTCTTCACTTTTGCAAGGCGAAGTTTCCCATTCAGAAACAACGTCAACTTCATCCGAGTAGGTATCATCGCTGAACGAGTCGTTTTCAAACGTCGCAACTATACCTTCTTCCCCAATTTCACTTTGATTTATATCAATAAGAATTGACTCGTCTTTCTTTATCTCTGCTGCTTCTAATAGCCGACCTGCAGTTATAGTCTGTGCCAAAGAAAGATACTGGGATACTCCATTTGCAATAGTCTAAAGAGGATAGTAAATTTAAAAGATAAAACTCTGGATAACTTTTATGGTAGTAAAAAAAATTAAAATGTAAAAAAAACAATTTGCACAGGAAAAAAACAAATTACATATAAAATAAATTGAATATAAAATTATTTTTTTCGGCTATATTACCACTACCAGTTTTTTTATACATTATACAAATTTACGAGAGAATTGAACTAGATTTTTGAGAAGTAGTAGAAGAAATTCTTTTGGAACGTTTAGGTTTTGGAGGTGCTAGTGATAACGGGGGAGGCGGAGGCTGCTTTTTTTTTAACTATAGCAGCTTTAGCTCGTTCGATTTTCCTTTTGTTTGTTAAAAGGCTATAGCAGTTGACGTGATTAAAACAACTCTTCCAGATTGAATTTGGATCGACTTCTGGGAGAAAACTTAACGATCTTCTGGCAACTTCACAGAATTCTCCGGAATCTTTTTCCAAAGCAAGCCATTCGTTGCTCCTTTCCTTGGCACTCTTTAAACTGCAAGCAGTGAACTGGCGAATAGGCCCTTCTTCTTTACCTTCAAAATGTATCACACAATCGTTTGACATGTCTGAATAGTGTCGTAGTTATTTTAGTTTTTGCAAATTTATGTACGAATGTTTGTATTTTGAAATGACCATTTTCAAATTTTTAAATTTTAATCTTCTATATATATAAAAGAAGTTTCCACAAAAAGATTTCAGTTCCCAGATATGTTAAATGAAACTTCATTTTTTAAGATCATACATAACAAACGGCCTATTGCAATTATATCTTAATTTCACAAATCTGGAATTTTATCAAATCAAAAAAAGACTCTTAGCGTCGCTTCATTTTGTCAAGCATTGCGATTATCTCATTGAAACCCATGCTTTCTTGTTCCAACTCCTCATTTTCGCCATTGTTCCCGTCATCATCGAAAATCTCTTCGACCTGATTGATCATTTGCAATGTCTTCATACACAAACATGTCTGTCATTCAAAAGATGTTGCTCAAAAACATTGATCAAGAGATTGAATTGATTCTTATAAAACAGAAAAAATACGATCTAGATTCTTTTGTCTGGTGATGATACCACGCTTACATGGATAGTTGGTGATGAAAATTGGTGTTTGAAGTCAGAAAATGAATGTTTGCAGTTGCTATTGTGTTTGAAAAACGAATAGTTGGCATGTTCCTAAAAACTTGAGTAAAATATTTCATCAATTTATGAAAATACCTAGCTGTACCATCTTATCGGATGCAAAGTAACTGGGAAACGTGGAGCAGATTATGATCTTTATTATTGACAGATTATTCCTGTCCAGTACTGTATAGGTTTAGGGGTATTCCATGTGCCTTGTAACCCACCCTAGCTTTAAGGTGACTCTGAATCCAAAATTTAAGCTTCACATCTCAAGTGGTTCAAAAGTTAGGGCTTTTTGAATTTCGGACAAAACAGGCTCTGAAACCAAACGGTTTGGCCACTTAGTAATATGCTCTGTTCTAAAACTCTAATTTCTTGAGAAATAATGATCAGAAAACAATGAAATCAACAGTCTTTATTGTATTTTTTATGCTGAATTCATTAAAACCACTTTCAGGCAGATTAAACATTTATAAATCAGGTTAAATTGAGTTCAAAGTAAATTACATGATTCTAAATTATTTCCGATGTCCACTAGAAAAGGCCACAGTTCACAATGTAGATCATTTTTTTAAAGCTTCAAATTTTGGTGGTTGGTAATATATACATAGGGTCTAATATTAATTGTGAATTGTGTTCTGCAAATGTTTTTTTAAGTTGCAATTTTAAGTCAAAGTTTGTAACAGTTTTCAGTGTTTTTGTTACTGATTGTTTTTTATAATTGCTATAAAACATCTGGAGTTAATAACGAAGTATCAGCAAAAAAAACATATATATACAATACTAAAATTATATATCTTTACATTTAAACAAGGTTCAGGATGCCTAAATACTCTTCTTCTTGAATGGTGTAAGTTCGACCCGTTGATGTAGCTGGAGGTTGTATTTTACTCAAAATATTGTTAAACGGAACCAAACAAACATAACGAGCTGACCAAAAGAAGTTCTTTATAGGCCCTGATGGGTGAACAAACTTCACTTTATAATCCATTTCCTCTTTATTGATTTCTATGACTAGTCCAATCCACCAATTATTGTCATATTTACAAGCGATAAAATCCATTTCTTTTACATCAACTAGAATCTCTGCTGGTTCGTTTTGAAATGAGAATGTCCCTGAGAATGTGTCTGTCATGCTAGTAGTTTTATATGCTATCTTATACATAGACAAAGGAAGATAGCAATGATAACTTCTTGTGCCAGGTATAGTTCTACCCAGTTCATACCTTTTGCTTTGATTATCTTGTGTTGATTTTAAGGATTCACTGTCGATGAGTTGAAAGGTTATCGTTGGAATTTTTTCTTTGCAAAACTCAAACATTGGCTCTGCAATAAGAATGGATTGAGGTCCTGATTTTTACAAACTTGCACGTGCTGCGACTCTTTTTACGGTACCTCCAATACCATCAACTACAGACTTTCCATGGGAAGTTGCAAAAAAATTCCACTCGGCTTCGAGGTCAAAATCTGCTTTGTGGTGGCACAAGTTAATAAAGTTTTTATACTGGCCTCCACAACCATCAGAAAAGTATAAAACCTTTTCAATTAAAGGGAGTGTTTCTTTTATTTCTGAAATCAGTCGCTTTTGAACCTCATACACAAATGGGGTATCATGAGCTAAATCACTTGAAATGAAAGTGAATGATTTGAGCAATAATTCCTCCTCTGCATTTAAGAAATAAACAACAGCAGGGTGCATTGCAATGTACGTTGTTGGTTATTCCAGTGGAACGATTGAACTTCATTCTGCACTATAAAAGAATAATTTTCAGCGAAGTCTAACATTACTATGCATGTGTTTTGAGTAAGGTTATCTTTAGTATACTTCAGGTATTGGTTTTGTGATTTTGCTATTAAGCTGCGTACTGTAAGATTGCTTACACTAGTAACTAGAAGGTCAATGAAGTCATTTAAAGAAGAAATTTGTTTTATTAAGTTTGATCTATCGGTTGTTTACCATTGACTAAAGGTAATTTCTGTGTTATCTGTCTCATCACCTGCTAGAAGTTCGTTATGGAGAAAAGTAA
Source organism: Candelabrum cocksii (assembly GCA_963930725.1). Taxonomy (NCBI): domain Eukaryota; kingdom Metazoa; phylum Cnidaria; class Hydrozoa; order Anthoathecata; family Candelabridae; genus Candelabrum; species Candelabrum cocksii. The sequence continues at coordinate 4,763,262 of OZ005665.1, forward strand.
CTAGTTCATCTTTACCAGGGGAGATTTGTCAACTCTGTGAACCATACACATCAGATTACTTGTATCATTGACATCAAATCTTTATATGTTTTGTTTATTGGTACTGCATCCAGCAATAATATAGTGTTCTGATGTGCTGTGCAAACACAGACAGAGTGAGTACCTGATGAACCTGTTGATACACACCACTTAGGTTGCAAACTAGCGATCTTAGAAAATCCAATCTTTATGTCAGGATGTTTTTCCTTGAAAAGGGCATATAATTCATTAAGATTGCCCAAAAGAAGTCTCTTTTGCACAAGTACATTTTTTGAGATACTCACAGTCTCTTTTTTCTGGCATTTGTCTTGAGTATTCGTCATCTTCATAAAAAAAGTCGAACTGTGTTTACTACATTTACTAACATAACTTTTCCTTTTTTTATCCCAGGAATACTTAAAATCCCATTTTCAGCTTTTTCTTTACGGGCTTTTCCAACAAGGTAGTCTGAAACACCAAAAGTATTAACAACTTTTTTTCTCGACCAACTATCAGGGACCAATGTCAAGATTTGAACTTTTTCTCTGTATATAACTTGTAAGTTGGAGCTATTCATAGAGATGCTTGTGTAGGTTATCTAAGGCGTTTGCTTTCTCTTGAGTCTCTGAGGGGGTTGAACAGCACTGTTGGTATTCTTTTAATTCATCAACGTCTATCACAGCAGATGCCTGAAAAGTTAATAAAAGTGTGTTATATTTTTTATTTAAATTGCATGATGAATATAAAGACTTTACTATAATTGTCATCTATGTCTCATGTAAAAACAAAAAGCGGAAAAAGTGAAATTCTCTTTAGATTTGGTTGTATTTTATTTGCATCTATATTCACTCCTTACTTTTTTTTGTAATGTGCTTGTAATGAGCTTTTTCCAGTTTATTTCTTGTGGCTGTAAGTTTTGCACGTTTTGGTAGACTATGAATTTTTAAAGGTGAAACACCAACTGCCTCAAAGCTTTGTTCAAGATCCCTTTTAGCCTCTTCTTTACTATAACTGTTTTCTAAATCTCCAATTGCTTCATCAGCTACTTCCATTTGTTCAGAATGACCTAACTGAGCTGTTTTTGTGTAACATTTCTGGCATAATTTCCAACCAGGAACAACACTGTAGCTCTTTTCTTTGAGTTCTTTAGCAAGTTCTAACGTAACTACATGCTCACCTATAGCCAATGTAAAATGATTAATAAATATTTATTATACACTATAAACATAAATATGAAGCAATCAATTTATAAAGAATTCCAAATTTTTTTTACTTTAATTTAGACAATTACAAAAAGGTCTAAAGTCTTGTTGGGCTGTGGGACACCATCTTTTAAATAAAATTTGTATTTATAACAGCATTTTTTTATGTTGAAGTGTATGTATATTTTTGTATATCCTGTATAAACATTCGTTATAAATAAATATTAAAAACAAGCCTTTAACATTCTTCTTTTTATGATTTTTAAAGATATTACAAAACTTTTGGTTAGATACCTTCTGTTCGAATTTTTTTTCCATAATGTGCTTCATTATGAAAACATATTGTTTTTGCATTAGATGCTCTGGCCCTCCACAAATAAATTTCTTTCTGATTGTGTGTTAGTTTATTGCATGGTTCCATTGAAAATACTGCAAAATTACAAGTCTCCATTTCCATGAACTGCTTTTTTTACTACTAATCTAAACAAAAATCTCAGAGTCACATTAACTGTAGTATTTTTGTTTTATTATCAACTAGAACTAAAACAACAAATATAAATACTAAAAAGCTATAAATTTCCTTTCAAGAAAGAAACTAGTTAGTTAAAGTTTAAAAATAGCAATTACAAAAACACTGAAAACTTGTGAACTTTAGACATTAAAATGCAGCTTCAGCAAACATTTCCCAACTTTTTTTCATCAATATAAGGCCCTGAATATCAACTGTAAAATACCAAAACAATAATGAACAAATTATTACAACAATTAATAATGGTTAGTTACATTTTTTTCTTGTAAATTATTCTTAGAATTTAAAAAGATTGAACCATTAAAAATCTGTAACAAAACACTGAAAACTGTTACAAACTTTGACTTAAAATTGCAACTCAAGAAAACATTTGCAGAACACAATTTTTTGATTAATATTAGACCCTATGCATATATTACCAACCACCAAAATTTGAAGCTTTAAAAAAATGATCTACATTGTGAACTGTGGCCTTTTCTAGTGGACATCGGAAATAATTTAGAATCATGTAAATTACTTTGAACTCAATTTAATCTGATTTATAAATGTTTAATCTGTCTGAAAGTGGTTTTAATGAATTCAGCATAAAAAATACAAGAAAGACTGTTGATTTCATTGTTTTCTGATCATTATTTCTCAAGAAATTAGAGTTTTAGAACAGAGCATATTACTAAGCGGCCCAATCGTTTGGTTTCAGAGCCTGTTTTTGTAATTCAAAAAGCCCTAACTTTTGAACCACTTGAGATGTGAAACTGGGAGTAGAATGGGTAGAAAAGAACATAAAAAAGATTTTGAAAACATAAATAAGAAAGTTAACAAATGAGTAAAATAAAAAAAAATAAAAATTGAATGAAATTTTTTTTTGTCATCATGCTATTTTTCAGTGTCCGCTTTATAGAGAGCATTTATAGCGAAAAATTTCATTTAGTGCAGAAAGAATTGTCCGCTTTATGGAGTGCCCGCTTTATGATTGTCCGCTTTATAGAGATGTCCGTTATAAGTGTTTAACCTAAGATCCATCCGTTCCAAGCGCCACTGTCCGCCTAATTAAGGTGTCCGCTTTATACCGTGTCCGCTTTATGGAGATTCCACTGTATTTTACAAAATGTGCAAACCAAAGCAGAGAGAGAGAGTCACTAAAGGCAAGGCCAACACCATCATAGATGTTCTCAACAAGAATCAACCCCCCCCCCCCCCCCCCCGTTTATTAATTTTCAAAGATTTGACAGATGAAGTTGTTCTTTTTTTCTTCAACTTTTACAAATTGTTTGTCTTTGTGTGTTTCGTTAATATATCAGAGATATTTCGCTTCTTTTTTCTTCTTTTCAGACAGTTGTATTTCTTTCTTTTGACTAGACAGAAATACTGTTTCTTTTTTGCTTTTGAAACAGCTGTCTCTCTTTTTTCACTAGACAGACAACAATAAAGAATATTTGCGCTCAGCGCTAACGAGCGGTAACTTTCTATTGTTTTCATTCATCGCTTGTTATTGTTATCGCTGTACTTCAAAGGTTGCCGAAAGTTAAGTACCGATCGTTAGCGCCAAGTGAAAACCAGCCCTAAGAAACTTACATGACTATTGAATTGTGTTTTTTAGAGATTTTTGACAATTTTTCGAACTTCCGACCCCCCCCCCCCCCCCCCCCCGTTTATTAAATTTTTGAAAATTTTCCGACCCCCCCCCCCCCTACTATTATGACCCCCCCCCCCCTCCCCCCGTTTATTAGGAACCTAAGAGTACTGGCTAAGGATTCCTAGCTGAATCAATAAATAACATAGCTGGCTGGCTAACAAAGAGACCTCATTTTGTACACCAGTTTCACTGACACACTGGGTAAGAGACCCAAAGTCACAAAACAACTTAGAACTCTTCCATAGAATGAGCAATTGATTTGGGAGCGCATTCTATGAATTCCTAGAATACGTTGCGCATTCTATAGATTGCGTAAGTTTGTAGAAAGCGCGGAACATATATACTGTAAAGCTTCGATTAAGCGCCCCTTTTCGAATAAGCGCCCCCCCCCCCCCCCCCTTGACCCCTAGAATAAGCGCCCTTCATAAGCCAAAATATTAAATAAGCGCCGCCGCCCCCCCCCCCCTCGAATAAGCTTTTTCCCCTCTTGCTTTTTTATTATTGAAACCAGAAAATATTTTGCTGTTGTAACTTAGAACAACAACTGTGTACTATTACGAGAGTGTACCATCAACACGTTATAAACAGGACTACTATTGCTGTCAAGGTTGGGCAAAGCAAGGAAATCAGTGTCCACTAGGTCAGTGAATAATTTAATATTTTTATAACCAGCTTTTATTATATTCTACTAATGTATTTAGCTATTTGCAATCCTGGTTGTAAAAATGGCCACTGTACACAACCAAATGTATGCACGTGCAATTCTGGATGGAATGGAAATCTCTGTCAAAACGGTAAAAAACTTTTGAATCCATAAGATAAATATATTTAACAAATTATAGAAACTCAGAGTAATTCTAGACATTGTTTTTAGATATAAATGAATGTTTAAGAGCAGGTGTGTGCTCTCAGGATTGCACAAATGTAGCTGGTTCGTATTCATGTTCTTGTCGAGTGGGTTACAAGAAACCAACAGATGATCCAAGAAATTCTCAATGTGTTGGTAAGCGTCTATTAATATATCTTTATGAATAAAAAAGACAAACATAATTTTATTAAGATGAAATTTGTAAACAAACATTTTCCATCAGATGTGAACGAATGCTTGAGCAATCCGTGCTCATGTTCCTCTGGCAACATTGGTTGTTCAGCGACTTGTGCTAACAGCGGTGGGAGTTTTACGTGCACATGCAAAGTTGGATTTGAACTTCAACATGATAAAACAATATGCAGTGGTATGTCATTCTTTCTTTCCTGGCATATATATATATTTATTTTAACAAACAAATACATTTGGAATTATATGCAAAGCTGCTGTTTATGGAAACTAAAATTTAAATGAAAAAGAGTGATATGTGTTTCAACTGTGTTTGTGGATTGTTTTCTATCCAGCGATTAAGATTCATCAAACATTTGTTTTAGATAAGAATGAATGCTTGTTAGCAAATGGGGGTTGTCAACAAACCTGTTTCAACAATATTGGTTCTTTCACTTGTGCTTGTCAGACTGGATACTTGTTAAACCCGGACAAAAGAACTTGTGATGGTAGGTTCAACATGCCCAGGCGTAACATTCTAAATTGTTGTTTCTGATTCATGACATATTATTGAATGCGATTAAAAAAAGCTTTCCTCAAATTTTTTTTTTATTTCTGTAAAATATTTTAAAAACATGTTACCTTTTTAAATCTTAAGGCTACCAGAGAAATATATTCTTGTTGAAATTTGTATTTTATATTATATGTTTTAGTTAAAGTTTTTATTAACAACTTGTGAAAAGAGCGTCTTTAGCGGCCTACACTCCTTAGTCCTTCCTTTAAGGATAGTCATCACCCCCGCTAGCAAAATTTTTTGAAAAAATCTTTTTTTACATAATCTAGTGTCATTTTTTATGAAGTTTCAGATTCTGGAATCAGAAATATAAAATTTCAAATATTTATTGATTTATTAGCAATGATATTCTAAAACTAAGTATGCAAATGTGCGAAACAAAATATGTGAATGTGCGTTTATCTCAGGAACGAATTTTCACCTTTTTACTAGCCTTTCGCGCTTTATAAGTCCCCTTGGAAACGAGATACGATGACGCAATTTTTTTTATCTTAACCAATAGGCTTTTACGCACAAAAGTTTGCCACAGTTTTTAAAAAAAATAAAAATTCGCTCCGCAAGGGAGAGTTGAAGGTGTGTTAACAGCAAAAAACACATTTTTGTGGAGAGCTTGAACAGAAAGCTTTATAACTTTTGATCCAAGGCGTTTCACGAAAAACTGTGGCAAACTTTTTTCGGCAAGTGAGTGATGATTCGCGTGGTACAACTTTTGTGAAAAAAAAATGTGATAGAGGGGACTTATAAATCTTCAAAGGCAAGGCATCGTAAATTTGATCTTTTCTTTCTCATTTCCGTTATGCTTGTTATTATTATCCAACATTATATTCATTAAATAGACAATTTTATCAGCTTTCAGAAAATATATACTTTTGGTAGTTTAAATTAAACAGATTTTAAGATATCAAGCAAAAAATGAAATCATGCTGCAAGGGATGATGACTATCCTTAAGCTTAGTTCCCACTTAGCGCTAGTGAGCGATAATCAGCGGTAACTAGCGCTAGTGAGCGAGCGATAACTAGCACTAGATTTTCCGGAAACAGCTGCTACACGTTCCCACTTGTTTAATGAACGCTAGAAAATTATTTCTGAAATGAAAGATGGATTCATCTGAAGAGGAAGACTTGGCTTTGTTGAGTGTAGTTTTGCTAGATGATGAAAACAGGAGAAAAACTAGAAAGCGTTGATTTTGGGTTCGAGAAATATTTCGATTGCGTGAAAAGCAAGGAGTGCTTTCAAATCTTCTTTGTGAGCTTCGACTTGGCGATCGAGAATACTTTTTCAAGTAAGTATCGTTGTATTTATCACTTATTCTTTCGGAGGTAAAACCCAAATTAGAATTGTTTCATAATTAAAGTTGGTTATAGTAATTGTAAGTACACTGTGCATCTATATTTTTAGTAATTGTATACATTTCCAATGGGTTCTATTTGGTTTTTTTTTGCGCACACGATGACAAGAAAAGAAATATGATACATCATTTATAATCATAAGTAATATATTTTTAGATACATGCGGATGACCCCAAACCGATTCGAGCATTTGTTTCCACTGGTTGGACCTCGCATCGAAAAAAAGACAACAAGATTTCGTGAGCCTATATCTGCACAATTCTTTGTGGACTTTCTCTCACACTCCGTTTCCTTGCTACAGGAGAATCCCGGCAATCGTTTAGTCTCAGCTATTGTATTGGGAAATCGACTGTTAGTAAAATTGTGTCCGAAACATCACTCGCAATTTATAATTCTTTAAAAGACCCATTTTTGAAGAAACCTTCTTCAAAAAAAGAATAGTTAAACATTTCTGGAGGGTTTGAAGAAGCATGGAATTTTCCTCATTGTATGGGCGCATTGGATGATAAACATATCCGGATAGAATGTCCGAAGATGAGCGGAACATATCACAACTATAAAGGATTTTTTAGCATTGTACTTCTTGCGATGTGTGACATTAATTATTGCTTCACCTTATTCGATCTTGGTCACTATGACAGTAATAACGACAGTGGCGTTCTTGCGAAATCGAAAATTGGGGAAACATTTGACGAACGAGCGTTGGGTATTCCTGAACTTTCAGCGTACAAGTCTTGTGATTTTGACCCATTGCCTTATTTTCACTAAAAACATGGCTTATGAGACCTTATCCTGATAAACTGACAAAATCCCAACGAATCAGTCGTTTTCTTTAAGGTAGTTGCCTGAGATTGTCAGCAATTGTTGCAACAAATCTATCTTCAGCGTCATCAATTTTTTTGCTCTTATCTCTCCGTTCCATCCTTTCATTTATAGTTTTTAAAAATGTCACTTTTTGTTGATCCATCTCTTTTTCCTTTTGTATAGTCAACTTTCGTTTTGATTGTATTGGTTTCATTTCCTTTCGTTTCGTTGCTATCCCCGCTGGAGACATTTGTGAAATTTCTAAACTATCTTCCAGTCTGTCAATTTCCTTGCTTTCATCTTGGTTCATGGATTCATCGTCTTCATGTTCTTCATCTAAAGCATTATCATTGACCTCTTCTGATTGCAATTGTTTGACTTGTGGCTGAGAATCAACATCAAATGAAGAGCGGGAGCTTTTTGGTTGCACATATTCATCGAGCCATGTTAAAAACTTCCAAGGACGTAATTTGTGTTTGGCTTTTTCGACTGCCTCTCGGGAAGTGCCAGACTTTTTCGAGTTTCGAAGATTACTTTGCTTTTTGGTGTAATTCTTCTTATGATTTTTGAATGCTGACTTCGCTCTCGTTTCTGAAATTAAAAAATGATACTTTTATTTAGATTTTGAACACGATTTACTTTGGCTGAAAAAAGGTTTTTGCAGGTTTTTGTGTCTCAATTAAATACAAAAAATTGTAATATTCTCACTGTTTTCTATAAAGTTTAATTGATTGACAACTTCTTTCCAGGCATTTTCTGTGACGACTTTGTCTTTGTATTCCTTTTTTGCCTTATCATAAAGACAAGGATAAACACGGACAGCTTCTGCAAGTTTCTCATACTCTTGTATTCAAAGAGCTTGTCTCCTTTTTTCAGCCATCGCGTACCACAAAAACACACACCTTACAACTAACTTTTTTTCAACATATTTAACTCGTAAGTTTCAAGAAAAACAATCACTTTCTGAATCTATGTTAAAAAAATGTTGGCATTCTTTGATGTTGAGCGCTAACGAGTGATAACTATGAAAAATTTTTCATAATTTTTATGAGCGGTAACTAGCGCTAGTGAGCGATAAATTTCTAGCGCTGAGTTTCCACTTGAAACAAAAAATAATTTAACGCTCACTAGCGCTAGTTACCGCTCATTACCGCTCACTAGCGCTAAGTGGTAACCGACCTTTAATGTTTTTTGATATTTTAGATTTTCCACGCAAGAATTTTTGTTGTCATCCTTGCATATGCATGTGCAAATTTCATGGATCATTTCTTTTAAGTAGAGAATTAGTCGTGACGAAATAACATTTTTAGGGTCTATGGTGAACTTTTGTACAATTAGTTATTTTAAAAATGATGGGATTTATCATAAGACTGACTTCGTAGCGAGTTCCCTCTCTCATTTCATTTGGGAAACAACGGTCCATCAGGTTTTCATCAAGAAACAGTCCACAAGCTTCTTATTCGAAGTTGCTGTTTTCAACACCTAGGAAATATTTTTATTGGTATTGGAGTGATATAAACAAAATTTACAAACCATTATAAAGTCTCTTTTTTAATTTTAGATGTAGATGAGTGCAAATCATTAAATGGAGGTTGCAGTCAAATATGTTTAAATTCTATTGGATCATATCGTTGTGATTGCAAGCGAGGTTATCGCAAGCAACAAGATGGCAGAACATGCGAAGACATCGATGAATGCTCTTTATCAAATCCTTGCGATAACTCGAATGGCATATGTAATAATATTCTGGGCAGCTACAAGTGTTTGTGCAAAACCGGTTACAAATTAATGCCTGATGGGAAGGCTTGTGTCGGTAAAATATGAAATCTCTATGTTTTTAGCGTTTTCTGTTGAATCAGTGTTTTGTATAGCGCCATATGTAAAAGCTAACAATATATTATTTTGTAGATATCAATGAGTGTGCGAGGGAAGGAGACAACAAATGTGAACATGTTTGTGCTAATAACGTTGGTTCATATACATGCAGCTGTAATAAGGGATATCGATTACAAAGTACCCCTGCAGGAACATTATCCTCTAAATGCAAGGGTAGGCCTTTCCCAATGTATTCTATAAGAGAAAAAAAAGTAATAGGTGTCGATAAATGTTGATTCAACCTTGAACAGAAATGTGTACTTAGCTGACGGTGCCAATTATTGCCTGGTAGGCTGCTTGATATCATAATGAACAAAATTCATGGCTAGCTTTCAAATGAAACGTGGTGATGGCATTCATTATAAATTCTTGTTAGATGAACATTCATCTAGGAAAGGGAAACATAACCTTATGAACAGTTTTTTTCTCAAAGAAAATGTCTAGCCCCCAACCCTCCCCAGGACATTGAAGTGAATAGGACCTCCATAGGTTTTTTATTGATACATCGTAAACTAATAGCATATTGTCTTCTGTAGTTTCAATACTGTGTTTCAGACATCGATGAGTGTAAAGAGAACATAGACAATTGCGATCATTTCTGTCAAAACACAATCGGTGCGTTTAAGTGTTCTTGTCGGCCTGGCTATATTATGGAACCAGACAATCTAACATGCAGAGGTAATTGTATAACTTTAGTCCAAAGGTTTTCTTATTGCATCTGTTAATCCCTTTCATAACTTAGGAATTATACATCCTAGAAAATGACAATCTTAACTGAAATTGAGATATGTCTACAAAGATTAGTTTATCTCATTCAATTATTAATTGTTATGTTAAATATCTTAATCCTTTTATTTTATATCAAATCCTGAACTATTCACCATAGAGCAATTAATCCCATTTATTTATTCGATAATTGTTGATTTTAATTGGAAAATTTTTATTTAGTAATTTTTCATTACAATGAACCTGTTATTAATTTGTAGCTCTTCCATGCGAGACACTACCACCACCTCTTCATGGATACATGAATTGCACGGGTTATGTAACTGATGAGAAGTGTGCATTCTCTTGCGAAGAAGGATTCAACTTACTTGGCAATATCAGTCGAACATGCTTGCCAACAACATTGTGGTCCGGTGAAATCTCTGAATGTGCAGGTAATACGAAGCCACGATTTCACGTTCGCTGTCTTAAATGAGGGAAATTACAATTATTATTATTTAAAGTTACATAAATATTTTTATCTCATTACTCCCATGCAATTTGATGACTTAGTTAGCTAAAAGTACTGTGATATCTCAAAATACTACCTTGTACCATATGTTAGTACACAAGTTTATATAGACATGCTTGTTGATGTTTGAATTTCCCTCAGAAAAACAATGTCCAAAGTTTGAGCCACCATTCCATGGATCTACATTGATGCCTTGTGTTGAGTTTTATGGATCGAATTGTGCAACGAAGTGCCAACATGGCTACTATATGAAAGGAAGCATCATTAACCAATGTTCGGTAGCTGATGGAGTCACATACTGGACACCAAATAATGCTTCATGTTATGGTAAATTGTATTTGTCTATTAATTCAAAATAGCCATTTAATAGTTTTCCATTCGTTTGGAATAATTATAAACAACACAATAAACAACTGTTTGGTACTTCTAAAAACAATGCATTTGAAATTCAACTTTTTCACTCCACACCATCTCATATTTCTGTATAGAGTCTACTCGATAATTAAAATTGGCTGTTTGTCCTTTAGTCTCACACTATATTATTACTGTCTATTTTAGAAAACAGACCTTGTTGGCCCAACCCATGCCTGCACAATGGCAAATGTACTGAACAATTGGCTTCTTTCACATGTGATTGTAAAAACACCGGTTATAGCGGTTCAAAATGTCAAACTGGGGTTGTCAAAGTGCCACCTTACCCCGATCTGCTCAAAGACACAAAATCTGCGCCCATCACTATATCAGCAATTCCTGATCAGAATTTAAGAATTCTTCTGAAAGCTTCGGATACGACTGCATTGAGCATCACACCTAAAACGTTATATTTTTACAAAAACGAAAATGATGTGAGTTTTACAATCACACCAAGAGCAGTTGGGAAGTTCACAATATACTACGTCATTGAGGGAGCCAATATTGACGTGTTTGTACCACCTAAACCCTCTACATTTTATGTCTCTGAAAAACCTCCCGTTATTGGGCCTGTAAATATAACACATGACCTCTTTGAAAAGACGTGTTCTTTTGCTCAAGTATCTCCGGGATGCCCTAAAAAGGAACAGCTTGTTTTAAAGTCATCTTGCAATTGGAGTAACGATCAAACAAGTGGCTTTGTTGCCGTTGGAAATAACAACATTAGTTTTCCTTTGTCTCTTCTTGGAATATCTGGAAAAGGTTTTAAAGAGTTAGTTGACCTTAGAGATGAAATGAAAGCTTTTTTAAAGACACGCGTTGTTTCTAAAGAATGTTCTGTTTGCCCTGGTATAGAGTATAATACCGCCACCGTTAACTATGCTAATGAATACAGTTATTTTCAAAGGAGTTTTTTTCAAAGTTTCGCTGAATTGTTGCCGTTTTGGTTAAAAATAGAGCTAACTGATGGTCAATTATCGGCTATTGAGAACTTTGTTAGTTTCTTCGGAACAGGAAATCAAATAACAGCGATACCTGAATGCAGGGAACTGAACGTGGAGAATGCCAATGCTTTTGTAGCATACTTACCAAATTTGCCGATAAAATTCCTGTTCTTCAATACTGCATTTCAAAGTGAAATAAGTAACGCAAAGTATTGTTTTGCTGTTGATCTTTGCACACAAAAGACATACATCTCCTTACCAGTCAACCAGAACATAGATTTGTCATCAGCATTTAAAGATATTGGTTTAGCAAACGTTAAAGTTTCGTTTCATGACTTGTCCTTCACAAATGATGACACTTGCTTTGTTTATAAGAGTCTTCCTATGAAAGCTGGTGTGTGCGTAAATAGTGACATGCGAATGTCTGTTAAAGGTGAACTTACTGTCAGGCAAACACAAATGAAATTTGATGGTGTTGTCGGATTAGATTTCAAATCCTTGGAAGAGGTATGTCTTTCTAAATGATAATATGAATTTATGAATATTGAAAATGAATACTTAAGATAATAAGATGTATTTGTTTGGTGATATCATTAAATAAGATTTATCCTTTAAGAAAAACGTCGGAAATATGTAACAAATAATGTTCTTTTAGTACACGAAAAAAGTAATTGATATCTAATCCAGCATCTAATTAATATTATCTAGAAAATACCTTGTTTATCATATTCTTTATTCAGACACTCCTGGTGAAGTTTGATTCCCAAACTCTGTTGGCATTTAATGGAGAGATTCAATACACTATTAACATGGCATGGTTAGGAAATACACTGAAAATATTTGGCCGTGAGAGTAAAGCTGAAATATTTGTTGATGTTGGAGGTCCAAATCTTAAAGCATGCCCATTATGTGCATCCAAAGGTTTCTATGTATCTGTTCAACTGGATGAAAAGAGCTTTGAATACTCTTCATCGATAGTGAAATTTCAACCGAAAGACAGCGGCAAACTGTACATCGCTTATGACTTGGTCGGTGGAACTATCACAGGAGTTGAAAACTTAAAACTTCTTACACGCAAAGCAAACCAATACGTTGATATTTTGACAAAATTAGAAGAGAAAGTAACTGAAGTCCTTAGTAATGATTTCCCCGAAGATGTAAAAATCATAAAATATTTAATCCAACGTGTGATTACTGCTTTGGACTCTATAGAGAACTATGTAAGCGACGAGTTTTCGTACCTGTACGTTACCACATTTAAAGCTAAACAAAAGTTGTATGATCTTCAATCTGCTGTGAAATCCCTCATGAAAAGGGTCAAATCAACGGCCACTGAAGCAGTACTGAAACTCATATTGCTAAGAGTTAAGGCTTTACGTGGATTAGAAGCTTTGTCTGACAGCCAGCCCGTTAAAGCTATTGATCAAGGAGTTGTTGTATCGTATGTTGGAGATATTTGTATTTTGAACTTGTGTTTCAAATCCATGGCTGTGAATATAAATGACGTTCATTCGTGCCCACAGTGTGAAGTTGACGACGCCATTGTTACGATCTCCGGCGAGTCCAAAATGCAAGCAGTTTACGCTGAACGAGTAGCCTTGTCAAATGGACAAGAGTTTAAATTGTTAATTAATAGAAACATGAATGACTTTCACGGTTCATTTAAAGCTAATGTGAAAATCTTGGATAATTGGAAAGAGGCCTCTTTTGAGTTTGACAGTAAAACAATTAAATATACGTTGTCCGATCTCGATATAGGTGATGGTATGAAATTTAAAATCACTGGTGAAAGCGATATTACAACTGTAACTTGGGAATCGCTAGTTTATAGTGTGCATGGTACCATCATGGATACATCACCCTTTGCACAGAAGTGGCAATCCTTTTATCAAAAGAAAGCTCTCTTTACTCTGCGTAGAATGGAAAAATTAGAAGAGCGATTAATCGAAGCTGGTATTGAACACAAAATCAATGTAATCGATGTTGAGACGAAGAGGAAAGAATACTTTGAAATTGAACAAAATCATACTGTTTCTTCTGGAAATTATTTGAAAACCCGTAATGATTTAATTACGCTTCAAGCTGAAGTGAAATCTTACCTAGATAACAGTTCCTATCTTCTAAAACTCATTACTAAAGATGTGGATAGCATTTGCAAACTGGAAACTTGTGCGCAAAGATGTTTATCTGCGTTACAGTGTGAAATTTGTCACGAAAAGATATATAAAGACACCAAAACGCTGAAATGTGAACAGTTCAAACAAAGGATTGACTATAACAGGCTGACAACTTTCGAATCCCTATGTAACGTTGAAAAACGGAGGTTCCACACTGTGTACACTGGCACTTGCCCGCTAAACGCCGCCGAACAAGCCAAGCAGAATAAAATTTTGACGTCTATTATTGGAGTAGGTTCTGCTATTGGTTCCTTGATTGCGGGTCCTATCGGGAGCGTGGTTGGAGGAGTAATTGGTGCTGTTGTTGGGTTTATCGGTGGCCTATTTTCCTCGTGCGATAAACACTATGAAGTTATTACTGAGATTTACAATGATCAACAGCCGTGCACGCTGACAAAAATGAAAGTCGAGACAGTACTAAGACCTGTGTCTAAATGTTACTATGTGACAACATCTTTGTTCACTGGATACAATCAGGGTGAGGAATGCAACTGTCAGCAAAATCCATGCGCTACAAAAATCACGCCCGCTGCATGTATACAAAGTAACAACCAGTGTAAAGTTAATCGAAGCTCGTTTGTGGCAGCCAGTGTAAATGTTCCACTTGAATTCACAAAGCTAAGAGCGGATATTGAAGCGTTAGAAAACAAAGTGAGTGAAGACTTTCTGCTACTTGATGATTTAAAGCAGAGTAGAAATTTCAAGAAATACAATTATGAAAAAGCACAAAACTTGTTTGCGAACTCGAAACGAAATGTGGATCGTACCCGTGAAGTTCTTCAGAACATGAAGGTGCTACTTAAAACAGATGTTTGCATAAGTGATGCCTACCAAACGGCACAAAACCTTTCTGACACATTGACAATAGAGAAGATAACCTTTGACACTAACCTTCCCGTTATAAACAACATTCAACTTGATTTGTTTATTGTCGTTAAAAGCCAATCGAATAAGGTTGTGCTTCCAGTCCTTTACGATTTTGAACAAAAAGAATCATCCCTGGAAGTAGCTGCTAGAAAGGTACTTAATAACTTGGTCTGTAGTGCACATAAAAGGAAGAGGAGGGATTTAAGTGAAGTTGTAGTAGAGGAAAGTGATTTGCTGTTTTCCTGGAAAGTGGACCCCAACGCCACTTTGATCCAAAGTTCTTGTTTGGCTTTTACTGAGGTTATGGGGTTTCTCAATTCTGTTGTTACTTCAGCTAGTAAAATAACTGAGCATGCTTTGAAAACGCATGAAACTCTTGCGCAAAGTCGCTCCATTCCAACAGAAGATAGTGATGAGCCTGTAGTGAGAGCTCAAAATCGCCTCATCTTGAACAGCAATAAAATCAGGGAAGCACAAATGCTGAGGTACACCGTTGCTAGCGTGTTAAAGGACATTAAGGAACAGTTAGAATTTCTGGTTACTGCACAGAATATATCATCCTGTTTCAGTTTCGTGGATTGCAAAAACGCTGTCTTTGACACCATGGAAAGTTTACCTGTTGTATCTAATTTCAGTCGCAATGGATATCAAGGCCTAATCAAACTTGTCAATGAATCAATAAGCAGCATTTTTCAAAAATCCCATAGCAATTTGACAGAGTTAAATGAACAAGTTCTTACATTAAAGGCCACTTTAACAACCCTGAACGTTTCTTCGTTTTACTGCACTGAAGGTCCTTCCATTATTCCCAATTTGCCACGTAAAGTGGATTTAGTGGTTGATGACGTCTTCCAATTGAAATGCGATGTTGTTAGCAAGTTACCGAGCCACATTTATTGGTATTTTAACGAAAGGATTCTAGACGGGGAAAGTGGTCAACAACTTTCGTTTCGTGCCACAGTTCAAAAAGCTGGAGTTTATAAATGCTTGGTTATTTCACAGACCGGTAATTCTACAAGTAACGGCACCACCCTCAATGTCTACTCTACACCATCAGTAAGACCGCTAAAGAACGTGACTTTTTACAGACCGAATCCGTTGCGTAATATTTCTTTAGTTTGCAATGCAACTGGTGCGCCTGTACCACAACTTCAATGGTATTATAGATCGTTTAAGTCTCAAGTTTTCTCTGTTCTACCGAACGAAAATCTCACATTGTTGATTCTTAGAGTAGATGGTCGTTCTGTGTCTGGGTATTATTTCTGCAGTGCAAGCAATACGTTTCAAAGTGTTAACAGCACTGTTGCTCGAGTAGACGTTTTGGAGACGAAACTAGCGGCACAACAACTGTTTGTTTCAGTAGAATTAACCAAAACCAATCCTTTACAAGATATTGGTCATTTTCAAAAGCTTGAGCAAAAACTAAAACTTTCCGAAGACCAATTCGTTCGTGTAACTTACGAAACGCCAACAGTCAACTTCACATTGTTGTCAACCCCGATGTCGCCCAACACAACAAGCGATTCTTTCTTTGACGCTGCTGCCATTTCCAGACAAGATTTAGCTAATTCCGGCGCAACCTTCCTCAATGAAGTTGCGGTTAATAACTCTATAGTGGACGATAACGGACTCATACTGGACATCGACAATACCACTTTCATGTATAACTCGACATTAAACATTTGCCCGTCCGGCTATAATGCTTTGGAAAACGGATACCTGTGCGGTAATACTTCTTTATCTTTATTTTGAATATATGTTAACTTAATGTTTATCTTACTGTTTCAGGTCAATGCCCCGTTGGTACATACGGATTTCGGTGCGGTTTATGTCCGTTGAATACATACCAATCGCTTCCAGGCCAAGAGATGTGCATAAAATGTGATCAAGGCAAAGTTACGGATCATATCGGTGTAACTGACGCTGCGGATTGCAAAGCCATTGGTAAGTTGTACTATAAATTTACTTTATTGACCTGAATTGCCATATTTGTTTTTCTGTTTAGTTTACGATATAGTATTTGTGATCGATACACACCGGTTGAGCTTGTTTTATAAAGATTTTTTACGTCGACTAATTATCGGAATATATGGTAGATTTTTGAAGAGCTCTGTTAGGTTTGGAGTTGTCGGCTATGATAGCAACGCTACGGTTTATTTATCGTTGAATGAACCAATCAATCGCATGGAAGGAATCACTCAGAAGTTAAATACAGAGTTCTTCTTCCGAATGGATCAATCATCTGTTCATGTCGGCTTAAAAGCCGCACATAGAATGTTTGATCAATTCTCCCGCCATTTTACCATGAAAATCGCGCTCGCAGTTCTTCCGCAGTCATCTTTGTTTGATGTGCAATTCACAGAGGTAAGAAAAGCTGCACTAAAATTACAAAACAGTGGCGTTCATATGTTGTCGACGGTTTACATGCCCCGATCCGATTTGTTCACCATTGATCTGGTAGTAGCATCTTATCCAAAGTTGAAGAATGCATTTTGGGTTAATGGTATCCGAAAGAGTATTAAAGCTGTACAAAATTTGTTAAATAACAGTAAGTATGGTAATAAGTTACATTGTTTTGCTAGTTAAAATTTGAAAGTCATCTACATAAAACCACGGTGAATTACATTTAAACTGCGCCCGTTGACACTCATATAAAAGAAGATTTTTCCAGTTGTTTTCTGGACTATTATTTTACTTCAAATTGTTGCCTTGCTCCCAATAGCTGGTTGAATATTTTATAGCGCCGCTTTCGACCAGAAGATCCGTTGATGTTGCTGTTCTGTTTGAACCAAGAAAGTTTGAAAATAAAGGATCATATGTTGAAGTGAACAACCAATTACAGGAGTTGTTTGCCAACGTGAGAAACATCTCCTCTGCGAAGATCAACTTTCGTTTCTTGGAGGCCGACAAAATCTTGCAGAAGGGTATTTTTAAAAAACAGACAAGAAGGGAATTGAAGAGGAATGTGAATCGATTAACAAAGTATTACGATGGCTTGAAAGGATTCAATTTGCGCGCGAAAATCGAAGAAGTTGTTAACACCGGTTTAACTGAGTATTATTACTCACTGTCCAAGACCAAAGTGGTTCTGGTTGTAACCGAAAAACCGATCAATGTGAGCGAGACGTCATCCATGGAACGTTGGTACGACGAACAGGTCATTGTGGCAAACTTCGCTTTTGATTTCGGTGGCAATTCCCAATCAACGCAAGCTGAAAGTAAATACTTGAAAGTATGGCTGTTGGAGTTTTATCAAACCGAATTGTTTGAACGGCTTTTGTTGAGTGCGGTGCATTGAGAATATTAACGACTGGTGGAAGCTGTAGGGGAGGGGAGGGGTGTTGATACTGAGTAGTTTTTCTTTTTGTTGATGGTTTGTGTTGATCACAGTTGTATTCCTCATGTTTTTTTTTATAATAAATTTATTTTGTTCACGTTTATAAAATTGTAAAATATATAACAGCAGCTGAATAGTCCATTTTTAGTGCACTTTTTTTAAGCCCATATAATTGTAAGTTTTTTAAAATAAAGGTGTAACACGTAAATTTGGTGTTTTTTAGCTAACCCTTCTTATCTGAATACCTCGATTTTTCGAACTGTTTTTCCGATCCCTTGGGAGTTCGAAAAATCGTGGTTCAATCGATAACAGGTGATCCAGCTCTGAGGCGGAAAATTTTGTCGGATACCGACAGGATTCACCTTATTCATCAGGGGACGTTCCAACCAAAGACATACAGTATAATCCCGATAACTCCGAGTAATAACCACCGAATAAAATATTGCGAATGTTCGAGTTACCGGGAGTTTTTATGAGAAAACATTAGGGAAGGGAAACTGAAAAACAGTTCCAGTTAACGCGAGTTCGAGTTATCAAGGGTTCGAGTTATCGGGATTGTACATCGAGAAATCTTAGAAATGACGAGATTGAATCAAACAGTGTCATTTTTCGTCAGATCGGTTCGGCTCGCCTCGAATACTAAATTTCGAAAGATTGCTTTTGTTTCGTATGCCAACTTTTTCAAGATGAGTCCGGGCATAAAAATTTAGAAGAATGAGAGCGTGGCATCAGATGAAAATCCGGGGAAGGCAAAGCCAGGAAAGTTGGTCAGTCATTTTAGCAGCACAAGTCAGTCATAATGACTCTCTTGAAGTATTGGGAGCTTTTCAAAGCAAAAGGTTACACGTTGACTGCTTGCCGGACAAAAATAAGAGAAAACAAGAAATTGCGAATACGATAGAAAATCAAAAATAATCGCATGTTGATTGATATTATTTGAACCATTGGATTATAATCCAGAGGTTCAGCCTCGGAGGAAGAAGAAAATGGAAACTTCCACTAAATTACCAAGCTTGTTGCAAGACATAGAAAAAAGCGGGTGACTTTTAAAGAAGAAGATAAATTGAGAATAGCCTCTTTAGCTCTTCAACTGACCCGGCCTAAGCCGTCAAACATCTCATTAGAATTACCAAACCTCAAAGCATCACGTCGGGGATGGTTGACGAAATACATACCTCTCTAAAATCAAGAATACTTGATCAAAGAAGACAATCACAATCATCGGTCCAAAACGTGGCCAGTTTCATCCTGACGAACTTAACGTAAAGCTTTCTTGTGAATTTACGTAATGCCGGTTACAACGCTAATCGGAGTGCTTTATGGGATTAATCCGATCGGATCTGAAAAAATATATGGACACTTAATAGACGTTAATGTGACAAGTGGATTGATAAGATACTTGTATAACCGCAATCGAGACCAAAGACAAACCGGTCGGCGTAGGTAGAGAATTTATTTGTGTACAATGTTATGCAACCTGTGAAGAAACACGTCATTTCCGAGCTTATTATTAATGTAGATCAAACGCCTTCCAAATATGTGCCTAATGACAACAAAAGGGGGGCATGTCCCAAGAAAAGGAGCAAGTGATAAAAGAGGTGTCACTGTAATGCTATCGCGAACGTTGAATGGTGATATTTTCCCTCTCATACAATCTACCAAGGAAAAGCCTCAAGATCATTTTCATCAGTAAATTTTTCGAAGGGACTTTGTCTATCTTAGAACGAGTCCCACTAGACCAATGCAGATGATGGAACCATTTGTCTGCTACCAAAAGGTTATTAAACCTTATTCTCAGTAGATAAATAAAAGTTTAATTTGCCAGTTGATGATGTTATTTTGAGATCCCAATCATCTCAATTTCCCTTGCTTAATTATGCAGGTGAATTATTAAACCACCACGTTATAAATTTATTGATGAGTAACATCTAATTCACGGTTTATTTTTAATTAACTCCATATGCTTAATAATTAATGAGGGGGAGACTCTCAATATTACAGCAGGCCATATTTTGCAAATTGGGAAGATGCACTTTTGTGAGTTTAACATGTTCTGTATTGTAGTATCGCTTTGTGCAGCTGTGAGCATTCGTGCAGGTAGGTAATTCACTTTTCCTAAACCAATTTGACACTTCCTTTCCTAGAATTGAGTTTAAAAAGTAAAGTATAAAGAATACTAATAACACAAACGGAACCTTTACAAAATCTCTGTTGCAAGCAGGAAAAACTCTTCCAAACATAGATCTTTATCAGAATTTGTTTTTTCAGCTATCACCAAAACGTTTTCCTGGAATTGTTACTGTGTGTATACAAAAAGATGTCTGATTAACACAAATATGATATCGGATGATTGGAAATCTGTTAAAAACGCGGGATTTTTAGAAATCCAAAAATCCAACATTTATTGCGAAATATACTTTCACTGGCACAATCGACATTTATTTTAAGATGTGCCTCACGTGTTTCGTGACGACGATTTTACGCCCGCGAGCTACACAACACAAGACGTCATTGAAAGCGCAGCGAGGAAAACTTGGAACGTGAGCAAAGATGGAAGCTATTTTCATTTTAATGCAAATGGTAAAACTGCATTCCCTATTCCAAACTTTAGTTTTCTCGTAACCGTCATTCCTAGCCTTAAAGCTTGGTTTCTATTATTCAAGAACTTCTTTGTTTGCGGATCTTCTCATGTATATAGCACTGTTCTTTACTGTTTCAATAATTTGAGGGTTTGAGTTATCAACCAGTTGTTATTGCGCTTTCGTTATTTGAGCGACAACTTTCACGGATCATTATCAATGCTGTATGAATCAACAAAATTTGCCACTACGACGTGTGGTCTGATAAGGCATTTCTTTAAAGCGAAAATCTTATTTTTAACTAAAAATGCGGTATATTTTGATATCTTTGATTTATCTGGCTATCTTCAGATACATAACGTAAACCGTCACCAAATAGTTTCGCACGTTTTGAATTTATGATCCACCGATATTGTTACTACTATATAGTACAAAGCCCTGCTACACACTGGGATCAGCTGAAAACTGCATTCGAAAGAGAGATCTAAAGAAACCCAACAAGCTGATATTAGAAGAAATCACCGCTTGGAGGACAGAAAAACAACCCAAAAGAGGAAATCCAAATCAACATGAGACAACAGACAGAAAAACATTCAAAGTAATGTACCATGCAATCTACTGTCATGATGCGTCGATTAATGAATCGCTGGTATTAATCAAATTACCGAAAAACTGTGTAAATAAACTACTAAATCAGCAATTACTGGGTAAATAGTGCAGTATATGTAAGAATCTGCTGATTCATGGAACTGAACAAATACAAAAATTACGATTATCAACGATGGAGAATTTCACGGACATCAGCACCTCGAAGATGAAGTTATTTACAAAAAGAAAGAAACCTGAAACTCAATGAAGACAAAATACGATTCCAGCAACAAACAGGGAAATTAAATGCACACATGCTTACCACAGAAGGATTACTGCCGGATCCCAAGAAAAATTAATCAATAGGAAACATTACCAATAAATGAAGAATTAATATGACCGCCAAGCCAACAGAGGAACTCATTCAAGAAGCTAAAGAAAGCACTGATCAAACCGCCATTAATGTACAGTAGAGGTATCAATGAAAACAGATGTAAGCCATGATGGTTTAAGAGCAGTTCTTACAACCCGAATCGTATGCTAGTCGAACACTGACTCAAGCAGGGAGACGTTATTCACAGATCTAGATATATCTTTGGATGCACCAAACTTGAGCAATATCTAAACCGAAATGATTAAACTGTCGTGTTGTCAGATCACAAACCACTGGAGATGATATAAGCCAAGAGTACCAACACCGCACCAAAGAGTTTCCAGATGCTATGAGTCCGGTAGATATATGATTTGAAAGTAATATGCACAAAAGGAAACCTCGTGTGCACAGATAGAAGGAACTCGCGATTCCGACGTATTCGCCGTTTTGGAGGAACGGGAGTATCAGGAGATGGATCCAAATATCTATCACGACATCAGAGATAAGACACTACAAAATATTCAAGAATCAATAATCGAAGACGACAGACAACCTAATGAAAATAGCAGACAGGATTTTGATGGACACAATACGAGACTAAATTTTCGAATGAAGGTATATTCTATTGGCCCTACAGACGACTTAATTGTTCAAAAAGGAACCATCCACAGAAGAACAAGGGTTTTAGTTCCTACCTTACTGATACCGGTTACGCTAAAGAACACACGCGTCATTCATCGAGGAACTGATGCCTGAAAACAGCCGCCCTCTACTGAACATCGAGGAACTGATGCCTGAAAGCAGCCGCCCTCTACTGGACATCGAGGAACTGATGCCTGAAAGCAGCCGCCCTCCACTGGACATCGAGGAACTGATGCCTGAAAGCAGCCGCCCTCCACTGGACATCGAGGAACTGATGCCTGAAAGCAGCCGCCCTCCACTGGACATCGAGGAACTGATGCCTGAAAGCAGCCGCCCTCCACTGGACATCGAGGAACTGATGCCTGAAAGCAGCCGCCCTCTACTGGACATCGATATTATGTATGAAGCAACTGTAATATCTTTCAAGAATTTAAACAAGAGTTTATTTTTTCTAGAGAAGAAAACCCACACCAAAGGAAAAATGAGAAGTAGTTAGTATTGACATGGTTTCTGTCAAGAAAAATTGTTACATTGTCATTGTTGACAATGGGATATTGATCCATGACAAGAATTTAAAGCAGAAGAAGTAGTTATATTATATAAAAACCTTTATATCTTTGGAACCAGTGTGTTTCAGGAAAAAGTGTGCCAGAGTTTTTTGACTTTATGCCTATCAACATATACATATGATCTCCAACATATAATTAAGATGGCAGCGAAGCAAGCAGACATGTTTTTAATCGCTCTGATATTTATATATGTTTGTTGCAGTTTTTATGTCAAAAAGAGTGCTTTTATTACAGAAGATGGAATTAGTGTTACTTTTAACATGGAAAGTTGTTTTGAAAGTGAATCGTTTACATATTCATCACTGTTTATATGCAAAAAGGGATTTGTTTTTCCTGTTAAAGCTTCAAGCAAGACTTTGATATTCTTGCTACTTCTGACCTGCGGGGATATTGAAACGTGTCCAGGACCCGAGAACCTTCAACGTATGCAAATTTGAAAGGTATAAAGATTATACATCAGAATTGTCGTGGTTTGTTCAACAACATGGCAAATCTTACAGTTTTATTTTCGCGACACAAAAACACTATCATAACATTATCAGAACTACACATCAAGTCTCACAGCGCATATGATGTTGACGATTTGTATACAATTCCGGGGTTTCACTTTATCAAAAGAAATCGTACAACTGGTAAAGGTGGTGGAGTTGCAACGTATATCTCTGACAATATTAAATGGAAACGAAAATCCGCTTTTGAAAATGATGTCTTGAATTGATTTGGATCGAAAGTATTCCAAATAAATCCAAAAGTTTTCTTGTTGGATGTGTATACAGACCCCCGGAAAGCTCAATTCATCTTTCAAAATACTGGAACGATATTTTTTCTCAAACTCTTACGCAAATTGTTGATTGCGAAAAGGAAACGATCGTTTTGGGAGATCTCAATATTAATTACCTAAAGTGTGCAGACAATCGTGAAATAAAAAATACATTCAATGGTTACGGTTTATCACAATTAATCAAAGATCCCACAAGAGTAACATCCAATTCAAGTACATTGATTGATTTAATATTTACAAATAAACCGTGCAATATATCAAAATCGACAGTAATTCCATTGAGTTAAAGCGATCACGAGGGCATAGTATGTGTAAGAAAATTGAACAATTCCAAACCCATACAAAGAGAAGTGAGTTCTCGTAATTATAAGAACTGTGATGCAAAAGCTTTCGAAAATGATCTTCGACAATCCAATTGGGAGAATCTCTATGGTTGCACTGATGTAAACAATGCATGGGAATTGTTTAAGGAAATTTTGTTGACAACCTTGAACCACCATGCACCTGTTGTTAAAAAGCGAGTAAAAGGAAGATAGTGTCCTTGGTTCTCAGCTGACATAAAATTAATTATGGACCAACACGACAAAATCTTGAGAAAAGCTCGTAAGAGTGGAAAAGATACTGACTGGATCACATACGAAACTTTAAGAAATCGATTAATAACATGATCAAATTTGCCAAAGGACGATATCACACCGAACCTATAAACGAAAACGCTAAAAACCCTGCAAAATTCTGCAAAACCGTCAAGGACGTATTTCCGACGAAAGAAAAACCAATGAATCTATCTACGGGTACATCAAAGGCTAAAAAGTTATCTAAAGCAAATTCATTATGCAAATTTTTCTCGAGTGTAGCTATCTCTATAAAATCAGCTGCAATACCTTTGAAAAACTTTGTTTAGGGATACATTAATCCACCACGAACGGAGACAGAAACGGTATTTGCTTTTACGTACGTATCTACGATTTTTGTTGCAAAACAGCTAAAAGGTTTAAAGAGGATAAAAGCAGCCCGAATCGATGACATCCCACCCGGTCCGTTGGAGGATGCTTCGTCAGTATTATCGAAACCTTTAGCATTCATCATTAACCTGTCGTTACAAACTGAAACAGTACCAACTCAATGGAAAATCGCCAAGGTTGTTGTATTACATAAAGTAGGAACTAAAGAAGACATGAACAACTACCGTCCGATCTCAATTCTTCCTGTAATTTCCAAAATCCTTGAACGAGCAGTACATCATCAACTCGTACAGTACCTCAAAGACAATAACATCTTGTCAAGAAATCAATTTGGTTACAGAAAGAGACGATCCACAGAACTTGCAACACTGCTCTTAATTGATGAAATGGGTAGAGAGATCGATATAGGAAAAATGGTTGGTGCTGTCTTCATTGACTTGTCAAAGGCATTTGATATCTTGAGCCACTCTGTTCTCATCTCAAAAATGCAAAGGTATGGTATCAAGGGAATTGCCTTACAATGGTTCATTGATTACCTCTTCAATAGAACCATCATATTTGAAGTTGAAAGGCAAAGATCCGAACCACACTCGCTCAATTGTGGTGTTCCCCAAGGTTCGATATTGGGGCCTGTGCTTTTTCTTATGTACTTTAATGAGTTTGAACAATGTTTGAATCATTCTCGTTTGTACAAATTTGCTGACGATACCGTAATTTTTCTTGCGAGATCGCTTCAAGAGGAGATTGAAAATGATTTAAACACCAACCTTCAATGCGTATCTGAATATTTCAGAACAAATGAACTTGTCATCAATCTAAAGAAGGGCAAATCAGAATCGATGCTGTTCGGCACAAGTAAGAAATTGAGCGGTAATGATAGTGTCAAACTGAAATATGACCATCATGTTATTTCCTCCACTCGTGAATACAAGTATTTGGGAACAATCCTCGATCAAAGCCTTTCTTTCAAAAGAAACTTTGAAGTATTATACAAGAGAACATCGTCAAGACTGAGATTGCTCTCATCACTCAAACAATATCTCCCAACTGACACTATCATCAAGATCTACAGAGCAATTCTACTCCCAACAATGTTGTACAACTGTACAACCAATCTGAATCTATCAAAAACTCAATTGTCTATGCTTTCATCACTAGACAATAGAATCGAAAAACTTACAAACAGAAAACTAACTCCCATTGTTAACGAAATTAAGAGGCATACTGTAATGTTAGTGAAGAAACGTTTGTTGGGCGAAGTATGTGATAATGTAAATTGTATTTTTGTTGTCAAACAACATGGAATAAGAACGAGAAACAATGGTTACAAACTAGAAATTCCACTAGTGAGACTTAAATTAACCAAATCATTGTTTAGATCAATGGGTGTTACAATTAATAACGATCTTTTAATTGAGCATCGTAAAATTGATGCTCTACCAGCCTTTAAAAACGCTGTAACCAGTTTCACTTTTCAAACTAATCATTTCGTCCGCCTTGGTTTTTACTTTGAGTTTCTGAACTTTTAATTATTTAAAAAACTTTTAAGTTTTTCTGTTTATATCATAGCTTTTTTAATTTTTAACCTAATATATATTATATTCTTATTATATGTATATTTACTTAGTTTTAATGCAGGACACATTTGATGTTTTTAACACGGAATTGTACATCCTGTTTAAAGATTTTTGATAATAATAATAATAATAATAATAATAATAATAATAATAATAATAATAATAATAATAATAATAATAATAATAATAATAATAATAATAATAATAATAATAATAATAATAATAATAATAATAATAATAATAATAATAATAATAATAATAATAATAATAATAATAATAATAATAATAATAATAATAATAATAATAATAATAATAATAATAATAATAATAATAATAATAATAATAATAATAATAATAATAATAATAATAATAATAATAATAATAATAATAATAATAATAATAATAATAATAATAATAATAATAATAATAATAATAATAATAATAATAATAATAATAATAATAATAATAATAATAATATCGAGGCAGCCGTAAAGCAAGCCAAATTGATCCAAAAGAAGGCAGATACAAGGTTAGCTGTCCTTTCAACAAGAGGCAGTTTTTAAACAGCATCGCCTCACCCAACGATAATTGCATTTCAAGAAGAACTAGATAAACCCTCCTTGTGAAGAAGAAGAAACAGAACACATCGAAAATCAAACGAAGTAAGGCTGAGCCATTGTATCAATTGATGTCGATCATTGGCCAGAATGTGCGGATTATCAAAATAGAAGAATGCAAAGAAGATAAGACAACCTAACGATAAAAAACGACAACCTAACGATGAAAAACGACAAGCAAAACGCAAGAAAGACACAATAATCTCCGATATAAAGATTGCGTGTTACATAGATAAATAATAAGGGATGTAAGAAGAACATTCTAGTAAATCAAACTAGAAGATACTAGCAATTCATATAGAACTCTCTGGGCTATATAAAAATTGTTAATGTCTTAATCTTAAAAACGTCCAGAACCAACCAATCACATTACAGCATTGCAACCCTATAACCAATCACATTACAACATTAAAACCCTCCTGTAACCAATAATATTATTGGTTTTGCTTTTTTCGAATTTAAATAATGATAATAAATCCTTCAGGTTAGATTTTAAAATTAAACCAATTCAGCTAACTTAAATCAGCTAAAGCAACGGATAAATGGACTATTAGCGAAAAGGTCTGTTACATTTCAACAGTCAAAGTACTTCTGTTAAGCTAATAAGATCTTTACACATAATTTAGGTGTATCCACATTGATCGTGTATTTGGGCTTGAATGTTTGTGTAAAGAATATCAGCATGTATGGGTTGAACAATGATTTATTCAGTGTCTCCTGCTCAACCGACCGACATGGCAGTTCCTGGTACACATTTGTGGTACGTGAATAAATAGTACCTTAACTTGTTTGCCTGAACTATTGCAACATAAGTTATTTTAATTTTTTTTAGCCGAACAATAACAAAAATGTGGAGATTGATTTAAACTGGAGATGCCCTTACTTGAAATTGGCATGTGATTTTAATCTAAATACAATGTTAACATTAAAAGTGGAAACTTCCAATGGTATGTACCAGTAATTAAACCATCGGAAGGTTAATGTAATTTACAAATGTTTAGCAGTCGTAATAGAAGCTGAGTTCATTTACTAGTTTTGTTTCTTCTACAGAAAATCTCCTTAAGACGTCAGTGGTGAAGGCAGCTCCAAAGAATAAGTTATGGTTGACGGACAAAGTGGTATTCCAATTTCCTTCGGAGCCAATTTTTAAAGGGGTTACCCTAATTGAAAGCCAGAAGCAACTGCAATATTACGGACCTGTTTTGATTATAGACGAGCATGGTGTAATGATCATTTTAACGGAACCACATGAGGTAAGCCTTTAATATGCTTGGCGAAAACTACCATACTGCTAACTCACAGACGTTTTCTTTCAAATTTCAAATTCTCGTTAAATCAATTTTTAATCTCGTCATTTTCTATTGCTTTGACCATTTACCACATTCAATTATCCTCTTAAGTCATCCCCTTGCAACTTTCGGAGTATCCAAAGTTAATTTCATCTTAATGTTTAACAAAATATTTTGGTTATTTTATTTCCCTCACAGCAATATCTCATACTGTGAGCAAAAGCTGTTATTTCTTGCTGCTTCCACGAAGGCTTCCAAATATAAAAACAGTAGTGTGTTGCTTATCTACAGATCGTCGGGTGCTTGTCAAAATTTCAGAATTTAATTTTAATCGTTTAACTTGGCATACCCTACCCGCCATTAATACCCATGGGCCTATATCCGGATTATTTACGATTTAGAAATTTGAGAAACGCTCCCGTATAGCTCATGGGCCGATAATTCTTTTGTCTCAAAACAGCAATTGGGACCGAAAATGAACGAAAGATTACAATGTTTTTTATATAAAATTTTGTATTATAACAACAAAAGAGTTAATAATCTACCTCAATGTCGTGATCAATGTCTGATTCTTCTTCCGTAAATTTCCTTTTCTTCTACACCGTTATCTTCTTCATCATCAGCATCTTGTACCTCGATGTTTGAGTTACGAATTTGAAGAATCGGGCTCATTGGAACAGCTCGGTTTATTATCGTTTCTCTTAATTGAGAATGTAAAGCATCTACATTTTCCTCTTTCCCGTTCTTGTTTCCTCCACTTCACCACAATCCATCTAAGTTGGCCCACTTATCTTTTATCTGGTCTTTAAAAGTCTTATTAACGTGGGTCTAAGAATTGAAGTTTTGGAGTCATTCCACCGCTGGTGTACTTGACATCTGTCTCAAGATTCACAAATGGGTGCAATTAAATACACTAAAACTCCGTGTCGAGGTCTTTATGATAATGCTTAATGAGCGTTCTGGAAGACTCGTTAAAAAACAAAAAACAAACAACAAATATGTTCTTTTGGAGTTTTCTTCTGATTCTTAAAAATGATCATCGGTGGAAGTCCGAAAGCCTTATACTCCTCCCCTTGCTTCTGAACTGCTACGGTTAAGACGGCAGTAAATTTTAAATTCTCATAGTTTGAAATTCCGCTGAAATCGTACTTACTTCGCAAGAGAGTCTTCAAGGAGTGGGAATCCTGCTTTCTTAAGCCTTGGTCGTCTTGTTTGACAAAACTTTTCTATTGGTGAACGTTGACATTTCCATCGTCGAATGTTCTTTTTATCAACAGAACAAATGTTAGATATTGCTGAAATTTTTCCATCGTTTTCATCTAATATTTTTAATGCTGTCTTCTTGAAGTTGGACGAGTAGCTTTTTTTCGCCTCCATTTTATTTCGCGAGAACTTTCATAGTCGAGTCGAACGTGGGTTACAAACAGTATTTCTTTTGAAAGTTTTATTACTGGACATCATGTATATAAGGAAATTTGATCGCTTGTTTTGTATGAATAATTGATGTGCTCTTCTCACCTCGACAATCCTCACGATAAATATGCCGTTAAAATCTTAGAGAGTGGGACCATTGTTGGTCATGTTCCAAGGGAAATTTCGCGGTGTTGGTATCATTTGCGGTAAACCTCGAAGGAAAGATAAGAGCTGTTGAATTTGGCCGAAGAGAAAACCAAAGGGGGAATGGTTTGGAGGTCCAAGGCAAAATATTCTTAAAGGCCAAGATACCTATCTTTAAAAAGCTGTATAATAAATGATATTGTTCAAAGAAAAGAATTGTTTGATAAAATCGTCGAACCCCAGCAGCTGGGAACGGAAGACGTTAAACCGTGCAGTAAGTAAGTAAAATGTATCTTCCTTATTCCAAAGTGAAAAACTTTCCAGAATGTAGGCCCAGTAGACCTATACCCTGGTATAACCCATTGGGGCTTTACACATTGTTGGCTGATATGTGGGGTAATTATGACTGTTACTAGGGGAAACAAAAATCACTAAAGAAATCTGCAAAGGTTACCAACTATCTTGGAAAAAATGTATGTTTTTAATACGTCGCACTCTTGATATATCCAGCAATTTCTCACAATCTTATAGAAATTTTGTTCTGAATTTGAAACTCGATTGCAACGTATTAGCGTTGCGCGTTGGTTTTTATAGACATATGAGGCGATATATTTTTTGAAAAAGAAATAATTTCAAAGAAAGAATTAACAACATCTTTAGTAGATGTTTTTCTTGTTTCTTTCTATTTCGTAACAAACTAAAGATGTTTTTCACCTCATGATTTGCTCGACCTATTCTTCCTCGCCTTCACAATTATATGAAACGGTATTGGTATTATTTTCTGTTGAGTTGTGAAGCCTGAAGTGAAGGTGGTGAGAGTTTTTAGCCTGGAGGCCTTCTGCCTGAATAGAGGCCATCGACAGTTACCAATATCTTTGTTTTCTGAAAAGGACTTTTATTTAGTATTTTAATCTAGAAATTGTTCTATAAGCCATTGCTACTAAAAGCCTAAAATCGTGTATTCTGGCACACTAATGATTCATAAAGGACTTAACGTTGTAATTGACATCCAGCCACTTAACATTGCTTAAAGATCCAAAAGTCAACATTGATTGCTTGAGTAACACCAAGTAGAAAATGTCATTTAGTGCT
Source organism: Candelabrum cocksii (assembly GCA_963930725.1). Lineage (NCBI taxonomy): Eukaryota > Metazoa > Cnidaria > Hydrozoa > Anthoathecata > Candelabridae > Candelabrum > Candelabrum cocksii. Next base: position 4,793,885 of record OZ005665.1, read on the forward strand.
CAATCTTAATGAACACTGACTTGCCAGCAAATGGGTGCCATATACCAGTGGGGCTAACAACACCATACAATACTAAACCGCGACGTGCTTCTTCAGCATTATCTAAAACGTACAATTTTTTATATCTGAGTTGTCATAAGGAAGATTTTATTCAATGGTTAGTTTCTTTCCATCCTAATCCAGCAGTGAAGGTGATGAAATTTTGTAACCTTGTACACTCGGGCAGATTTCCCCAACAATCAAACCTAGCAACAAACAAGCTCCTAGCGAACGAAAACAAAGAATAAAATATCTTATTTAAAAAACCTTATTTTTAAAAGAATTGTGCGCTAGCCAATAACAGATTTTAGGATGACATTTATTTGTTTTGTTCAACGCGCCTCGACCAATCACAACCTCTTTGGTAACCTCAAGTACTGTGTGGATACGGGTGTATACTAATTCCTACGAGCAAGTTGGCCAAGCGATGTTTCCTTCGACATTTCTTATATTTTTGAGTTTCTATAATTTCTGAAGATAAATGCCTACAAATAGAATTTCACACGAAATTCGAAACAGATCTCTCTAATGAACATTTTTCTGCGAAAAGCTCAAAGGTTTCACTACAATATATTCTTTTCGGTTCTTTAACTGCTACACATATGGAAACAAATGAAACTCTTTAACTGCTACACATATGGAAACAAATGAAACTAAAATATCTGCCAGAAAAGTTTCCAATAAATCATAAAAAAAATAAAACATAGCGAACTTCATGCGAAATAATACGTGCTTTCAACAAGCCGTCAGCATTAAAAATAAATAATTGCGCAAATCACCCAACATGAATACGACCATCACTACCCAACATGAATACGACCATCATCACCCAACATGAATAGGACCATCACCACCCAACATGAATACGACCATCATCACCCAACATGAATAGGACCATCACCACCCAACATGAATACGACCATCATCACCCAACATGAATAGGACCATCATCACCCAACATGAATACGACCATCATCACCCAACATGAATAGGACCATCACCACCCAACATGAATACGACCATCATCACCCAACAAGAATAGGACCATCATCACCCAACATGAATAGGACCATCACTACCCAACATGAATAGGACCATCACCACCCAACATGAATACGACCATCATCACCCAACATGAATACGACCATCACGACCCAACATGAATACGACCATCATCACCCAACATGAATACGACCATCATCACTACCCAACATGAATAGGACCATCATCACCCAACATGAATACGACCATCATCACCCAACATGAATAGGACCATCACCACCCAACATGAATACGACCATCATCACCCAACATGAATACGACCATCACGACCCAACATGAATACGACCATCATCACCCAACATGAATACGACCATCATCACTACCCAACATGAATAGGACCATCATCACCCAACATGAATACGACCATCATCACCCAACATGAATAGGACCATCACCACCCAACATGAATACGACCATCATCACCCAACATGAATACGACCATCATCACCCAACATGAATAGGACCATCACGACCCAACATGAATACGACCATCATCACCCAACATGAATACGACCATCATCACCCAACATGAATACGACCATCACGACCCAACATGAATACGACCATCACGACCCAACATGAATACGACCATCATCACCCAACATGAATACGACCATCATCACCCAACATGAATACGACCATCATCACCCAACATGAATACGACCATCACGACCCAACATGAATACGACCATCACGACCCAACATGAATACGACCATCATCACCCAACATGAATACGACCATCATCACCCAACATGAATAGGACCATCACCACCCAACATGAATACGACCATCATCACCCAACATGAATAGGACCATCATCACCCAACATGAATAGGACAATCGTCACCCAACATGAATAGGACCATCATCACCCAACATGAATACGACCATCATCACCCAACATGAATAGGACCATCATCACCCAACATGAATAGGACAATCGTCACCCAACATGAATAGGACCATCATCACCCAACATGAATACGACTATCACCACCCAACATGAATACGACCATTACCACCCAACATGAATACGACCATCATCACCCAACATGAATACGACCATCACGACCCAACATGAATACGACCATCATCACCCAACATGAATACGACCATCATCACCCAACATGAATAGGACCATCATCACCCAACATGAATAGGACCATCACTACCCAACATGAATACGACCATCATCACCCAACATGAATAGGACCATCATCACCCAACATGAATACGACCATCATCACCCAACATGAATAGGACAATCGTCACCCAACATGAATAGGACCATCATCACCCAACATGAATACGACCATCATCACCCAACATGAATACGACCATCATCACCCAACATGAATAGGACCATCACTACCCAACATGAATAGGACCATCACCACCCAACATGAATACGACCATCATCACCCAACATGAATAGGACCATCATCACCCAACATGAATACGACCATCATTACCCAACATGAATAGGACCATCATCACCCAACATGAATACGACCATCATCACCCAACATGAATAGGACCATCATCACCCAACATGAATAGGACAATCGTCACCCAACATGAATAGGACCATCATCACCCAACATGAATACGACTATCACCACCCAACATGAATACGACCATTACCACCCAACATGAATACGACCATCATCACCCAACATGAATACGACCATCACGACCCAACATGAATACGACCATCATCACCCAACATGAATACGACCATCATCACCCAACATGAATAGGACCATCATCACCCAACATGAATAGGACCATCACTACCCAACATGAATACGACCATCATCACCCAACATGAATACGACCATCACGACCCAACATGAATACGACCATCATCACCCAACATGAATACGACCATCATCACTACCCAACATGAATAGGACCATCATCACCCAACATGAATACGACCATCATCACCCAACATGAATAGGACCATCACCACCCAACATGAATACGACCATCATCACCCAACATGAATACGACCATCACGACCCAACATGAATACGACCATCATCACCCAACATGAATACGACCATCACCACCCAACATGAATACGACCATCACGACCCAACATGAATACGACCATCATCACCCAACATGAATAGGACCATCACTACCCAACATGAATACGACCATCACGACCCAACATGAATACGACCATCACCACCCAACATGAATACGACCATCACCACCCAACATGAATACGACCATCACCACCCAACATGAATACGACCATCATCACCCAACATGAATAGGACCATCATCACCCAACATGAATACGACCATCACCACCCAACATGAATACGACCATCACCACCCAACATGAATACGACCATCACCACCCAACATGAATACGACCATCATCACCCAACATGAATACGACCATCACCACCCAACATGAATACGACCATCACGACCCAACAATCATCACCCAACATGAATACGACCATCATCACCCAACATGAATAGGACCATCATCACCCAACATGAATAGGACCATCACTACCCAACATGAATACGACCATCACTACCCAACATGAATACGACCATCATCACCCAACATGAATAGGACCATCATCACCCAACATGAATACGACCATCATTACCCAACATGAATACGACCATCATCATTATCGCGGGAATTGGATAATTCTTTCATTACATACTTAGCCAGTGACTGTTACCATTTAGAATGGGTTTATCGTTAACGAAACGTACATAGCGCCTGCAAGTCGATCGTTTAGGATGTCAAGACTTTATGTCGTCATCCCACATGAATACACCGCTCTTCTCACGATCTACGTCACTTATCCAACTTCAAAGGAAGTGGGAAGAGGCTGTATGTAACTACACTCTTTTTTATATAAAAGAACCAGTTAAGGCTGGGATTGTTCTTATTTTTCTAACGTTTTAAACAAATGACCTATTGTTTTCAAGAGCAAATCTAAGCCTCCTCAATGTTTTTTTAAAGTCTTGTTTACTAGATTGCACGGATACAGCAACGATAGAGAGTTTCACGAGTTCACCAATCAAAGAAGATCTGCTGTATTATGGCCTTTATAGAAATTACATTGTGTTCGAACCATTCGTTGTACAACCGCAAGTTATCGTCAAATTTGCCTCTATCCATTTTTTAACCGGAGTCAAGATTAAATGGATGATTACTGATGCATTCAACATCTCTTTCTTTGTCTCGGACGGCTACGGGTCACGAATCTTCCACGACGTAGCGGAACAAGTTACCGTGGTAAGAAATTTTAACAAATATTAAACACAATTGTTTGTGTCCTAAATGCGTATGATATGCTATGAATATGAAGATTTTGACTAAGGTCTTTCTAGCTATTTGTTATGATTTTTAAACAGGCTGAGCCTGTTGTGCAAGTTTGGTTTGAAGATCCACAATTAGGATTGTACGTTAAAGCTCAACTACCTTCGCTTCAGAAGATTCAGTTGCAGTTTTACGGATGCAAGTTAGGTATGTTTTATTACAGCTTGTAGAGATTTGTGTATGAGATGCTCAATTTAGATGATACTTATGCTCTTGGGCTGCAAAACTTCACCTTAGCTACCAAACATTTCGATTTGACATTAAGCAGTGGTTCGGATATTGGAATTTTTCGACCTCCATGGAACCCTTCTGTTGATGATTGGGTTGTCATGGAGTTTCCGTACATATATAGATTCAGTGCTATGGCGTCGGTTGCAAAATCGCCAATGAAATTCCAAATTAGTTTGCAATATTCGCTTTCATCACAAGAGTTTCAATACGGGATGGTAAGATGTATGCAGCTATAATGATAGAGGGTTTAGGTTACTGAAGAAACTATATTTTATTAAGAGTAATTGCAACGATATTTACTTGATTTACAAATGAAGGTTTACTTAGTTAATAACAATGCCCTTTGCAAATGGAAAAGACTTAAATGTGTGCTGAACCAGGATCCTTTTTTCCAAAATTGTGTGATACCTTTAAATCTCTCCAGATTAAAGTTTTGCCTGGTACAAGAACACTGCTCTTTCTTCCGAAACTCTTTGCACGGAAGTTGAAGTTTGTGTCACAGGAAGTGCAAGATGACCAGGAGTTTTCGATGGAGTTGTATGGGAGTGCAAAAGGTAAAAGAAAGACAATCATGCCCAATAACTGCATGCTTGCAGATGTTGTATCTGGATTATTGTTTTACTGTCTTTTCTTCTTCTTTCACAGACTATTCACAAGCTTTTGAAAGCTTTGACGACACGCAAAAACACACTGCAGTTACCGTAGATTCCGACGTGATCAGCTTTCAATTGACAAAGAGTGACGATGAGAAATTCATCTTGTTTTCGTTTAAAAGCTTTTGTCTGGTTACCGGCATTGTTAATTTTAGATTTTCCGAAAAGTTTCTGCCCAGTTTTATATTTAAGTACTCCGATGGAAATGATATTTTTCATTTGTATAACCCGCAACGAAAAAAGGTAAGAGGCTGCGTTTAAGGGAGCGATAAATAATCTATCGCTCTCATAGCTACTAGGAAAGTACGCGAAACAACGTTTTTTATTAGCTATCAATATTCGCCGACAAAGTAAGTGGATTGGATACGGACGTGCAAGTTTACGAAGTTGAGCCGACAATTGGGAAAGAATTTCGCTTTTACCCACTTACCTCGTACAACGATTTACAACTAAATGTTTCGTTGTTGGTGGAGAGTTTAATGGGTAAGTGGTAACTATCATGTGTTTGGTTTCCCTGAAGCTTTTCTTACGCAGGTAGAGACATAGTACCTGATCTAATGGTGCCATCGCATATATCCGCAGAAGATGAGAACGTCACTGTTTTGTTGACCATGCATAATACGAAGGCGTTTTCCTCTTATGACGTCATATTCCGTGGACTAAGCGATGATGGTGGTATTGGTCTGTCGTATAAGGAACACACGTTGAAAAGTGATACAGATTTTGTTCAGCCGTTTGTCTTAAACACTGACCAGGAAGGCATGAGAAATTTAAGTCCACTTCAATTATACATGGGGTTAGATCAACCGGAGTCTACACATTTAAAGATGTCGTTAAGTATTCCGAACAATTCAGAAATACAAAATTTCTCTTTGGAAACCGTATTTTCAGTAAGTTAACCTATTATCTTCGGTTCACAAACCTAAAGTCTTTGTTACTAGCATTACAACATCAGTCGGTTTACATTGTATACTACCAAACAAACAAGTGTGAACATCATGTGGACGGATCAAAGACCTGTCGTCACTACAGGCGCAGATGAAGTTGTTGAAGAAAATCTTTCTATTGGAGCTGAAATCATTAATCCGTTCCTAGATGAGGTGCCTGTGGGGTAGGCATAAAGCTAATACATTGGTATCTATATTAAGGGGTCTTTGTCTGTGGGGTTAGTACATTGCGGATTCTTCAATCCCAAATGTCAGTATTATACATAAAATACACAAAGTCGAAAATCTTGTGAATAGAGGGTTGGGATCTGATGATAGGCGCAAGAAATAAAAACAAGAAATTTGCCAATGTATATCTTGAGACAACAAAGCATAAACAAGACGCATTAAAAGACCTATATATTCTCTTTGAAAGATGCAATTGCAAGTGGATAGCCATTCGTTGATTTTATGGTTAAGAATGAGTTACCTTTTTAAACTCAAATTCAAGCCAATAAGAGTAATCGAACTTGTCCAAGGTTGTAATACGTTTAATGATGCTGAATGGGATTTTGCTTTTTTAGAAATTCGATTTTCCTTTCGGTGAACGTGAGTTTGTTGTCTTCACAATCAATTCACGACGTCTATTTTCATTTTTATCTCCGGTGGGTTGTCATTTATAAACGCCGTTAAAGAGAATCAAACTCCAGCCAATTTTACGATATTAAGTGCTGGTTGCATTGCGCTAACAAAGGTATTTTTGGAATTATCTCTCAACGGATTTATTACTCTTCAATCTTACTTTAGATTCATTTAACACCGTATCAAGATACAAAATGCTTTATCGTAAAAATAAAAATAATGCAACCAGGGAAAAACTTCATTGTTGTTTACGCAAAGTCAAAAACCATGGTTACAACTTCGCAGTACTTATCGGTGATCGGTAAAAAAGGTAGCGTCCGCAAAAATGTTACAAAAGGCTGCCGTGATTTATACATGTTTCATGATGTGCTATTAAGAGCGTTTGTTCGTTTTGTGGATAGGGTTGAGGCATGGCTTACTAAATAACAGGCCTTGCCAACGTGCGGCTGGAGGCGAAAACTGGAGGCCATTAAATTCTATTATGAGGAGGGTATTTAACTATGTTCTAGTTATCAGATTTACACAAAACTTGCTCAAAATGTGTATCTTACTAAGATATTTTATATTTTAATATTTCAAAACAAAAATCATAATGATTTTGATGACGTCACTCATCACCATTTTAGAGGTAAAATGGGTAAGCTGTATATTCAAACCAGTATAACTTTTGTTCTACTTCGTGATATTTTACAAAATTTGTCACAGGTATATACTATTTTTATCAATATAGGTATATATACACCGTAAATGATCCTCGAATTGACCCCCCTTCAAATAGGCCTCCCCTCTAACAAACCCATCAAATAAAATCATAAATTAACCCCCAGGGGGCCAATTCAAGGATTTACGGCATATTAATGCTCGTAAAAATAAAGGATGGTATACAAAATAAAAACAAATTAAGAATCAATACACTCTTTTTTATAAGCATGAACTTTATAAGCATACTTTTACTTAGACTGAAAAACCACTAAAAGCTAAGCATAAAGTAAGTATTTTAAAGCTGAAACTAAGAAATTTTTAAGCATATTGAGGCTGGACTCAAAATACACTTATGTGCTAATAAAAAACACTTCCCTGCAAAACATAGAAAACTGCAGAAGAAGGAAATTTTTTAGTGTTTTTTTGTTAAATTGTAAGTCAACTTACAAACTCAATCCTCACATATTCTGAAACACATTCAAGTATTAAAACTGTGGCGCGACAGAGCAGACTGCAGACAATGTCATTCATGATTGTCCAACCCATCGGCAACAAATGGAATGCATGGTCTGAAGAACCTGGACGACGAGACGGTCAATTGTCTGATGACAACGTGCCTGGAGACTTCTGTGAGCTTTGATAATTTTACGATTTGATTCTTTTCAAGATCATGCAGGGCTTTAAATGGACATAACCAAACAAGACAAACATATTATCAACAGTGCGCCATGGTTTAACTCTCTTAAACATATTAAAAAACTCTGGTTAACTCGATTTGCATCACAAATTATGGCAAAATTAATTCCACCAGCAGATTTCACCATATCAAGAATTAGATTTGATTGGCTGAAAACAAATTCAGAATTAAGTTCACGTACGGGCAACATTTTACACAAAAACTTTGGCCCCCCAAATAAAGTTACGATCATAAAAGACGATACGGTTAGCACGGTATTTGCTAATCGGCTTGGTTTGTTAACTGCTGTGCCAAATACAATTCCTGATATTGTAAAGTCGCTTTGACATACACTTCATCCAATGACAAAATACAGGTCCTTTGTCGTTCATCTTTTAGATTTGAAAAAATATTGTTTATGTAACAGCTGTCATCAAGACTTTAGATGTGATTCGTGTTAGAGTGCGTATACTAGGGAGTTCAAAGTCCTCCCTTAGTCTGTTATAAGCAGTTCTTGAAAGTGCAAAATATTCAAACGCACAAATGATTGTATCATCCAAATACTTTCTATCCCAATAAAAGTTACATTCATGGAAGTTATTTGCTCATGGAGAACTTCTTTTTTGTGAGTCATTTCACAATAATTTAGATATCTCAATGCTTCCTCCATATGCAACAAGCGATTCAACTTACAAACTCTGTTAGCTGTTAATGTCTTTATCGTGCTCTACCACAATACCACAGTGATAACTTAAATCATGATTGATTTGTAATAAAAATCTTAGAACAGCAGTATCTGTTAAAAAGTCTGTTGATTGTATCATAAATTTTTCATTGTAGGTGTAAGTAATTAAGTGTATATTCTTCACCTCAAATTGTTTAATTTTATCAGGGATACAACCAAAGTTTTCAACTATGTATTTCTTGTCAAACAAAGGAAGCTCATCTGCTTTTGCACTTCGAAATTCATTCAATGCCCTTGAAGTGGTTCTTGACGTGGTTTCAGGACACTTATTGATAGCAGCTAATTTATATTTTGGCTGAATAGTTTATCCTGTATAAATATTCATGAATAATTGGTACTGAAGGAGCAGTCGGGACTAGACTTGGAGTGACACAATCAAAGATAGATAGAGGATCACGTAGACGAGGTTTTCCATAATCAGTAACTGTGTGATAACCCCTTGGCCAATGCCTTTCACATACAACAACATCTCTTGATTCTGGGATGTTATCTCTCGGAATAGCTGCAATCCACCTCTGTCATTCATCTTCTTTCTTTGGAAGCTCGAAAGTTTTGGTTTTGTTTTCCGCATTATAATTTCCATTACAATTTGTTACACAGCATTTACGACCCATTTTACTTTCTTTCTTTAATTAATTTCTTTCTGGAACAGTACTCACCCTGTCCTGGTTGATTTTTAAAATGGCGGCAACTTCGTGCTATTAATTTATTAATCCAAAGCGTTTACATGTTTATTGTTATTTATTGTTATTTTATCCACTTGCGATAGTTTGTTGATAATTATGTCATGAGTGTATAATTATGTCAACATTCTTCAAATTATGCAAAAAGCAATAATAATAAGGAAAAAATTTCAATGGCTTCCAGTTTTTGCCTCCAGCCGCACGTTGGCAAGGCCTGTTATTTAGTAAGCCATGGGTTGAGGAGATTATAAGTTCGTTTCACCATTTTGTTTAGATGGATGGTATTGCGCGCACACTTTATACACCAACGACGCAACCCCAATTGAACCTTTTGCATCCGAAAAAAAGATGTTGATGAAGGTTGTAAATGATTTGAAGGGCAGTCCATATCTCATAAGCATTATAACTTATAACATGCAAGTTATTGGCGTTTTAAAAACTGACATTGTTTTGAAGGAATTGAATAGCAGTTCCGGCGCAGACATAGGTACACGAAAGTTATTGCTGTTTTATTCATTTAAAATAGTTGATTTTGACATCTGAAGCATTATCTTCTTTTGCAGATATCTCATTCATATTGACGAAGCACCCGGACGGAATATCAATTGAAACCGAGGCCATTCCTTACAAGAGAAAATCCGTAAATCTTTGCTGGAGAATTGTGAAGTTTTATGGTTCTTGCCGTATTGTTTTCGTTAAACGTAATGAAATCATCTTTTGTTTGAAAACAGTACTAATCTAATGTTTTTATTTTTGAAGCTTTTCAACCGAGAGGCATGCTAACCAGTGATATGACATTACTAGTACATGACAGATACGTTTTTGTATGCCTCAACAATTGTCCGGGAGACAGGTAACGTGCACACGCCGCTGTGATGACTGCAATTGAATATGAAATGTGCGCCGGAATATATTTCCTTCCTAACATATCTTTGTTACAGTAAACGTCATTTAACATCATAAATAATGTTTGTCTACTCATCAAACCTTTTTTCAAAAATTAACTCGCGTAAAGAGGCATTAAAAGTGGCCTACACTCGGACTCACCGTCGCCATTCCCTTTTAAATTTTTAAAACCTGACAACCACACCCCTTGTGACACACCCGGGCGACTAGGTGCCGCCATGTTTCATATAAATCGGATATCAGACAGCCATCATTGACCATCAAGAACCATATTTAATTTACCAATTCGGATAGAAACAGAGAATTGCATATTTGTCGAAGTTTGTCTATTTTTACTCAGTTAATACCGTCTTAACTACAAACATTTACTTTTTTTTCTTCTGTTGGTTCCTCTGTTATTATCCAATTTCAGGCAATTAGTTTCTTTCAGAAAATCATTGTTTGCTTTAAAAACAGTTATACTTTTAGTTATCGGAAAAGGTCACCGTGCGTTTACATACAGTTGTTGACTACCTCTTTTCAATGGAAAGGTTAGATTGACATTTTAAGAGCACGCTCAATGACCTAATTATCCATGATGTTATGATGTCATTATCTCGCATAATTATCCCTCATTGAGTCATAATTATGCCTCATTAGCCTATTACTTAGGTCATTCATTGGCCTCAGTAATATTCAATTTTACTCCTAGTAGGTTTTAGAAATACTTCTCTCAATCATTGACACATTCACTTTCTGTTCCATTCTTTTGATTTAGTATTGAACCCAAATTTTGGCGCCGTGAAATCTTACGAATATCAAAGTGAACGTATCTTTGGTGTTTCATCTGACGGTAAAAGGTATTTGAAGATGAGCATGGTAACTGGAAATCTTCAAGAGTTAAACAGTGAGGATGAGTTTTCCGGTAGCGGAGAGCTACTTTCTGATGTCACTTTTTCTCCGCGCGTTGTTGCAAACGACACTTACGAGATCGAATGCAAGTTAGATTGTATATATATTATACACACACTATTATACCCTTCTATATTCCAGATAAGAACCAAAAGATAATTGTTGTTGACAGGGAACAAGGTATCGAACAGGTTCTATCCGTCGAAGGCTGTACAAACGTTTGCTAATCCAATATTTAAAAATGTTCATTTTGCGAAATAAATTGTGTAGCTTTGATTGTACTTTGTAAAATAAATATACGCACCACATATTTCTGCATACGAATTGCTCGCGGATAGCGAATTGCTCGCAGATAGTGAATTGCTTGTGGTGCTAGATAACTGCTTTAAACTTTTGATTACATTGATAGATATTGAAAACTATGTGTATACAAAATTTAGGTCAATAAATTTCTTATAGGCGGTTGAAAATAGTTTAAAGGTCAAATCCTCAAATTCAAGGCTGACTCTCGACACGTTGCCTTAAAGAAAGTGGCAGACATGTTGAATTTATCAAATTGTCACACAGTTGAGCAATTTCATACAGACAGATTTTTTTCCTGTTTGAAGAAGATGATGAAACGCGACAAGAATGATTTACGTGACCAGAAAAAATGTTTCTTGTTTTTTCTTAAACAAAGAAAATTAGAGGTTAGTTTTCTTACACTGCCAGAAAACGAGTCAGGTGACTGCAGGAAGTGAGTTAGGAGGAGTTGGGAGCACTCAAGACACTTTCAACTAAGTCCACAGTACTTACTTGTTTGAGCCTGGTAGAATCAACTTAGTGAGTCTAATGTGCTAAGCGAGTGGGTCTTGTCTGAAACAAGCGACTAGTATCTTTTCCGTGACTTATATATTTCTTTAATCTATACCATATGTTTAGCTTGAGTCGATACATGACTCGATGTGACTCAGCCAAAGAAGCATTAACCAAAGAAGACATTATGTGACAACTAATGACTTACGTTATACGTTACTACTGCCACATCCGTCTCTCATTAGACCGAAACCGAATGTAGCGAAACGTGTGTTAAACCTCCAAGTTGGAAAAACAAAACTGAATAAATTTTTATTTTAAACAAGTAGTGATTGTTATAGATTTATAAAACAAAAGAAGTTCATAAAATGAATGACAACTCAATGCTTTCTAAAGTCGCTCAACCACTGATCTCGAAAAAAAACTGGATAGAGCATCTCGGGATTTTTTTGAAGCCGAAAAAATCAAAATAATCCGCCATGTTGGGACCACTTTTGAAAAAGCTTTTAGTGGAAGACAGTCAGAGAGTAGAACTGTGTTGTGCTGAAACTTAATGGTGAACATAGAACACAGTTTGAGATTATATCTTTGTGGAAATAATTGAAGTACAAAACCTTTACATATTGATATATTATTAAATAGCGCTAGCTAAAAGGCATAATTATATATATTATATAGATATAACTAGCTGCTGATTAGCTCATAATAGTTACTACATTAAAAACTGAAAAAAATTGAACACAACTTGGGGGATGGGATATATAGCTATATACTATTCGTTTTGTTCTATTTTTTCAACAACATTTCTATTTAAAATTTGTTTTAAAATATATAACAAGAATGAATCAAAGTTAATACATATATATACCTTGTTATATACCTAGCTATGCTAGGCCTTTTGAAAAAAAACTGAGAGTTCTGCTGTGTAAAGATGTTTTGATTTTTTGGCTTCAAATTTTCCCGCGGTGCAAATGCGAGAAGCTCTATCCAGTTTTTTTTTCCAGATCAGTGCGCTCAACGTAAGCCTCCTTTTCATTTAAGAATTTGCTAACTCGTCCCCACGGACCGCGGAAAGTGTTTAATCTTTGCAAAACCTCCAAATAAAAGGATGTCAGGTATTTGAAAATTGCATCGTCATATTACGTTTGCAAAAGCCGATTTGGCAGTGTCATTCAAATTTGACCCTCCTTAAATAAACCAATCGCCTTACAAGAACTCTGTTTGTGTAAAGCGATGGAGCGTCCAATTGGTTGCATTTTTGCATGAGGTAAATAAAGAAAGGCTAATATCGTCATGTGACTGTTTTGATTGTTTAATACCTCCAGCAGAGTTTACTGTTGCGACACGAAGTTAAGGAGGAGGTGCATGTGGGTAGTAAAGTAATAGCTGCTGAGGGGGTTATTCTTTGGTTTTATAATATATGTTTGAAGTATAAAATTATTATTACTTTGCGGTTGAATTATTTATAGGAGGTGTAGAGAATGCAACAATATTATTATGCAAAAATGTCTTTTTTTACCTTTTTTTACCTTTACTTTAAAATTTTAACGCCTCTTGTTTTATCATGTGGGAGGTTTGTCGGTGCACTATAAAGAAAAAGAGCAATTCATGTGGAAGTATTCTCAACTGGTAAAGTTTAGAGAAAACAGTAAGCTCCAGTACTTAAACCTTTTCACTTTGCTAAAGCAATTTCATTCGTTTTGGGGGCGGTATTAAATATAGAAGAGCTAGCGCCATCTCTAATTAACACTCATGGGACATTGGCAGCAAATTAGAAATATTTATATTTAATCATTTCAGTATATCTCAACTTTATAAAAAGGTTGTTTTGAATTTGCTGTAACATGCAGATAAACGGAATCAATATGTTTGTGAGTATTTAACGTTTTTAAATGGGACTTTAGAAAAAAATAGGTAGATGAATATATATAGATGTATATTAGTTAAAATTTAAATATAATAAAATCATTTTTATTTTACAGAAATTTAATTTTAATTATGGAAACTGAGTTCAAACTGCAGCACTTAATGATGCAGCATTTGAAAGAGAAAGGAATGGAAGGCATTGAGAATGTCATCCTGAATGACTCCCTAGTTGAAAAGGGTACAAACTTCAGTAATGTTATGTTTGCTACTGTCAAGTTTAATAATGGAAGCAACGATTTGCATCTATTTATAAAGCGGTGTGTTAAGGGGACAGCACAGGCCGATGTTAACAAAATATTGCATATTTTTGCAAAGGAAGTCTGTTTCTACGAGAATATTCTACCCAAGCTGAAAGCATTCGAAAGAGAAAACTCGTCTTTGGCAATTTGCCAAAACATGTTCTCTACATATTATGGTACCGTCAATGATGGTGAAGATATCAATCTACTACTGGAGAGGTTCAGTAGTGATTATTTTGTAACAGAAAAGAATTCCATTCACTCCATAGAACAAATAGAATTGACACTGAAGGTCTTGGCTGGGTTCCATGCCACTGCCTTTTCTATGGAAATCAAAGAAAACTTTACCTTTGAAAAAAGATTTCCACTTCTAAAAGATCTTTTGTTTGACCCAAGTACTTCGTATATAATGGAGTCTTATGGCACGATTCTCATTAACGGGAATTTTAAAGTTTTAAAGGTTATCGTTGAGTGTCTGAATGAAGAACACGCCTCACTTAATCACTGCCACCTTAGTTCAAATGTCAATGTTGCTTTTATAAATAAATTGCAATCACTGACGAATATGTTTTCAAAGTTTATACATAAAATCGTCTCTGAAAGTGAGAGAAACCTACTTTGTCATGGTGATTTCCATATGTGGAATGTTGCTTTTTCTAAAATGACAAAAGAGGTGAAGTTTTTTGATTTTCAACTGGTCAGGTATGCACCATGTCTCACCGACATTCAACAATACTTGTATCAGGTCAGCTCTGCAAAATTCAGACACAAACATTTGGATGATTTAATGCAAATCTATGCAAATTCGTTTTCAAAAACATGTCAGAGTTACAACGTGGAAAGTACGAGTCATTACTCAAAAGAATGTTTGATGCAAGAGTACAGGAAAGTGTTGTTCTATGGCTTCTATTTTGGTTTTTCATACAATTTTCGGAGGTATGTGTGTGATGATTTTTATGATAAGTTGGAGAAGCTGGAATCTAACGAGGAAATTATGGAGTTATTGGTCTCAAGTGGTTCTGAAAAGATGTGGAACACGATTCAAGATTACTTAGACATGCTGGATGAACTACAAGTGTTTGATATTTTGAAAAATTTAACAATCACATGAATTTTTTATTTATGAAACATTTTTAAAAAAACGTAAATACCAATAATAACAATATTAAAAATATATATTTTTATTTCTAGATTTTTAAAGACTTATAAGGGCAATAATAAGGGGAGATAATTTTGTCTACTATGTATTTTATTGTGTACATGTACTGTTCAGATTTACACAAAAAATAGATATTATATATATATATATATATATATATATATATATATATATATATATATATATATATATATATATATATATATATATATATATATATATATATATATATATATATATAATGTACACATTACATTAGTTTGTGTTACCCTGAAGTTTCATTTGTTAGAATTATAGTTAGTCTAAAAAATGGCTTGTCGTCCGAAATCAGCCAATCAGCTGCAAGATCATAAAGACAATGGAACTGTAAGTAACCTTTTCAAAGTCGCAGGAGAATGGTTTAAAATTGTAAATTGTTATATGCAAGCAAATAAAACATCTAAATGTTATAGATGACATTGTTGCAAGACTTGCTATCTTGCTATCTCCTGGCAGTTAGGAATAGTAAAATGTTGTATTGGACGACTCAAATATTTTGTCTAATGCCAGACACCAATTTAATCTATGAATTTGGTTATATAAAACACAACAGTTCATTTTTCACCGTCTGGTTATTGTAGACAATTTACTTTCGAATTAATGGTAAACAGTGTTACAAAAAACTTTCTGTAGAGCAAACCACTTACTACGGAATACGGTAGTCAAATGGAGACCAAAACCGCTTCAATGACACTTGGTCCACGTGGTCCTGTATTGATACAAGATAATAACTTCATTGAAGACATGGCCCATTTTGACCGAGAACGTATTCCGGAGCGTGTGGTCCACGCAAAAGGGGCTGGCGCCTTTGGTTACTTTGAAGTCACCCATGATGTTTCCAAGTACACAAGATTGGCATGCTTAAACGGTGTTGGGAAAAAAACTAGAATGGTAGTACGATTTTCATCTGTCGGTGAGTAACATCTGATGATTCTTAGATTGCATCGGTCTTTTTATACATCTCACAACATGTTTGTTCGGTGGAATGATCTGCGTCATCATTCAACAGATATTTAAGAAGTTACTTTTTCACAAAAAAACAACAGGTGGTGAATCTGGCAGTGCTGACACAGCTCGTGATCCTCGTGGTTTTGCGTTGAAGTTTTACACAGAAGAAGGGAATTGGGATTTGGTCGGCAACAACACGCCAATATTCTTCATACGTGATCCCATTTTGTTCCCTAGCTTCATTCACACTCAGAAACGAAATCCAAAGACTCATTTGAAGGTCTGATTTGTGTTGAATTTTATCTGAAAAACTAGTCTACAAACGAAGCGTTTGTTCGAAACGTTCGTTTTTCATATTTTTTATATTATTTTTTTCCATATATTTATTTAATATGATATCTTTATATAACACGCTTTGAATGCGTGAACATGAACGTTATCAAAACTCAAAAATTTTACGATTACATTATTCTAACATTCGCACGTGTCATATTTTGCACTCGGTTTTTAACCAATAGGAATCTCAGGAATAGTTGCTTTATAAACCAATCAGAAAAAATATTGAGTTTTGCACTCCGAAATATGATATATATTTCCTCGTGATTAGCCAATCAAGTTGCAGATATTCACGCAACCTATTGATAATAGATAATATTGAAATTGTTCAACAGAATTCGTTGATTATTTGAATTGTTGTTTTTTGGACATTCAGGTTCTATCAATTCTTGATAGATGGGTTTTTTTAGGATCCTGACATGTTCTGGGATTTCATTTCACTTCGTCCAGAGACCACCCATCAAGTGATGTTTTTGTTCTCCAACCGTGGAACACCGGCCAGTTACCGTAACATGAACGGCTATGGCAGTCACACGTTTAAATTGGTCAATGTTCAGGGCGAAGCATGCTGGTGCAAGTTCCATTTTAAGGTATGTTTGTTGTTGTCAAAAGAATTGATTCTCTGTTGGCACCAGGTTTACAAAAGGCAATTTACATATTTGTAGACTGACCAAGGAATCAAGAATTTGTCTAATGAAGAAGCTGGGAAATTGTCTGGAGCCAATCCTGACCACTACATTCAAGACCTGTATGATGCCATTGCTGATGGCAACTTGGTAAGAAGTTATTTTCCAGTGAATAATTTGTTTATCTTCTAGTATCTCTTTATATAGAAATAAACTTTTGATTTGAAGCTACATTTCTTGATTATACATTTTTCTCCTTTTTCCAGCCGTCTTGGTCTTTGCACCTTCAAGTGATGACATTGGAAGAGGCAAAGAAGCAAACAACCAATCCATTTGATATCACCAAGGTTATTTTGTATACAAATCTTTTCTTGATATATGACATGTATGTTAATAAATGTGTAAACTATGAAGTTTCTTGTGATTCTATTCTGTTGATGCTCGCTTTCAGATATGGCCACACAAGGATTTCCCATTGATACCTGTTGGGAAGATGGTGCTTGATCGCAACCCAGCCAATTACTTTGCTGATGTCGAGCAGTCAGCCTTCTCACCCGCCCACATGCCCCCCGGTGTGGAAACCTCACCTGATAAAATGTTGCAAGTGAGTTTAGATGGGGCTTTGAAATATCTGGTGGCACATATATCATTTCAATAGGGTAAAGCTGGGGTTCTCATACTTGGATAGTTTCTTTGTTCAGTCATGCTCTGATAATGAATGTCTGTCTGATATAACAAGCTGTTCATGTAATAGGTATATATACGTAAATGTCAATTGTAATTGCTGGTCATCATCTTCACCAAAAACTAAGAAGAGTCAAGGATCTACTCCTCTTCAACCACAAACAGATTTGAATGTTAAGTGCAACAAGTTTAAAACAATTTTTAAACAGAACAGGGTTTTTTTACCTTTATACCCTTTGCAAATTAATTCCATGGTGGCTTATTGCCAACTGCCTATTACGTAATCTTCTTTAGTACTGATCTTAGAACTTGCTGATGTTTTATGGGAAAGGGCGTCTTCTTTTAAAATTTTTAGGTACGACAGTTGTTATGAGTGTAAGTGGCGTTAATGAGAATTGTGTGTTAAACGCTCTTGAGAAAGGTCTGCGTTCTTTTATTCATTGAAGTACTGTGTTTACAGGGACGTTTATTCTCTTATGGTGACACACACCGTCATCGTTTGGGCACCAATTACCAACAGCTACCTGTGAACAAGCCCTTGGACGGTCAAAGCAACTACCAAAGGGATGGGCCACAGGCGTACGAGAACCAAGGTAGTGCACCCAACTATTTCCCCAATAGTTTTGGTGGGCCCCAAGAACAGAGGGAACATGCAAGCCATGTTGATACAGTAAGTAGTGTTAATATTTGTTTGTTCTTAAATAGCATCTTGTATTAATTGGCGAGTATTTACGAATTGGCGAGTGTTTGCTCGGAGTTGATTGCGTGTATTTATTTCGTATAAAAGTGCCTCGTGTTTCGCTAGTACTCCGGTGAAACGGGTCGCTATCAAACAAGAGACGAGGATAACTTCTCACAGCCAGGTGTGTTCTGGAGCAATGTGCTGGATGAAAAGGAGAAAGCTGATCTTGTATCCAACATTGCTGGGCATTTGAAGAACGCTCAGGAGTTCTTGAGACAGAGAGTGGTAAGTAAACGTTAACAAACTGCGCGAAGACAGTTGTTTATTACTTGCAACTTGTTTATTATTTGTTTCAGGTTAGTAACTTTTCTCAAGTGCACGTGGACTTTGGTGCCAGATTGCAAAAAGCATTGGACGAACATTTGAAGGTAGCTATTTTCTTATTGCAGTTGTGTTTGCTTCATCTATAATTTTGCGAGATTATCACTGAACAAACGAAGCATGGGAACTATCGAGTTCAAAGTTTCTGCATTACCATTTCTTTTAGGACGCATGTGCTGCCAAAGCAAACTTATAAACAACTAATGAGGGCCTCGCTTCCACCAAATTATCCAGTCATTTCAACTTATTATATTTTTTTAAATCACGAACATTTTTCGCTCATATTAATGTTTTGTTAATTCGTATTTGTGTTTTTTTTCTGTGTTGTGTTTTTGATTGCGCACAAATGAATTACTTGTATCAAAATATACTCTTCAATTGCTTACTTACTCTTGGAGCAAAAACTCTGTAACAAAAAACTTGAACAAATTTACAATGTATGTGGTAGGGGCCGCCCTTCTTCGTAATTTTTTTCGAACCTTTAGAGTGAGTTTCTAACTGGTTCGATTCACCATCCGGTCGTACTCCTCGTTTTGTGTATGCTCGCTCTTTTTACGGCGCTTTAACAGCACAAAAGCATTTTCGCGATCGATCGGAAGGCTTGGTCGCATTATGGTTTTCTTGTGACTTGTCCGTTTGTTTTCACGGGAAAGTTTGTCGTACAAACTCCACCAGTTCCTTCCGGTGAACGTTCGCGTGCGATTGTTCAACATTCTTTCTAGCATGAAGCGCTTATAAGGGTTACCTGTTTGCACTGGGGTACTTTTATACAAGTGTCTTTGCTGTTGAAGAAAGCTTCGTCTCTGTTGCTGTAGGAAGTGGTTGCGCAGCTGTCTCTCGTAAAGTCTCATAGCGCCCAAATATTGAGGGCTGTAGTGGTGTGTCAGCTGTAGAAGTGGATTCCTTCGGTAGATAAACCCACGAAGCCCTCGAGCTCGCTCTTTCGCCGTCTGTAAGTTCTGGTTTGATCCCGTTGCGTGATTGTGATTAACGTTATATCTTTGTGTTTGATTTTTATTCCGCCGGTAATCGGAATGTGGTACGAGACCTTTCCTTGAAATGTGAGGGACAATAGTTTTCTTTGTCAGTGGTACTCTCACGGTAAATCGAACCAGTTTGGGATGGTCAGCACAATAATTCCTCACGTACAGAGCCTCTGAATTGTCCAGATCCCAATTGTACATGATAAACTCATCGATGTAACCTTTCAAGGTGTGATCTCCAATACTTGCGTCGTTATCCCAGTTCGTCGGTAAAAACTCCCGCTTGGCCTCCGCTACCGTAGTTCTCAGTTTTTCAATGCTGTTCGCGAATATTTTCACCAAACCATTTTCGTTACTGTACGTCGCAATAATGTGCGTCCACAAGGCTTCGGGAATGACCTCGTTTTCAGTCATATGGTCGAACAACACCGGTATGGTATCCGTACCGATGGCCCATCTGATCTTTCCGTTAACCACCTGTAAGCGATAGCCGATGTTTCCTTCGCTACTCTCCGTCGTGAAGATGTTGTGCACACCTTTGGTCTCGTTCAAACTTATCCACAGAGCAATTGAGATTTTAGTGCGCGGAAGTTTCTTCACTGTGATTTGTTCGATCTTCATGGTGGGGTCCGGACCGCGCGATAAATCCAAACAAAAGCCACACCTGTCGCAATCCTCTTTCTGAAGCGCTCCTATAAAATCGAAGTAGCGAAAACCTGTCTGCAGATACATTCATATATTGCTTACCGCCTATAAGGATAGCGTTGTTTTCTAGTCCCGACTGGTCGGACATACTAGTTTTGTTTCCTTTTTGAAAGCCGAAGTGCAAGATCATTCTATTGAACATGCATCGATTGTACAGCATCTTCACTTCGCTTTGACTTAATGCACGATCATATATGACTACTTCATCTGCGTAGTGAAGGCTATCATCACCGAAGCCCGTACCGATGCCATTAACAAGCCAGTTCTTCGAGAGAGTCTCCCCTTTTCGCTGGGTCTGTTCTTGCTCAAGATCGCCGTTAATGTATATTCGCGCAAGACCTAAATGTTTTCATACACACAAGTTAAGATAGAACATATGGAATACAAATAAAAAAGCCTCACCAGTTTCTGAATTATAAGTTCCCGCTACGTGCGTCCACACCTTAGCTGGCACAACGGCACCTTTGGTCTTCGTGTAGAAGGTCTTATCGCCTGTTTGACCGTTAGCGAACCAATTTATCACTCCACCTTTCTTGATTTTGACGTACATAGCGATGGAGATAGCAGTGTCTGGTTTTCTCTTGAACTCTTCGCCGCTCCACGTCACACTTCCTTCATTCAACTCTACAGCCTTACCACATGTACCTGAATAAAGATACCATATACAGCTATCACCTCCAGCTTGAAACAGCCGAGTACTGACCTAACACTCTTGGAGACAATCCTGCGCCTTTCTCTAACAAAGCGTTGTTCTTGTTGCCTGAACTGTCTTCGACTACACCATCTTTATTTGCTCTTTCGAAGGTCAAGTACATCACGGGGTCGTCTGGAACTGTTATCAATATTATAGTATGTTAAGCTACTTAAAAAGCACAGCGAATTATAAAAAGGAATGGCGACGAACAAGCTGTCGAACCTTTTGTTTGTTTCAACAGAAATCTGTGTGGAGCCGATGATCTCCGACTACCGGAGACGTCATGATTAAACAACGCCGGTGAGCTGGTTCGACGAAAGAACTCGCTGATTTTCAGTTGAGCGGCACTTGGATCTGTGACAGGCAACGGAAAGAGAGTTTTTAAGGACATTGTACTTAGATTGATAAAGTGGAACTGCGGTATTTTATACAGATTTTATGCGACCATTTAAGTACCTGATTTCGAGCAATCTTGACACGTTTTCGTGCATGAACCTTTCATGAACGTGGTCATAAACGGACACACACCACCGGCTTTGAACTCCGCGCAACCGCTCATTGAATCGTTACAATGACTCGAGGTGTAACTGCTAGGTATCTCCGCCCGAGTGATCGCACTCAATTCCCCTTTGAAGAAAAACGGAACGTGTCGAGTGAACATAAAGAGGTGCTAGAGTGTTTCTACCTCTCGTTTTGTTTTTGTATTCTTTGTTCAATATACGAGTGAGTTTGCGTTCGATTTCCTCTCGCTGGATGGTGGTGATGTTGCCATCGGTAACCGCATTTGACAGAACATAGTCTGCAGCTTTCTTTAAATTCACCGAGAAATCTAAGAAACAATATACCGTTATTATTATACCACATGGTCTTTTATAGAAAATGATGTGTATTTCATTGATGTGATGTACGCACCAGATTCGCTAGTGACGTTGCTACTTGCGCGAGTGAGACCATCGTGCGTAAGTTCTAAAACGAACATGCTACATTGCCTCGTTTTATTTCATTTTAAACAATAATTTAGTTTAAATTAAAAACAAATTTAAATTTATTAATATGCTGTAGAAGAATTCAACGACCGTTGTTCTATAAAAACTCCCATTTTACCTCGATGCTCCATGATTTCTTTCCTTTCGCCGGTTTCCTCGTTTAGCGGTGACGTCACCATCAACATAGCAACGCCTTGTTGTCTGCCAATCACGTCGCGTTCTTGCTCGTCGGCCGGCATCATGTTAAACGGGTAAAAGTCCGGTGTGGCAATGTTCATTTCGGATGCTTGTTGCGGCGATAATGTGCTGGTTTGAAGTAGATCATTGATGGACGGATCGATGGTGCGCTTGTAAGGGTTTGTGAGTAGGCGTTGAAGGAGGACATTTTGGAGAGGATCGCGTTGGTTTTGAAATTGAAACGAACGCAAATAGTCATTGATGAGATTTGCGTTCAGTTGTTCGTTTGGTGCGTTCTGTGGTTTATCTGGGATTTCAATTTCCAAAGGTGCCATTACTTTGTGTCTCTCGAGGATATCCCTCCTCTGGTCTTGATACCGTTGATTCGCCATGGGTCGAATGTTTGCATAATCCTTGGCAACAGGTAACTGATTTTCCCGTTCAAAAGAGTTGTATCTGTTCATATACGCACCGCTTCTATCCAACATACCGTCCGGATCCCTAAGCTGGTCGGACATGATTCCTGGGCGCAGAGGCTCGCTGTTTCGTGGAACGTTCGACACTTTGTTGTACAAACCTGCCAGTACTCTTGTTTGTTCGTCGTATTTGTTGAGAAAATCCTCAAGTTCTTGATCGTGAGCCTGCTCTCTGTCATAATGTTCCACAACGTCCGGAAAGGAGCGACCCATAAGTCCGGAATCCGGCGTGAACTGGAAGTTTTTCAACCGCCCGACAATCTGTTCGGGTATTTCAGACTTTGTATCTTGCATGTTAAAAACGTCGTCGTTTTGTATTGGAGCGGGCGGGAAAACAGGTGACGGGTGGTCCTCGATACCGAAGCGTTCCCCGATTAACGGACTCCTTCGGTCAATAGCACCGATTTCCCGCTCAAAGTACCTGTCGAAATCCGGGCGCGATTCTCCGGAGTACATGCCTTTATTCAGCTCGAGAAAATTCGGGTCACGCTGCGGGAACCACATACCATTTCTACTGGCGATCGCGCCTTTTGCATAATTAGCGTTGGCATTAGACGAGGTCTCGTACAGGTTCCTTAGAAAGGACTTGTCGTCTGCTTTCACTACAGGAAGAAGAAACGAATCGGTCGGCTCTTCTAGTTCACCGTTGTGTTCGTACAACTCTGAGTTCATAGAGTAATCCCACGGTTGACGCATGCCCATACCGCGGTAGTTATACAGTTGTCTTCGAGTTCTGTGGTTCGATCTATTATTTTTCGGTTTCCTTTTCTTCGTCTCATTTTTCGCCTCTTTACTCACTACAAAAAAAACTCTCATTAATGCTAAAGTTTAGATACCCATGGTTGTTTGTTTTGTAATGATTACTAGTAACAAAGTATTTTGTAATACAACTCTGAGTGAGAGTAACTTAGAAGTTAATCGATTAATTAAAATCTGTCCATTGAACCCTTAATAACGTTACATTGCGCATTGCCATTTCCCCCCAGGTCTTTCGCTTTCTTATCCTGAGGGCCGTTGCCGTTGGGGTGGTCGGGTAGGTCATCTAGCGGTCCGACAAGAATCCCATGACTGTCATTGGCCAACATGTCGCTCTGTGATTGATTGTCGCCTAAAACGAATGAATAATTAGGAGATGGTAAAACTGTACACAACGCGAATCTTCTCACTGGACTTGCTTTTCGTTGTATCAGTAAACAGATTCTTATAGTAAACATTGACAAAGTGAACTGGTAAACTCTCTTGTATTTGTCGGTTCGTCCCTGTTATTCCATCATTTTTCGTTAGTTTATTAACACTGTTAGACGTATCGTTGTCGTTAATATTGTCGATCACCTCCTTGTTATACTCCATTATTAATCTTCTGTTTGAATAGTTAGTTCGGTTGTTAGTATTGTTTATCGCAATCAACGCGTCTTGATCGTTCGGTTCCGTGAAGTTCGTCTGTGTCAAAACGATAGTGCGGTTTTGCGGTAGTGTGGCGTTGGTGACGTCATTCAGAGAAACGGTTTGTTCTGAATCCGGTGCGTCGCTGGAGGAGATGTTTCGCAGAAGGTGGATGGTGTTGTTTTGTGTGGCTGAGGTCTTGTTGTTGTCAATAGCGAACGCGACCGAACCATTGTACAGTGATTCGGTGATGTTTAGAGGGGCGCCCCTGTTTCTTAGTAAAATGTCCTGTTGCGCCTGGTCTTTTATGGCGGGGGCGTAGTTTTGCAAGGCGTTATTAAGAACCCTACTAACGAATGTCGTGTTCGCTGCGTGTTTGTTTTTCTCCACAGGGAAAACCCTTAAGGCGCTACTTTGTGCCACTGCTAAAGGAATCGCCTGTCGCTGTCGACGGTCTGGTACGAAAGAAAAAACAATAAACAAAACTCGAATCTTATTCTGTTATGTTGATGACGTAACAGAAAAAGTCTATGAGAAAAGATGTGTTCTTACCATTAGGATATATTCCCACCGGTAGGTACACCAAAAGGCAAAGATGGACGAAAGACAGCAAACATAGCTTCATTCTGCAAAATACAACAAGGGTATTTTCTACAAAGATTAAGAAAGTTAGTTACTGGTAGGAATTTTGCTTTAAGAAATGTTAACGCATGTGGTTAAATTCATGTTTAAATTCAACTAGTATGCTTTGTTTTGCATTTCTCCATTCAAAGTTACCTTGAACAAATCTACTTTTCATTTTCCTCCGTTAGATTCCCTATTAAACTTTGCACGTTTTCAACTGAAGCATTTTCCGGCCGTTCACACAATGTAATTGATGTCTTCAGTTTCAATTTGCTTGCATTCTTTTTTCTTCCCGTCGTGTCGAACTTTATGATTTATTTCAATAACATGCCGATTTCGCTAAACTGTTACGCTCGAGTGACTCTATTAAAAAACATCTCTTTTCTTTTGGCAAGAAATACGACACAAATGAATCGTCTAGCTTTTTTGGTGTTGAAAATTCAGTGATATAGCGTTCTGCCAGACAATTTCTAATGCAATAAAGCTGAATGGGGTTTAATGACATTTCTAATATAGAATTTCTCAAACCCAAAACAAATCTGAACCATTTTTGTAAAACATGCAATCACACGCATATAACCTTTATTAACAATTTTTCTCGAAAAATATTAAAGTCGAATTTTTGTGTTTTTCCAGTTAAGATAAATTAGAAAAACTCTTTTCATGAAAATAGCGTTTTTCTCAGGTCATAAACCTTCGTAGTAGTTCACACTGCGTAAACGGTTACCAATTGTTCAACGAAAGTGCTCAAAAGGCATAATCGCTTTCTCGACATTGTGCCAATAACTTAAATCTGTAATTTAAACAAAACTGTTAAGTTAGCGTAGAAATAATAAAATAAAAATTCCCTGATGTAAAGCAGAAACGTTTTAAATATTCGTTGGTTTAATATTCAATTTATTTAATTAATTCAAGGTCATTACAATTGAAAGATAATATTTTTTTGGGCCCAAATAATTTATTGCACAAGCATCCATCTTATAACATTATTACTTGTCAGAATTAAAACTCATTAAACATTTAGTAAATAAAATTTTGATAAAATTGAATAAATTTTTCTAAAAGTAATTTTGAATAAATGTATAAAGCTTAATTATCATTATGACATTCCAGAGGGCCATAGCAAGATGAGGGGCTTATTGATAAAATTTTGCTTAAGGTCAGTGATGACTGCATTTTTAGATTGCTGGAAAACGACTCTGCCAGTCTTCTACAGATAAACTAAAGCATCCAAATCCAAGTGGTATCCGAAAAAGAATTTGCGCTTTAATTTCAATACACCCTGTTTTTGTATTCACTTCTTCTTTTTTATTTTGAATAACGTCGATCTCAGGTATACAGGTGACAATCGATCTTCTGGTACAGCATTCAATGTACCAAGATCTTGATATGGCTCCATTGGATCAGAGAGCTAAACTTCGTAGTTAGGTAAACCTTCGGACAAAATGAGGTGTTCATTGTCACCATTTGCTGTTATCAAACAGCCTGATAACTGAAATACCGACCAAAGCATTTCTTGATACCTTTCTTCGTTTCTCATTCAGTTTCTGCTCAATACTTGATTAATATACGACCCTCCAGAGTAGAGTATGGTTGCTCATAACCATACTAGTGTTTATTCGTACAGCCATTCTGGATGGGTTTGATTAATTAATGATTCTGTTACAACGTCCACCCAAACCACACCATGTGTACCAGATACGTTAACGTTGAATTTATCAGCCACCTGACCTGTTAGATTGTCGCCAACAGAACGTATCGATATGTCATCTTAAAACTAACTATTCATTATACAGATTATTATCATGTCAATATAAAAATACTGCTATCAAATTGGATCTCGTTAAAATTTTTAAGTTAGTCAAATCTTAAAAACCGATGTATTTTAATATATTTGCACGTGTCTATAGCGCATCAAGGTTGTGATAGCCTTGTTTCCTGAGTGTTCTTCCTAGCACTTGACGACAACCAGTTATAATTGATTTTGTGCCTCTTTCTACGAACTTTTATGACAGTTTCAAAGAGCCTAGCGTTCAATTGATTAGGCTTGTTATATCGACAAGCGGAATTTTCGTAGTTGTATGGGGGCAATAGATGGAAACATGTGGCAATTCAGGCTCCCCCGCGAAGTGGATTGGAATATTTTAACTATAGAAAAAATCCATAGCACTGTTTTGCTCGTTATTTACGATGCATACTACGAATATATACTCGTCGATATCAGTGATAATGGTCGTCAAAGTGATGATGGGGTATGTTCTAACAGTAACCTTGGTTACGCCACCGACAACAATTTATTGGATTTCCCGAAAGACACTTGATTGATAATCATAATAGTAATCAATCATTCCCTTGAGTGTTTTTAGCAGATGATGCATTTCCCCTTAAATCTTATATGACCGCAAGCCTTATTCTAGAAATCACCATGACTACAGTAAAGTTGTATTTAATTGCAGATTGTCTCGCGCACGTCGTTGTATAGAGAATTCGTTTGCCATTTCTAGCAAGGCAATTTAAAGTTTATAGGCGGCCAATTATAGCATAGATTCCAACCGTTTTACAAAATAGTGAAAGCAACAGTTGCGTTACATAATGCCTATTGTCCTATCGATTTCACCGATTATGATGGACCAAGGACGTCTATCTACAAGGTTGATAGAATTGCTATTGACTATCAGCAGTTTAACAATTATACCTTGAAACCTTGAAATCGGGAAATATCTATTTTTGAACAACTGTAGCAGAGCAACCAATGCGTTTTGTGCTTTGGAGAGACTTAACTTTCTGTTATATTCGTGGTCCCGCAACTATGAAATAAAATGGGAAAAAACATTTGGAAAAGCTGAGAAATTTTGTTTCAGCCAATCTCCATATAAAACCAGACAACCTCAATTGGTTTAATTTTAGTGAAAATGCTAAAATATGCGAAAATTAATTCGGTTTTTAGTTAGGTGCTGCTTTGCCGAAATTACAGAAGAAAGATACATTTTGGAATAAATTCCATTTGTTCTTAACGAAAGTACAATATGTATAGTATAGCATAACACATCTAACACATGTTGCATACAGTTTTCTTTTTATCCTAGGAGTTGTTAGAAGAGGAAAGACCTCCCTAAATTTCTTCCACCTAGACAATTGAAACGTTCAGTACGACGGCCCTGAAGGCTCACGACACTTCCGCTCTTCATTCTGACATTTCTCAACCTTAAATTGTGTTTTTGACATTTCCGCGCACCACCAGCATTTCTCAAAATTTGAAGTCGAGAAATGTCAAAAACTAATTTGAAGTTGAGAAATGTTTATGAAGCGCGGAAGTGTCAAAAACGAATTTGAAACTGAGAAATGTTTATGAAGCGCGGAAGTGTCAAAAACTAATTTGAAGTAGTTCAGATTAGAAAATATTTTGTGGCGCCCATTATAAATTTTCTTACAAAAAAAACATGCTAACTAAATGAAAACAGCTGAAAATTATCTGGTGGTACAAAGATGGTAAGAAGTATCATCCATGAAGATACTTTCAGGTTTGTTTCGAAGAGCTTACTAGTGCCTAATATCTGACATAGGTCCAAAAAGAATTTGTAACATGGCGCCTTAAGGTAATGCTAAAGCTTATACTAACAGGCCATTTCGTTGTTTTCGATGCACTTTTTTGTTGCTCCAGTGGTTCCCTGAGTCAAATCAAATACGCTTGAAATCAGAAAAACTTTGTCGCTTTAATAGCAGGTTAGCTTTAAACTTGCAAACTGCCACTCCGTGGTTTTTTAGAAGAAGAAAAATTGCTTCTCGCGGGTGTCATATTTACGGAAACCAATTTGAAAAAGCCAAAGAAGGGTATTCACAGAAATGAAGCTTTAATTACTGACAGTTGCGCAGTGGCTTAAAGGTGAAAGGTGAAAACAAAATTAACAGCAGATGTTATAGGACATATTCCAAAAGATATTTCCCGCGCTGTTTACTGTTTCATAACACATTGGGGAACATTGGTAGGTTCATAGACCTCAATGCTTTGTATCACCAATTGCAACACGAGGAAATACTTATAAATTCAAAATCGAGGCATCGAAATAAAAAGTGATGGAGCGTTTGAACAAGATCACCGAGAGAAGTTATGAGGAAGAACTGAAACTGATTCGAATGTGGGGAAAATGGATTACATAAGCGGAGGAGAAGATAACAAAGAAGAATTTGAAATAATTTTTGATAACGATGAAGAAAATGTGAATTGTTGAAAACCATATCTGTAAAAGAAACAAAAAAAACCTAATGTATCGTTTCTGATTTCGTTTCAATCATGTGTTGTTACTTATTTGTGAAACACTTTGTAAACTTTCATGTTTTCAAACAATCATCACGTGACATGTATGTGTGGGGCAGCGTAATTGTTACAGTGCGTTACACATGGGCGAAGTTGAAAATGACGTTTTTAAACCACTGATCTTAAAATTTCAACAAACTTTCAAAAGAATATGAATAAATTAATCAATTAAATTATGTTGGTTTATTTTTAACAAAGCTTCCAGAACGCTAATTAAGCATGAGAACCGCGACCCGGGGGTTTAGAGTATTTAATTGCTCCCATTTGTCCTACGGTTATTTTTGATGAAACGCAACGTTTTTTATTTATAACCGTTCACTAAACAACTTTGTGATAGCATGGTCTCGAACCCAGAACTTTCGGTTTAAACTCGAACGCCATTACCATTGCGATATCTCCGGATAATCATCTCATCAATTCTCAATAAAAGTGAAATCAACGTTTCTCTTGAAGTCGAAAGTTACAGAATTGGAAGATCGGCCAAGATGAAACAACTTGCTGATGAGCGGAATCGAGGTAGATGTGATTGAGACATGACGCAGAAAGGGTGAAAAATGAGACCTTCAATACGAATTGAAAAGGCCCAGCAAATAGCTTACAAAATATTTCAATGAGAAGCTAAAAACAAAACAGACAGTAATGGTGAAGTTCTTAACATCTAAGATTTTCAAAAAGTTTCGACTTTCTGATTTTCAACCACAAAATTAGACCCCCTGATTCCCTCGCTATTTTGTCTGAGGAAGGAGTTGGTGAGGCAGGATTTTCAGTTCGGACGCCCCTATTCTATCTACTATTTTTCACTTTTTCTTTAATCAAATCTAGTTCTCTTTCCAAACAAAATGACCTTTAAAATATACGACATATATGGCAGTAAAATAAAATAATGTATATACAAGTGATAAATGAGGTAAATAATAAATGAAGTACAAGTGATAAATAATGAAAAAGAAAATAAATAAATTTACTTTGAAAAAAATTTACTTTGTTCTGTATCACTTTATTACGTGAAGACAAAGAAGTTCCAGACGTTTAAAACAATAAATCCAGTTTATGCTTATTTCGCTGAGAAACATTTGGCGTCATGAAATTCGTATGGTACTTAATGTTTTGCGTAGCCTGGTTTAATAATTTATAGAAGACCTGGGGATTCCCCGTCGAGTTATTACTTTCATTCTTTGTTGTTTTTTGTTTGTTTGTTTGCTTGTGTTTGAGCCATTTAATGATATATGATTGTCTTAGGTTTGCAAAATCAGTTTTGTGATTCACTCTGAGGGTTTTTTAAACCATTTCTGGGCCATTTTACTGCTTTTTTTTGTTCGTGAATCTGTCTTATAAAAAAGTATATACTGCATGTATATATTGAAATACAACCGAGCTGATAAGATCAAGCCGACACTGCTGTTCTCTGTCTTCGTCTTCGATTATAGAGTTAATGAGTGTGCATTTGGAACTGGTCTTATATTGCTAATAGCAACACAAATCTTTAGTAACAATAATAAACTTACCCGCGGGGATTTCCCGCATGCCACCAAACATTATTTTTTGGAAGGGATTAAAATTTTTGTAGTCTAATCATCTTTGTACTAATTTTCAGAATAATTCCTTATCCGAAGCAGTGCAGCTGGTATGGTCAAGAACAGATGTTTTGATGTAAAGAATTTTTTATTTAGGAATGTACTAAGGAACTAGATACAAACACCAAGAAAGTGTGTATCAGTATATATATAGCTATGGAGTCTGCTGATTATTCAAAATATATGGCCCGATTGAGTTCTTACTCGACTAGAAAATGGCCATCATTTGCTCCGCAATATATTAAAGATTTGGTTGAATCTGGTTTGGTATATACTGGTGATCTAGATATTGTCTTTTGCTTTTGTTGCGGAGAAACATTTTCAGAGTGGAAAGATGATGAGAACCCTATTGAACGTCATTATGAGGCAAATTCAAACTGTTCATTTATTGCTGGAATTGTGCAAAAAAGAAACTGCGACAGCAAACCAGTTTTTTTTGAAGAAAAAACCGAGGAAGCTCTTTATGATTGGATTCCTGGTCAAGGTGTCATTCCAAAAGAAAATTCAACTTTATTGCTGAATAAGCATGACGAATTACAGTAAGATTTTTTTTGAAACCTTTTTATATATATATAAATATCTTGAAAACTTGTTGGAATTTTGCAATCAAGCAGTGTAGCATATATATATATATATATATATATATATATATATATATATATATATAATATATGTACATTTCGCTACATGAAATGCTTAATATACAAATCTATTAAAAGTAAAAAAGACTATTTTAGGTTATTTTAGTCTTACCTTTCTGTCACAGGCTATTCAATGACAAGATGAAATCAAATCGTAGTCGTTTTCAAAGTTTTGTTAGCTGTCCTCCACACAAACATTGGCCTGACGTTTCAATATTGGCCGCTGCAGGATTTTATTATGATAAATTAACGAACGAAACTGCATGTTTTTGTTGTGGGTTGTCGGTGAAAAATTGGGACTGCTCTGAACAAGATGCCGTTCAAAGACATCGGTAAGCTAATTGCAAACCAACACAATGTTGTTTTGCAAGCATTGTTAGCCTCAGCACGGTTATAGCGATTGCCAACCAATAAACTCGTTCCAATCCAACAGATATTTTACTCTACATGTTAATAGATAAATTTTTACCAACACTTGTTGTATAATGCAAGTCTCGCTCAAATTAGTTTGTTGTCTGGTTGAGTAAATTCATTGGCCCTAATGAGTACCCTAAATACACCTTAACCTTGTGGAAATATTTAAAAACAACAACAAATTGTTGGTTACCCACATTAACAAACTTTCTTCAGCTACACAGATACATTTTTTTCTTTGTAAAGTTAAAGTGATGCTGCTTGTCAAAAATTGACAGACAGAATTGCCCAATGTCTATATTCAGAGGTATTTCCAAGCATTTTTAGTTACTACCATTTTTTACTATTAAGATTGAATTTGCATGTATGCAATAGTACACGCACGGTGCACGGGGGCACCGTAAGCTCCCAACAGGTCTAGGGAAAAACTTTGTTGATAAAACATAGTATCGTAGTACACATAGTATCACGCACAATGTGACATTGAGAAGTAGATATTCTTTTTATCTTTTTCTACAACAATTTTTGTCTTCCTACCTCCAACACCTTTCCTACTACTTGAATATGGCTTTCAATGGGAAGGATAACTATGAAGTTTCCCGACTTGATTAGCCTTACCCATAACAATAACAATATCAGCAAGTTAAAAAATATGTACAGTAATCCTTGAGAAAAAAATCTACACGTGTTTCAAGAACTTTTGTCCATTTTCAAATAATAAAAAGATATGCAATACACTGCAATAGCTTCAATTTCTAAGTTCACTTAACATGCAATGGAGTGGTTATTTATAACACAATAGCATTTTTTGACAGTGTGGTTCTTGTTTTATGACAATGCTTTAAACTAATGCATTACAATTAAACTTTTTTTTATATCATTCATACTTCTTTGTTTTTTATTATTTCTATATGCTGTACCATTTCTAGGTGTTATTCACATATATTTCATTTCTCTCAATTTCTGTGACTCATCACAGATTATCATTAATTATAATTATTTCTTTTATATTTCTCATATCAATAATACAAGGTGTTATAATAAAGTCAAAACATACATGAAATTTTCTCACAAACATATTTACGTAATATGTGTGAATGACCCCATATATAAACACAACCCCCTCCCCTTTCTAGATCAACCCCCCTTTTGTTGTTTATCCCCCCCCCCCTTTCTAGAGAAAAAAATACATCCAAACAATACATCAGCCAAATAATAATTGGAACGATAAAAACGTTGAGAAAAAAGTTGTTTCTTTGTATATTGATATTATATCTATCTTTTGTTAAATTACAAACTTTTTCTTTGTTTGGCTATATATTTAAAATATTTCATTTAGTGCATTATCATCGAAGTGCGAGTTTATTTGTTGTGAGCTGGGTAAAGAATTTTATGAAGATGAACACTCGGATAATCTGCAATCGGAAAGCAAAAATTCTGGTAGTCCACAGCTACCTGAATTACACAACACATGTGAAAACAAAAATATTGTCACTGGTACTGGTGTGGAGAATGAATGCAGGAATACAAGAGAGTACCGAAATATGTCTTATGAGAATCACTGGCAACCCATTGGGCCAGCCAAAGCGTTCCATTCTACGATTTTGCCACCTGCAACGGATTACTCGAATGAGCACGATCGCCTGCGAACTTTCTTTTCCTATCCATTCAACTCGCCAGTTTCTGCCATCTCTTTGGCTGAGGCCGGTTTTTATTATTTAAACAGAGGAGATAAAGTAGTGTGTTATAAATGCAACCTTGGTTTGGAAAAGTTTCAAGTTGGCGACACAGCGTGGGGTGAACATAAAAAACATTCTCCAGCGTGCCCCTTGGTGTGCGAAAAATTTCTGGGCTCTCGTAACAAGTACGCAACTCCACATTTAAGACATCCTACACATCAGCAACCTGGTCCTGCTCGATCGCAATGGAACTACCCTTCACAATATCCTTGCAACTTTGTTCAAACTACAGATGACTTTCATACGTCACTAGAATACGCATTCAATTCATTTCCAACCAACAATAACTCTTTTCAAGGCAGCACAAATAACACCAGAGCTTGTCATTCCGATCCTATGTTCTTGAACGAATGTAGTAGTGTGCCTTATCCTCATCAGAATAGCGCCAACGGGAATTCTTTCTCAGTGCCTTCTCTACGTCATGAAAGCGTTTCAAGTGGAAATGTTCCTAACAAGCTAATAAGTCACGAACACTTGAACTATCTTATTGACAAGGGGTTTTCACCTGATCTTGTCAAGGATGCATTGCGCTGCTATTATGATCGTTCTCAGCAAGCCATTACATCTCTGGAGAAAGCCAAGCAGGTTGTCGCGAGTCATCAACGAAACTACGACTTACGGCAGTTTTACAACGGACAGAAAATTGATGATTTGGTTGAAAGTAAGTTGAATCTGGAGGAGAAGAACGTATGTAAGATTTGCATGGACGCTGAAGTCGCCGTAACGTTTCTGCCTTGTGGGCACCTGATTGCTTGTGTGAAATGTGCAAAAGGGCATAAAGTTTGCCCCATATGTCGCATGCCAATAGTAGATACATGTCGCACTTATTTGAGTTAACTGTACACTGATGATTGTCTGTGGCAGGTGGTCTTTCATTGAGGGATAGAAAATTACTAGGTATTTATCTTTTCAGGGCAGAAAATAAATAATTAAATTTTATACGCTTACTTGTATTTAAATTTTTAGGATTGTAATTGTGTAGGATTGATATTTAAATTTTTTATGTTTTATAAATATAATAAGTGGAAATTTGAAATTTTTAAATTTTTATTATCTTTGTAAATATTGAGGAAATTTGTGTTAATGTGACGTTTTGATTTTGTCTTTAAAAATCAATTCGTTTTGGGGTAATTTCTTCGTACAGTTAATTTCGTTGTAAATGTCAATAGAGCGAAATCAGGCTCCTGTCCTTAGTACACGTACGGTTAAAAAAAAACATGGTTTTTGGGTGAACCATTTTCAAACTGTCACAGAACAAGAAAATGCTACCATTTGAACAAGATGGCGAGCAGTTAAACTTCATGACAGTTGATTATTTTTTATTACCAACCGGCAAGATTTTGTTCAGCCCTTTATTTATTTATTTATTTATTAAGCGAATATTTCCACAGGATATACATGTCAGTATAAAAAACTGTTATAAATATGTGTCCTGGTATAAAAATGTTAGTAACAATTTAAAATATGTTATATCTAATAAAAATGAAATGTTATATAAACAATTTTGAATGCAATAAAACGTGTATGAAAGCAAATAGGATAAATGTTAGAAGGAAAGAAAAATTTTTGAATAGATAAAAACAAAAACTGATATTCAACACTATAAAACAATTCACGAAAAATGAAGTTTCAACTTATTTTTAAAACAATTAAAATCCTTTTCCTCCCTTATATGAAATGGTAGCTCATTATAAAGTTTGCTCCCCATAAAATAAAATGATCTTTTTGCAAATTCTAATTTGACGTTTGGAATTTGCAATTGGATGTTGTTGTTACGAGTATTGATGCTGTGATTTCTCAATGTGAAGTAGTTTTTAAAATTACTGCATACATGATTATCGATACATTTGCGCACAAGTGAACAAGCATGGATGTTTATAAGGTTTGTTATTGATGGTATTTTAAGGTTTTTGCCGTTTATAATGTTGATCGCACGTGAATGGAGAGAAGTCAAGCGTTTCCGCTGGGTAGACGTAATTAGTAGATTTGTAGTGGTGTTGAAAGTTATCAACGGAATGATCATCTTTTCATAAACTTCTTTTGCTGCATGGGAGTTAAGATTACATCTTAGATTGTGTAGTAAACGTAATCTCGATGAAGCCCTCTTGTATGTGTCATTGAAATTATCATTTAAAAAAAGAGTTGGATCAACGGTTGTGCCAAGGTACTTGTATCGATTAGCTGGAAGAATCTTTTCGTGACGCAAATTTAAGTTCAGTTCTGTTGGATAGTTTTTGAGTTTTTGGGCAGTACCAAATATTATTGATTCTGTTTTACTTTTCTTCATGTTCGCAACTAATTCATTTTCTTCAAGAAATTTTGAAATATTATCAATGTCTTGGTTCAACTTGTCTTCAATAATATCAAAATCTTCATTTGAGAAATAAATTACAGTGTCATCTGCAAACATAATAACTTCTGAATGTCTCAAACAACTTACAAAATCGTTGAAGTATAGCAGGAAAAGTAAGGGTCCCAAGATCGAACCTTGAGGAACGCCACAGGTTATTGGCATGTAACTTGATGAAACGTTATCGTATACTACTAATTGAGATCGGTTGAAAAGGTAATCTGTCATCCACTGAAGTTCAGCGTTTTATACCATAAGATGGCAATTTACTAAACAGTCGACTATGGCTCAGCGTATCAAATGCCTTGGACAAGTCCAGAAATACAGTGCCGACTAATCTGCCCTTATCTACTTCTTTTTGAATGTTGTCGAGAAATAATGTGGCTGCTAGCTCTGTTGATCGACCTTGTCGGTAACCGAATTGTCTGTTAGTGAGTAGAATGTTTTTTTCTAAATAGTGCGACAGCTCTTCGTGAACGACTTTCTCCATTATTTTCGATACAACTGGTAGTATCGAAATCGGACGGTAGTTATTGACATTGGAAGATGAACCGGATTTGTGTAGAGAGGTAACTCTAGCAACTTTCCATTCAGTAGGTACAGTTGAGGTTCTTAACGAAGTGTTGATTATGTGACATAATGGTGATGCTATAATGGATGCATAATCTTTTAGGAGTTTCGCTGGAAGATCATCGTTGTCCGTAGCTTTATTTAGTTTGATTTTTTAAGTTTGTTTTCGATGTTTTCTGTTAAAACAGAAGTGAAATGAAATGTTGCTGTTGTTTTAATTGGGTACGGTTTGTTGAACTTCCAAACAAAATTAATCAATGGCATCGACTTTGATTTTAGTATATGCGCACACGTCGAGAAAAAATTACAAAATATACCAGCTTTAATTATTGGGTCATTAGACTTTATTGGAACATTGTCATCTTGAATGAATGGTGTTACACGATGTTTGGTGGAGTCTTTCATTGGAATTATAGACTTTATTGTTTTCCAAAAACTGCGAGGGTTGTTAACGTTAGATGCCAAAAGGTCATTGCAATGGTCTTGTTTTGCTTTCTTAACTAGATTTGTACATCTATTACGTAAGTTCTTGTACAGATTCCAAATTAGCTCAGTATTGGTTCTTCTTGCAATTCTTAACACTTTGTCCCGTTCATTCATACAAGCCTTTATTTCAACTGTAAGCCATGGACATAATTTTCCTTTAATTTTTTTGTTCATGAAAGGTGCATGGAGGTTAAATGTTGTTATTAGAGCAGATTTCAGGTAATTCCAAGCAAAGTTAACATCAGAACTTTCAAACAGGATTGCCCAGTCGTACTTGGTAAGATCGTTACACATTAAATTAGCCTGGTATCTTGAATAATTTCGACAACGTATAGTTTTTGGCTCGTATTTGGTGTGGTTTATTTTATTTAACATTAAAAAGAGAGCGATTAAAAATACGTGTTGCTTCATCGTGCTCATTTGCTAGTGATTCAATGTTTGAAACTTTCTAGAGACGTAAAATTGCTTTTGTTTATCGTTATTTCAGTTTGAATTACAAGAATGACAAATATCTTCGACGACGTCATCAATGTTTACTTCTTCTTCCACTGGCTTAATTTTCTGTCTCGTTCCATTGCATCTTTTTTTGCACTTTCAAATCTTCCCTGATGTTGTCACGTCATCGTCTCTTTGGTCTTCCTTTCTTTCATATTGGGCTTTTATAAGTCATAATTCGGGCATCCCTTTCCTTAATCTTGTGAATTTTGTTCAGTTTCGACTTGTTTGTCAAGTACAAATGCAATGTTCGCGTCATCAATAAAACTGTGCGAAAAAGAGCAGTTTTACGGAACGCGGATGTAAAAATGCCTTGCTCGATTAATAGCACCAAGATTTCTCGATATTTTATACTCTATATATTGAATAGGCCTATATACATCTTTTTCAGGCGAAATTTCCATCAATAATTTCTCCAATAAATTTAATTACAGGGTTTCGTTACCGATTAGTTGATTTCAAGCCTTCCGTTAACCATAATTTTCATTTGTCTAAGTTGAAATACTACGGTATCTACAAACCATTTTTTCTGACATATATAATTTACTCTATCAATCTGAAAAAATAAATCATACCTTTACAATATTCCGTACATAAAGAGAGGGGCGCATGGAGGGTTATATTTGTGACACATCATACCTCAGTTTAATCCTTTCATAACACCCCCTCTAAATGAACAAGTTTACAAATATTGAGTTGTGAAGACTATAAAAGGAACTATGTTGTATATTACATCTAAATCTAGCGTAGCAAAATATAAATTTGCTGCTGCGATTATACATTTACCAGTACAGTAGCAATACCATGTTGAAGTATTCTAAATTCCTCTACTGTACTGATTCGTCCTTATTGTCAGCACACTAACAGTCGATGTGGCGCTCCAAGTTTCTGTATACTATACTTTTTCTTTTATATATTAATGATAATGTTAATGTTTCTAAAACGACATTCATCCAGCAAGATCTTTTCTTCAAAGAACACCAAATTGACTCTCATACTCGAATATAATAAATTGATCCGCAAGTGGCGACGATTTTAAATATATTTTATTTCATCCAACAATACTCCAAACTTTCTCTCAGCAAACCCTATTTTCTATGCACATTAACACATGCTTCAACTTTCTTATAATAAATACGGTACCAAAAATTCACACAACAAATTCGAACGTCCATTGAATCTCAAATCTGTTAAACAAATCGAGATTAATTATATGCAGAAGATATCGTTTAACGAGATCGGACGCGTTTCTACTTAGTGCAGAAAAGAATTTTTATTTTGCTTATTTTTACTGTTTCTTCTTTACTGCAACATGGGTAAATATGTAACGAAAGACGAGATGAAAGAATTATTGAAAGTTCAACGGGAAACAATGATTTCATGTTTCAAATCTGTTGTAAATGCCCTTAAGGTGGCACTTCCCTATTAGGACTGGAAGTAAGAAAAATGTATGTAATTTCATAGTTTTTCCACTTATTATAAACATTAAGGTGTGTCGTGTCAAAATATACAAAAATCTGGAAAAAAAATCAATTTTTTTGTGCTGAGTCAGCAAAAAATAATCAAAAAAGTATGATTTATTTGAAACACTATAAGACACTTAGAACTTGTCAAAAACGATTGAAATTTTGTGTGAATGTTAGTTATATAAACATAAATCATATATACTAGAATAAATGAAAAATAAAATTTCCTTCCAAAATGGCGGCAAGGACCATAAAATGACCGAAGAAATTCCGGTTTAACAGTTGTTTGAAGAGATTTAGAGAAAAATACTTTCTAAACAATGATTATTCTAGTATATATGATAGGTATGATTATGAAGAAAGTAACCTGAAAATTTCATTGAAAAATATTAAGTACATCAAATGTTATTGTCTTTCAAGCCGGTCGAAAACTCATCAAAACGTAAATCTGAGTAAATGAATGATAAAGTGAAAAAATATTTAACAAGACAAAATAAATACTAAAAAACTATGAAAAATAACCACTGTGATATGTTTTACCCCCCTCTGTGTCTCTTTCCTGGTCTAAATGTCCCTTTTTCTTGGCTCTAAGGTCTCATTGTATATTCTTTCTGTCATTGGCGGAAGCATATTCATCATTGTTGAAAATGTCGCCATTGCATTATGTCCATGTCCAATTTCCCGGAATGCTATTACTGAGCGAATGTTTACTTCAAACTGATTACAGCCAGGAGATTTTGAATCCTCAGCTTGTGGTGAGGTGTAAAATACATCAGTAAAACTACATTCAGTGCATAAAATATGAATTTTCAATGCAAATCCTTTCTTCTCGTCAATATTCATTTTTAAGTATAGAGCTGATTGACACTCTGGACAGCAACCAAACTTCTCAAAAACATTCTTGATTGACACAAAATGCATGAAAAAGAAAAACGAGTCCTCATTGTTTCCTTTACTACAACCTTTAGCCACAAAACTATCCTCTTCAACTCTTAATCTTTTTGGTTTTGGTAAATGTCCATCCGGATGTTGCTTTATTTTTGTTGCTTTTTTGGAGTAGCGATTACCCTGAAATTTAGACTTCTTTCTGTGTGATTGGTTTTGTTTATTACCCATGTTGTTTTATATACTTGCTAGCTAAAAGAAAAGCAGTAAAATATGAAGAAAATAAGATTTTAGATAAGACAAATTGAGTCTTAGACAAAATTACATCAAGAAAACTGAAAACACAACTCAGAAAATAGTCCACCACTGAATTTTGCGTAGGGGAGACATCCTCCCACCCCCGTGGTATCAGACCTGCATTTTAGCGTTTGAAAATAAACGTGAGTAATTTTGGTTAGCCATTTTTCAATTGTTTTTTGTATCTAGCTAGCTAAAACTAAACAAAAATTATTATCTTAAATTGAATAATAATACATAGATAACATTGTTGGAAGAAACATATTTGGCCTCTCATTACACAATAACAAGAATTATATAATGCTACAATAATGAATTGAATAAAGATTGAATAAAAAGTGTTGTTGGTAATTAATTTTCATTGGTTGACATGAATTTGTTTCAGAGGAATTATTCTGTTGAAAGAATTTACATTGAATGTGCCTACCTTATCTGACCCTCACAATTCAAGTTGTCCAAGTCAATATTCTAAACTGCTAACAGTTGTCAGTGAAAATGGTATGCTGAAGTGTATAATAACAAAATATGTGAAATTATTATGACTGTTTTATTTTCAGAAAATCTCCAACATGTCTGTGTCTCCTTTTGTAACTGTTTTGACGAGCTTTCAACATTGGTAAAAATGTATTTATGGCCAGCAACTCCTAAGACCAAGTGCTGCTTTTTCTAAAAAAATATTTCACATGTTTGTGTCACTACAGTTTGAAGGAAAGATTTCCCTTATTAGTCCAGTAGAAATAGTGGCCAACCTAGAAAAAATTTAGACCAAGCTGGAAATACCTTTTTCTGACACAGAATTTTATGGGCTTTGCGATGGTGGATCTTGTCAATTCTCAAACTTTGGGCAAAAAAAGTTATGAGCTCGTTCCCCAATGTACTTTTGGTCCCGCAATGGAATTACTATTTCACATAGTGAATAATATTTTGTATTTTTCGTAATGTTACTTACTATACCTGTTTAGAAATGTGATTTATAATTTAATCCTCACAAATACAAAAAGCCATCAAGATAAACAAATTCTGTTCTAGTGGTATTTTGCAGACCAGAATGTATAATTTAAGGACCAGAATATGAAGATGCCGACATAAGGTTTTCTTTGTCATTTTATTATCGCAGTGCGATAATTGTTGTATTCTAAAGATTTAATTTAAGAGATTTAATTGAAAAAAAGTTTAAGCTTCAGATCTGCAGAATACCTGGTATGTACAATAGAGTTAATAAAATTAGTGAAATGCTAATTTAGATGAGACAAAGTCAAAAATCAGAAAACTTTTCCAATAAATGTTGACTATTCAACACTTTCACAGTCAGTTACCAAAGTTAGTCAAGAAAAGCATCCATGAAATTTCTATCATAATTATTGTTGTCATTTTCTTCATTCAGAATCTCAACTACATTTTCACAGTTTACTCCATGGCACTCCTTGCACGATGAACTGCAGTGCAGTCCAGCCTTCCTACACGAACATTTATTTCCACAAGTTCCCTTGTAGTCCAGGAAAAAAAGGCCAAAAACCCACCTTTCACTAGACATTTTGGGAGTGCTGTTTTTATGTTCCTATATACCTCTAGAACACATTTCAAGATGGTTTTCAGGCTGAATCGGTGATAAACACTCTCAACCAGGTCGATATTTAGGGACAAGTGCAATTTTGACTACTAATTTTTTCGAGTGGGGTCACCTACTTTAAATGTATATATCTCAGGAAATATAAAGGTTAATGATATAAAACTTTGTATGTAGTGAAACAATATATTGGAAAATGATCTCTAAAAATTTGATGATTATCACGTGTATTTTGTGTATTTTACAGACCAGAATGTCTAAAAATCGTCAAAATTCGTGAGTTTTCCCTTTAATATATAGCCTTGTCCAAATTTAAAGGGTATGTTTATGTACAAACTTTATATATATGTTCAACTCAATTAATACCACTTGTTTGGAATCATGAGAAACAATTGAATTCCATTTACTTTACTTTAGAATGTGTTTTATTTACATTTAATTCAAATTCATTTGTTGAAATTTGTCTGTTTTGGTGCTTGGTTGTTTTGCATATTTACATTTCGAGAACATTTAATTTATTCTAGAAAATTAATTAATAATGAACAATTTACAGTGCATAGTGCATTATGAAGACCAAACCAGCTACTCTCAGTTGAAATCGTTATCTGAAATCAATATTACTAGGATAAAGGAAGCAAAAGAGAAGAGATTGAACTTGGGCGGGCTCCATCACAACAAACAAGTAGATAAATTACTAGTGGAGATTGATACAAAAATATTCGGTGTTCATCTAGAACCATGTTAGAAAAGGTACGTAGTTAAGTCATTTCTTGTTATACAATTACTAGAATAGATCAAGGATGTTCAAAAGCTTTTTAACTTGAATAGATCCAGTATGAAATTTTCTAATCCAGCCATATAATTACTTATAACAACGACTTTTATTCTTATTCCTTGTAGGTTCACTTCAATCATTGGGAATAAAAGATACTCTGTCCAACCCAAATCATCGTCATCATCCAAGTTAACGAGATCAAGCATTCAATCGGCCAGTAAACCACAACAAAATACTGGTCTATACCCTAAAGAATGTGGTATATGTGGAAAATATCAAATTCAAAGAAATAAAAATAAGTGCTACCCCTACAAAATTGTAACAGACAGCTCTCATTTTGCCATTAAATCAGCTACAAAAAGTAAAAACGAACAATTTTATAAGGAGATAGAGGATCTTGATTTGATAGCAAAAGAGTTTAAAGTTCATAGGTGTTGTTATCAGCAATTTACTCATGGTTTTACAGAAGGCGCGATGGAGATGAAGTTTTGGAGAACAAAACTATTGTATCTCTCAATGTGCTTCAAGAATTATATGGCATTGGGAAAGGTGACAGTCGTTACCGAAACAGGTTGAAAGAAAGATTGGAAAAGAAATTCGGAGACGATATCATATTTTTGTCCAATTCAAATCATTCACGGAAAGCTGAAATGGTAATGAGCAGTGCGTGTATCGATGACACAGTACAAATTAACCATCCTGAGTATTTGGTGCAGAAAGCGGGAGAGACCTTGCGAAATGAAGTATTAAAGGAATTTACAGATAAACAACTACTTAACTGGCCGCCTTCTACCGAAGAATTATCACAAGACGAGTGGAAACCACCAAAACTTGTCACAAGATTTGTGCAAGCGTTATTTGGAAGGTTCTCAACATCAAAACAAGAACGCTGGGTGAAGTCGTTAGCCCACGACATCGTATATCAGGTAACAAATGGAAAATGTATGCAACTAAAACACATATTGTTATCGCTGGGTTTATCAAATATCACTGGCTCAAGAAAAGTTATCGACATCATTAGCAGCTTTGGCCATTGCTTGCCGTACGGATTGACATCAGAAATCAAAACTTCAGCAGCCGAAAGTGCGATTGCCAAAGCAGAATCTAAAGAACTTCTCCCAATAAAACCAATATTCGCAAAATCCGTTGCCCCAACTTATTATTGGGTTGATAATTTTGACGTACTTGTTGATCGACTTGCGGGTGGGAGCTCAATCAATACAACCCACCTGATGGCTTTTCAAGAATCCACAATTCAAACCACGCGTATTCCTTTACAAACAAATGTTGTTCGTAGAAGTCGGACTCTCTTATACAAAGACCTGTCTTTTCCTTCACAGAAAGTGAATTCAAAACAAGGACCACCATCAACCTTTTCTGACATCGAAATTGCATATTCTGACAAATCGTTCAATTTTCTTTACTTTTTATGGTCATGCGGAAGAAAATATGGATCTCATAATCAAAACATTCCAAATTTCAAA
This sequence comes from Candelabrum cocksii, assembly GCA_963930725.1. Taxonomy (NCBI): domain Eukaryota; kingdom Metazoa; phylum Cnidaria; class Hydrozoa; order Anthoathecata; family Candelabridae; genus Candelabrum; species Candelabrum cocksii. The sequence continues at coordinate 4,838,307 of OZ005665.1, forward strand.
GGTTGGTTAGTTGCACTCCGATCAAATAACACGACTCTAATAAAGACAACAGAAATATTTTTACTACCAATCAATTCCAAGGTCACCGACTTCTCAACCATTCAAAATTACTTGAGTTATTTACAGGAACTATCGAAATCAGTGAACATGCCGTATGTTAACATCACTTTGGATGTGGGTGCTGCCATAAATGCCTACAAAACGATTTGGAATTATCCAGAAACGTACAGCTATGTGATGATCCATCTTGGGAGCTTCCATTTCATTAAAGAGAACTTTAAGGTCAGTAGCCCTTCCAATTCTGTTTCAAAATATTTTCTCGTGCAATGCCATTAAATGTCGTTAAAATTTGGTCTATTGAAAAGTAAATGTTGGATGCGCAACAGTCATTTTTATGACTGTATCAATATTTTGCTTTTAAATTTCAGGTTATTGGTTCACTGGTGAAGGGTTCGGGTTTTGAAGATGTTGTGTACCAGTCTGAACTGTGTACATCAGGAAGCCTCCAAGGAGTATTAAATGGTTCTCAATACAATTGTGCTTGGACCGTTCACAGAGTAGTTTCAGAAGCTCTCGAACGTATTTTGTTGAAGCGGTATCAATACGAACGAAACTATGAAATTCCTGACGAATTCCTTCACTTAGTTTGTACAACTACTGCTGAAAACATCAGTAAGCTGAAAGAGGAAACAAAGGATCTGTTTGAAAACTACGAAAAGTACCGTACAAATATTCGTAATGGTAGCATGGGTAAAACACCGCAATTTTGGATCTTTTATATGGATTTGATGCGCCTTCAAACTCTTGCCCACACAGCTGTACAGTCTAACGATTACAATATGCTGCTCTTCAGCTGGAAGTCATTTCTGCCTCTCTACTTCGCAACAAATAAATTTAACTATGCAAGGTAATAATATACTTGAATACTTTTGCTTGTATAAATTCAATTTCTTAAATTAATTTTCTGGCATAATTTCTTTAAGATATGGCTCATATTACTTATACTCGCTGTTGAACATCGATACAACATTTCCTGGATTGAAAGAAATGCTCCAAGATCATTGCTTGTCTGTACAAGCACAGAATAATCATGCTATTAGGACATCCATAGACCAACGCGGAGAACAGACCATCAATAAAGATGCAAAAACATCAGGTATGTTTTAATTTGTAATCTTAGACGACACATTACTTGATGTTCGAAAGTTAATACATAGTGTTTATTCTCTTTATCACTTTTCATTCAAGAGCATTGGACCCTGTACTGTATATTATGCTTATTAATATATTAAAATGACAACAATATGAACATAGATGTTGAAGAAGAGGACCTTGGTAGTGACGTTGACACTGATGATCAAGATTGATGTTATATATATAGAATATTGATTTTTAAATTTTTTCCGGCTTCAAAAGCCTATTTTATAGGAACATAAAAACAGCACTCCCAAAATGTCTAGTGAAAGGTGGGTTTTTGGCCTTTTTTTCCTGGACTATTGCATCCACATCTAACAACTTTAAGAATCTCTGGTGGACCAGCTTCGATATCGGTCATGATCAGAACAAACATGTTATTGACTATCTTCCACCCCAAAAGTAATGGATCTTTATCGGAATTCAACAGTTTCTTCCAAACTTGAAGTTGATGATATACTCTCAAACCATGGTAATAGGCAGCACGAGGAGACGGTGGTAGCAGTGCGGGGTCAATTTTGGTACGATCAGTATTCACTAATGTGTCGTACTTCTGCTTTCGGATCTGTTCCAAGGTGAATTTGGTGGAGTGGAGTAACTCAAAAATCGAATAGTGGTTTTACCGATATTTTCAGGTTCCTGATTTTCAACATAAAACTGCTTTCCTAACTCTGCTAATGCATTTGACTTCCTCATCTTCGAAAATATGGATGTCTTGCCAAAATTGTAAATCATTGATGTTGTATCACTGCCTGTAAAAGCATGGGCAAGCAGGAGATATTCGATTGTCGACTTATCTAAAACCGCGATGACTTCATTTATACTGTATGTTTTTCTTTCTTCAGTATTCTTGTGGATCTTCATGTTTTTCAAATAAATGTTGGTGTTACGGTAGGTGAAATAAACATGGTGCAAAAGAAGACAAAGAATATCAGTGTCATCTGCTAAAACAGTAACTGCCTTCGTTTCTTTCTCCAAAGCTACTTCTACAATTGTTGTATCTGCATCACAAGGACACAAAACAACTTCAAACCCTTGCTCTATCAGTTTTTCACCTAAAGTGTTGACAAATGACTGCTTGTTAGTATAATTGGTCAAAAACTCACTTCGATCTGATGGACAAGGGTTATCATCGCGAATTTCAACAGTTTGGAATATTTTTCCAGATCTGCTACGGTGGGTACCATCCTTTGTTGACATCTGATATCCATCAAACACAACAGTATTGATGTGTAACTCTTTGCACTTTCTTATGTACTTTTTGTAAATGTTACCGAAAAGCTCGTTTTTCTTCCAGTTACACGACCATAATAAAGCACCACCATCTGCAACGTAATGACATTCAGGAGCAATCAAGGGCTTTACTCCATCAAGCAAGTATGTTTTCAGGGCGCTTTTATTTTTTGCCAACCTCATGACACCATTTTCGAATAAAGAAGTTGGGTAAGGTGTAAGTTCATAAGCAAAATATTCATCTCTTTCAGTATCTGTCTTTCTTTCCACTATGAGAGCCAACCGAAGAAATAATGTTAGTGGGTCAATTACTATCTTCTCCTTATCTACTGTGACGTATGAATACAAACTTTGGATATTCTTGATTTGATCCTTTCGTGTAAATGAACAGGAAGCAAAGGTTTTGCCAGTCAAATTTTCCTGTATTTTCGCACCAATTCTTTCAGCTTGATCACAGCTGACAATGTTGTGATCATCCACCAAGCCAGAATCTAAACTGACCAATTTTTCGCCAGCAAGTAATGGATTGTGGCTTATAAACCACCATGGATCTTGTGAAAGTCATCACTATCACGCTGGATTCTTCCAGAAAAAATTTCTTTATGCTTATTGGTAGCCCTACCAGAAGTCGTAAGCTCGTCGATAGCATCAATTACCTGTTATATAAAATTGTATTGGTTAGTACACTCTTCCGCAAAAATTTCTTCCTTTCTTAAAAAGATTACAATTAGTTATTAAGGATTCCAAAAAGGTTTCAATAGATTATTTGGCCTCAGATGGACAGTAACAAAATATTTTCGCAAAAGATAGACAATAGATATTGTACTGTTTTAATTTTAGGACAATGAACAAAACTGGAAATGGCATTTTTCTTTAGATGATTAACACAAACTTGACCTACCTCTGCACAGCGATGCATAGTTCTTGTCCATACATTCAGCACATTTTCGGAAATCCCCCTCCCAATGACTCCTCCCCGACCTTTTAAGGACCTCATTAGGATTTGTTCTATTGACAGGTCTGTCCAAACCCTGACCAGATTTTTTCTGTACGTCTTACTGAGTGATTTCCTATTACAAATTGAGCATGAATATCAGGATGATTTACTTCCAAATCTTCAACAGACTGCAAATATAGCCGATATGACAAGGCATAATTATTATGGCCGGTGGCAGCAAACAGATTTAGCATTTGTTTTGTTGCTGATACATGCATACACCAGTTACTTTTTCTCTCAGCCTCAATAAACTTCTGGACTAACTGCACATATTGAACATATGATAGCCATAAATTTGATGTTCTAGATTTGTTGGATAATTTCACCTTTTGATCATTAAACCATTCTGTGAGCTTAACTGCAACTGCACTGTGCTGCTTCAGCATGGGATCTGCAGATTCGTAAATTTCAATAAGCTCTGTCTGCTCTTCTTTCGATATTTGTTGCCAGAATGGCTCCAAAACTAAGGTCATTATTGATGCTGCTGATAACATATGACCACGCACAGCACGAGAGTATGCCTTGCCAGTGAACATGTGGCGCACTGTCAATGGAGCATATACTGATTCAAGAGCTGCTTGAAGGCCACTGCCTTCCATTAGAGATCCAATAGATTCCAAAAAACTCATCAACTGATGAAACCCACCCAAGCGCACAAATATGTTAAATTCTTTTGTTGATACGATTTCATATGCTTTAATGTATAGAGGTTGGTCAAAAGTTATTGTAGGTGTTGGGAGAGCTAGTTTCTTTGATTGTTCTGTTACAAAGCATAATAATGAGTACAATGCTGTCATATCGGTTGCATGCAAGTTAATAATAGGAAGCATAGTCACCACAGATTTCGGTTGCAGTTTTTCATTGCAAACGGTGCTCATATAACCAGCCCAACTTAAGCACTTACTTTGAAAAACATGAGAGCAACTCCAAATAAGGTTAAGAAACGAAATTTCAAAGACTTCGGATGTGATAGATTTGATTACGACTGATTGTAATGCTGGTTTATCAGGAAAATGATATTCTTTGATTTCTATACCATTATTCTCAATGACATCTTTCCAGTTTTCTTTTCCATCTCTTTGTATAGCTTTCCTGGTTGGAATTTCAGAAAACGCTCCGTTAGAAATTGCAATTGAACCAAGTCCATGGTGTGTGTTTTTTCCGTCAATCGTGGCAAGGTCATGATCTGTGTTGTCTCCTACGTACTGCAGAAACGTTGTGCCTGGTGGACATAATGCATCTCCATTTTCATCGTGTTTTACAACATTTTGTTTGAAGCGAATTACCTAAGAAGAAATAAATCTATAAAGAAACAACATATTGTACAGGAGACCTCATAGAATAACTAGCTAAACAAGTCAGGTTTTCAAGGCAATGATTTCAAAAGTGAGATGATTTCAACATTTCAGTAATCAATGGCAGTAATCAGTGGCATCAGAAAAATATTAATGTGTCTCAAGAAAAGCAAACGCTTGAAGTCCTTGGACTCCTTGTTGTTAGCTCCACATATGTCAAATGAAACAACTTTTAAGATTTATCCCGCAACCTACAAAGATCTTATCATAAGACTTATCATCAAATTTGACCAGGATTTGTATGAATTTCATAGAACTTGTGTTAATAACAACAGCGTGTTACTTGTCTTGAGCCAAACCTATTTTTTAAGTGTTATACAAATATATATAGCTTGAATAGGTAATACCAAAATATTTTCATACGATGATAAAGATGGGTACCCCGGGACCAGATTGGAATAGGATGCTATGTTAGAAAACCGTTTACACACTTACTTTGTCATAACTGCTTGCAAAGCCCAGTCTTGATAGAAGTATATTCAGCCATTTAGACGACAGTTTGTTGTCCGTTGTAACAGCTAGTCCAAATTGCAGAGGCATGATTGAGCTGGATGACGCAGCAGCATAGATGGCTTGAGAAATAGAATTTTTTTTAATTGAGTTATTGATGAGTTCGTTGATAAACGTTTGCAACAAATCAGGGACATGATCTTTACTAGTATCAGAGATATCAGTGGCTGTTGGATAACACTGGGTTGAATGATCATGATTTTTAATAGCATTCTTAATTAGCTTTGCAGCAGTTTTGACAATGCGCTCTGCTTCATCTGATAAGTTTGTTTTCCGTTCGGTGTACCATTTTTCAGTCAGTGTGCCACGAATGTTGCTCAATAGAATGATATCGCTTTTTCCATTGCGACTGCCAAATTCAATGTCTTCATATTTTTCTTTCAACTTAATTTTTGTCATTTTAATTGAGTAACAATCATTTGCTTCTTTTGTCATCAATTCATGAAATTCTTGCAAAGTGTACAGATCTATTTCATTCTCCAACTTAACACAAGTAGATTCAAACAGTTCGAGTTTTTCTTGGGATGCTGGTCGACCACAAGAAGAGAACTTAGGAGCAGGATTTTCGAATGACGATCGGCATGAAGGATGGTAGCGAGCTTCGACAGCAAACAAATCACTAACATTAAGAAGGCGCCTCTCTATGTTCTTCGAGTACGAGTCATCCCTGTCTTTACAAGTTTCAAGGGTGTTCGAGTAGATCTTAGTATCTTTCGTTCCAACTTTTTTGAAAACTGTTCTGTTTGGATGCTTTTTATCAACTACACATGGCTTTTCACAGTAGAAACATTGTTCTAAAAAATTAAAACCTTGGACGTCAGATCTTCTAGCAGGGCGTCTTCTTAAAGGACCATCATCAGTGTCAGTCGATGAACGTTTACGAAAAGAATTTTTTAGGTTAGTTCTGCAGGATAGATGTATGTAAGTTGGTGTGTCATTTAATTTGTTTTCTTTCAATTTCTCAGCCAGATTAGTTAATTGTAATTTTTCAGCATGTTCAATTATTGTATCTATTGGATGTTTCTCATCTCGATCTTGCCTATATTTTGATCCAACTTGATTTAATTTGTCAGTATCCTTGCTTCCTTTATTGCATTTCACGCACACATAGTTTTCAGTTGCCATGTTTTCTGTGTCTTTTTTATTTCATATTTCTATTTTATATAATATGTCTAAAAGAATTTAAAAAATATTAGATGTAAGAATTTGAATGAAACCGTTGCATTGTAATGTTAATTATTTGAAAAGCCAGCTCAGTCTAAATAATAAAATAAAAAATACAATATTTCAACCCTATTGCCAACTCCCCTTGCTCCTGAATGAGTTTTGAAAACAATAAAACTATTATACCACTAGTAGCATATATACTGGTGGCCCGATAAATTTGGTCCTTAAATTATACAATCTAGTCTGTAAAAAAATGAAAAAATGAGTACTAACATAAATCTATAACCTAGGTCATGTCAACATAAAATTTACTACAATTTTCTACAGCATTGACAACTAGACCAAATTTGCAGAAATACCCCGCACTAGAAATGAGCTCATAACTTTTTTTGCCCAAAGTTTGAGAATTGACAAGATCCACCATCGCAAAGACCATAAAATTCTGTGTTGGAAAAAGGTATTTCCAGCTTGGTCTAAATTTTTTCTAGGTCCGGCCATTTTTTGGCTCATTTCTACCGGACTATATGTCTTTCTGTGATGCTTTGTGCTGGAAGAATGGATATTTAGATAGAGATCTAGTAAGTTTAAGTTTTTAAAATTCTTAAATTTGATTAATTTAAATATATTATATATACAGTTCAAGGCGTTTATATATTTATTAATATTGCTATATGTTATATTATAAAACTCGTGTAGTTTTTCCTTGGTTTTTTCCATTATATTTATATATATATATATATAATAAATATTTTCAAACTAAGTCATGCAATATATAACTTTTTGCTCTATAGTCTCTCGTTACTTATATAACTGTTTAATTTATTTTACTCAACACCCATATATTTGTTGTTATTTTAATTTAGAAACTGTGCTTTAACAGATTTCTTAAAACTGATTCAATTGACCAGTTCAGAATGTTTCGTCGATGGCTAATAAACTTACAAACTGTTTGTCCTACATATAAAGGATTTGATGAATGTACTGCACGTCCAAAGGTATTTGACTTGTATAACAATGTATATAATATAAATTCAAAAAAGCATCTAACTCAACATCTATTTGTTTTCAACACAAAATTCTACATCGTGTTTATTTTTCAGGTGAAGAATCAAATTTGACTTTTGGTAGAACGATTCGTTGCAAGTAGGATAGTGACACAATGTTCGAGCTTCAATGCTGTTGAAATCTTTCACAACTACTTCGTGGACACCAAATGCATGTCTTTTCATGTTGTCTTTTCTTGTAAATTGTAGACCACATAGATCACATAAAAATTTGCTAAAGAAGAAAAAAACGCTCAATGTAAATATCCATGCTGAGTTGTTCTTTGAAATTCTAATTTTGACATTACAAACGACCGATATAGGAACTAATACCGTTTTTCGAAAAGGAGTTTGCTAGAAAAAATAGAATATTCTGATGAGAAGCAAGGCAGTCTATAAGACATTACAGAAAGTCCGTTGGTGCAAAAAATTGAATTTCAATAATAATTAATTTAATTTTGGCGTTTCCCATAAAAGATTAATTCAAGTGGGAAAAAAATATTGGCCGAATATTATCCAGTACATATTATACAGTAATTATACATCATCTCAAATAATTTTCAGCAATTTTAACAAAAATAATAGCTCAAAGGTTTTTGTATGATAAGGCCTTTTCAAAAGAGATAACCAAGAAAAAGAAAATACCATCCAAGATACAGGACGTATATGAAAAGCAGTTTTCACTTTTGTTGTAAATAACTGATTATATATACCTATCCTGTATAAATATTGTTAAAATAATAAAAATTTGCATGAAATGCATCGTTATCTATTTCGTCTCTTTCTGCTTTATTAGCCTTATTGTTTTCGTCTTCTTCGCTGCTGCTAATTCTGTCAATAACATTTTAAAATAAATATACCTTGTTTGTACTAACTTTCGCGCGTATTAATTTTCGCGCAATGGGCCTTGCGTGTAATTTCGCGCTTATTTATTTTTGCGCATCATGAATTTAGTATAATTTCGCGCGTATTAATTTTCGCGCAAGGCCATTTTACAAGAATTTTTTTTCCGTAACTACGGTGGCCGAGCAGGTGAAATGCACATGTAAATGTGAATTTTCGAAAAACGACTCCGGCAAATATCGCGGGTACAAACTGCGGGACAAAAATGAGTTTCGGAGGATGTCTCCCCTACGCACAATTCGTCCACCACTTTGGGGTACCATTATTTTCTGTGAACACGATGTTTGTTGCTTCAAATTATGACCAATAATTGCCCCAATGCGAACCGGCTATATTTGAAAGATATGGGGGAGTAAAACCACATATGGGGGCAGAAATATTTCCTAAAATGCGTTGCTAGGGCGTTACTAAGGGAGATATTTTACAACGACTAGTTTGTTTATGGTAAAATCCTAACTTTCTGCTTAGAATATGGAATTTCTGAGACTAGATTTGGATTCCCCATACCCAAATTGAGTAAAATCAATGAAAATAAAAAAATCATGAAATTTTTTTTTTTTATCAAAATTAATAGGGAAGTGCCACCTTAAACTGTCGGGTGGATAAAAATGGCTACTGACATTCAAGAATTAAAACAACGCTTGAGTTTATTGGTGTTCAAAGAACTAACCATGTTGGAGAGAAGCTAGATTAGTTGAAATCTTAAAAGAATCCTCGCAACATATTCAGCAGGGAATTACATTACATCTGCGGCTCAAAAGAATTTATGTGAATAAATAAAGATGTAATACATATACGAATAGATGGTGTCGAGGAAAGTAGAAACGAAACATGGAGTGATACGAAAATGAAAGCAGAATATGGAATGATAAAATGGAACGAGCACACCGGTCGCGACAGAAACAAGCAACTCGGATAAACCAAGAACCATTGTTACACCTATCTCGAAATAGGAACAGGTGGACCTAATGTTAAAAATATTATTTCATTTAAATAGGCTAAAATAATAACTAGATAAAATATGTAAATGTAGCCCACTATCTATAAGGGAACAGGATAAAATGTTGATTGCTGACTCTATGCGATTGCAAGTGTCATTGAATTTGTAACGGAAGATGATTATTTGATGTCTACCTTCGATAACAGTAAAATGCAATGAGAAAGAACCACTTTCTTACTTAGCTGTACGCACAAAACAACACATTGTCCAATCTGTGAAGAGTTTCCACATTTTCTTCGTCCCAAAAAAGTGCAAATTGAACGTATTTTTATTACTTGGTGTCATTACATGTTACAGTGAAGATTTCCAAGCCTATACTTGCTTATGATTCGCTCATTATCATCGTCAATCACAATGCCTTTAGTTAGTCTACAGAAATGTTGGAAATACCCAAAATGTCTATCGCTGAATGGAACTAGATTCTTAGTGTTTTTTAAACCTCATTGACTAGCGCCTGTTGTTACTGTATAAAATAAGGAATACGTATAAAACAACTGGCAAAAGAAAAGCGAGTATAACGGAACCATTGGAATGGAACTAATTGTTTACGGGGCTTTTCGAAGAGTCATTGGTGAGGGAAAACTCTGACATATTTCAATTGATATTTCAGCCTCAAGAGGTTTATTTCTTTCCACCGACTCTACCAGGTCCGCCTTTCGGAACACTCTTCGCGGCTTTCTCCCTGGGTTTCTTCGCAGCAACTTGCTTCTAAATTATAACCACTGTCGAAGAAACACTCCATCCACAGTATATATTTGTTCAAAATTAAAACCAAGAAAAATCCTAATTACCTTCGTGACTTTCTTTTCTGATTTTTTCGCCTTCGCTTTATCCTTAGCAGCTCTAACAGAGAAAAATGCAGTCAGCACACACATAAAAATTCAATGGGCAAAGTATGTATATTTACTAGTAAAACACCCAAAAGGTTTTTAATAACTATGCATCATATATACTTTAAAGGAAGAAAAAGTCGCGTACATTAAATGTTGCGAGACAGGACAATCATAAAAAGCTGCGTACATAAAATGTTGCGAGTGAAGTTGAACTTACGATAATTTTTCTTGTCGTTCCAAGCAACTTAGCGTTTGAACACTCAATTTATTCCAAAATTAATACAGCCTACTACGGATTACTTGAAAAATCGGAGACAGATTTTCTTATAAGCAGTTTCTACGGACCAGACTTTAATATTTTCATACGCTCAATGTACACAGAAAGGTGCAAACGTCATATAACTTTACTTATACAAAAAAGGTCAAAAACAAAAAAATTAAAAAGTTGCGGGAAGAAATTGTTGCGAACACTGGAAATAATTAAAAGTTGCGGGAAGAAAAAGTTGCGAATTGTAAAAAAAATAGTTGCGGGAAGAAAAAGTCGCGAAAGTTGCAAAAATTTGCTCGCAACATTTTTCCCGCAGCAATTTCTTCCTTTAAAGTATATCAACTTTGCATCTAACATATAGTTTTGATAACTGATCTTTGACATGAGCTTGCCATAGAATTGGAACATTTTGGGGCGTTATTACACTATCGTACCTTCCTAAATTTTTTGATGATTTGGATGTATAATTTTACGACGATTATTAATTATATGAGAACATGGGTTTTAAAACTTACCAGAAAAAAGATATTTAAAGTGAAAATTTTGTTTCGTTTTTGAAGACACGGTCTTTAAATACAAACAGATTTAGTAGAAAGGTTTTGTATTTGCATGCTCATTTTGACTGGTGGTTTGAAATGCGAACAATATATTACGATAAGCAAATTCAAAGTTTTGTTTTAGGTTATGGATTTGGCAAATTCTTAGTATTACCTATCTTTGGTGCAGAAGTGCTAAAAAATCTAGAGGTTTTTCCGTGTTGGACGCTCAACAAAAGTTACATATCGGCAGTGAACACACCAATATTGTTGTGATATAGCTGCAGCGTGTGTTGTTTATAATTACGTGCAAATAGGTGGTCCGGGACATGTTGAAATAGACAGGTCTCTATTTACGCAATACAATCATGACAGAATTCTTCCGCAGCAGCAATGGGTGTCTGGAGGGTATGATTTAAGTAAAGAGGGATTTTTGATTCCAGTTCCACGTCAAACTCTTACGCCCATCATTATGCAATGAGTGAAATGGAGCAATATTTCAGCTGCCTACAACAACCTTGCTGCACAGGCTTTTCAACATGGTGTTGTTAATCTTTTTTTCTTTAATTAAGAATGTGCTTACTCTCTGGTCTCTAATAGACACGCCCCCTCCTCTTTTTTCCACCCCCGGCTATTAATTTGTCATCTTTTTTCCAATCCCCCCCCCCCACCCCGTCTATTAGAAACCACAGAGTAGTTGAAACAAGCAAACACTACAAAATGCAGAGCATAAACATAATTGCGCACATACCTTCGTAATATGGTAAGTGAAAACCGGGTCGATATGTAAAACAATAGATTAAAATGTAAATATTGAGCATGAGGTAGAAAGTGCATTAGCGCCCAAATATTTACTTATTCAAAAAGTTTTTAAAGACCATCATATATATCATCTCTGCATCTTAACATATAGCTTTGATAACTGATTTCTGACATGAACTTGGCACGGATATATAGAACATTTTGGGTTAATGTACAATTCATTCAACTTCGAAGAAAACACACATACTTTATTGCTTGGTTTCTTTGCGCTTCCCTCAGCTCTGGCTTCATATTTCGCTTCGCTAAGATGGCTTCCAATGATGCACCTTGAATAGCTCTTTGATATTTAACTGTTCTTCTTGTTCGCTTTTTAGCAACTTCTTCTTGTGAACCTTTCTTGTGTTTTTTCCTATATAATACTGTCCACGAGATTTTTCGGGGATTCCTTTTCATTAGGAATGACCGTTCGCACTTCTTGTTCAAAAAATTGAAAAGCTAAAAAAAGAATGAAGTTAAAAAACAGCCTTGATAACAACATTCACAAATATACCTTTCCATCAATCCTAATGAATCGTATTCCATGGCCTGGATATATTTTGTATCCACTGAAGTTGCAAAGCTCAAGCCTAGGTAAAAGAGAACAGAGAAGCTAGAAAACATTTTTTAAATAAGTTTATTAACTCTACCAAAGAAATTCTTTGCAATATGTTCGTAGAATATAGATTAATGTGTCTGATATAAATGTGCCTTTTTCTGAACAGTTAATTGCATTATGTCACTGTTCAGGAAAATACATTTTTATCACAGGCTAAATGCTGCTTGCTACTGAACTGAAGTAATGATTTATCAACAGATTTTGTCTATTGTGTATGATGAAACCAAAACATTAAACAAGTAAAACAACATTAAATACCAGAAAAAATATTTTTTTAAATTATGCATTCATTAAAATTTAAATTGCTCTTGAAATAAATATATCGCTAACTCAGTTTCTATTTCAGACAGTGGAAACTAAAAAAAAGACCCCATGAAGCTTTTAAACCAAATAAAGACCCATTTTTCTCTTGTGCATATTATCAAAAGTCCACCACTTTGTTTGGGAAGGATTGGGGTATATTCCAGTTTCAGACATCTCTTACATTATATATTTAATTCTGCTTTTTAACCATAAAACAAGAAAAGAAAAGTTGACAGTTTGTTTTTATTGATATTTATTGTTTTATCTAGTAGACATTTCATAATACAGTAGAGTAACAATAATTTAGCATTGTTTTAAAAGTGTAAACCTAGTATATCAGACACATACCTACATGTAATTATACTTTTTTTTTATAAGAACAATTTTATAAGAACACTAAGGCTTAAATTGGTTGAAAGTTAAGAATAAACTAAGAACAAGACTAAGGCTTAATTAATAATTAGGTTGGTGCATTTGCAACTGTAAGACCCATTACGGAAAAATAGGTGCAACCTAAATTTAGTATTATTCTTCCTGAATATTCTTCAGTGTAATTGGGAATGTACGTGGTGGTTTTTATTTTTCTTTGTAGATGTATTATGTAACTTATGGAGTAATAAGAGCAGAATAAGAACAAATCAAGGCTAGAATCAGCTAAAAATTAAGAACAGCTAAGGCTGAACCCAATTTACCTACTTCTTATAAAAAAAGTGTATATCAAAACATTTTACCACATAAAAATTACACAATTAAATTCAGTGACTTGTGCAAAATTCTGTGTGAACAATTGTGAACTGGTCTTCATGCACCTTAAAATAAATATTCTTGAACTTTTCAACCATTCAAATTTACTAACAACGTAATTTTGTGCAACAGTATCATCACAATACACAAATGAACTATTTTAATTTGCAGAATTCATTCTGTAATATTGTTCAACGAGCTTGATTAGGGTTGTTGGTTTTTCTTAATAAATTATTCAATTAAGGAAAACCATTTTTAAAATCAAAATCTTTCCTCGACCCAAAAGAATTAAGATTATTATAATAATAATTTGCAAGAAAATTAAAAAGCGGATTTCTTAGATTTCTAAAAATCGTTCAATTAATTACCAGTACTCTGAGAAAGCATCACAAGGGTATACTGAGACGTTTTATGGGATTTTATGATCATCATTTTGTTTCAGGTAGTTTTATAGAACTATATAATATTTATTCATTAGGAAATTTATTTTTAAATAATTTTTCAGTCTAAGTTTAATTCTAAGAAAAACATATATCGCGCAGTCAAATACATATTGGAAAGATAATTGCAGATTCTCTCACTTCATTTTAGTTGAGTTACTACTTCAGCTCCTGGCTCAGTTTTGTATTTGTAAAGGGTACCATGTTAAATTTTTTTTAATTTACGCAAAGTTAAAAGAGTTCCATTCACATCAATAAAAACCAGAACAATAAAAAGACATTTTATTTAATTCGTGTGACCAGTGACTTATAAACATTCTAGTAAGATCGAAAACGAAAGAGAAGTTTCCAATTTGGTCAGGAAAATTCCAGAAATCGCTAGAATCTTTACGACAAAAACATTTGTTATATAAAAGAGGGAAAACAAAACGATTTATTAATTTATATTCAACAACAGATTTGAAGGAATAAAGATAAATAACTATTATGGGATTTTATATTGACAGACCGCAAACAAATTTCATGGATTCAGAGTTCTTTAATCCTATGTTTAGTGGTTTTCTGGATCTTAATAAAAGGCAACGACGCCGTCGAAATGCAGCTGCCAATAACCTTTTCCGCAATACTGATTGTCAATGTAAAGATTGCAAGCCGGTAACCGTATCACAATTGCCAAAAAGGAAACTCAGACGAAAGGAAGACGAAGAAGACCTGGAGAGCGATAACGAAGATATTAAAAACGAAAAATCGATTGAAGAGAGCTACGATGTCCCTGTATCATTTAATTCAGAGGGAGAAGAGGTAGAGTCCGAGGTTTCTGAGGACGAAATTAATATAAACTCTGATGATACACCCAGTGGCAGTGGAAATCAAACAGAAAATACAAATGAAGAAGATGAGATCATGGATAAATCTGTTGAAATGAAGCTAGAAAAGCTATCACAGATACAGTCAAAAGTTCAGAAACTTGCAAATGAGATTGATTCGTTGGAAGATATACCAGCCAAGAGTAAGCTGTTCCTATATTACGAAGAAACTCTCATGAAATGTTTAGTCGAACTTGATGAAATCCTTGCTGCTGGGGTAACAGACATTCAAAAAACAAGAAAGAGTATTGTTAAAGAGATACTTGATCATCTTAAAACACTTGAATCAAAAGTTGTAAATATTTAATATTATATATTTTATATATATATATATGTGTATACATAATTTTTAATTTATTAAAGAAATATAAAGTAATTGTAAATATTTGAGGAAAACAATATTTTTCTTATGAGTAGTTCCAACTTCTCTATACTCTCACAAAGCTCTCTCATCTTAGCGATATTTTACAAAATGACAATTATTGGGTGTTGTTTACGAAGATCCAAATTGTCTTGTTGTGTTGTCTATTGTCATGCACTTCTCAAAACAACATTTTTAACATCTTACCCATGAATTTATTGTTTACACTACAGCCTCCTAGTTTTACACCAATTGTCGTCAATCAGTACAATATTAATCCTGCTCCGTCCTCGATAATGAGACACCGATTCTTCAAGTTCAAGCACCAACACACACAGGTCTTGTCTTTTCATCCAGCTTTTGATCAAACACATGTCGTCTTACACCAATGTAACATTGCAAGCCTCACACAGCTTCTATATACTTCAAGGGAAACCTTTTACCATGTAATATCTCTGCATTCTCCTAATTTTTTCCCAATCGAATCTTGTTCTTGCTGCCACAGATGCCTCGCATCATTCCCCCAAGTAGTAGAACCCTCTTACCGTCTCAATTTCACATAACTCGTTCACTAATTTCATAATTTCCCCATCTCTTCTCACATTTTCCACAAATAAAACTAAACACTGAGTTTGTTATTACCCTCTTCCTGCGTACGCTGCGAGGATCTATCTTACTTGATGACACCAGGGCCGACAAGAGAAAAATATGCATGGGCGGCTGAAGTGTAGTTGGGCCCTAGAACGAGCACGCAACGCGAGTGTTATTTTTACCTAAAGCGCAAACGATTTTTAGGGGGAGAGGAGCGGTCTGTCTGTGGTATTAGACCAATAAAACTTACGTCATAAATGTATGGCCCCTTAGACGATGGTATTTTATCAAAAACACTATTTAAAACATGCAACTTTTAGCGTTTAGCTTTACTTTATGACCTCTACGAAAAAATGCTTTATAGTCCAGGAGAATTAGCCTCAAAGGGTTGACCTCAAATTTAGGTTCAAGGACACTAATATAATCAAGAACTAAAGTATCTAAAAAGTTTGAATTTTTTTTGCTGATTCATTGGTATTCCAGTGACGTCACTCATTAAGTTATCATCTTTCATAGACTTTATAGAGCACCAACCACATAGACTAAGATGAGCATCTAGAACATGCTTGTTAATTTACAAAGTCTCTTAGATGACAGAGCAAACAAAAAATAAGAATGAGGCTGCATACAAAGACATAAATATTTTTACCGATACTTTAAAAAAATATAATTTTACACCAAAAAATGCGATCATGATCAAATTTAAAATTTTTCTATTATCAATCAAAATTCATTAAAAATATTTCTCACTAGATTGGTAGGATAGTTCACTAATAATAGCTAAAAGGTTGATAAATGTTCGCTAAATTTCATAAATCACTTCTTGTTCTTAAACAGTTTCCGAGAGTTCAAGTTAATGACAGTTTCATTGAAAATTTCACAATTGATCCCCGACGCTCCATGTATTTTTTTAAATTTTCAAATTTCCGTGAGGTGGGAACAAGTAAATGTCAGCCATTGGTTTGCACGGTTCGTACGAGCAGGATTTGTTAAGCAATTTCTAACAGCAGATCAACCCTGAAAAGTGTTGCAGCGATGCGATTACAAGTTTCTGACATACCAGCCATACATCCGCAAAGGGAAGAACGAGTTTTGCTGCTTTCTTTTCGATATATATCCAAAGTTAATAAGGAGTATCTCTGATAGCTTCAGTCTTTCGACATTCACCAACTAAAATGCCAAACTCTTTATTATTATGAAATAATATGGGTTCCAGCAATCCAGATTTATAAAAGTCTTGCAATTTTTGCCTAATTCTGCGAGGGTTACAAATAATTTAAAATGTTCGGATAAAGAAATATATTGTTTCCTTAAGAAAACCAACCACTGGTTAGTTACACTGGGCCTGGAAGTGTTTTGTAAAGCATAGTTGATTTGCATACTCATTACACAGTTACTCTTCAAACTCCATAGCTGTTTTAGCAACGGGTTTCACGTTACCTCTAGTAAACGCCGTGCTTCCGTTTTTATAATAAACGCCGCCCCCTAATTAGAAAACATAATAATTTTCTACAGTTATGAGACTAAAATACACAACTTCTTTATAAGAACATTGGTTGATTTCTTTGGACAAATTCTTCAACAAATAATGATAAAAATGAGTAGTTGGTTTTTCGTTGCAAAAGTTGAATAGAGTCTGATACCGAAGATAGTTAGGAGAAATTTCACGTAATGGACGAGGAGATTGAAAGTGGCATATTATGGTATATGATTTTTCCCCCATTGCTAAAGAAAATAAAAATTGTTTCAAATATTTATGGGCCCCTGTTTAACATAGGCCCCGGGTACTTTGCCCCCCCTTGCCCTCTCCCTCCCCCTCTCGGTGGGTCTGGATGACACTTCTCTTTTCGATCCATCACCATCACTTCCGACTTCAACAAACTCATCACTTCTCTCACTATTGTCACTGGCAAACCTCTTTTATTCATTTTATTATCATTATTATTATTATTATAAGATTTTACAATTTCATTGTAAGTAGGCAAAAAGTGTAAAAACGTAGATAACTAATCATAAGTAAACATTTTACTACGTCGATACTTATCTACAAGATTTTTAAATTCGTCGAGTGATTGCACGTTTACAACTTCTCTCGGTAAGGAGCTCCACTTGTGTACGATTCTCATCGTGAGAAACGAAAGTCGACGAAATAAAAGGTTCATTTTCAAGGCATAGTTCTTACTTAAAATCGATTCAGATTTAAATTATCTTTCTAACGACCTATAACATGTCTAATTTGAGTGAGTTTCAGTTAACAACTAGACTAATAGCACAAAAGAGCCTTTTAAGTGAAGGTACGTCTAAGCTCATAGCGGATGTATTGAACCGATAAGCCGTATCGACTTGAGAAGTCGTATGTTTTGTGAATTTCAAGTCCTTTTGAACGAATACACCGGGATCGCGTTCACATGTTGACGCTTTTATTTTGATATTTTCTGAAGTAGACGGATCGTACATTGTGTAATCATCACGTCTGTTGTTGCTTCCGAAGTGATTTACAACGCATTTGTCGATGTTGGAAGACATTCCTCAGGTTGTCGCTCAATTAACTAAGATGTCAATGTCCACTTGAAGTTGGCATTATGAGATCAAAGTCTACCAAGTTCCTAACTCTTCTTCAGTACGCTTTCCAAAAACTTTTTGTCATTAAATCCTTTTATTTTAGTTCTTTATTTTCGCGTTTTTCCTTTTTAGTTAACTTCTATTAGTAAACGGTTTCTAGCCATATCTTTTATCAAATGACAGAATCAATATCATTTTCTCCCATTCGAATTTGTCTTGCAACAAGTCTTGTTTTTTCTATCATGGCCTTGTATTTAAGAACCAGCAACAAAGACAAGAGAAAGTTTGAAAAACTAAAGGTATACCATACTAATTTAATTTAGTGGGCGTCTGTTCTGATTCTGTTGACTTTTGTGTTTTAGTCCAGTTATGAGGGTCCGCTGCAAAATATTTTTTTATTTTTAGTAAAAAGTCCGCAGCTGACCACAAATAACACCGGTGCAGTCAATTTTTTTTGAAACAAGAGGAAGTTGACAAAATCGTCAAAGAGAAGCATACATTTATATTCTTTAGTTGCAGCTGGCATTCGACGTAAAAAAAGATTTTCTAAGATCAAAGAAAGCACCGTGCTAGTATTCAAAAAAAGAATGCAAAACACACCTTCAAGAAGCAGAGAAGAAAATTATGCACCCAGTTAAGTTAATTCAAAATACCAGAAAAACAAAACATTGTTTACGGGAGAATTCGATCCAATGATTCAAAGCTAATTCCGCTGCTAAAGCTTTGGTGCATTTCCCAGCCGTGGTTCCATTCATCCGCTTGGGTCCAGAGTTTGTTCGGTCGCATTGGATTTGTTCGTAACAGAAAGACATCTACAAAAGTAGACATACTTGGTGCCACTCGAAAAGAAATATCTTCACCTTTATGAGGTCATTTCAAGAGCAGAAAGATATGCTATCCCTGATTCATTAACAATGAATTTTGACTAGACGCCATTGAAGCTTGTCTAATGCGGAAACAAAACACTTACCAAGAACTCTAGCATCGATGTTACTGGTTTCTACCACATTCACAGCCACATTCTCAATTATGCTGTCTGGAGAATTTTTCCAACAAAGCGAAGCAAAGCTCCTCTGAAGTCAAAGAGCTTTCAGAGAAAACAACATTTTCGTGTTCCAGCCAACTTGACACGATTTTATCAACCATTAGATTTAACGGGTAATATCAGCGCCAAAAAATTTATAGCAAACAAAATTAATGATGATATGCGATCTGAAGACTAATTATATGGTTATCAGGTTTTTACATGGCTACCAGGCTACCGTCTCTGATGAGCTATTTAATACCGTATTTCCTCTTATTAGCGCCGCCCTCTAATAAGCGCCGCACCTTGGAGCAAAATTATGTTATTAGCGCCGCCCTCTAATTAGCGCCGCACCTAGAAAAGCGGCGTTAATTAGAAAAAAAACAGTAACCCATACAGAAGGATAGTTATACAATACAATACGTTTTTTTAGCTTCTAAATTATTTTTTATCTTTCATAAACCAGGGAAATTTCATAATTTTCACAAACTCAGGCTCGTACGTAAGTTCGAAATAAGTCAATAGTTCTTTTCGTTTCTTCATTTCACGATACAAGGTCTCAGCCGATTTTTTATTTTCCGAGAAAGCAAAAAACTTCGCTGCAACCACCAGACCAACTTCACGTTTCCGTTTTCCAATTACTTGGCAAATCAGACGATTCTGCTCATCAGCTTCAAGGAAAAAGTGTAATAATGATGAAAGTTATATTGGCACATGACCGACTAAAGTCTCGTCAGCGTAAATTCCCAAAGCGTGTTTATCATAATCATGGGCATCTTTGCGAGTATCGAATTTTACATTGAGAAATTCACCTATCCTTGGCTTCCAAATATCTTTATACACATGCCACAAATGTTTGTATCAAACAAAAATATATAAAATTTATTTCTATACCATTTTGAAAATTATTTCATAAGCGCCGTCCTCTTATTAGCGCCGCACTTTTTGAGTCAGTTTTTAAATAAGCGCCGGGGGCGCTAATAAGAGGAAATACGGTAATTAATTCTCGTAATTTTTGAAAATTATTATTATTATTTCGGGAATTCGCGAAAGATTTTCTAACAAAAATATTGTAATTTTTCGATTCGCGAAAATGCGGTTAAAGAATTATTCTTCTTACATTTGCTTCTATCAAAAACTTCCGTTTGCAACAGTCCTGTCTAAACATCTACAGACATTCGTCAAAAATAGTGAAATACATAGGGGGATTTACTATTCTGTCACAAGAGGGAACAACACAAGGTGACAACATGGCTTTGTCGTTTCATTGTTTAGCTACACAATTACTAATCTTATGTAATCTTATGTAATATATATAATTCTACGTCAACTAGATATTATCAACGTAAAAAAAGATTTAGTTATGAGTTATGTATTAATAAAATGGATTTCTTTGTTGAAGATTTGAAAGCGATTATATTATATGCATTCTTTAGTGGCTCTTCAAAGTTATTCCAAATGAGAGGTCCTCTAATAAAGCAATTAACAAATGCTGCAAGTGGAGTGAAGCACGCATGACTGGCAGATGATGCAACACGAGCTGGTTCATTATTTTAGATCTGCTGGTCAGAAAACCTTGTCAGAATGAAGAACGAAGTCGAAATTCGATACCAAAAGGCACGTTGCGTGTATTAGAACAAACCAAACAAATCGGTGCCTCAAATTGGCTAATGTTTTAAATAAAAGAGAATTTAGAGACGCTTTATTCCTACGCTATAATCTACCAGGTTTACCATCACACTATAAGTGGATTCATTGCGATGAGCCGTACTAATATTCGGGATTTTCAAGCTAATTTATTGAGTATGGAATGATGTTGAAATCGAATCACCGCTGCAATCGGTAACAGAAGAACGACTTACTTACTCTTACTGGCCACGAAATACATTCCAGTTCGTGGGTTTTGGCGCTACGGTCAAAATGCTTTTTTCGATGTTAAAGTCATCAATGCTGAATCAGAAATCAGTTGACATGAAAAGCTTTCACCTCATTGGTTTAAACTAGTCACGGGGGTACGATTCGCGAATGCACATCATTCCACAAAAACATCGCCAAAAAAAATGTCGGAAAAATCTGGTGACAATTATTTAAAAGTTACAAAGATACAAACTCTTTTTTATAATCATTTGATCGGTAATATTGACACACCTTTCCTGGAAACCACTGATGGAAAAAGCCTTAAACACGTTGATGATTTCGTCTACCTCGGCTCATGGTTTAAATCCTGCGAAAACGACATTTTCGTACGAATTGGGAAAGCTTGGAGTGCACTTCAAAAAATGAACACTATCTGGAAAAGTGATATGTCTACCAGTTTGAAACTAGACTTCTTCAAATCAACTGTGGTGAGCGTTCTACTATACGGCTCATCAACATGGACACTTACGAAAATGCTAACGAAAAGGTTGGACGGTGCATTCACCAAAATGTTGAGAGTTGTTGAAGACGTATCTTGGCGACAGCATATGACAAACACTCAATTATACGGTAGCCTGCCGAAATTAATGGATGTTATCAGAGAACAGAGAGTTAAGCTCAGTGGCCACTGCAGGAGGAGTAAAGAAGAAACGGTACACAAAGTTCTACTATGGGATCCACTCCATGGCAAAAGGCCAGAGGGAAGACCAGCACGTACCTTTATTGACCAGCTAGTTGAAGATACCGGAATCCCAATGGAAAACCTTGCAGCAGCGATGGAAGATAGAAGTCAATGGAGGGATCGTGTTGTGGCAGTCCGACCGCGGTCGATCTGATGATGATGATAATGATCGGTAAAGCAGTCAAACACTCAAATAATTTGATTAACGACGATTTTAATATTAACTGCGACAAACTTTTAACAAAAGATTTTCGAAGAAATCTAATCTATTTCTCGTAGATTTTAACCGATTGTATATATGCATATGGAATGGAGGGTTACATTTGCTTCTATCAAAAACCTCAGTTCTGCTTTCTTTATCTGACGAAATTTCAGACTGTAACCCGAAACCACTGGACATGATAGTGACGGTCTGCAATCTTTCGACTGATACGAATTCATGTCACCGTTGTTATGTTTTTTATCGCTATCATACTTCATACCTTCCGTACCTTCGGCCAAAGGTAGTAGTTTTTCGCTCAAAAAACATAAACGGGGATAAAGTTGGATGACATTGAGTCGTAATAAGCATACATTCTCCCTAAATATCCCATACTTTTGAAACTAGTTTATATTGGAAATCGTCGAAAGCGGCGAATTTCTTCAAAACATATCTACTTGCGTCGAAAATAAAGAAATTACAAGGTTTTCTAGAAATACAATTCGAATATATCTAACAATTGCTGGCTGGTTTATGTTTTACGCAATAATTCCAAGCTCCTTTTGGTTCAACATTTTTAGACAATTTTGTGAAATAGGTCTTCCATTCATATTTAGAAAATGTTGTTGTATTCCAGGTAATCTGATGATGAAACTTAGATCATATAAACTCCTCGAATAAAATGAATTTAACTATAGATAGATAATCCTAATGAATCCATCATGACATTCTCCTTGAGCTTATAAGAGATTACGAGACCAAAAAATTACGATTTCTGGCGAGTTAGCACTTTAAAAGTAATTTTATGTTAAGATAAACATAGTATTGTTATAGGGGAGCGTATCCAGTCTAAAAAATCGTTCTGATGGCGACCAAATCCAAATTCGAAAAAGTTTAAAAAATATTGTTAAATTCATTACTTATAAATATGCCATTGTTTCACGCTTCGAAATATTACAACAATGCCAGTTTGTGTGGGTATTGTAGTCTAGAGTTTAAACGCTTGTGAAAGCAGTCTTACAAATTAACCCACTGAAGGTAAGAAATTAATCGTGGATCAAAAGTTCAAAGATCAAAGAAGTAAAACTCCCCGACTCTGGCTTATTTTGTCTGGCAACAAAACACATTAACGACGCTTGTCTTCAAATAGGTTTCCCTTGCTTCTCGACCACATGTCATTTTGCTAACGTTGAGTAATAGCAGACATCAAACGTAGGCACCGACACCTTTCCACCGTTCACTAATTTCGTCGCTCCATGTAAAACAGCATTTGGCCATGTGTTTCTCGAAATACGTTTATTACGAGGTGCATTCCCGATGTAGTCCGCCCCGGACGATAAAACAATCGGCATACACTCGCACAAAGTTTATAAGTCGGCGCCTTTTGACGTAAAACACCGAGAAGAAGTTCCCTCTCAAAGGATTTCCAACGCAATTTCTTCTGTTTTTCACGCGGCACAAAAGATTCCTTTTTTTGTTATGTGTGTGTTTTCGTTTTCAAGCGCTTTTTTAGCGACGATTAGAAAAGCTATTTGAAAAACGGTCGGCACTTTTGATGTTGTTTTTTTCACTGAGTAAACCTCCGTCCCGTTCGCCTGTATATACAATCAATGCAAACGCGTAACAGGCTTAAAACATGCTGTCGCGAAAGATCAAAGGAGGCGTCACTTTTTCGTTCTATCGACACCAATTAGTTCGGAAATGTCCTTTTTTGATAGCGTCGTCCGACAAATTTTGTAGGCAGAGCCACGAAAAAAATTGCACTCGTGAGTTAAAAACGAGTCCTGAGACACGTACGTCTCGTGGCATACCTTACACGCGATAATTGGCGTGTAAATGCAACTGCCGCATGGTTTCCCCTCGCACACCCGATGGTTTGACCATTTATTGATATCACTATAATTGCAACGACAGGATGGACAGACGAACGCCATATGCTCCACTTTGTGTTTGTAGAGCGCGTTCTTATTATAGAAAACAACGTCACAACTGTTACACTCGACCATAGTGTGCGATGCGCGGTGCTTGTACCACGCGGAAGCCTCGTAAAACATCTCGTCACAAAACTCGCACGGCCAGCTTTCGTGCGTGGCCAGATGACGTTTGTATTTCCTCACGCAGTAGAACAGCGACGAACAATGCGTGCATTCGTGAACCACGTGGTTGGCCAAGTGGCGAATAAGTTGACTCTTCCGATAAAACCTCTTATTACACTTCTCGCATTTCGTTTCGGAAATCTTATCATCTAATATCGAGGATTGAAATTTTTCTTTGCTGCTGTTTCTGTCCGGCAGCAGTAACGAATTCAATTGGTTGCTGTATCGCCACCTGTTATTTAAGTCGTTTTTGGAAGATGTGAATACATCCTGCTCTTCTAGTTGCGTCGATAAATCAGTCCTTTCCTCAGACTTAATATCCGCATTTGAAGATTGCGTTTCTTTCGCGTTGCAACACAGTTGTTTTTCAACTACTTTACATAACCTGTGTTCGGGAGCGTCTTCCTTCAATACATTTTCTTTTTGTATTTTGTTATGCCACGGGTTCATCTCTTCTCTTGACTTCTTCAACCTGTGAACAATGTCTTCTAAATTCCACACAGAACGTCTTTTTAGATTTGCTTTCTTAGCCGTTTCGATGCCGCTACATATTAGTGGTCGACCTTCCTTCTGCATTTTGTCTCGCTAAAAAGAGAATGATTCAGCAGTTAATCTTAAGGCCCTACAAAACGAAACGTCCGCAGAATCTAAAGGTTCAAAAAATTATTCCAACTTACACAATATGTCAGCTTTATTGACGTCATATATTTTTATTTCGGATTTGATGCAGAGTGCACTTAAACGAACGTAATAGTACTATCGATAAAACCACACTTGTATTCGTCACATGTAATTGAGTACAAAATTAAGAATTTATTAAGAGACACAAACAAATGGTAAATCTTGAACACGAACCCTCAGCTTCCAAAATCGATCAATTGCAAAACTGTTTTGCTTTAAATTTCGTTCAGACTCCCAAGTTGTCTTCCACGCCACTTTATACATCCGTTCGCCATTCTAAAAACAGTTTTTGGACATTTTTATACATGAAAGACAATCGGAAAATATTCCTGCACGTTCTCTTTTCTTTGAACTATGTTAGCTATTCTACATGGTTATTCTAAAGTTCAGATCTTATTGATTATTGCAAACTTTAAAAGATGCCGCTCTTTAAACTGCATAGCCGATATATGACATCAAAAACCTTGCCGCCAATCGCGTTGTCGTGGAACGAAAAAAACACCACTTTTCATGATTTGAAAGAGAATATTACATAACAATAAGCACGCTCTTTATTCTTCTTACTTTTGCCACGAGCGTATCTAATATTGCATTGACTTCAAGATGATCAAAAATTGCTTCATCCTCTCCTCCGGGAGAATAATCTTCCCTTTCTGAATCGATAACGACACTGTGAAAGTTAATCATGATAAGTGACTACCGAACAAGATGTCGCGCTTTTTATAGTATATTTTTCAAGTTGTCGATCACACTAAAACATTTTTTTTAAGTTGTTTTTTCTCTTTCTTTTTCTTCGCGTTGGACAGTCGATGTTTAGTCGAGAGAACATTTACCATATTGGTTAAAATATAGATTTGCACAACAATGGATCATAAATTTGTTATATATTATAAATTATGGTAAATAAAGTGATTTATATATTTTTTTGAAAAAGAGCACAATTATATCATTTCACTAGTACTTACAACGAACTGGAACTGCGTTTACAGAAGATTGACGGAAATAATCGCTTAGAAACGTATAAATTTTAACAACAACATCCGAGGTACGAACGAAAATTTCCTTCGCGTTATTATAGTCAAAAGTGCGATACCTTTGAGGATCACGTGACTCCTTCTTTGAAAAACACAATAACACCAATAACAACTACAGTACAATCCCGTTATCTCGAATCCTCAAGGGACCGACTCAAATAGCTTGAGATAACGAATGTTCGAGTTAACGAGAGTTTTTATGAGAAACTATTAAGAAAGGGAAATAGAAAAACAGTTCGAGTTAACGCGAGTTTGACGGGGGTCCGAGTAATTGGGAATATACTGTATCATTGTACAACTATAAAGTACTTTATTTATGTAACTATAAAGTCAGTAGTTTCTCTGAAAATGTTTATGCTAATTTATGTCAATATGATAAATTTTTGATTTGCCCAACTCAGTATATGGTATTAAAAAGAAAAAAGAAAAAGCTATCGAGGCAAATGGTAACCATGCTTTTTAAACATTTGATAACAAACCATAACGAATAGTTATACTGTAAGAAGCTGGTTATTATTATTTTGTTTTATGTAATGTATAAACAAACTTTAGAATTATGTCAATGGCAAAACTGTTAATAGATGGCTGTGATGTTGAGTCAAGACTATTATGTTTTTATGTTAAGAAGGTAGGAATATTTTTCAGGCTTTCATGGAGGGGGTCATTTAAACAATGACGCGCATGAAAAAATCAAAACAAAAGAAGTGAAATTAACGGAGATAGTTAAGGTGCTACTAACTAATTGGGTTTTTGTCTCTTTGACATATTGATGTATTGTTTTGGCGCTATTCTGGTTTCGTACCGACAGACAAAAAAACTGACTTATTGAAGAAACACAAAAAAGTGATTTGAACTATTCCCTAATGTAGATCTGGCCATCCTTCTGTAGTTATCAATCCTCCAAGCCACTGAAAATGTACAATCATGTAATCTTATAATCGTTTGGTTATCTTTAAAGTAAACAATGTATTGCTCCTAGTTGTGTTTATTTTTCAACAAAGGAGAGTAAACCAAAACGAAAAGGAAAAACAAAACTTCAAATTTTATATATAAACTTTATATCTAAATTTTTACTCAACACCATTGATCGATTGGAATCCATTGGAATGACCTCCATCCCTGCTTGTTTTCGTTCATTTTTTAGTACAGGACAAATTTGTAAATCATTATTTTTGTAATAAAATTGTAAACATCCAAGTGAAAAATTCAATAAATGAAAATGAAACAAAAAACAAAGTAATTCTTATGCATAGAGTAATTACCATTCGTGATCAGGGTTACAACAATATTGCAACCGAGGAAGGCAACTGATTTAATGTCATAATCTATTTTTTTATTAAGAAATTTTTTTGTTAGTAAGGAATCCATCTGAATAACATCTTCGTCAGCAAATCATTGGATGATGAAGCCCACACAAATTGAAATATAAATGAGGCAATTGAACTGGTGTACCACTAAAATAAAAAATATATAGTTAAATGCATCTTATATATTATCTAGTAATCAAGACCTTTTTAAAATATGCACTGAGAAAGGTTTAACTTGATCTTGACATAGATCAACTTTACACCATCATTGTTCTGTATCATTTGTTTTTTCCTAAAATATTTCCCATTCTTTTTTATTTATTTCTCTTTTACAGACAACATGTCCCGTTCAATTGATCGTCTTTAATCCGGCAGATAAAGGTCATGTGTCGCTAAATCCAGCCCGAATTCTACCCTTTTTTTCGCACAACGCTATCCAAATATTTGGAGTGTAAGTATTTATATTTATTTATATTGAAATATGGAAAACACTCTTCGCTTATTTTTTTAAGTATGGTCTAAATGATTTTCTTAACTTGCACCGCTTTATGATTTTTCAGTGTTCCAGTAATTACGTACATCGCTGAGAACTTTGCAAACAACGCGTTATACAATGAACCATTGAAGCATAAAATCAACTCTGTTTTACTATGGGCTGCTAGCACACTGGTCCGGTACGATTGCTCTTCGTATTGCTTCCATGTTGATAGTTTTCTTAATTTGCTTTGTTTGTATGTAAGGGAAAAAGAATTGAATTGAAACTGATGGTGAAAAGTGTATGGTTGCACTAATCAACTCTGCGCTTTTGTTTAGCTGTACTCTTAGCGACTTTGTTTATCCTCAAGTGAATTCGCGCTACTCGCTGCCAGATGAGCAGAACAACCGATTGCTTGTAGATAAAGGGCAGAAGGAAGTGCAGGAACAAATAGACACCCTGGAGAAGCACTACTTCACCAACGATGACAAGTTTCTGTGCGGTTCACAGGTCACGTTAGCCGATTACTTTGTAGTCCTTATCCTCGTTGAACTAGACCGAGTGAAATTTGATTTGAAGAAATTTGTTAAAGTGAAGTTGTGGTATGATGGGATTTTCAAAGAAATCCAAGAAATGTCCTTGCATATTTGAATTGTGTTTTTAAATAATTAAAAGAATTTTAGTTTTTCACGAAAATTAACATTAAAAAAAAAGATAGAAATAAATAAAAAATGGATATATTTATTTAATGCATGTTTTTAATGTTTCTAAGAATGTTAGGTTTTTCGTTTAACGAAGTAGTACCTTGAAGTATTTATTGTTTCTAATTGTTTGTATTTTGTATGAGATTTGAATTTCGCACACATGTTGAGAATATATTGAAGTATGCTTTTAAGCAATATTGGTTGTATTTTATGTGATTATATTAGGTGTTTACAGGAAACTCTTACAATTTAAATTGGTACAACATTTTTATAAGAAGATATGCTTTCTGAAATTGTCTAACCGTTACAGCATTGAGTTATTGCAGCTAAAATAGAAACGTATGCTGAATAGATGCTGTTAAAAATTATACTGTTTTTAGACTGTATGAAAAAATGTCCCCGAAAAACTTAAAAGCAGCGTTAAACTATAGCAACAAGATCATGTTGGCACCAATGGTTCGAATCGGAACCCTGCCCATGAGATTGCTGGCTTTGCGGTATGGTGCAGATGTTGTGTACACCGAGGTGAACTAATTCAACTTTACCCTTATTAACGCAGTAAATATTTTCAATGGTATCTCTATTAAAAAGGAAATAATCGACTTCAAGATGCTGCAGTGCAAACGAGTAGAAAATGGTGAGAAATGAACTGCGAAACGGAAATCGAGTGCCCTTCTTTTTTTCTTCTCCTTAGCCTTACTTGGAACTATTGACTTCATAATGGCGGATGGTACAGTGGTGTTTCGAACATGCGAAGAAGAAAAGGAAAAGCTTGTTTTTCAAATGGTAAGCTGAACTTCTCCTCCTTTCTTACTATTACATTAAGGTACATAGCATTATCATGAAGACCTCAACCTCGAGTTTAGTGTATTTAATTGCTCCCATTTGTATTTGTGCTACGTGTTTTTGATTAAATAAAGCGTTTTTTTATTTATAACCGCCCACTAAACAACTTTGTGATAAGATGGTCTTGAGCCTAGAACTTTTCAGTTAAGAGCCGAACGCCTTACCATTGCGCTATCGCCGGATTATATTGATTAGCATGTATGTGTTGAATGAAATTCGAAACATAAGGCACCATGATGATCAGTAAGAAAGGTGGAAATTTTATGTTAGAGATCATTGTGATTCCATGTGTGTTGATTGTAGGGCACGAGTTGTGCTGATCGGGCATTGACAGTTGCTCGAATGCTGTAAGTGAGAGTTTACTGCAGTGAATGTTAATTTGTTTAGCCGTTATTGATAGTGAAAATGATGTTGATGGCGTAGATATTAATATGGGGTGCCCGAAGGAATTCTCCATCAAGGTTTGCCTGCAGTCTACAAATCGTTGTAAATCTGCATAAATTAGCATAGTTTTTGACTGATCAATTTGATTGGTTTTTAGGGAGGAATGGGGGCCGCTCTTCTCACTCAACCGGACAAAGTTAAAAAAGTAGGAATAATTTATTTTAAGAACTTTTTCTTGTTCAATGATTACATGTTTCTTTCCAGATTTTAAGGAATCTGGTTGAGAACCTTTCCATTCCTGTCAGCTGTAAAATTCGCATATTGCCCAAGGTTAGTGGACAATACCTAACATTACCGTCAGTTTTTAGTTTTAAAATTGATAAGCTTGACTACTTTTCTTCACAGCTGGCGGAAACACTAAAACTTGTCAAGATTATCGAGGCAACTGGAATAAGAGCACTTGGTGTTCACGGAAGGTAAATGTTTGTTTGTTATTATCTTTTAACAACTTTGTTTTTAATTATTTCTCATTTATTAGATCACATATATTTAATGTTATGCATTATTGTTCTTTGTTATTTGAGCTATTCTGTCCGCATCAATGATTGATAGTAAATGTAGAATGTTTTCCCCCTGAAATAACAGTTTTTTTGCAATATCCCATAGAATTATTAAATTCGATCGTTATTTGTTGAAATAGAGGGGAAAGGTAACAATAGCTGTCATTGTAATGTAGGTGCAAGGAGGAACGTTCTTCTTTACCTTGTCACGTAGATGACATCAAAGCGGTGAGCGATGCCGTAACCATACCAGTCATTGCGAACGGCGGTTCACTAGACATAAAAACATTCGCCGATATCGACAGGTTCAAAGAGAAAACGGGTTGTGGTTCGGTCATGGTTGCTAGGGCTGCCCAGTGGAACCCGTCAGTGTTTCGGTGCGACGCTTTCATCAAACACCATTGCGAATTTTGCTTCCCTTAAACCTATATCTTTTTCATGACAGTGTCTGCGGCTAGGAGTATCACGCTAGCTTTACAAAAATGAATTATTTCTTTTTATCATATAACAATAACAAGAAAAAGGTTTTAACAATTACTGCTGTTGAAGACGTTTTATTTTGAAAAATATTTCCTCGTTTTTGAGTAGCTATAAATTCAAAAGCTTTTTATTTACTACGTAGAAAGGAAGGTCCCCTACCAAAAATGGAAGTCATTAAATCGTATCTTAAACTGGTGAGTTATTTTTAGGTAAATTATGACAAAGAAGTACCCAAATTTAATTATTCCAAAGCAATTATTAGCATTAAAAACACCTTTTCTTTCTTCCAATTTCCGTAATTATTTATCCTATGTTTTGCTTATTTTTAATGAAATGCGAGTGTTTTTTGAAAACAATAAAAAAAATTAGCACACTGTTGAAAAGCACGTGCACATTACGTGCGTCACTAACATGAAAACAGTCGCACGTGCATCTCAAACCTCGCTGTATTTCAACGGTTTCTCTTCACAAACGTTATTTAAGCCACACAAAAATCTCGCGCTATACCTTTGACTGATTTACATTTGACTGTGTTTTGCGCAGTTATCGTTCACTCATCGCTATCATTCCGTTTTTAGGCCATTGAATACGACGCCGGTTTCACGAACGTCAAGTACGTGTTGTGTCGGATGTTTGGCGACACTTCCAGTACTGAGACAGGAAGGCGATTGGCTGCTTCTGTGAACGTTCAGGACATTTGGTATGGCCTACATTGTTGGAAATTAGTTACCTTTACACATAAGTACACATTTCAAATGTAAAATTTATCTTTACTTTTTCCACTTTTCACTCTTTTTCTTCTTTTATGTTTCTTTTGTCTCAGTGAAACATTTGACATGGGGAATACGAGAAAGAATCTCCTTTTGCAACGAGAAAAACAAAAAATCGAGCTAGAGGTAAATTGTGTATAGAGAGACAAGGTTACAAATAAAACAATATTTTTTTTAAAAAAAAATCATCTTCCATATTATTACTATTTTGATTATTACCTTACCTTATCTTTTATATTTTATTGACATTGTACTTAGGGTGAGCCTGACCACAAACGTCAAAAACTAAACAACTATGTGACCATGGATGTGGTGTATAACAGGTGTAGTTTTACTTGAGTGCGTTGACTTAATGACTTTCTGTACTTCTATTGTTGCTTAGCAACTGATTAATCACCAATGGTGTACCATGTACACGAAAATCATACTGTTGTTTTTTTTAGAAAGCTCTACCCGAGAACAATAAGTCCTTTACAGAAAGTCTACGATTACTGCGTGTAAGTTGAATAAAAGTGCAATGTTATTTATAAACGACCTATCTCCTACGACAGCCGCTGTAAACTTAAGCAACCGGTTTTCAAGACGGTAAGTTGTTATGTTTGGTCACGTAATCACCCTCCCCTCTCTCGATCTCCTCGCAGTTCAGCAACAGCGATAAACTTTTCAAGTCGGAAATGGCGGTTGCCGGGTGCGTGTACACAGCACAGTTGTGGTGAGTCAGAGATGACATATAGCCAGAAGCGTTGTCATGGTTTCATTTAATGTAGGGACAAACGCAAGAAGTCGGCGGAACAAGCGGCCGCCATTGCGTTTCTACATTACCATGATATTCACGACGGACGCGAAAAAGAAATCTAATTTTAACTTTTGATTGAAGTTAACAATGGCTGTTGAGTAATCGTTCTTTCGCAACAAACGCTACCGAAGGCTGGATAAATCACTATGGCAACAATCAATCACTATGGCAATGAAATTCACCGTGAATTTATATTTTAAATATTTTTAACACTATGTTATATTTAGCCATTTAATACAATGAAACTGTCTTTAAAATTGGAGAAAATACCTTATAGTAATAAAATTTAATGAAACTGTCTAACAAGCTTTCTGTGCGTGGCGAATGGCTAGGAATGACCATCTCTCTAGGTCAAGTGGATTTTGTGGAATCTAGTTCTATAATACAGTAAGAATACCAGCTTTTGTGAATAATCTTTGTGCAGTTCTTGCAAGTCATTTAGGTTTGGATGATAGACACCTATATAGACCGGCAGCCCAGAGCATTTTGGTCATACGAAGAAGGTACCAATATTCGCACCCATATACATTTATTATGTAACAAAATACATTCAGATATTAATGTCGGCCGGAAACCCCCCGCTGCGTGTGTCCTCTAGGGTCCGAAAAGGAGGGGCCTAAAAAAGGGCTGGATCAAACATTGTAGATACCACTCGCAACCAAATTGAAATGAACAAGTCCATGCCAAGAAGTAAAAAATCGTCACTGTCAGACAAATTTTCCTCTGCATAGGCCTTCCCAGATTCCCCACAAGGGTCCCAAAAATTTGTGCTAGATTAAACATCGGAGATACCACATAAAACGAAGTTTAAATGAACAATCATACTCAACCAAGTATAAAGTACCCAATGCCAGACAAATTGCCTGCTGCATTAGGCCTACCAGACACCCCCCCCCCCCCCCCCAAATTAGGCCCTTATGTCGCTATTATAGAATTGAGCTGGAGTATATGTCAAAAGTACCACATAAAAGTAAGTTTAAATAGGTTGATACATATAATGTACAGAATCACATAAACCAGAGAAATGTTCCTCTGCAGAGACCCCCCCTACCCCACAAGAGTCTCAA
This sequence comes from Candelabrum cocksii, assembly GCA_963930725.1. Taxonomy (NCBI): domain Eukaryota; kingdom Metazoa; phylum Cnidaria; class Hydrozoa; order Anthoathecata; family Candelabridae; genus Candelabrum; species Candelabrum cocksii. Next base: position 4,871,652 of record OZ005665.1, read on the forward strand.
GTTTTTGGCTAGATTAAACATTGAAGGTACCACATAAAACAAAGTTGAAGTGAACAAATACACTCTACTTAACTTATAATACCCAATTCCAGACACATTTATTGCTGCATTAGGCCTGCCAGACATCCCCCCCCCAAAGTACATTGTACCACATAAAGTTAGTTAAAATTACTTGGTACATGCCATACGACGATGGTGCATCGTGCATCACTTCAACCTAACGCGGAATGGCGGTGAAAGAGTTGCGGAGTATGACTGGATTAGAAGTAGTGGAGCAGCCAGCCACCCAGCTTCATAACAGCAGTGATATCGTGAAAGATAGCCGACAGAGGGATAATTTATTCAATGCCGTAACCGAATCTTGCGATCCGTTTTCACCACCTGCGGCGACATCTTCTTGTCTCTTAAACATTGCAACAGGTCGAGCAGCATCGAACGAAACCAAAGTATATTTGGCGGGTAGTCTCACTGAAGGCAAGAGACTGCGAGTCAAGTTTGAAGAGGAATGCAAAGAAGACAAGGAGGGTCTTGAATTTTGCACATGAAAACTCTAAGAAGAGGCCCACCAAGCCAGCGGGAAATTGTGCTGCTGAGAGCCTTCGAGATGTTTTCATTCCAATGCTCGTCGTTCTTTCGAAGAAGACCTCTTTCAACTTAAGTCATATTATGGAATTTCCAATCACGGACTACCCTCTAGCTATCACCCACTCAGATGGATCCGGCCTCAAGACACAGAAGAACAAACTACTTGACAAGCTAGAGAAAATTCATGATGGGTTCACAGAAAGATGTGACTTTGACTGATGGTGGACTTTTGATACACTCGTTCCTGTCAGCCATTGGAAAGATTACATCGTATGGACATCTTGTAAGGACACTTCTTTCTCATGTATGTGACAGCCGAGGGAAAGATATCCACGACTTGTTCGACACATACGATCCGACGTCTTTGAAGGAGAGCGAGCGAAAGCTACGCGGGGCCGAGGACTGCCCATTCCTCATCACTGGTGCAGAGCAAGCACCCAAACAGAACTGCTAGAAGCTACTTCAAAATGGGATCTTTAAAGATCAGTTGGCGTTATTCCTTATGAAAGAATGACAAGAAGACCACTATGGCCCAATTTTAGCAAGCAAGACGTCCTGTCCCATGGTGGAAACTGCATACGGCTGAAATTCAAGAATCCTGGTTTGAAGATGAATGCTGATCATCCCGCCCATCTGCAAGAAAGTCACGAGGAAGCTGACACTCTCCTTGCATTCCATTCATGCAGTGTTACTGGAACTGCAGTAGTCAGAGCCTCCGATACCGATGTACTCGTTATTCTCCTCAGAATGATCGCAAGGCACCTTACCAGTTCTATGCCAACCACGTACGGTCACATCATCACGGGTTGTGGATCAGGGAATAGCCGTCGTCATATCGATATAAGTCGCATTGCCACTGCTCTGGAGACTAAGCAAAGGGGACTCGCATCAACAATGCCAGGCCTCCATACTTTCTCTGGCTCTGATTTCACCGCCGCTTTCTACGGAAAGGGCAAAATTAAGCCACTAGAAATTCTCGAGAAAGATACCGAGGGAAGCCTGATCAATTTCTTCAGCAAACTCGCCACGGAAGATCGACCAAACCAGATCAAAGCGGAAGAGTTCATCTGTTCCTTGTATGGTATGAAGGGCAACACAAAGGCAGTCGATGAGACTCGATACCTAAAGCTGTGTCAGATGACCGAGAAAATGAAGGAGGTAACCTTACTAAAATATTTATGGTTGACATGGTCAACAATATGAAATTCAATTTGGGAGATTAATTGGGACCAGTATTTTACAATTGATTTGAAGTTATAAAGACTTTACATCTTATTTCAGGAAGACCTGATGTCCAATGTCAAGGTTGAATGTGCGCTTCTGCCACCTTGTACAAAAACTGTGCACAACAAGTTGCAACGGGCCCACTACGTTAGCATCATTTGGGGAAGCGAGTGTTGGTTTAATTTTAAAGCATTTAAGCTCATTGCTAAATAAAATAAAAATTGTTTCAAATATTTATGGGCCCCTGTTTAGCATGGGCCCCGGGTACTTTGCCCCTTGCCCCCCCCCTCTCGGTGGGCCTGCTGACAGTGATATACCGATATACATTAGTACTTACATTTTTATGTTTGATGTTAAATTTTGTCCTTTTTGGACATTTCATGAACATTTCGTGTCTGCATGCCTAATTCGTCTGGCATTTGGAAGGCCAATTTTGTATAGGGTAGAGTGTAATCGTCTGATTATTTAGTTTTAAAATGTGGTACCTCCAGTGTTTCTAAACTACCAAGTGTTGAGGCCCTAATTGGTCTTTAATAAGATGTACCAAGTAATTTTAACTAACTTTTTGTGGTACAACGTACTTAGGGGGGGGGGGGGGGGGTCTGGCAGGCCTAATGCAGCAGTAAATGTGTCTGGCATTGGGTATAATAAGTTAATAAGTTAATTGTTAAGTTAATACTTGTTAATTTAAACTTCGTTTTATGTGGTGCTTTCAATGTTTAATTTAGCCAAACATTTAAGACCCTTGTGGGGGGTGTGGGAGGGCCTATTCAGAGGAACATTTGTCTGGTATGTGTGATTCTGTACATTGTTAGATGTACCAACCCATTTAAACTTACTTTTATGTGGTACTTTTGATATATGCTCCAGCTCAATTCTACAATAACGACATAAGGGCCTAATTTTGGGGGGTGTCTGGTATACTAGGTCGTCCTCAGACGAGCCAAATTGGCTTTACAATGCTAATTAAGGACTGTGGGGCGCAACTCCTCGCAGTCTCAAGTCCCGTCTCCGGGTTCGATCATTAGTCTACCAAATTTCCCTCACAAGGCTTTAAACCGTGGTATGTTTTTCAGGCACTTCTCAAAGGTGCCGCGCACTCAGGTGATTCTCTCGAACCTGGGCCATTGCAGCCAGAAAACAAAAGTTTCGACCACTAGACCACGCACGCACAAAAGCCTAATGCAGCAGGCAATTTGTCTGGCATTGGGTACTTTATACTTGGTTGAGTATGATTGTTCATTTAAACTTCGTTTTATGTGGTATCTCCGATGTTTAATCTAGCACAAATTTTTGGGACCCTTGTGGGGGTCTGGCAGGGCCTATGCAGAGGAAAATTTGTCTGGCAGTGACGATTTTTTACTTCTTGGCATGGACTTGTTCATTTCAATTTGGTTGCGAGTGGTATCTACAATGTTTGATCCAGCCCTTTTTTAGGCCCCTTCTTTTCGGACCCTAGAGGACACACGCAGCGGGGGGTTTCCGGCAGACATTAATATCTGAATGTATTTTGTTACATAATAAATGTATATGGGTGCGAATATTGGTATCTTCTTCGTATGACCAAAATGCTCTGGGCTGCTGATCTAATATTCGCATGCCAGTCTCGCCATATGAATTCTTCACTCTTGTGTGTTTACTGTCTCATTTAATAATTGTCTCGGTAACCAAACCTTTTTCACTATCTACTTTTGTATCGTAATCAAAATTATAGGAAGATATGATATAATGTTCAATGCAATATCATGGTCAATGTATACGCCGCAATGCTCTCTTAAAACAAAGTATACCTTAAGTGGTTAATTTTTGCGAGGTCAAAAAAATCACATTTCGCGAGTACTAATTTTCGCGAATCAGCCTTTTCCAAATATTTCGCGTGTACTAATTTTTGCAAATCGGCAATCCTCAAATTTTTCGCGAATCATAAATTTTTAGAATTCGAAATTCAAATGTCATAATAAACAAAAAGCCGGTGGCTTGAAGATTTCCGCACTTGTTAGGGTTATAAGGTTCAATTTTAATTTTTAACGTCGATTTTGATGTACCACCGAAAGCAAAAAAGAAAAAAAGACACTGAAAAAACTGTTCATAAACCCAAAGGGTGCAAAGACATTCGATCTTTCTTTTAAAAAGATAATAATGAAAAAAAACGTTTTTTTTCAAAAATTTCGCGAGTATTTATTTTCGCGAATCAGCCCAGTTCAATTTTTTCGCGAGTATTAATTTTTGCGAATTGGCCTTCTTTGAAATTTTCGCGAGGACATATTTTCGCGAATTTGGCCATAATTCGCGAAGATTAATCCACTTAAGGTAGTAAACGATTGATGTCTTTGAAACACCATTTGTCGTGCGTATTCCCTTCAAATATCCTTGCTAATTCTAGTGTCTTATTAGTTTTTGAGAATCGCACGTAAAACCACACACATGAACTGCTTCTCTGCTACCATTTTGAATTATAGTAACAATGACGTCAGACGTCATCTATAACACTAAGGATCTGTTCAAACTTTTAAGTAACCTTCAATCCAACTAAAATATAGTCGGGATTTTCATAACATGGTGCCATACATTTATGACGTCCACAAAAAATTGCTAAAACTTCTTCCAAACTTTCAGTGTATTTCCAGCGCATCCATCACCTTTCGTGTGACGTGTAACAGCAGCCATATTAGGAAAATAAACGTGACAATCCCTGCAGATTCGTTTGCCTAGATCCTAAACGATTGATATCTTTGAAACATCATTGCGCGTATTCCCTTCAAATTCTAGTGTTTTTGAGTATCGCGTGTAAAACCGCACACACGAACTGCATCTCTGCTACCATTTTGAATCATATTAACAATGACGTCAGACGCCAACAATAACGCTCATCTCCGGTTACCCTACGTACAAATTCCCGCTAAGGATCTATGTATTCAAACTTCTAAGTAACCTCCAATCGAACCAACATATGGTCGGGATTTTCATTTTCACAACATGGGTACATAACATTTTTACATGGCGTGCCATTGTCACGCCCAGCCTAACTAAATTGTGGATGAATGTTGCGAAGCTATGGAACGTCTGGACTGCCAAAAGTCATTGAAAATTCCGCGATTATGTAGGTTTTGTGCGAAGCGTTATAGGCGCAAGCTTTAGCATTGCTATCAAATGTGACCGTGTGGTTCATATAGTGTTTCGAACGATAGAGCTACTATTCTACGTGCCAATTAGACCACACTGCTCTGTCGAAATGCCATTTTGTGCTATGGTTATATTAGGTGGTAGTTAAACCGTTATGTGGTAGTTAAACCGTTAGGTGGTAGTTACACCGTTCGGTGGTAGTTAAACCGTTAGGTGGTAGTTAAACCGTTAAGTGGTAGTTAAACCGTTAGGTGGTAGTTAAACCGTTAAGTCGTAGTTAAACCGTTAGGTGGTAGTTACATCGTTCGGTGGTCCCTCCTTCGTTGGTATAATACGCTCCATTGTAGATAAATGGTAGCTACGGATTAAAGTAAACAATTTGATTACACGTTGGGGCGTTAAAGTGTTATGTCGTAGTTAAACTGTTATGTGGAGAATTGGCTCATCCGCCAAAATTTCTTCCCTTAAGGTACATTATAGGCAAATTAAGAAACGGTGACGGATATACAAACTCAACTCAACTTAACAAACAATAGCTTTTCTTTTTTAATCAACAAACTAGTAATATGTACAAAATAAAAATTAAAAACAAAATGAAAAAAACAACGACTATGAAACTACTGAAATAATAAATTCCTATTTAAAGAGAAATTTTGCGATATTCCTGTCCCTGTTTTATATCAATTTGGACAATAGCTATTCAACAAGAATAAAGTTACTAATTATTGAATATACGCTACAAAGTTGATCTACAAAAACGGTTTAAAAATCGAATATAAGCAAAATAAAAAGTGAAAGGAAATTCAGTGATTTTCGACACAATGTGATTGTTTTGAAAAACAAGGAATCAGGCAAATTCTAAGTTATAAAACATTTCGTTAGTTGACACTTAATGAAGTTAAACAAATTAGTTTGTAATATCAATAAAGCCAAATAACAAACAATAATAGCATAATTAATGCTGGCCAAAATAAGATCCCGAAAAAGCCATATCATAAATGTCAAACAACCTTTTATCTTCAGGAAGTTTTACATTTAATGTTGGCCTCGGGATTGTAATACGATTTATACACGTATTTGCCCTCGGGATGAAACAATATTCTTTTGCGTTGTCTTGCACCTCCACCTCGACAAACATCAGTGATGGCGCAAGCTGGAAGCCAAGGACAGGCTCTTCATTCATTCCTGTCATAAATTGAAGGACACTTCCGAGATTGATCGAACCCCTTCGTCCAGCTAATAATATAATTGAATAATATATTTATATATCAGATGAATATTTTAACATGTTAAATAATGTGTCAGAACTTTCAATCATTATTATGTACGTAAAAACGTAAACGATTTTTTTAAAGAATAATCAAGATGAATCGCACTTTCGGAAGTTCAAAAGCAAAAAAACTGACATGTATATAGTCAAACTGAAATCTCATTTTAGCATTCCAAAGAGACATTTCAAAACTTACCAGCAACTTCCCTCAAATAGCGTACCAACTTATTGTATGCTACTTTTTGAAGAATTTTGGCATTTGATCCTTCCTCTGAAAACTCTGGTTTCAGGAATTCAATAATTGTTTTAAACGACAGTATCTGCGAGCTTTGTCAAAAAAGCTGTAGAAAAACATCACAGTGCTGAACAATCTAAAAAAAAAGAAAGTAGAAAATACCTTAATTACACCTTACGACTTCAAACTGTAAAAACATTGTTTCGGAAAACGTTCTAGAAAACTGCCAAATATTTTCATATCAAATTGTAATCAAGCTACTATAAAAATCATCATAAATCCCGAAACAACAAATACCTTAGTGTATAAAAATGTCCTATAAAATTCCTATAAAGGAAGTGAAAACTAATACATCACTTCTAAATAAATATTAATACCTGAAAAAAGCCCAGTTTTTTGAAAGCACTTCTTACTTCACCTAAGCTCTGTTGTGGGGAGACTGCCTTGAATATTTGATCGAGCTCGTTTTCGCTTAAAAACTTGGGGAAAGGCCCGTTTTGATAAATGCTCAAACCTGAAAAGATAAATTTATAAATGACTATTTATAACGTGTTTCATTTGCAGCAATAGCATGTCGTGCAAGAGTTTGCAATTGTATGTATTCTTCAAAACAAAACAAAAAAGAATTTAATGTTTACTAAATAATAAACCAATGTTGAAATAGGTTTCTTACAAATTATTATTCAAATAGCTTCCAAAATACTGCTCTTGCACCTCTCTCATCATTGATACAAAAAATTCCTACCGTGGACCACCGTAATCCTTGGCTACCTAAACAAATGTACATTACATAATCTCCATTTGGAAATAAAAAAGTAAGAAAAGCTTTTAGTATAAGAAGGAAAAGCAGCTTAAATTTTTTAGAGCGAATGGCAAAATTAGAAATATTTTGGAAAGCATTTTTCATTTTCATTTTCTAACCTCTCCATAAAATTGCACTTCTACTGTTGTGAAGTAATCCTCCAAACAAGCTATTTCTTCAAGACCAGTTTGAAGAAGCTGGTTTCTATCGATCATGAGGATATTCGTGTCCCCTTCAATTAGGTTTGTCGAATCGATGATCTCCAGTGGCCTTCCCTTAATCAACTTTTCCTGCAATTTCTTGAGGATGATACCAGGATTTTCTTTACCAGTATTTTTGATAACCTCTATTATTGTCTGCTCGATCGGAGAGGTAAATGTAGAGCTTGAAGATGCTGTAGAAGCAGAGCTTGAAGATGCTGTAGAAGCAGAGCTTGAAGATGCTGTAGAAGCAGAGCTTGAAGTGGCTGTAGTGTTTGAATCTTGACTAGTACGAGACCTAGAGCGTCAAGGTCCTTCTTCATAATCAAAAGTTCCATATTCCAGGAACGTGTCATTTTCTTCGTTGTCCGACACAGAAAAGGCACACAACCTTAGATGTTCCCTGAGTTTTGGCAAGGGAAAACTTGCACCACACACTTTACAATACTCCTTTAGTGTCGAAACAATTTCTTCTCTTACCAGAGGATCCGTGGAAAGTGTATTTTGGTTGGGTCTTATGTAGACCTTCGCATGGCCTCCACCCAAATACGTCTTCACAGCTTTGGTTGTCATCACACAATCCATCATCTCTAAATCCCTACAATTTGAAATGCACCTCATCAATTCAAACCCTCCACTTTTCTTCAACTGAGGAAATCCTGTGAAGCTGTGGGAGTTTGTTGCATCAGTAAGCTCATCAGACATCAGCTTTTCCATGACCTTTTCTTCGTTGTCGTCCATGTCAAGTTTGATTTTCTTATAGCCCAACCCGGCTTTTGAAAGTTCAATTTTTTCGCTTGTTGATGGCACCTTTCTACTGAAACGGTTAGCCAAACAAACAAAATTGACAGTCCAAGGCTGACCAATCTTAGATACTCTTCTTTTTTTTGAATTTCGTGGTTGATATGCAGATGACCTCGAGGAAAAAAGCAGATTTCTTTGTTGCATTATCAATGAACGTGGTTGTTCATTATTTCTTGATTTAATTTGGCGATGTTCTTGTTTAAACCTTATTCTTTCTCCAAGAGTTTCTACTCCCAATCTCGACAGATCAGCATCAGATAACAGCTGAAGGTTTTCAAACTCGATTTTTTCTTCTTTGAAATTTGTAAACAAGTTTTCAAGGCCAGTTGCTTGCAGAAGCCTTTTTAAATTATCTTCATTATTACTCATTTTACCTAAAAAAAAAACAATGAAAAAGTCAAAGGAAAACGGTCATTCATAGTTATTTTTGTCATTAAAAATATACACTTAAACAGTTGCTTTAAATCCCAGATCTTTGGTCGACGTTAATAATTTGGCCTGAGATGTGGCCATTTTTAGCATAACCGAACAGTATATAACAACTACAGTAATAACAGTATTATTCTGGTTATGAAGATATTGTAAGTGGAAAATATTTAAAAACTTGAATGATAATGAAAAAACGATGGAATCTTTAAAATTTTATAAAAAATGAAAAATGTGCTTTAGTTCTGAAAAAAACAAAGAAAGATGTTTTCAATCATTGTAAAAATATTAAGAACTTGTTTTAATAACTCATGTTATATATGTTAGCAATGTATATTTTCTCACGAAACAATAAATCATCATCATCATCATTTACATTTTTCACGTCTATTTTCCATGCTAGCATGGGTTAGACGAGGTTTCAACAGATGATATTCCCCACAATTTTGTAGGTTTAATCATTTGATGATTCAATGGAGCAAATGTTTTTTACAGCTGGATACCCTTCCTAACGCCAACCTCAGGAAGAGGAAAAACAGTGGTGAGTTAACCCACGCAAGATACCAACTTTGCATTTTAAACTCCATGGCAGCATAAAGTGCATAAAGGGCATGGGTGCTTATATCCATGAGGTCAAAGATGTTACATGACCCGCATACCCAAATATATTGTAAAATTAACTTGATCTCTGAATGATGTCTAATGCTGTAAGATAACTATCAATACCATCATTACAAAGAATTTCTGATAAATTTACAGCTTGATTCAATTCATTTAAACAATGATTGATAATACTGTTATCAAAATCAAATATTGGTCGTTCTCCTTCATTGGTTTCATTAGAATAACCTTCAATACCATAAAATTCATTTACATTGTTGGGAGCAAGACCAACTGGATTGTTAAGCTGACCAGAAACCTATAACTTCAAAGGTGTAGATTTTACTGTTCGAATACGATGAGTAGCCCAAGCAGTGGACCATATTTTCAACTTGCTATTGATTCTTGGAATATAAACATAATGTAGCGCTGCTAAGTGAATTTCACTTGTTGGGTCCAAAATATAATTGTCCTCTAAAAAATAGAAAAAGTCATGAAAATAACCAAGAACTCCAGTATACACGTCTTTCCAAAGACGTTCAATTCTCTGGTTTTGCGTACTCTTCCCAGTGATAATGCTACCACGATTCAGACCTCTTTTTTCTAACATGTAATCTGCTACTGCTGTATTTTCTTTACCTTTGTCTGCGCGGACACGTGATGGCAATCCATATGAAGAAACACCTTCCAGAAAACAGTCCAGAACTGTAGAAGCCTTGTTGTTAGTTGTGCACTGAAGTACAACTGGCAAGCGACTATATCCATCAATTGTACCAACAATTATACAATACCAGCGAATGAGCTTATGGTTAGTATCAAGATGCCATAAGTGATTAGGCCCTTGAGCATTGCATATCCGTCTGTGTAAACGGCGTTTCAATCTTCTTTCAATACCCTCACTGTCAACATCATGTAAACAAGTTCTAAGTTCTGATCTTTGTACACGTATACCCTTGCTTTTCAAAATTTCACGGAGCATTACTTCACCACAGCTGGGGAATTCTTCAACAACAACAGCTTTGATTATCTCTTTTAAATCATTATATGAACTTTCAGTAAAACTATATTTTTTTATACCATATTTATTAAGTCTTCTATACAATGTATGTTCAGAAATAGATAATAATCTTGCAATTTCTGAATTATAAAATCCATCATCAACCAAACTTTCAAGTAAACTTTTGGGAATAAGATATTTCGGAGCTCCTCCGCTTAAACCATAATATTTTGAAGGGGTTTGGTTTCCATAGGTAGAACATGCAACACGCAACTTCATTATGATATCCCTGTCAGATAAACCTAGTATTTGAAATTCAGCAAGTGATATATGTGATACCAAATCAGCAGTAATTTTTTCTTTTTCAAATATTTCTACGTACTTATCCAAACCAAGTTTTTTCAAAACACTTTCCATTTCTGAAATAGAAAAATTCATGGTCAATGATTTTAGAAAACAACATTCCATATCAATATAAAAACATTTTCTTAAAGCAGCCAGAAACAATTTTTTTTACTTTTTACAAAATGAACAATGGTGAGGATCAACAAACATCCATCATTTTTACATTGTAATACTAAAGCTTTTTTATTATAGCAAAAACTTCAGAATGGTTTCCAGAATTAAGAAGATCAATAAATAAATATAAATAAATAAATATAATGATATCTATGGTAGCCCGGTCCGACTAGCCCCAACGTGTAACCAAATTGTTTACTTTAATCCGTAGCGACCATTTATTTTATCTACAATGAATGCGTATTATATCAACAAAGGAGGGACCACCGAACGGTGTAACTACCACCTAACGGTTTAACTACCACTTAACGGTTTAACTACCACCGAACTGTGTAACTACCACCTAACTGTGTAACTACCACCTAACGGTGTAACTACCACATAACGGTTTAACTACCACCTAACAGTGTAACTACCACATAACGGTTTAACTACCACTTAACGGTTTAACTACCACTTAACGGTTTAACTACCACCTAACATAATGATTTAGTTACAGCGCAAGACTGAATATGTACCCAACGATTCAATACATGTACCAAGTTATTTGATATAATCATAGCACAAAATGGCATTTCGACAGAGCAGTGTGGTCTACTTGGCACGTAGAATAGTAGCTTTATTGTTTGAAACATTATATGAACCACACGATCACATTTGATAGCAATGCTAAAGCTTGCGCCTATAACGCTTCGAACAAAACCTACATAATCGCGGAATTTTCAATGACTTTTGGCAGTCCAGGCGTTCCATACGAAGCTACATCTGAATAGACAATCCTGAAACAATTATGACTGCGTGACGTCATAATCTCCCGACAACCCACTCTCCCCAAAAATTGTCACAATTTGAACATCTCGCAAAGGCGCGAGGACATCTTTGAATCCTTTACCTCATCAGAAAATATTTTGAAGACGCTATACCAGAACTGAATATTTGTGACAATTTTGACAGACTTTGAATACCAACACCTCAAATTAGAATATACTACAAATAATTTATCATAAATTTATCAACTTATCATAATTACACTGTCATCTATAAAGAGCGCGTTATTTACAACTCATTCTAAAAATAATAGGAATGCTAGAAAAAAGTAGTTGCTATATGTTCTTTGCAGAAAACGTCCCCATATGAAGACGCGCAAAAGACATGGTTTTAAAAAATGTGGGTATTACCATAGCAATGCATTTTTTATCATTTTTAACTGGTCAGAATTGAAATCTTGAGCTAGCTGACTGAGTTTTAAAGTGTCTTTCACACGTTCGATAGTTCCGTGTAAGCGGCTCACGGATAGCTTAGACTCTTTTTTACTTAGTCCACGCTGTGCAAATACATCGATCGTAAACGTTTGTTGATTTGACGTCAACTTGTCTAAGTGTTCGCTGAGGAATTCTTTCAGTGAGGGGAACCTCGACTGAACGACGTGCATATATTTACAGACCTAAACGAAAGCTCCTTTATGACTCATCGCTGCAAGACAAAAGTGTACCTCATTGTTGTAAATGTCTAGAATCCTTCTAATTGGACCAGCTATCTCCTCCAAGCTTTTCGATAATTGAAACTTAATGAAACCCTCTTGCTCTACGGGCTGTAAACAGAAAAATCAATTAACGTGTTTAATTTCCACCCTCCAAACCCTTACTTCCACTATATCCTGATTGCCTGAGCTTCTCAACTCCTCCCTTAGGTTGCTTACACATTCCTCCATAGTTGTTTTGTATGAATCTGTCACTCCGGAAACGCAACACGCTCGTTTGAAGTTCTTCAACGAGATAAGCAAATTGACAGTGCCCATCTCAATTTGATGAGTGTGTTTATTCGACGTTCGTATGACGTCATCCAGCTAAAGAAACCATTTCTATCACATAGTTAAAGTTGCCAAGTTCTAGAGTATTTGATGATGAAAGTTAAGAGTCTACTTAAATCTACCCTTATCAACCAGATCTCCTACCATATTAAAGATCTTTGAGGAAGCAAGACACACCTCTTTGATATTGCACGGCTTTAAACTCTCATATTGATAATCATCGACACTTCCCAATCTCTGCATCAGTTTATTTCTTGCACTCAAATCAACAAACGTCGCTAACAAGCTCTGATGGTGTTGATCAACTTCAAACTGTCTTGATCTTTTCGGGTCCTGTTTTTGCAACAGATAGCGGACGAGAGAACGAATGGCCATGTGCACTCCCCCGTCACTCTCACATGCAGAGACTGCCGCGCTGAATAAACAAATTACGGCCTATTCAAATCAATTTCTCATTGTATAGGGTTTATATGCCAACAGTTTCTTGAGTTATTTCAGTAGATTTTCAGAAACCTACCAGCCAACAAAGTTGTGTTGAGCTGCGACATCTTCTAATAGTTTAATCTCGTCCGCCATATCATTTTCAGGGGGTATGTGGAGCTAAACATGATTAAGTGAACCTTGTTATCACAATTTTATCTTTGGGAACAGTACCTAACTTAAGCGAAAACTTAAAGCTTGAGTAGAAAATTCACTCTTCTCATTAGCGAAAACAGTAGGTCTTTCAGGTCATTACTTTGTTTTAGTTTGGATACTATTTGCAATGTGCCTCTCGAACACAAGTATAGTAATATATTTATTTATTATAGATAAAATATATTTAAATTTTCTTCGGAACTTACTTACTTTATCACAGTTTGTATTCTACATTATTTCTGAATAGATTTTTATTGTATATTATGTTGAGAAAAAATGATTGATTGATTGATTGAGTAGCGTCAAAAAACATGAACAAAACAAAATGCCCACCTTGTCAAGTTTATTTCCCAACAAAAGAATTGGTACTTGCCATTGTGATTTCATGCTCTTTTTTCGTTCTCTTGTATTGTTATTTTCTCCATCTTCAGTGAAAACGCTATTGTTGTTGATGTCCTGAACCCAAGTGCCAGCCATGTTTATACTCTCCCGGTCGCACAAATCCACAATCACTGTGAGTAAAGATTTCACGTAAGAAAGTTTTAAATATATTTTAAGAATTAATTCATTTAACGAAAGATGATACACACCACAATTCTGCGAGTTTAATCATGATGGTTTATTAGATCAAAAGTTTTCACAGCTGGATAAACGTTGTTTTAACGCAGCATAAGGGACATGGTTTGCTTATGTCCATGAGGTCAAAGATGATGCATGACCCGCATACCCGGAATACAGAAAGAATGAATTAAAAAAAACTTGTTCAACACTTACCTATGGCCGCGTCAATATCTTTGTAGTAACATCTTCGTAGATCAATTTCCTCTCGGCCAGGCAAATCCCACAACGATACAGAAACAAGTGTCTCGTAGGGAAGTTGAACTTTCTTCGTAACGCTACCAATGTTGACACTTATCGTAGGTTGGTAACTGTAATCAAACTGTTCGCGAATGTACCGTAGAAACACGGATGACTTTCCAACGTTAGAATCACCTGAAGAAGATATAGACTTCAAATTTTAACTATAGAAATACAGAGTAAGTGTATATAATACTTAACATCACATCTTAATTGTTTTGAATTCTCCTTTTCTAAATATCCTTACTTACCTACAAGAACAATTTTAAACGAGGGGACATCCTTCTCAACAAACTGTCTCTTGTTAGGATCTGAAAAACAATTGTTAGAGGTTGCAAATCAAAGCATCCCAATAGACAACCAATACTATCAAGGTAAAGTTGAACAATGGTAGATAATAACAGGTATATATATATATAATAAAACCATATTTTACCATAAGATATTAGACCGAGAAATTGATGAAAGTGTTTTATTCATCAATTTTTATTCAAAAAATAGTTGCCTGCTTTGCAACATCAATACCTACTCGATGTGAACAGGTTTGATGCCCCAGAACCCATAACGACCAATAACCGTCATTGAAGTTCACAGAAATATATTATTAATTCTAAAACAAACACATAAATATTAATATTAATAGTTGAAGAAGGCAATTCATTGAAACAAGTAAATCAATATGATGGACTCTCTCTATGATCATAACAGATTATGTCTACTCTTGTATTACAGTTAAGAAGGGGAAAATTAGAACAAACTATTTTGTTCTCTCTAAGCCTTCCTTGTTCATGTTGTTTACTGTAAACAAGAACCATATAACTATAATATATGTACAAATGTCAACAAGTAAACAAAAGGTTAATGAGGTGATAATGAGACATGTGAGACGCTGAGAATATGACAAGTATGAGTTTGTGAATGATGTACAGGTATGGGTTGCCATGGTAAGAAAACAAGATGTAGAATGACATGAAATGATATGTAGAGATATGCTGCAGTTTATTAAAATGTATTTATGGTTTCTTTACTTTTCCTGGAATTTATGAGCAAATCATATAGCAAATAAAATAAATAATGTCAAATCAATCACAAATCTACAGTTAAGCAATGTCTTGCAATATATACATGAGTAATATATATTAAACTTTACAAAACTTTGACAAATTTGATAACTATATACATTTGGATGCCTGATCAGTTAATGACATCAATCCAAAATATATATAGATAATATAATATGTAAGTTAAATTGTAAAAGTTTATTTATGCTAATTTCAAAAGTTGATATCGAATTTATCAAGAAAACAGTTCACAAGACAACAGAAGAGAAAATATAGGAAGCCATTTAAGTATTACAATACAACAACTCTATTCAATGAAATATGCTCTTTTACTTATCCCCTTTACCTCCTTGGATTAGTCACATATTGATTCTTCTGACACAATTAATTGTCTGACCGCTACCCTACTGGGACATTTGTCTGCGAAGTATGTCTTTTGCGCTCCTAAGTTTCTCTCCTTGAATACTGCTTTGAAATTATTCTTAATGAAAAAAAATTCATGACAAATTTAAATTTTAAAAGTGCCCCTAGAAAGAATGCCTTTATAAGATCTTTATTAAAATTAAACATATATTCTGAAGATGGGCTTGCACAAGTTTATAACCATTGATTGTTTTGGCTAAAACTCCTCTGAAGGAACCCATTCATATTTCTATATACATTGAGTATAAGCTCGCCAGAGGCAGAGCCAGAGAGAATATATGGAAATATTTCCTATATAGCTAGCCTATTTTAATGCGAATTAAGTGAATACAGAAGAAATAAAACAATACTAAAATATTTATCGAATAGATATATATAGATAGCTAGATATTTATGTGTATATAATATCCATCAAGTTTACTTTTTAAAGAAACTAATTAGGAATTTAAGAAACTAACTAACTAACTTTCAAATTGAAACTTTCTTAACTCAATTCAAATCAATTAAGCGATTTTAAGTAATTTAATATGAAGAGAACTCCAACAACAGAAAAATTTTATTTGTCAATATTTATGCTGTTACCAAGAAGTAAAAAGAAGCCATTGAGGAACTGATGTCGTTGTCTGTACAGCCAGCAGTTTCATGATTGACTTCCCGCCCACCTCAAACCCGCACGCAAACTAATACAACTTTTTATACAATCTCTCTAAAACTACGATAATAAATACAAATAATGTGAGTTTTCATAAATACGTTTGGTATTTCTCGGAAGATTTCCCCTTTCAAATAATCACCACCGAATAAAAGGGTTGATTCGTTTCAACAGTTGCTATATTAGACTATATTAGACAGTATACTATATTATTTCCACAAACGTTTCCGAAACCATTTCATTTTCACTCACTTTGATATAAAGGTCAATCCCTCTTTCTAAATTTTAAAATATTTTCGCACTTGTTGGGCGATATTCACACGATCGATGCGCGGTTTGTGGCGAAATTTCTTTCTATCGTAATTCGTCGATTAAACGCCCCCTCGATTAAGTGCGCCCCCCCCCTCAAAACTAGGAATCCTTTCCAAAACGTTTTCAATAACAATAATGTCTATAATCTTCTATCTTCTGTCGTCGCTGTATACTTGTCCGGAACTACGTAGTTACTAAAAAGATAAATGAATGGCATCGTGTTTAAGAGAGCCAAGCGAGATCAAGAAAAGCTGACCAAAGAAATTTGTGGCAGAGATGTAGTTCCCTCATCAAATGATTCGATGAATTCAATATTAACAATAAAGTAGTCGAGGAAGTACTGGACAACTTTTCGTTTACAAAACGGTTACTAGCATTATCAGATTACAAATTCTTTAAGGAATAAAAAAATCAAAGCGGTCTTGGTGCCAGGAGGCTGTCTGTACACGACATATCCAGCCATCTGATGTAGCCTGAATTAAGTCGTTCAAAGAGTATTTTTACGAGTTTGACGATGAGTCTACTGTCGGATTACACGAGCAAAACAGCCATGGAAATTTGAAAGCACAACCGAGACGAGAAATAGTTCAATGGATTTTGAAATCCTGTGAAAAGCTAAGCCAGGAGATCATACAAAAATCATTTGTTTCTTGTGCTATCTTTTCCACAGATGACAAAAAATGACTTCCGCCTGCTTCTGTTCTCAATATCGATAACATTTTTGTAATGTCCGATAAATCGAGAGTTTATCAAATAAACTTTTTACGTTCACTTCCACCAGTTTGATTTTATCAATCGTAGAATGGTCCTTAAAACTGATCCTGCGCTTCATCACCGCCACTTCGCTAATGTTTTCGACCTTTTCCTCTTGTCTATCGAGCGTCATTTTGAAAAACTCAAAAAGAGTCTTTTGATGAAGCTTCAATCATATCTTTGATTTGACTGATCTTTTTTTATATCTTTCAAAAAAATTAACAAATTCAATTCCGTGATAAATTTTTTTTGGCTGTTATTAAACACGTCCGATCTCTTCAACTGCTAACCGAACGAAGACGTTGTATTTGTAAAAGGTTTGATTTAATTTCTTCGTGTTTTTAATTTTTGTTCGACTCATTTAAGCCAGAATTCTCGTCTTACCAAGGGTAACGTACAAATTACATCCAGGCTTGGATTTCACAAAAATTAATTCCGCAAAAATATATTTTAATATTTTGAGAGCCTCAATCACAAGGGCAGGGTGTATATTTCCATATGACAAATTATTAAACCAACCACATTGTTAAAACTCCATTCAAAATTGTTGTCATTTTACTTAAAAATATTCTCCTAAATAAATTTAATACTAAACAAATAAATATATATATATACTATATTTGCGTTAAATATATTATTTATAAGAAAAGGTGGACTCGTTGAAGTCGAGCTTGACTTTATCATCGAGAACATATTAGCATTATTGAGACAATTCGGTCAATTTTCATTTATAAGTTTATAAAAAAAAAGTTAATTAATCGATACATACGAGAAAAAATACACAAACAAAAATATTTATATATGATTTACCAGTGAAATATTTGGTAAAAATGTTAATTTGATAAACGTTCATTGCTTTAACATCATCAAATAAAGCCTTGATGTGTGTGAATTTGTCTATAAAATATATTACGCGAACCGCATGTTTTTTGTTCTATATATCGATTTTTATTTACTCCTGTGAGTGCTTTCCCAAGAAGACCGAAAAACTATAAATAGATACTGTTTGATAGAATCAAGAACTTAAAATAGTTAAAAATTTTAATCAAGATATTTTCTTATACATTTACCCATATTTCTTCCGTGAACAAATTTACCGTGATTCCATGGCTTGCTTTTTAAAAAATACCCTTTTCATCCTGAACATACGAGCCTTGCCGTCAAAAACAACTGCACGTGATGTCTTGTTGCCTTGCTCTTGTTGTAGTTAAAAAACAACGCATTTTTAAAAACCCTAATTTATTTATTACCAGAAAAAATAAACAAACGAATATATATATATATATATATATATATATAAACACCTCGTTGACCTATGTATAATATGCAGGTGTATAGCCTCGTATATACATACACACAAATAAAAAGAGAGCCATGTACGTGTAGTTAAAAACAGTAGATGACAAAATAATAAACCTTAAAACTTGAACAAAAAACGTGGTCAATTTAATTTGTAGTTTGTGTATGCGGGTTGGTACATGTGTGGCGAAATAAACAATAGGCGCTGGTCACGTGACTGATTCACCCCATACGAATGGTGGGAATAGTCGAACCTTTGTTTGGACGGGTATTCGTCGCAGGGGAACGTTTTCATTGGCTCGCGATAGAATTTAGAGCTGTTGATGTTTAGGTTTTGCGCGTGTGAAGGGTGAAAGATTGATCGACCGGAAGGAATTGATGAGGTTTTACGAAACGCAGAAGGTCGAGAGAAACCCGCAAAGCTACTATGTCCCGCGTTTACAAGGGTAGAGTGTCTAGAATGGTTATCCAGATTGATGTTTTTAGGCGAAATTGACAAGCTGTTTCTACCGTCATCATCATGTCGTGACGGCGCCATGACAACGTGATGTCGTCTGGTGTCAGCGGTCGAGTGTTGCCGGTTGAAACTTTGATCGAAGCTATTGAATTGTGGCTGCATAACGTCCGTCATTTCCGCGCGTCTATTGCTCGTCCAGACAGGCCGTTCATTGTCTCTCGAGAGCGACGGATAATTCCTAACTTTGCGCGAATCCTTTTCGCTGGTCAGCTGGCTTATTTGCTCATGAAACTGGTCTGTTGGACGGCCCCTGCGCTTTTCCACGATCAACTTGAATGCGGATCCTAGTGGATCTGGTGACGCCCCAGGTGGTAATCGAGACAACAAGTTGCTTTCAGGTGACGCCCCTGGTGGTAGTCGAGACAACAAGTTGCTTTCAAACTCCTTTCGACTGATTGGCTTGATAGCTGATTGACTTGATGGAGAAGTCATCATCGGAGTACTTGAGTTGGAACTCTTTAGATTGTTATGTGTCACTTTTTCAGGCTGCTTCTCGTACTTTTGTTGCATGAAAATTGAATCAGTATCATCGGTCAGCTCCTTCTTGGATTCGCATTCTTTGCTTCTCAGGTGTTTTTCAAACGGCAGAAGTAGACTAGAAAGAGAATGTTCAATTGTTTACTTTTCTAAGCAAAATCTTCTTCGACACAAAAATTATAAATGAATATAGTATACTCTTGTCAAATTGCATTTTTCCAAAATTTTCATCCCCAAAATCATTTTATAACGACCCCCCATTTTATCAAAATTTGACAATGAGACCCCCCACTATACCCCCCCCCCCCCCCCCCCCCCCCCTTAATACCATTAAACCCAAAAGAGTACACTCTTCTTTATAAGCACAACGTTTATAAACGTACTAAAGCGCAACATCCTCAAAGAATAACCATAATGCTAAGCGCATCTAGCCTGGGAGGGAAATCTGCAAAGGTGTCCATGGCATAACAAAAATATTATTTCACTTGTGCTAGTTTAATGTCTCCTTCTAAGGGTATGTAATAACAGTATAAGCTCATGGAACAAAAATGAACATTGTGTAAACGTACAATGAAGAATAAAAGAAACCCGACTCCTCATAATTCCAAGGAGCTTGGAAATCTGTTGACTGTATGAGCATTAAAAATCACACAGAAATCGTTTTCTTGAAAATCCTTTATTTGTAAGACATGGATACACTGTTTTAAGTTTTTTAGAATGGTGGTGGCCAGTTAAACATTCACAAGAAATTCGCCAATGGGAAAAAACGTATCGCACAAAACATTAGTTGGAACAAAGAGTCAAATTCCAACAACCATCTAAAGCAACATGAACAAACGTTTGTGGTGCAATTGTTTAAATCAAGTGTGCCGAATTAGTGTGCGAGTGTGATTTGTATGCGGGGAAGCGAAGGAAGGACTTAAACCCACATTTACAGTACGCTTTAAAACTGATGAAAAACAATGATTTAAAGGAAAGGCTCTCAAGACGTTAAAAACGTGTCCATTATTGCAAAAATATTGCTACTATCCTCTTTAGTTTCGCTAATAAACTACTGGTAAGCCATCATTTGCCTGCAATCATTCGATACGTCTTTAAATTAGGCATGATGTGGGGCTCAAATCGAAAAAATCGTAAGCATATTGAGATTCGGGCAAATTTACCGTATGCTTAAAAGAAAGAGTGGCATATCATAACATAATACGACGTGAAAAATTCATGTATATGGCATAGGCGCAAGTGTAACTTCCTTTGGAGTTGAGCAAAATGCTTACTACATAATGCAAGCCAATTTTTTAAAAATCGTGGAAAAAGGATGCAAAATGATGATATAACCAAAGCACCGTACGCAGCACATAGTAAATGACTTCCAGACGAGTCAAAGTCATTAACCCCGATTATCCCGATTGATTAACACTCAGAGATCTTGAAATAAAGATAAGCTTAGAACATGCCAGACACGTACAAACTGAGTAAAACGTTTGATAAAAAATGACTCGTTGGAGGAATGGTAGTATCGAATACATGGTCCAACGTGGAATCTACAAAATTAAAAAAAGAAAAAGGTCTCTCCCAATCAGTCCAACACACTGGAAAAATTTATAAGTACCCAAAAACGACAGAAAAATTCAAAATGGATCAATTCAAGTCATTAAAGAACACTCCTGATAAATGCTAAAAGTTATCTAAACGAACATAGACTCTAAATAAACGCCAAGAACTAAATTGTTCAAGAATCTCAACCTCGCCTTATCTGTTTAACCAAAACTCTCCAAAAGCAAATCTTTAGCATTGAAGACTATGAAATTGCTATTGATAACTCACTATTTACCAACCATCATCAACCGTCATGCCATAGAGGGGTTCTTTTGCAACACACTAAAATTTCTATTCTTAACAATACACGCCTTCCTTATGAGCTTGTCAGCTGAGAGTATAACACACAAACCTTCAAACTCTTGCACCTATTATTGGCCACGTAATAACTCTTGAACGCTTTGATTTGTAGGGGACTTCAATTTTCCAAACATTGATTGGCAAAACCCAAAAAATGCTATTCTAGATTCCTCAGAACTTCATAGAGTCTTCTTTATACCAACATATGCCCGGAGCAACACACAAAGTTCCCAACACAGACCTAATAATATCTTCCGAAGAGAATAATGGTGAAAGCAGTTTCACACCTTGCACCCATAGTTTTTGCAGCACTATTTTTCATCATTTGCGTTAATGATATCACAAATAAGCTTCATTTGCTGATGATACTAAAGTCTACCGTCACATGTAATCTCACAGTACCATTTCCATGCTTTCGAGAGACTTGCGTGCAAGCACTTTTGAATGAATCGTACAAAATATAAAAGTGCGAAATATGATAGTTTAATATCTTATATACTTTACACTTTCTCTCGCAAAATGACATCAATATTCTTGCAAATCAGGCTAAAAAAAATGGGGTATGGGTTTTAATATTAATAAATGGTACAGTTTGCCATCTAGAAAACTGCAACATGATCCTATACAGTTAAAACAAGTTAAAATAGAATCTACAAAAACGTGATCTTAGAGTACATGTAGATAAAGGTTTGAAATTTTCTCACCACGCAACCACTCAAGTCAACAAAGTTGATAATTTAGTTCTTAAAATTAGAAGCACATTCATATTCCTAGATCCTCACACTTTTAAACATCTATTTCGTCACTTATTTGCCCTCAGCTCGAGTATTGTGGAACAGCTCCAAGATAAACATCAAATAGAAAATATTTCAAAAAGAGTGACAAAATTGATTGACAAGTCTAAAAATACCAAGTGTGTGCTATAAGCTCTATCCGAGGTGCGCTCATCGAGGAATAGAAATGGTTCCGCACCTGCTACAAATGTCATACTAGCTTATTCAAAATTTAAAACTGCAATGTTACTTGTGAAAACGCATTCAAGCTCCACAAAAAGTTTTGTCGATTAGAATCCCGCCATAATTTCATAATGAAAGGATTAGTTGGGATACCACAACTTTCTTAAACAAACAAAACAAATTTAAATAATAATGTGACCCTCACTTTTCATAGGTTTTACGCGTGCATGTAGCAGAGTTGGTGATTGTGTTGCAATGTCCCAGCATCTCATACAAAGATCTCCATTTCTTGTTCGAGGTTACCTGATTTAAAGCAAACTCAAACTAAGAAAATCTTGAGGAAAGGAATGGATTTTAGAGCTATATTTTTAAAGAAGTAAAGCAAGCACACATAGAGCTAAATAAAATATAAATTTATATAAAAAATAAACATGGTCAACACATTATCGTAAAAGACTACTAGAAATTATACCGCCTTGTATCCTCCATACATGTCCACCAGTGCGAACAAGTTGTATAAATCAACTAGGAAAAATATATAAACATATATTTAAAACGTAATTTTGACATAATAAAATTTATAATACAGTCCATACAATCAAAATTATGCAGGGAGAAATCCCGAAAAATGGTAGCATTTCAAGGTATTATTTGTTTTAAAATAACCTACCTCTCACATAGCCAATGATTGGGACTTTCAAAACAGGTGTACCTCTTGTTGCCATGAAACTGTAGAGTTGTCTTTTGAATTCAATTGGGTCAGATGGGAAATTTGTCTAAAATTCATTTTAGATTTGGTCATGGCTACTATCAAAATGTGATTGAATTTAAAAAGTTTGCGATCATCAAGATTATTAACACTAGACTACACAAGGCACAATTTAGAAGAACTGGGCAACACAAATATATACTCAACAGTTTAAAGAAGTTCCACTTGATAATATAACACACATATATATATATATACATTTTCATTTTGTTTGCAATGACCAATCAACACATCCTGTGGTTGCACTCTCCGAGCTAAAATACCCTTTGCACCTTCAGATTTTACTGCTGGTTTGTAAGTTGAGTCTTCAGACTTTCCTGTAGGTTTGTAAGTTGAGTCTTCAGACTTTCCTGTAGGTTTGTAAGTTGAGTCTTCAGAATTTCCTGTAGGTTTGCAAGTTAAATCTTCAGATGTTACTGCAGATTTGTAAGTTGCATGTTGTGCCCCTTCTGTAGATATTCCATCTGAAAACGTTTTTGGTATTTTCCCAGGTATTTTTAACGATGGTGATTTATTTTTCCTTTTTCGGGGTCTGCCTCGAAATTGAGGGACTAAAATTACAGTATTAACATTTTAATATATTATTGACATCCGCAATTCAATGAAAAAGAAGACATAGACATTTATATACCTATTTAACTCACAAAAATTTAAATCTTACACCTTCACAATATTTTTACTGAGAAATTACATTTATATATATACATACAAATGCACAGCCATTAAGGCGTGATGTAAACTCCAAGCAGGCCTTATTATCAATGATGATAGAGTTTCATGGTTTCACATTGGACATTGTCCGGCTATAAAAAGATTTTGTCCGACGTAACATAAACCCTGTCGGACATGTTGTCCGGCGACACTCAAGTTAAATTACATAATATATTTTTTAATGTTTATACATATATTAATTCCAGCACTTGAAAGGAAAATTTATGCAGAATTCTGTACAAAAAGCGTAAAACAAAGATCACTGAAGTAATTTTTTTAAACAAATTAGATTAAACTTCATTGTTAAGTTTCACCAATTTGCACCGTGACTAAAAATGTGTCTACAACTTGAGATATAAATACCATTGCACTTTTTGCATTTTTCTCTCCAGATAATAGTAATGTGCCGCAAAATAAAAAAATAATCCATAATTATAATGTAACATACCATTGTAAACAGTTAATATAGGGGCAAAA
The DNA here is from genome assembly GCA_963930725.1 of Candelabrum cocksii. Lineage (NCBI taxonomy): Eukaryota > Metazoa > Cnidaria > Hydrozoa > Anthoathecata > Candelabridae > Candelabrum > Candelabrum cocksii. Next base: position 4,896,044 of record OZ005665.1, read on the forward strand.
CGGACAACAGAGAGTCGTAAACATAGGCTAAATATTTTTAATTTGTAGCCGGACAAAAATATGAAATGTCCAACAATTTTATATTTCTGCCGGACATTCTGTCCTGCGACAAATATTTCCTTATAATAAGGCCTGCCAAGTGGAAAATTTATTTCATATTTTTAAAAAAAATTCTTTGCGCACAACCTATTATATATATACAGATTAATTTAAAAAACTAATGGCAAATAGTTTTCCTGTTATCCAAAACTGTTATTTCCATTTTTAAAATTTTTCTTGGACTATACAGTCCATTTTTCTCAAAAATAAATAGATTAATAGATGTAAAGTTACTTCTTTGCACTATTTAGATCTTGAAAATATATAAAAAGACATACCCGAAACATTTAATGTTGGTGAACATTCTTCCACATTTACTTTATTAAAACTTGATCGTGAAAACAAAACAATGACATTTTCCTTCCCCAAAAATAAACCACCGCGAGCATAAGCTACTTTATCGGACATCTTTAACCCACATCTAACCAACTTCTGGTAAGTTTGAAATCGGCAATATTGTGGAAAACTTAGAATTTTTATGTCACCATTATTTTGGAAAAATGAATTCACTTGACCAACAGAAGGTCCGTGAAATTTACGTTGTTGAAATCCTGTGTCTTCATACCAGTCTGTCAATGGAACTTCCCAAAGAGGAAATTGGCAACATTCAACAACAACATTTCTGTCAGCAGATACCACTTCATCCTGTTACAAAAAAAGTTTCGTTGGAAAATTGAACAAGAATCATGACTTATCGTTAGCTAGCTTCGGTATCTATTTTAAGCCTTCCAAATATAATTGTATTTCGGTTTTACCCGTTGGCATTGGTTAGTGTTTGTTTACATTTTCAAAAAGTGATCATAAATGTCTAACAGTCGGGCTGAAGTGAACCATAAAAATAATCAACTTTGAAAAACGAAATTATGTACAGAAATCAAACAAAAAGTTTCAAACACAAAATTGTCGTTAAATAATTTTACGAAGTTACCTACCTCGCCATACCCAATTTCTTTTGATTTAAAATATAATTTAACTGAAGCAAATTTTTTGTGATTTAATTTGTTTTGCCAAATCAACTGAAATTCTGCTATTGAAAGGGGATATTTTGGCGATTTCCTTACTAAATAAAATTCTCCTGGACGATATAATTTTTTTTCGGTTTCGGAAAGAACAACGGAAAATTGTTTATAAAATATGTTTAAGCCATGTTCGCCAATTGGTTGTTCTTGCATCTAAAAATGAAATGAAACTAAATTTTGGCGATAATAATTTTGTATTTTTAACTATTGAAAAGAAATAATCGAAAGAAAGTTAATAAATTATTTTTTACTTATTGAAATTGAAACATTATTTTTAGTGCATTATTTTTCTAGCTAAAATTTTAAAAAATTATAAGCTGCATAAAAATACTTACTTCAACATTATTCGCCATTAATTTGCCGAATTAATACACGTCATATATTTTATATAAATAGAACAAATTTAAATATTTTGATGAGTGTGTCAACTATTTAAATCAAAACACTAAAGCCACTTTGTGTGATTGTTTTGATTATTATGACCGTTTAGAACATTTGTTAGTAGGTTCACTAATCAGTTTTCAGAGTTATTTCTTCTTTTCCTGACATAAAAAAATAATGACCAAAGAAAAATACGGCCTTCTTTTAAAATGAAATCATTTAATGAAGACAATTTTGAAGATAGCGGCAAAAAACTTTGGTTTCATTGCATGCTTTGTAAAGTTTTAACCCCCTGATTTTTGTTGAATTTTGTTCGTCACGTGATTAAACAAACGGGTTTTATAAACCTTTTTCTATGTTAATTTTATAAACATTTCTTTCTATGTTAATAACATTTCATAAGCATTTTTAAAAATTTCAAAATATGCATTATTTTTATTATTCATACTAATTAAGCTAGTTGAAAACTTTCGATTTGTTTCTTTCATTAATAATATCCAGTAAGATAAATATGGAGGCTGTAATAATATTAGTAAATAACATTTGAAAATGTTAAAGTTATAAAGAAATATTTTTTAGGTTATAAAAAAATAAAAAGTTGTATATATACTGAAGAAAATCTCAATTATATGTGTTACGTACTGTCCCGTAAAATGTTAGGCATCAATGATCACAAAACCAAAGTTTAAGCGTAATGTTTTTGACTTTTGGAGTTGTTTTCCCAACTCAACTTTTTAAAAAGCGTTTTTGTCGGGCATATAATAAAATAGAATATTAACTTAATAAAAAATTCATTAAAATAAGTTCGGTAAGTTAATATTTTTTAATATTATAATTTGATTGTTCTTTCATCGAACTAAAAAATTGATTATGAGAAGAACGCAAATAAAGAAGCCGTATTCACATTTATGTATTTTTTTGCGGAATGTCCATTCAGTTTCCCGTGTTATGTAAAAAAATACGTAAATACATAAAAAAATTGATCTATGACATAAAACAATGTAATATTGCGTTCATTGTCATTGTTTTCAAAAACAATAAAGTTGGTAAACTTACATAAATGTAAGGAAGGAAGAAAAACTGAAGAGAAATAATTATAAACAAAAATTCATGGTATTCATGTCGCTGAAGAGGTCGCAAACCAAAAAGGACTATTTAATTTTAAGAAACTTTACAGAATCTCCAATTGGACAGATTTAAAGAAACTCGACGCTCAAACCGGTGCTTTAAGTTTTTTATTTAAAAAACAACGTGTAAACTAGAAGAAGAATGAAAAGCAAACATAAGTCGATCAATCAAACTGAAAATGATTTGACGTTTTGTTGTTAAGACCGCTGGTATCGCAATAAACTCTGAACATTTATTTAAAATTTATTTTCACTTTTTAAAAAAAAAACAACAATAGCCTTTCGCCTTGTATTACGCGATGTAGTCACTGTCGATGGGTTTTGGGGTTTTTATGCTCAAATGAACTCTCGAAAGAGAATTTTGATTCATAACAAAACAGCCTATTTGGAAACATCTAAAATACCAGCCAAATCGTTTAATTAGCACATTAACATTCAAAATATTTGCAAAATTTGTGAATCTTTAAAAGAATTTTTACTTTTTCAACATAAATTCTTCTTCTTCTAACCTTTAGATATAGAAAAAATTCCAATTCTAGATTAATTCTTTAATCATCAACCCATGCAAAAATGGTAGAGAATGGCAGAAGATTTTCGCAAGGGATCTTTTCGGAGCTTCTACAGTACATTTTGTATCTTACTTTATCAACTGAATCCGTGTTGTTAGTTTTTTAAGGAAATACACAGGAGAGGCAAGGCATATGACTCAACAGAGTCCTGTGTATTGGAAGTTTCACCTTTATCTCCTTTGCCATTAAGAAAGAAAGGATACCTGGAGCATCCTTCCTGGTGGGGAAAGTCAGTGACATAAGCCACCAGTAGCGGCAGGAGTGGTGGTATTTCACCAGGGCGTTGGTTTTAACCCAACTACTACCTAAAGACCACCTAACCACCTAACCTTTAAATGATTAAATGATTTACAGATTCGTCGAATCCGATTTGGAGCTTTCTCCAAGCTGTGCAATGGTTTGGATGTACTGAGAAGAACTTTTAAGGGTTTCACTTTTCCTCCACCTGCAAATGAACTTATTGTATCGCAACCCGTGAAGCTGTGAAACCCAATCAATGATTTCATCACAACTTCTTTTTGGACATCGCATTTCTTGATTGTTACAAAGATTATGTCTGCAACCTTAAAGGAAGTATAATCTGGCTCCAATGTCAATGTCGATGTGTGCATTGGTTATACTATGTTATAGTCAGGCCGTCTATTAAGTAAGTCATGGTCTGATAAGCGTGATTTCCAGTGATACGATCTCCGTTCTAAATTATAAATGAATATATGTACAATATATGTATTCTTGTTGAATGAAGGTTTTGCTCTTCATTGTTCCACTACTGTTTTTGAATATTGACGTTCAACGTGTTTACGAGCTAGCGATACGTGTTTGCTTAAATTGCTGTAAAAAACGGAGAACTTAAATTTAAAAGAACAAACTTCTACAATGAAATGAAAGAAATAAAGAAGAAGAAGTGAAATAAATAATAGAGATGAAGCAGACACGAACAATGGAATTCATAAAGATGAACTTTAAAATTTACGAACAAAAGATTTCTAGGATATGTTATGACATCGATGTAATAAAAACCCTTTAATAGGAAGTACAGTCAAAAAGCACAAAATCAATAGAGAGTCGCTTAGAAAATATACAACACAGAATGAAAGAAAAGCCTTGTGTGAATCTAAATCAATTCGAAGAACTAAAGGTTTTAAAAGGTTATCGATCTGGAAAATATATCCCGCAGAAAAATCCTTCGCTCGATGAGATTATAGAACAGGACAAAGAAACATGGGAACAGAAGGAAGAAAAAGTTTGAAACAATTTTGAAATCAAAGTTAAAAATGGCAATTCAAATCAAAGGGCTCATCGGATCGGAGAACAGAACCCGGGGAAAAATCGTCACCGTACTGTGGTAGCAAAAATTTCAAATTATGAAACTAAGGAAGACGCCACGGGGAAAAAACTTGCACCATAGTTCAAAATGTACATCAACAAAGATTTTAGAGGCATAACAAAGAAAAGAAGAATGGAATTGGAGACAACGATGGAGAGAATGCAACATAGAGTATTACGCCTTCTTCATTAAACCTTGAACCTGACAAAAATTATTATCATAGCTCTCTTCCGACAGTTCTTTATTGGATTTAGAAAATTTAGATTTATTTGACTCATTTTGACTTGGCATTTTCTTACATTCCTATAAACATAAGAAGCATGAAAAAGAATTTTTTGAGGAATTTAAAAGACTTCTGTCAAATTTTAGAAACGTGTTTCACAATATCTGTTTAACAGAGTTTTGGTGCGTGTACATTTTGTGGTGTGGTGAAGTCAACTACCATCCACCGGGTCCCCAGGTTGCGGATAGGGGAACGGCCTCTAGATATAGAGGTTAGCTGCGAATATGAAAATAAGCAGTCCTGGACAAAAACACGGGTTGCCCTTTGGCAAGGCATAGTACCCGTCAGCCACCCGCCCGGGTTAGTGGTGAAAACATCGGCAGCAGGATGTTGGATTGTGATCTTGGCAGCTGTTGACATAAAGACCGTCTGGCAACATCACTACACGCGAAGCAGAGGAACAAATCATGATTTTGTCAATGGTTGGGGTGAAACAATTTCAAAAGCAAACTACTGCGATGATAACCAGGAGTTGCTACCGATTATCATAAATCCAGCAATTAGAAATACACCCAGGTCCGAGTACGCTCGACCCGGAAAGGTAAGGTAGGTGGTGCGCGGAAGAGAAATTAAAAAACTCTCTTTACAAACTGAATGATTGCAACACATTACACTTACCACGCTCCACGAAGGTGGGTGGTGGAATTTGTTTACTCATACATAATAGCATTTCATATGTCAAAAGAAAAGACTTTGACGTCATCCAATGCACACCATGAAACGTTAACCATTGAATTAATAAATGAAAATAGAGCAAATATAATATTTAGTTGCAACTACCGGCCATCAAACGGCCAGGTAAAATGTTATGAAAACTTTATTGGGATGACGCATGCATCCTAATTGTATCCTGTATCCATTTCCTAAATCTACTATAACCAAAAAACGACTCTTAATAATCCATGGATGACCAAACCTTTGCTTAAAGCATCAAAAGAAACAAAGGTTCTACGTCAAGTTCTTAAAAACACGAAGTGAAACTAGCTTAGCAAAGCATTAAAAATATAAAAACCTTTTCGAAAACGAAAAGCGAAACATTTGTATTATTTTTATTTTCCTGAAAAATCTAAGAGAAATCCTAAAAGGAATTGGGAGATTATTAAAGAAGTCACTGGAAAGTTAAGAGATGAAAGTAAGTACCTAGTCCTAAATGATTACAGATAATCCGTTAACATATGATGAAGGTTAAAATGCTAACGCTTTCACTGAATATATTAAGCAAATTGGACCAAACCTTGCCTCCAAAAATACGTCATATAATAGTCAGTGTTATCTGATATCAAACCATTCAAAAATGAAGTATAGTATTTTGACCGATAGCTAGCGATGCATTCGATTCTTTAAACAACAATAGAATTTTACCCCTATATGTATCGGGCAAAAAGACCGCTATTAACAAATATAATCCTATATCAATATATTAACAAATATTTCTTCTCTAAAATTTTAGAACGGATAATGTATAACGCAATTTATTTACACTTATCTAGTAATAAATTATTGAGCAATAATTAACCATTAATAATAACCAATTATTTGGTTCCAAAAAACAACCCAAGCGAACATGCAAATGTTTAACTCGTGAATAACATTATTAAAAATTTTCATGGCAGTAAATATACACACTTGGCGAGTTTATAAATCTGGCAGAAGCATTTTACACAGTTGACGCGTCATTCTCTTAAACAAAATGAAAGATTGCGTAATAAATGGATGCTATAATGAATTGGATGAAGAGTTATTTGTCAAACAGGCAACAAAAGATTGACGTGTCAAGATGGCGGCAGGTCCCTCGATTCTACTATTTCTGATTTTGGCTATTTTATTTGTCAGAAGAAAGTGTTTTATTACTAGTGATGGTATTAGTGTTTCATTTAACTTATCAAATGTGGCTACAGATAAAGATTTCTACTTGATGTCAAGTTTGTTTACTTTAAGAAGAAATGGTTTTCCTATCAGAAGTTCTATAATTTTCTTGCTATTACTTGCTGGAGATATTGAGGTTAACCCTGGCCCTTCACTTCAAGATACGATTAACGAACACACTAATATGAGAGGTTTGAAGATGTTTCATCTAAATATTCGTGGGTTTCATTCCAATTTTGACGAAATCAAAGACATTTTGTTGAACTGCAAGGTTGATATTTTCGGTTTCACTGAGACATTTCTTACAGACAGAGATACATTCGATTATGTTATCCCAGGTTTTTCCTTCGTTCAAAAAAACAGAACAACAGGAAGCGGAGGGGGAGTACTTGTCTGCATTCGTGATGATATAGATTTTACAATTCGAGATGATTTGCAAAGCGATGATTTTGAAGGGATCTTTCTTGAAATTTCTCCGAAAAAATCAAAACAGTTTTTAATCTCAATCGCTTACAAACCACCAGATTCATCAAAACATTTGTCAAAAAATTTTGTTGAGATTCTTTCTCGAAAACTTCAATCGATTTTGAATGACAAAAAAGAGCTAATAGTCCTTGGAGACCTCAACGTTGATTATAATAAAAAAGACAATCAGCGAACTATTAAAGATCTTTTCGTCGTAAATGGCTATGAACAATTAATCAAATCTTGCACGCGCATTACCATGGAAACAAAAACTTTAATTGACGTCGTTCTTTCAAATACACCAAACAATATATCGCACGCTGCAGTTATCACAACAGGCTTGAGTGATCATAGTTTAATTACTTGTACCCGTAAAATGAACAATGTGAGATATCAACCGTCCACAATAAAGTTTAGAGATTTCTCTAATTACAATGTAAACACTGTGAATAATGAATTGCTACACACAAATTGGGATGCAATCTATAATGCATCCTCACCAGAAGCAGCCTACAGGAATTTCGTTTTGATTCTCTCTAAAGTTTTGAACAAAAATGCACCATTTATTCGGAAAAGAATCAAGGGAAAACCTTCGCCTTGGTTGTCAACGGAAACCAAAAAAGCTATGAACGATCGTGATCGTCTTTTACGCAGAGCACGTAAATCGAATAACGAAGCCGACTGGTCAGCGTATCGCCGCATGAGAAACTATGTTACCAATCTCGTCCATCACGAAGTCTGCAGCATTTCCACTGAAAAATGTCATCTGGAGCCATTATCCCTTCCATCGGCCGCAACAAGTATTTGATTTTGTTCCTGTCTCAGATGTTGAAGTCCTTAAATATCTGAGGAACTTAAAACGTAAATGCGCAACTGGTTTAGACAACATTCCAGGTTGTTTTTTAAAAGATATAGCATTTGTCATCGCAAAACCGTTAACACACGTCATTAATGTATCTCTATCCTCTGGTAGACTACCAAATGACCTGAAAAATGCCCGTGTCAACCCAGTTTTCAAATCAGGAAAACGACAATCGTTTGATAATTACCGACCGATTAGCATCTTACCAATCCTATCGAAAATCTTCGAAAAATGTGTATGCAAACAGCTGTCTGATCATCTTGAGCGACACAACCTTCTTTCCGACCATCAATATGGTTTTCGTTCTCGTCGATCAACTGAAATCGCTGCGACACACTTAACTGATCATATACGTTTTGCCATGGACAGTGGTAAATACACCGGTGCAATCTACATCGATCTCCATAAAGCGTTTGACACCATCAGCCATTCAAAGCTAGTCAACACTCTTCAGAAGTTTGGTGTTTCGGGAAATTCTCTCTCTTGGTTTACCGATTATCTTTTTTGTCGCTACAAGCAAGTCTCATTTCAAGGAACCCTTTCAACTCCACAACCAATATTCTGTGGTGTTCCCCAGGGTTCCATCCTGGGTCCCCTACTCTTTATCACATATTTCAACGATATCACAAGCGTAATTAACTCTTCTCACATACTGATGTATGCTGATGACACAGTCATTTTCAGTTCACACAAGGATATAGAAACTATTGAAAAAAACTTACGTCAAGATTTCAATGCACTCTCCACATGGCTGTACGAAAACGAGCTTATAATAAACCCTAAAAAGGGTAAAACAGAAATCATGATCTTTGGCACGCAGCCAAAGTTGAAAAAGCTTGATGAGCATCCAATTTCCATCAAGCACAATGAAATTGCTATTAACATAACACAAACATACAAATACCTTGGAATTTACCTGACACCCTCATTGAATATGTCTTTTCATATCATGGAAACCATCAAGAAGGCATCGACAAGACTCCGACTTCTCAAGAAAACTCGTGGATTTTTGGACGTAAAAACTGCAAAACTTATCTACCAATCCCTCGTCTTACCAATTTTTACATACAGTTCACTCAGTATCTATGGTACTACACCCAAATATCTGAAGGAACGCATCTCAGCAATTGAAAATCGTGCTGAACGTGTAGTTGGCTGTCCGGTTCCAAAGCGTGAGGAGGTTCTTGAAAAGAAAATTTGTTCATTCGTTCATCATTGTTTATACGGCAATAATGCCGACAACGTGTTTAATGACTATTTTGAATTCAAGAGCACCACAGCGAATACAAGAAGCAATGGAAATAAGCTTTTAATTTCAAAAATAAAGCTTGAGGCGGCTAGAGCCACTTTTAAATATCAAGGGGTGAAATTTTTTAATTCACTACCTCTTGAGGCAAGAACTGAAGCTAATTTCAATAATTTTAAAAGTTTTTTTAAATATAATTTATCTTAATTTTGCTTTCATTTACGTTCAACTACTACTTCCTACTTCAACTGTTCTTTTATTAATTAATTTTTAACTTTTTTTAACTTATACTCCGTTTTATATATTTATTTGTAACAATTTTAACATTTTTAATCTTTATTTTAACAGGACAACCGTGATAACAGTGTAATTATATATCTACTGAGAGTTCTTTCCTGTATAAATTTCGTTAATAATAATAATAATAATAAGTTAAGATCACTTTAGTTTTTATTATAAGATCTAATTATCTATTTATTTATTTATCTTTGTTGAGAAAAATACAAAAGTGGTTCCAAGTTAAGAAATTATCCTTATTAAAATTATTAAAAATACCAAATTTGTACCTTTTACAGACTGTTTAAGTTCATGTATACGCATCTTGAACCTCACTGATTCCGTTTGATATTGTCGATATTTTGTTTTTGAAGTATTTAGTTTTAAAGTTTGCCTTCAAGTGTATCTCAATCTTGTTCATCCCACATTTTCAAGTTTATTTCATAATATTGATCAATTGAACAATACCATATTTGGAACATAACAATATTTGGAAAATTACCATATTTGGAACATAACAATATTTGGAAAATTACCATATTTGGAACATGACCATATTTGGAAAGTTACCATATTTGGAACATGACCATATTTGGAAAGTTACCATATTTGGAAAATTACCAAATATGGGCATGGCCATATTTGGTCATGACCATATTTGGAAAATTACCATATTTGGAACATGACCATATTTGGAAAATTACCATATTTGGACATGACCATATTTGGAAAATTATCAAATATGGACATGACCATATTTGGACATGGACATATTTGGACACGGCCATATTTGGAAAATTACCATATTTGGAACATGACCATATTTGGAACATCACAATATTTGCAACATTACCATATTTGGAAAATTAACAAATATGGACATGACCATATTTGGACATGACCATATTTGAAACATGACCATATTTGGAAAATTAACATATTTGGAACATCACCATATTTGGAAAATTACCAAATATATACATAATCATATTTGGACATGACCATATTTGGAAAGTTACCATATTTGGAAAATTACCATATTTGGAACACGACCATATTTGGATCATGACCATATTTAGAAAATGACCGTATTTGGAACATGATTTCGGCCCGGTGGAATTATCATTCGGGTACACTAACAACGATGCGAGCAGTACTGCCACCAGAGGACAAAAGAAGTCGTCGATCCTTCGTACCAATCTCCATCGAGTCCGAACTTTCGCTTCAAAAGTGTTGATATCAAATTCTAATACAGACGTTTTCATTATCTGTTTGGCTGTACACATCAACATTGAAGCCAGATTATACTTCCTTACTAGAATGCAAAGAGAATAATCGACGTCACTAAGGTTGCAAGACATAATCTTTGGGACAATCAAGAAATGCGATGTCCAAAAAGAAGTTTTGTATTTAAAACTCCGTAGCAGCTATGCATCAGGGGCATAGATGCTTGTGCCCATGAGGTCAAAGATGTTATACGACCCGCATACCTACAACCAGATAAATTTTGGAGCAATACCAAAAGAACTATATACAAAAAAAGTAAATCAAAAACTGCATCCACCACGTTTATTATTAACTCAGAACCTATAATGGACCCCCGTGGTTTCGCTAACACGCTTTGTAATTATTTCTGTTCCACAATATGCAATCTAAAAAGGAAGACCTTCTTTCTGAAAAATTGTTTGTGGACAAATCACCAAAAAGAAAAGACACGCTGTCAAGCCGTTTACAGGTTCAAAAACGTTTCAACACAAACGGTCTTGTACGTACTAAACAAATTAAAAACAAAAAAAGCAACCGGTCTCGATGAAATTTCATCTAAAACTTAAAAGACGGTGCTTCAGTATTAGCAGACCCACTAAGATACATTATAGATTTGTCACTAAAGACCTCGATGTACCAAACAGATTGGAAACGTTCAAAAGTTGTCCTAGTCTACAAATCAAAATCATTAACCAATATTGAAAACCACCCTATATCCGTTATCCTGTCAATATCTAAAGTCAAGGAACGTATTGTTCACGATCAGTTATCGACAAATATGGAAGAAAATCGACTTATCGACGAAAACCAGTTTGGGTTTCGAAAACAACGTTCCACCCGACTTGCAGCAACGTTGCTCACCGATAACATTAGACGAAAAGTTGATAGTTGAGGGAAAATGGTTAGTGCGGTATTTTTAGATCTCACAAAAGCTTTTGATACTCTGAGTCATAGTAAACTTATAAATAAACTAGAAAGCTATGGAGTCTACCAAACGAGAACTTATTTCGTTCAAAGATTATTTATTCAATCGTTCGCAATCAGTGAGTTTCAAAGCTGGTTTATCATCCGAAGAAAAGATTACGAACGGTGTACCTCAGGGTTCCATACTAGGACCATTACTGTTCATAGTTTATTTCAATAACTTCTCAACCTGTCGAAAACATTGTCGATACAGATATTTACGTACCCGGTAAAGATACATTCATTGTAGAGACCAGACTATCAGCTGATATGAAATCAAGAGCAAATTGGTGTGACAAAAATGAACTGATTCTAAATCTTGAACAAGGGAAGACTGAATCAATGCTGTTTGGAACACCTCAAAATCTATCTAAACAACCAAATCGCATGAACATTTCTTACCGATATAATAGTGTCATGTTTACAGCCAGTTACAAATATCTTGGTGTTGAAATAAATCCTTCGTTGAATATGAACATACACGTGCAGAAATTTTTACAAGAAATCATGCAGACTGCTTAAAAAGATCCGACCTTTGTTGAACCATATTGCAGCGGAAAGTAACTACCGCACAGTAATTGTACCAACAATGACGCACTGTGGAAATCTCTATCTAAGCTTGCCGCGACACCTACATGAAAAGATAGAGCACTTCACGTTCAAGCGGTTCGTATCATTAAACAAAATAATAACTACACTACTGTACACAAGATCTCTGTTGACGCAAAACGTTTTAATATCAACTCTGCTAACAAAACAGTGCTTGATTGGAGACACATGCTCCAACTTGATCCATTACTTCCAAACTTTACAACACGAAAAAACAACTCGGCAAAATGGCTACTCGATCAAAATAACCAACTTTAATGATGGATAAAAATCGTCTTTAATCATTTACGATATATTATGTGAATTTCATCCAACAGCAATACATCTTATGAATTGTCGCAGGAGAGTAAACCTTTTTTAAAAGTGTATAAAAGACTTTCAGTTATTAATTGGTGCAAATAGAACCTCGTGTTGTTTGTGCCATAGGTACGAGTAAAACGATGAACTGTCGGATAACAGTTGGCGGTGTGTCCCTCTTTCACTAACTACCCCGTCTTTAAGTACCAATATCTCGTCAGCGTCGACAACCGTCGATAGCCGATGCGCGATGAACAGCGACGTGCGATCTTTCGTCAAACCCTCCAACGAACGGAGTATGTTCTGAAGAAAGAGAAGGGTTAAGGACACTCATATAAACCACATTTTTACGACGTGCGAGCATCGAATTCAGCTAAAAAATCATGAAAATTGGCTGACAGTAAAAAATCTCCCGCTTCTACCCGCATAACGAAAAAACGTTTCAAAACATTCGCGAATTCGAACCTCACGGGAAATTCGTAACATAGTGTACTCTTACTTTCTCGGTAATCGAGTCCAGTGACGATGTAGCTTCGTCGTAGACGAAAATCTGCGGGTTTTTAAGAACAGTGCGGGCGATTGCCACCCTCTGCTTCTCACCGCCCGACAATTTTAAACCGCGCTCGCCGACAACCGTTTCATAACCACTGGGCATGCGCAACACAGCGTCGTGTATGTCCGCCATTTTTGCCGCTTGGAAGACCTCTTCGGCGGTGGCTCCCACGCGTCCGTAATTCACGTTATAGAAAATGGTGTCATGGAACAACACTTGATCCTGTTAACATTTCCACAATCTCACGTTCAAACATTGTTAGAAAAAACTGCCTGCGTCAAATAAAAGCAAACTGTTTACCTGAGGAACTACGCCAATTTTCTTTCTAAAACTGTCCTTGGTCAAGTACCGGATATCCTGACCACCCACTAATATCCGACCATCGTCCGGGTCACAAAATCGATATAATAACCGAACTAAGGTTGATTTGCTAGAAAAGAAACGAACGGAAAGAATTATAGAACGGAAAGAAGGTCCAAATAAAAACACACATTAAGATTTTAAAAGGAAAGAGAAATTAAAGAACAAAACCTCGATTTTGAAAGAAAGTTTCTTTATTTTAAGTTATTTTCAACATTCAACAAACTGTTTATAGAGATGTTGTCATGACAACGGCAAACAAAAGAGAGTTTTGAAAATACGGCATACGAACAAAACAACTCTACCCCGATCCACTGCCACCGACCACAGCTGTCTTTGTACCGGCTTTCAATTTAAACGATATATCACGGAAGATTTGCGGGCCGTTCGGGTATTGAAAGCTCACATTCTCAAAAGTGACGTCATATTTACCGTCGGATAGTTGAATGAGAGGCACGGCGGTCGGATGGTCCTAATAAATACGAACACCATAATTACATGAAAAATCTTTGTTGCAAAAAATTGCAATATAATTTTGTAAAGAAAGTAGACATTTTTTTTATTTCTGTTGACATGTTTCGGCTTCGAAGTCCTAAAGTAAGAAAGTGTCTATTTTCTTTCTTTACAAATATTTATATGGATATTAAATTATTTCATTCTGTGCAGGATTAGATTTTTTTTCAGTAAAAAAAGTAAATTTGTATTGGGTCGTTGAAAGCGGCCTATGACGCTAGTGGCTCCGTCACCATGCCCTCTAAAGTTGTCAAAGATCAAAGAAATTCAACTCAGATTGAATAGTGTAAATCTTCGAAATAACTTTTCCCCTCGAAAACCATACACTGTAAGATTGGTTGCATATAAAGCACACAAAATAGAATAAAATTATAAACCGCTGTCTTCCATAAAAAATAAACATAGCTGTTTTGCACCTGTACTTGGCTTTTAATATCCATCAACGTGAACATGCTCTGCATGTCTATGAGGGCTTGTCGCAGCTCCCTGTACACCGTACCCAGAAAGTTGAGGGGGATTGTCAATTGGAAGAGCAGTCCGTTCACCATGACCAGGTCACCTACCGTCATTGAGCCTGAACAAGAATATGTCGTTTTTTGACAATAATGGAGGTTTCGTGAATTTATGATTTCCAAAATGACGAGCAGTAAATAGTAGACCATATCAATCTAATATTTTTTTTGATAAAAATAATTTCTAATATTATATTGCATGATATTTATTACTATTTGGGACTTCTTGATTTGCATGACCGCATTAAAAACAAGATTCGTCTATGAAAATGGCTTCAACAAAGCAAACGCTAATCTGTTAGAAAATTCACTACACTCCATCCATCACGTCTTGGCCATCATAAGTGACTTAGATACCTTTCATGATTGATTGGCTTGCAAGCAGCATGATGGCAGTGAGTGCAGTGGAAAATATCAAATTCTGTCCAAGATTGAGAAATGCCAATGACGTTGTTGTCTTCAGTGAAGCATCGTGATAGTTCTTCAACAGTCTGTTGTACTGGTCAGCTTCGAAATTCTCGTTGTTGAAATACTGATTGAAAAAGGAGGTTTACAGGAAACACTTAGTTGTGTTTCGGAATATAGGTATCAACAAGATCAATTGCACATCACGTTCTTTGCCCAGAAGATCTCTTTTTCAATTTTCAACGAAATATTAACCACTTCAAAAGAAATATGCGAAAGCAACAGCAGATGACAGGAAAACATACTTTCACTGTTTCATAGTTAAGAAGGGAGTCCATAGCTCTGATGCCAGCTTCATTGTCCGCTTTATTCATGAGAACACGGAATTTCGTTCTAAATAAAAACAAGTGATTCTAGCAACATTTAGCAGGCCCTAAGATGTGGATGCGGTGAAAGGTCTGGCATCAAATCTTAAACTCGTGCGCAATATAAATATAAATTAATACACCACAATACACATGTGTCGCGGTCAGGGTCAAGAGGTCCTCCCAGCTGGATTGAATCTTCTCTGCCAAATGGGTACTTTTACGGCCTCAAATTTAATTTCAATTTATATTATGTAATGATACTTTAATCACGGAAAAATTTTAGCCAGTTGTAACAGTATTACTAACCATGTCTTACAAACACACAAAGATTTAACCTATTTACTCTAGGTACCCGAGACCCGAGAACAAATAGAAATGATAAGGGAACCTTACCTCCATTGTGTAATAGACAACGTGAAAATTGCGTACAACAGAACACACGACAAAGCGGTCATTGTGTATGGAAGACCACAATTCCAAGCCTTATAAAACAAAAAAACATTCAAACATTTAGTGGTTAAATTTAAACGGTGTTAAATAGGAGTAAGACAATTTCTTTTGATCATCATAAATACATGATATCTCACGGATAGCTGATGTAATAAGCTCACCAAAATCCCACCGACTAATGATACTTCAAATATCGTAGGGAAAATGTTGAAGACTAACGCGTTTAAAAAGTATGCTATTCCCCTGAAGAATGAAGTGAAAAATACAAGTCCACCGTAAAATGTTAGTTTCTGCATTTTCTAAATTACAAAATATTTTCATGTATAAAAATAAGACTTGTCATACCTGGTGCCTCGATCAATGGCTTTCGAGAGCATGCCAGTCTGTCGAGACAGGTGATAACTTAAATCTAACTGATGCAAATGCAAAAATGTTGCTTTTGCTAATTTCCTAATGGAATTCTGTGACACTTTTGCAAACACTGCATTTCTAAGTTCGTTACATATAGAAGCACCACCACGAGCTGCTCCATCTAAAAGAAGGTTTTATAATTCAGTTTGAATGATGCTAGAAAAAATTCATTTTAAACAAAGTAAACTGTTTACCGATGCATTGAATAAATATTGTTAGAGTATGCTTTCTTTCTTTTCAAGTCCACAAATACACATCAGTGGTAGTAGGTATGTATGGTGGTGTCAAGATTAGTTTGAATAAGATAGCCTATCCAATGCCGCTTGTATTCATAAAATACGGAAGCTCCTAACGCGGCATATTGGGGGTTGTAAGTACATACACAAAGCTACCTCACAGGCTGACACAGGTTGTACTAATTTACAGCTTGATTGGTAGCAGCAGATATTATTGCTGACCTGACTTTAGAGTAAACTTTAAACACAGCATATATTGTAGGGATTCCATATACAGTTTTATATAGTTTTCTGATTAACGAAAATCTTTATAAAGAAATGGATCAACAAGGTTTACAAGATCAAACGTGTCTCTGACAGAATCATGTTGATAAAATTGTTGGTAGGAAAAGCAGTCCTCACTGTATTATCTGTCTATGGCCGACAAACAAGATTATATGAAACAACCAAAGATACAATTGGTGACAACCTGCAAACTGTAATCTCAGGATTACCAAACAAGGAGAAAGTCATCCTACGTGGTGAGTGGAATGTTGGGAAGGAATCAGCCGCTTACGTAGGTGTCCATTAAGGTTTTGGGTATAATCGTAACGCAGATAGTGATAGAGCAATCCAGTCATCGGAAACAGATAGTTGAAAAAAAGGGATAGTCATCTTATCACTTACAAATCTGGAGATCAAGGTATTGTATACCCAGTATGGAATGCGTACCACAACACAAACTTTCAATCTGCCAGTTCCAACTGCAAATTGGAGTGGAACAGCACATGAACAACTGCAACTGTACATGCACAATTTGAGCACATGTTCGCTGAGAAATTAAACTCGACTAATAACACTGTTAGGTTCAAGGAAGAGATCCGAAAACAGTTGAAGTTTGCCCATCTAGACTCCACGTACAAAATCTGTGGGGAAACAAAGAAGTTTTACGAAAAAAAGATGACATGGTGGTGAATCAGTAAAATCAATTCAACAATTGCTGAAAAAAGTGTAGGAAGTTGTGGAAGCAGAGTGGTAACAAAGAAGAATACCTCCAAACGATACATAGAAAGAATCGTATATACTGCAAAGAAGACCGCAGAGGAGAAATAACCTTAAACTTGGGATGAATGACTTCAGAAAAACAGATGAAAAGCAATAACCAGGATATTGGTGAAAAAATGACTGAGGTGACCTCTCCCTCAACAATGAGGCCAATAAATCAGCCTGGAAGCAACACTACAACACCTTCTGAGTGATGAATTTCCCTGATAACTTGTCATCTAACCCTGTTGCTCCTCCTCCTATCATACTTTTAACAAGGTGTTAAAATAAGCTATCTTCAAAATGAAAACTGGAAAAGCTGCTGGACCATATTGGGTAGTTGCTGAAATGTTGAAAGCTTCAGGACATGCTGGTGCTAGGGTACTTGCTAACCTCACACATGTAATCATGGATTTACAATCATCTTCTTTAAGACAATGATGATGATGATGATGATGTGATAATACAATATTAAACATTTTTTCATGCACATCTGTCAGATTCCTGTTATGTTACTATCATATTTTCTAAATTAACCGTTCCTAAAGCCAAGCTAATAACTTGTTCAAAGTTTCTTATTCCTTGCAAAAAATTTCAGAAAATAACACTACGTAATGTCAAAACCATCTGAAGATAAAGTATAGCAGAATTAACTGTGGGTAACGGGTGTCAATGAGGGTATCTATCTCCTTTTTGTTAGGGTGAGATGTTAAGTGAGAGAGAAGGGGAGGATTTAAATTCACTCTACACTCACACTGAGCTATTCAAAAACAAAAAAATAATGGAGCGCTTCGCGAATTTGCGTGTCATCCTTGTTAAAGATAACAACTATAAGTCAAGATAATATCTATACAATAAAAGTAATAAATAAATTGATTAAAAAGCAAGCAGCACTCACATCCGAGAACAAGAACAGTTGCTGTAGACATTAGAGCTGTCTCAACATCAGCTACAACCAAAGGAGAGTTATTCAAATAATCTATCGTGTACTTAAACAGAAAGGGAACTTGTACATTCAGTACCTAAAACACAAAACAGCAAGTTTTCAATTGTTTTCTTTGAGATCACTCAAAGGAAAAAATAACGTTTTAAATTCTGAATTTAGTTATTATTAAGCTTTATTTTATTAGACTTCACAAACAATTAACTGTAATACAACATGACAAATAAAAAGTGGGGCTATGACTTGAATAATTCAAGAATCTCATAAAAAGTTACAATATTTTTACCTTAGCACCAATCATTAAGCCGGCTGCAGTTACAACTCTAGTCTTGATGTTCGCTTCACCCTTAGGCCACACATGCGATAGCAAAGTCTGCATAACCTTATAGCTGTCAACTTCTTTTTCAAACTTTGTGTCAGTTATATTATTGGCCCCACCATGGACAGCAAGTCCATTAGGTCGAAAGATTGTTCTCTAAAAGGGAAACTTCACCACTGTATACCATCCATGATCATGAAAACTCTTTTATGTATAACTTAAAAACTTGAAACCACTAATCCAAAACAAATAAAATACAATAAATCCAATAATTATATATAATTAAAACAATTAAAAAAGTGACTTTTTCAAGTAAAAAAGTAAAAATGAAAATGACGTTTAGCAGATATTACTTTGCACAAAATAATAGATTATTTCAGTCCCAAATTTATTAGTAATTTGCTCAAAATAATTTATAAAAAATGAAAATAAATTTAGTTAAAAATGTTATATTATGAATTTATTGAATATTTCACTTTATTGATATGTACAATATATGTACAAAATTGTTTGAATAAAAATAATATTATATTAATTGGAAGAAATACTTTCCGATAGTTAAAGTTTTCATCGTAAAAAATAATAAAAATGCATACTTCTTTTTTAGTTTTCCTTCCATTTTGTAACCAATTCCATTGAGTTCCAGAAAGCGTCTAAAATTTCAAATACATTGATTTACAAAATTTAAATAAATGATAGATATAATACATGATTTCCAAAATGGTTCTTCAAAAGTCAACTGTGAAGTCTTGGTTAAATTCAGCTGTCAATTTTTAAAAAGTGAGAAAAAACTCCTAAAAAAGATTAACACAAATGGGTCCAGCACATGAATGACTGACAAATGCCTTGCAATATTTTCTGTCTCAAGTTAAAATTAAACCAATTTCTTGGTGATTCAAACTATCGGGTAGTTTAATGAGGCACATATTTTGAAGTATGTAATAAAGTAGAACCCAGATATAACGAACCGTGAAGAGACCGAAGAAAATAGTTAGATATAACGAGGTAATTAGTGTTTGTTATATCTGGCTTCAAAACATTCTTTCAGTTTTCAAACATTGCTTAGCTTTTCAAATAAAGAGTACATAACTATTATTACGTAGATTACTTTGTAAGATTTTCCTTTCTAAAATTCCTGAAAAAAAGATGGTTGTTAACATTTTCGATGTGTCTTGCTATCTATCTATTTTGCTTCAGTTATTTGTAAATATTAGGATTAAACTAAAATAAAGACATGTATTCACATAAATATTTATTTGGTATTGTTTAACCAGGTACGTTATATATCAGTAAATACTACCGTTTTTCATATAAGACCTAAAAAATCAACCTAATATATAAAAGTAAACCTAAAATATCCAGCAAAAATTACAGGTTAAAACCAAAACAAAGTTTAAAATGACACTCAGGTAAGTTTGGAATGGGCATGAATGAAAAGAACTAGACAATGAAGGTGAGGCTCAATAGAATTTGTGTCAGGTGTGTCATCACATTTGCCACTTCTTCAACTGGCAAGAACCCAAGGTCATCAAGCATGCCACAGAAATATCATACATCCTCATTCTCCTTGTACAGGCCAAGTGATTGCACTTTACACCAAGTGTTTTTTTGGGTGAGGTGAGGTCATCTTCTTGAGCCAACTGTTTCAGTGAATCAGTGAGAAGATGACAGAAACCACAACTCTGTCACATGCATCGGGACCACTATCATGGACCAAGAAGGGTTCACCTTGTACAGAGGCTTGCTCAGCAGGGTGTATCTTTTGCTTCACTGCTTCATTGGTTCCCATCTCAACCCGGACCTGTTGTAAGAAAGTTTTATCATCACAAGAAGAAAATATAATTGTCAGCTTGTTTTGAGTGAACTACTTTGAGATTGAGTTCCAAATATTATATAATTGTATTAATACATGCAGGGAATAAAACTTGCATTGAGCAAATTATTGAATACACAATTTTTTTTTATAAACAACTTAGGATTTTGGCCAGCTTTTAAGTTGCTTATTTCTTAGCCAATGTTTGGATCTGAAGTTGCTTAATGGTTGCTTAATTTTCTTCAATTAAATTTTCAGTGTTTGTATAAGAAAAAGTGAAAATACAAAAAAGTCATAGTTTTGAACTCAAGAATTTTTATTAACCTGAAGTACATATGTACTGTACAACATATCGTGCCAAGAAATAAAGAAATATTATGTACAGTTAATTAAAAAGCATATCAAAAATATATAGTTGCTTAAGCTCACAATTGTACGGATCTGAAGTTGCTTAACAATTTTTCAAATTTTGCTACTGTTGCTTATAACCGAGTTGCTTATAAAAAAAAAATTGTGTATTATGATACATTCAATAAATACCTGAATAGAATTATTGGATGCTGCGTCCGCCAGAATTTGATGCGTACTGCCTCGCACTGCCGATATATTCTGTTTAAAAATTGATGTTTGGACCTTTGCAGTCTCAACTTTATTGGCATTGGCAACATGACTGTGACCTGTACAAGAAATAGTAGTCCGTATTTCCAAATCAGTGAGGCTTTGCAAGAAAAGGTCCTGCACTGGGAACATTCTCATTCAACTCCAGATTTTTTTGTGTTTTTCCTGGAACCCAGCATGACAGAGCTTAATACCACCTTTGTTGTCCTGTATTGACTTCCATGTTTTCCATTGAGAAAAAACTATCAGTCGTATGGCATTTTGATAATATTTCACAACAACAGCAATACCGCCTTGTTTGACATTTTATTACTTTATGGTGGCAAAAAATAACAATTGGCATTCCCTTAATTGTCATAGACCCTATTCTGTTCACAGCCCACTTCTCAGTTCACACAATCCTTACAAATGTCATTACACAATATTTTTAATTTCAGCTTTTAGTACCAACAGATACAGTAGTAAAAATCTTTCAAGTTTCATGAATTATTTTTGAGTTAGTACTTTTTTTTAATTCAAAAAAGCAAAATTTCTAGTTCGGACTTCTTCTCCTGATTAATCACCCTTAATTTTTAGTACAAA
This sequence comes from Candelabrum cocksii, assembly GCA_963930725.1. NCBI lineage: Eukaryota > Metazoa > Cnidaria > Hydrozoa > Anthoathecata > Candelabridae > Candelabrum > Candelabrum cocksii. The sequence continues at coordinate 4,917,805 of OZ005665.1, forward strand.
AATTTCTTTTGTAAACAATGTCAAAGTCAGTTTGTTTCATTTCTTAAGCTTGGTTCATACTATGGGGTTATCATGAGTTAATTTGTGTTGGTTTATTTTACTCAGGTTAGCCTAAGTGGGAACACGAACAAAGATGTATTTTAACTCTAAAACAAAAAAGGTTTTGATTCCAAGAACATAGTTAATTCATTAGCGTTAGGAAACTTAAGGTATATCCACATGATTTCCAAAAATAAATTCACGCTAGCACCATGACTAGAATAAGTTTTAAAAACTAAAATAATAAAATAAATATATATAACCTTACTCGTTGCATCATTTTCGTGTACTAGAATGTATATATATATAACTGAAAATCTTCTTTTACCTAAGCGCTATCCATACCTTTAGATCAGATATAAAAAGTCTTCCTTTGAAAAAAGAAAGAGAACGGTGGTTGGTAATCCGCCAAAGCAAAAACATGTTTCGTAAATTTATCTCTTTACATGTTGAATATTTAACCAATTTGCGTTAAAATTTACATTGAATGCCAACCATAGATTAGGTATCTAACAAAATAGGTTTTAATTTAAAATTGTGTGGTAAATATTCGTATCGAGGAGGATATTCTGTAACAAGGGAGGAGAGTAACATTTTCTTGTTTTCTTTTCTTGAGCAGAACTCTCTCATTCGTTTCAACATACACGTGAACAGCGCATGAAGATGAGGGATTTTTCGTACTGTTAATTCTCTAATTCAGTGCGGCTTCTAATTAGTGCGGATAAACTTTTTTCGAAAATTGCACAATTTTTTCCCCTCTATTTATTAGTGCGGGTTGACTTTTTCCTACATAATATTAGAAAACGAAATTCACAGATTTTCGAACTGTAAGCATTTATGTTTTTCTTTATTCTACTAAATAATTTTTCACTAAATTACAATGTAAAGGGGTCATCATCTTCTGCTTCATCGTCCAGATGTTTCATGCGTTCTCCATGTAACTCTTGTTAAAGGAACCATTACGAACCTTTGTCTTATCAGTTGTTGTGATTCCAGACATCGAAGGACCGCTTCACCATCTCAGTGTCAAGAGATATGACATTAAAAACTTTCTCTACCCAATCAACCATGCCTTGGCGACTGGGTGGAGGAATCTTGATAAGATTTTTATCGATTATCTCCAACATGTAATCCACCCAGCTTTTTCTGAGAATTGCCTTGAATGGCTTATTGATGCACACATCCATTGGCTGACATTTAGAAGTGCAACCGGGCGGAACCATCAAAACATCCGACTTGTTGTTGATGAGTTTTGCGTTTATCTCGTCTGTTTTATGGGCTGAAAATGCATCAAACGTCAGCAAGGAATTCCTGTCCTTGTTGAAAGAGAATTTACAGTTCCTTGCTGCATCAGAGGGTACCACATTTATCAGAATCAATGGACGGCTGAAATTGGAGAAAATTTGATCACCGCTCCTGATAATAGACCTGGAGCACTCGTCGAAGATAGTTGCGCAATTGCTGTTCAAAAAGATGGAGATACGGTTGGACACGTACCGATATTCATATCAAAATTAACTTTCTATTTTTTGAAAAACGGTGGTAATCTCTATGTTAAAATGAGTGGACCGAGAAGAATTTCAGTTGACTTAAAGCAAGGTGGATTGGGGATACCAGTCAAATTTCGATTCAACGTCGAATGAGAAACTTTTCTTCCAAATGAAAGAAAAGACATTGGCGGAGGTTAAGAAGTTTGATGAGAATCGAACCAAATTAGAAGAAGCAAAAAACAAGAAAAAAAAACTCAAAACAGAAAACGTAAATAAAAATCGAAATAAGAAAATAAAAAACATAAATTATTTTTTTAAATTTTTTTTTCTTCTAATTTAATGCGACATGGATCTAATTTACTTGTAACTATTAGTGCGGGTTTAGAATGCAAAAATAATGGTAATTTAATGGCTCTAATTATTAGTGGCCAAAATAATTACGGTAGTAGTTCTAAAATCAAAGTGTCTAAAATCAAACAACAATTTGCAGCGCTCTACGGGCACATTTAATTCGAACTACGTCTAATATTTGTTTATTATTATAACTTAAACAAGCAAATTATAAATGCCTTTGAAGCTATCTCAAGTCCAAAACAAATGTTTGTTTGTTTTTTATGAGGCTTCCAAAACGCTCATTAAGCAATATTATAAAGACCTTGACCCGGAGTTTTAGTGTATTTAATTGCTCCCATTTGTGCTACACGAGTCAATTGCGAGGCCAGGGGACGAGGTAACAAAAGGGAGTCTTTATTAACTACTTTCATGTGATAAATTTTCGCGAGGATTAAATTTTGCGGATAATGACCTAATCCGCGAAAATTTGTCCCCGCGAAATTTTTGAATATACGTCTGATCGGCGAAATTTTTATCAGAAAATTTCCGAAAATTTTCCAGTCAAAATCTCCACTACTTCATACTTTGTACTCAATTTCCCTGTTTTTACTTGATGCTTTAGCCGTTCAGAGGCCTGCTCTTCGAAAGGACATTTTACCTCTTTCTAATGACCACTGACTGTACTGACCAATTTTTTGTATCTGAGGATAAGAGCTTTCCAACGATACTAAAGGCGACACCATAAGAGTGTTTCCTTGACCAGAATTCACCTTTAAAAGTTTATTTTTTGGAGATTTTTCGACAATAAATATGTATGGCTTTTTGTTGTGAAAACGAATCGAGAGCCAATTTTGCCGGTTTAAGAAAATATTCAAAAACGTCGAAACGCAAAATTAAGTCCCCCGAAATATTTGGAAATGGCTCATCCGCGAAAATAAATCCCGCGAACATTTATCACATTAAAGTAGTAGATTATGACTCCCCTATAACTAAGGAACTTTTTAAGGGAGATCATTGAGTGGTGATGATATTGAGCACGTAGATGACTTTCTCTATCTTGGCTTGTGGGTCGACACCACTGAGAAAGATTTAAACGCACGAATCGCTAAAGCATGGTCAGCAATGTCAAAATTGGAGGTTATATGGAAACCAAATCTGGAAAGAAACCTGAAGATAAACTTCTTCCGTGAAACGGTTGAAACAGTGCTATTGTATGGATGAACCACCTGGACTCTAACAAAAGCATTAGAGAGGAAACTAGATGGGATCTACACACGGCTACTAAGAACAGCATTAAACATCAAGTGGCAGACCCATACAGCAAACGCAGTGCTTTATGGTAACCTACCACGAATCACAACAACTATAAAGAACAGGAGGTTGAAGTTTACTGGACACTGCTTCTGTAGCAAGGACGAAGTTGTATAACAATTAATTATGTGGGAACCAAGGCACGGGAAGCAGCGCCGAGGACGACCAGCAAAGACATTTATTGACCAACTTATGGACGATGCTGAAATTACGAAAGAAGATCTGCCAGGAGCTATGAATGCGAGAGAAATATGGAGACAAATAGTACAAGGTGTTCGTCCGAGTATGCCGCGATGATGATGAAGGGGAGTTGTTTATTTCTAGTTTATTCCAACTGTACTTAGGGGAGTTACTTTTCTCCGGTTTATTTGAACTGGGGGAGTCATTTTTTCCAGGTAGTCAAAATAATCTGTTACAGGGACGCCATTCCCATTGCACTATCACAAACACGCAGATCGTAAGAAAAATTGTAGGCTCATTGAGAGATATGGAGAGGAAAGACGTATGCTGCACAAACCGATCCGAAGGCTTTGGTTCCAGCAATTAAGGCATTTCACTCTCGACTGATACGTGTGTGGAAACGTGGTGTATAAGCTAAAGTATATAGTGAATATGGACCAAATGCCCTTACCTTTTGTACTCGACGATTGGCAAAACCTATGCAGACAAAGGAAGCAAGGAGGTGTGGTCTGTATCAACAGCTTCCAGTCTAGATAATTACAGTCCAGCTAACTATATTTACAAATGATGTACATTAACAACGAAAAATTTCGGACTAGCTTAATTTCGGACAAGCAAGTGGGCCGGAAATTTTAATGACCGAAAATTTTAGTATCCGAACTTTTTAGTGACCTAAATTTTTAAAATGATAGGAATTTTTAAATTTCACATTTAACGTCAATCACTTGCTGTAATTTAAAACCTCTAAGCCATATATAGGACTATTCTCATTGTCCCAGTCAACATGACAGTAAATAGAATGTAATTTAGAAACAGAATTGTATTTAGGTAGCTTCATACCCTTATTTAAGTTTACAAACCATTTTTTGAAACACTATTAATGGGAAATGTCTAGTATTTTATTCTTTGACTTAATCAGCAAAATTACAAAACATTTTTTGTTATTTTATCATTATAGCTTAGTCCGAAATTTTAGATAATTTAGTCCGAAATTTGTTTGTCCGAAAATTATTGTTCGAAATTTTTAAGTCCGAAATTTTTTGTTGTTAATGTACCTCATGTTCGTCCACTAGTAACTTTTCGCGGAAAAGGTAAACGAATAAGCCACAAAGAACACGATGCTTGGGATAGAAGAGTGAAGGTTGAATTTCAACCTATTGCCTGGTGCGACGGAGGAAAAAATGGGTTAATGAACAATGGGGAAATAGCTTCATAATCCCTCCAACCACTGGCTCTACCGGAAAGATCTTGATAGCAGATGTACATCGACACTACAAACAAACGACTTCAAAGCACTTTTCAAAAAGAAAAATACGGAATTGGCTAATATACCTCCAGGCTACACAAGTCGGATTCAACCTCTGGACGTATCTTTCAACAAGCCCTTCAAAGATGCTGTTCGGATACAATTTAAAAAATATCCAGAGGATAACTTAGAGAAGTATACCGAAGGGAAAATTACAGCCTTCGAAGGGGGAATCTTAATTTCAAAGAGGGTTGGCAATGTCTGGAAAGAGGTCAGTTCAAACAGCGGAAAAACATGTGAAAATGAAAGAAAATGTGGCATTGCAGTACCATTTGATGGGTCAGATGACAACGACCTGAATATCGAAGGTAACGTTCTCTATCGAATGCCACCATTGGAAGAGGTAAACGAGTTCACTCTGGACGGCGAGAGCGATGATGACAACAATAACTATCATGATTCTGATTCTGTTGAAGAGTTTTCATTGAATTGTTAAATGAAAAGAAATTTTTTAAATGTTCTTTTACTTTGTTTCTTTTCTCTGACAATGCGATATCCACAAGTTTGTCTCACATCTTCTGGTGACGTTCTCTTACGCTTTCGCTGAAAAGGTAAAATATGTATGTACTTGCAGACATTTTCCTGCAGAGTAGAATCTCCATCCCTCCACGCCTGCAGTACAGCTCTGTTAGTTGAAGAATATTCCGCTAAATAAATCTTCTCAATGCGCTTCGATGCGCTTGTCACAGAGTGAATACACGGCCCGCTTCCGAAGTCCAACAACACTTTCGACTTGATCGTTTGTAAACACCAATTTAGTTAAGAATTGGCAGTCTCACGATTGATATTACTGAATTTTAGTTAATAAAAAGCACGTTAGTACGAAAGTTTTTCTTAGTGTATAGGTCTGTTTATAGCATTTTGTAACATGTTTACGATTGTCTCGAACATCTATCAAGGTAAATCATTGTATGCAGTTCAGCAAAAAAGTAAGGCACGAATTTTTTTACTTCTAAAAACTTGAGAGAAATGAGGCACCAGTTTTCCACCGTTTTTTTACGTGTCGTTTTTGCACAATCAGGAAAACGCGTGCAATGAAATGACAAATCCAGCATTAAGATTATTGGTCTCCGGTTATATAGCTAGAGCATTATAAAACGAAATAATTTATCGTTCAACTTAAAACGTTTTTCCGATAGCGGCTGTTATTTCGACTTTAAAAATAGGTCGCGAAAATCTAGAAGATTGCAATAATATACCACGTTCGATGTAGTCAATGTAACAACCAAAGCAAGGGTCAATTTCAGTGATTTCTTGATCAGGGTTATCCCCGATCTCATCATAAAAAGTGGTGTTGTACAAAACAGGGTCGAAATCTTTCTCGTGATCGTCACTCGAAGAAAGGTTGCCGGGCATTGTTACAACAACAGTCTAACAAAAACATTCAACGCGTCTCAATCAAACATGAATAGACCATATTGGATAACTTTTTTTTCCGAACTAGCGCATTGCATTGTGGGAATGATTTGGTGATAACAAGCATTATTTTGCGCTAAGTCATTTAGTTTAAGCAGTGGAGTGAGTGAACAAGCAGTGAAAACAAACAAGAAAAACAGATAGCTATACTAATGGAAAGAAACAAGTTATTGGAAAAGTTTAATGAAGTGGGATTAAGCTGTATGGAAACAGTGAACTTTTCCAAGTGGAAAGTAAACACACTGAAAGAATTCTTGAAGGCAGCAGATAAACTTCGTGGGTTCAGAAATGCCAACAAAGAAGCACTTGTTAAAAAAGTCGCGGCTACATGGGATGAACTTTGCAGTGTTGATCAGTCTGACTCTGATGAAAAGAAATGTCCTGACTTTGTAAATTGGACAATAAGTGATTTGCATGGTTTCCTTGGCCAGAGAGGGATAAACAGAAATGGCAATAAACGAACACTTGTTGTAAATGCACAAAATGCCTTTAAGATGAATTTGCCAGTTATAGAAAATGATGTCAAGGAGGAAATGGATGAAATCAAGAAAGACTTGAGTAATAAACTTTGTATGAAGGAAGGTTTAATTCAACTTCAAAATCCAACAACACTAGTAGACGGTTGGGTAGCAGCACCTGCAAATTTGCCAGATACAATGTTTGAGTAAGTGAATCAGTACCTTGACTCTAACGATGCTGGTAAAGCATTTAGAGGAGGAAAGAGCTTGCTTGATTCTGGTCATCAGAAATCAGTAAACTTGTTGGTCCATGCAGTTTTGAAAAATTGATTCACAAATTAAAAATTACTGCTGAACAACAAACTATGCTTGTCAATAAAACCAAGGATCAAAGCATGTGTGATATCTGGTTTCAGCATCGAAAAGACAGGGTTACGGCATCAAATTTAAAATCTGCTGTTATCAAAATAAACAATAATAATGAAGTTATTAATCCTCAAAAGTCAAGGACAATTTTAAGCAAAATTTGTGGATATTACCCCAAATGTAGTTCCAAAGCAACAAATTGGGGTATTAGTAATGAACCGGTTGCAAGAAAACATTATATAAAATGCACCAAAAGCAGTCATAAAAGCTTTAAAGTTGAGAAAAGAGGTTTTTATGTCGATATGAAATACCCATTCATGGGAGCAAGCCCTGATGGATTAGTAGACTGTGATTGTCATGGTCCTGGATTACTTGAAATTAAGTGCCCATGGACTCACCGAGACCTTTCAATAAGAGACTACGCTGCCAAAAAAGATTCTTGTTTAAATGTTGTTGATGATACCATTAACTTACAAAGAAATCATGCCTACTTACCAAGTCCAGTGTCAAATGTTTGTTACTGGTCGAAAGTATTGTGACTTTTTTATATGCACAACAAAAGATAGTTTTTGTGAAAGAATCCACTTTGATGAGACATTTATGGAAAAAGCTATTTTAAAAACAAAAATTTTGTATGAAAAATTGGTGATGCCAGAGGTATTTTTTCGTGAGCTCCAGAATACCTTACATGTTAAAAAGTTGGTAAAACAGACTGTAAATGACTTAGTGACAATGGAGTGCGAAAGAAAGAAAATGTAAAACCTGATTTGTCAGAATTTGAAATTGATTTTGCTATTGGAATTTAATAGGCAATTATGTAGTATTTCTTGTTTTAATTTGAAATATACATGTGTACTAATGCTAATTTTCTGTTTTAATTCCAAGTTGCACTTAGGTTAGATGACTACACAAACATTTTTGTATTTTAATGATAAGCCCCAGATGGTTTGCATTTCTTCATTAAGTATTAAAAATTTACACACTTTAATAGAATATACTTTCTATTTTTATAAGGAATATAAATACATGAAAAAACTATTTAACATCCATATATTTATTTTAATCCAAAATAATGTACATTGTATACAAATAAATATTATAAAGGTACAAGTAGGGGTGCTAAATCAGTTAGTGCAGAACAAATTATTAAAATATCATCCAATTTGTCTTTTCTTGAAAGTGGAATTGTATTCTGCAATATTTTGAACTCCTTTATTCTACTGATTGCCCTCTCAACATGAATGCGAGCTTTTGCAATTTTTGAAGTTTTTCTTGCATTGTTTGGGGAAAATTTCCCCTTGTCTTTTAAAAATGGTGGAATGACAAGTTTGGCGCATTTGTTAATCAATAAGTCACTGATATTGAACCCTTTATTTGCCATTATGCTATCTCCTGGATTTATTTTCTCCATAATACCACATGTCTCAGTTATGTAACGGTCAGATGCACATCCTCCGTATATTTTAGAAACAAAAGAAACTGTACCACAAGGTGTTATGCAGATCAAAACTTTCCAAGTGTTCTTAGATTTGTACGTGGAGTAAGTTTGGGCTTGAGCTCTAGCTAAACTTGGCTTCTCAATTGCACCCTCTGTACAATCAATTATTCCTATTATATATATTAGGAAGATTCTTGAAGCAATTTGGGTATGCATTTTCATTATCTTCTCTTGAAGGCCACAATATAAATGCAGAGAATTGATTTGATAAAAATGGTAGCCACGAATTTAAAATAACTGACACAGTACTTTGGGAAATTGAAAATCTATATGATAAGTCATTATCGCTTAGCCCAAGTCTAAGCTTGACAAGTACAAGAAAAAATGCTTTTCTTGAATTCAATTTGCGACTCATTCTTCTTTTTTGGTTTGATGATTGGTCATAATATTTCAGACTTTCAGCTTCATAATGAATTTGTAAAGCCAGTCAAAAAGTTTTGCATTTTGCAAGCCAGTATAAATTTCCACCAATTTTTCACTATGGCTTATGTCATCAATGTCAAAAGACTTTCCTTTCTCTTTTGCAGTGTCAACATCATTCTGCAGTTGGGATATACGGCTTTTCTAGTTATCAATAGTTTTAAGAAGTTCTGATATCATTTTGTCTTTCGAAGAACACTGAGGACATTAAACAAAAGGTTCAATTCTTGCACTGCTGCTGGGATATGGCAAAGTGTCATAGTTATGTTCGTTTACATGTGGTGTGGTAATCTCGGGTAGATTTTTTTCTGCATTTTCATCAAATCCATTACGGTAACAAACTCGTTTTTTCTTGGGAGGCGATAGTATGTTGGCTCGTTCAAGTGGATGCTTTCGTTTAGGCGGTTCTATTTCCTTGTAGCCATTCAAAAATAAAGTTGGTATTGGACATACATCAGAACAGTATCTAGCAGCAAAATGATTAGAGCAAACCTTTGTGCTCATTGACATTTTAAATCCCCCTCCCCTGTTCAACATTTTTTGCCATATTTGCATGTCCTTCTTAAATCGAGGGCTGTGCCAACGAAGTATGCCAATATGATCTTTCCTCACTAGCCTAAAAATAAACAAAATTAAAGTTATAAGATACATAAACTGCTAATAAATGCCAGGTAATAATATGATATTAGTATTTTATTGTACTTTACTTCCAACCGCTATTAGAAATAAATGAAAACTACAAAGCTACAGTTAGCTATATAGCTATTAAAAATTAGTTTATTATGTGATATGAAATAACCGTTCTGGCTGATTCCGACTGTTGCTGCATCCATGAACAGCACAATGATCATTTCCACCCATATATATAACAAGTAAAGAATCTTGTAAATAAATATAATTTTCCTAGCCACAAGGTTTAATATTTCTAAAACTTAAACAGCTGTTCCTTAACCAGTTTTTGATTTGAAATGTTCATACGATTCATAATCGCGTTTTTTGTTATCACCAGAACAATCCCACAATGCATTGTGAATTTCGGAGCAAAGTTATCCGATATGGTCTATTAACTCAAGACACTTATTATCTTTCAAAAACGCAATAAAAATGGCATAGCAGTGGTAAAAGTTACATCCTGTTGGTTAATTTTTTTACGTCACTTGTTCTTATAGTGAGGGCTGTTAGCATTACAAAACATAACAATAGTTCAAATTGTGAAGAAAGCATGAAACTTGGTACAAATGTCTATCATGATATTCCAAACAAATTTAGGGTGGGAGATACACCCAAAAGTCACGCGATCGCTGACGTCAGCACGTTTCTCATATCTCAACATATTATATACCGTTGGAAAGGAATTCGATGTAGATTCCAAAGAAGAATTATCTCATATCCTAAAAATCAACTTATGAAGAGTTATTGATGGTCAAAGTGAGCAAAATGACGTCATCAAAGTTTTGCTTGAAATCGTTTTTCCAAACAAAGTTAAGACGATATTAACACGTGTGTTGAGTTGGCACGACTCCAACCATTTTCATGGCTAGTTCGACAGGTGTGTGTGTTGTGTGTGTTGTTACACACTCCGTAGCGGGTTCCGACTTCCATGACCACCGTTCTGCTGTCTGAATCAACCAACACCTTTTGTGGGGTCTGATGAGCGTCGATTTAGGCCCCATAACTCGACGTTCGGTTCATCCCGCATCGCCAGTTCTGCTTATCAAAAGTGACCCACTAAGAACTCTTATTCTGTGCCCCACTTCAATTGAACAAGCCGGGCCTCTTACCAATTGAAAGTTTGAGAATGGGTTAAGGTTGTTTCAACCCTAAGACCTCTAATCATTCTCTTTACCTGATAAAACTGTTCCGAGTCCCAGCAATCCTAAGGGAATCTTCGGAGGGAACCAGCTACTAGATGGTTCGATTAGTCTTTCGCCCCTATACCCAAGTTTGACGATAGATTTGCACGTCAGAATCGCTACGAGCCTCTACCAGAGTTTCCTCTGGCTTCGCCCTACTCAAGCATAGTTCACCATCTTTCGAGTCCCAACAGATGTGCTCTTACTCAAACCTTTCTAGGAGTAGAACTGGTCGGTAAATGATGGGCTCGCTCGGCGGCGAACAAGATCTCACTTCGGCCCTTGCGGACCTTTACCTTGACTGCCCACCCAAAGACCCACACACATGTCACACTCCCCGGGCCTGTGTTTCAAGACGGGTCGTATGAAACCATACGACCGCCAACAACCTGGGAACATCGCGTGCGCTTGCCTCGCCGACAGTCCCAAACAGTTCGATCACACTGCTCGACAAAAAACCGGAACGAGAGAGGCCAGCCCGTCAAAAAGACGAGCATTTGCCGCTAACCACCTCTGTTGGCGACGAGCTCGCCGCGACAAACTTTAACACCAGCTGGCCTCCGGGCTTCGCGCTCGCCGACAGATGTTGACGCACGCTGCAGGGAAGTGCAACCAAAGGCGACGCCTCACCGTACGACGACAGTCCATTCGAATCCGCGCGACACACGAAGCCGACGCCGTTGAGCTGAATCTCGACGGCCTCTTGCTAATTCCATGTGCTTCTCTTTCGACTGTTTCACGTACTGTTAACTCTCTTTTCAAAGTGCTTTTCATCTTTCTCTCACGGTACTTGTTTGCTATCGGACTTACTTACTGCACGTTTATCGTCGCTTGTTCCCCGATTTCGAGGGTTGGACGTTGCGGTCGTCGATTTGATCGGTTGGCTTCCTTTCACTTGACTCGATTAACCTCTATTGCGAAAGGGAAATGCCTCTACAGGTCAGGATAGGGAGTAGCTTTCTAAACTTCTTTCATGCTGATCGTATTCTGGCTGTGGTTGCTTCATAACAGCCACCTCTCACTCCGGTTGCATCACCAAGGTAACAAACGATGTAACAATTTTAATTTTCCTTTCCAACGATATATAATATGATATGGTTTGGACAAAACGATTTCAAGCAAAATCTTGATGACGTCATTTTGCTCACTTTGACCGACAATAACTCTTCATAGATTGATATTTACGATATGAGATAATTCTTCTTTGGAATCTGTAACGAATTTCCTTTCCAACGGTATATAATATGTTGAGATTTGATAAAGTTGATTTCCCAGCAAAAAGTCCTGACGTCAGCGGTCACGTGACTTTTGGATGTGTCTCCCACCCTAAATTTGTTATATATATATCATGATAGACATTTGTACCAAGTTTCATGCTTTCTTCATCATTTGAACTATTGTTATTCTAACAGACCTAACTATTAGCTTACCGTTACTACATTTTCTCAATAAGAACAATTATTCGCAACTAAAAAGTTAAAACATGATCCTGCTCATTGTTTGTCTCTTGAAGATAAAATGCATGATGGCTTTAATGAAAATTTGAATGGAATCGTTTAACCCAATTTTTAACCCAAAAATAAAAAAAGCATGGGACTAATAAGCAAGGAAAATAACAACCATTATACATAATATATATATATATATATACATCAATATTTGGAAATCATTAAAAAACATTCCAAGTATAGATATAATTAAATATGCTAGAAATATAACAATGAAGCAAAAAATATTAATAACCAATTTCTTGTGAAACATATTGCAACTTTCGTCTTTTGCGCAAAGATTTTTCCTCAACATCATATTTCCTTGGTTTAATGAAACTTTGTGTGGCATTTCCTTTTGTTATCTCTACCGAGTGCACACTACCGAAAAAGTCTGTGAGTAAAACACGATCTAATGACCACGGAAACAAATCTCTTCGAACTGTTGGATGAGATCGTATTAGATTGAAATTGCTGGTGCTATCAAAAAAATCCTTTAATGTACTTTTACTGTTTGGTTTTACACCTTCTAAAAACTGCAATAAATAATATGTCCATCGATCGATAATTGGAACACCAATGTTTGGATCATCATGATGGGAATAAGAGTCTTCTCCATTTTTACTGCTGGCTGCAGCAAGGATGTTTGGCGAATAAATCATCTCGTATAACGAAGCTGCTTTACAAGTGTCAGCAAGTAAAAGTAATTGATTGTATTTACGTTTCTGATACATTTGTTGAAACACATGTGCTAATTCAATATTGGTTATTTCTGCCGCTTCTTGAAATTTAAGGAATCCTTCGCCACCATGACCAGTGAGATAAACTAAGAGGTTGCTGGTCTCATCAGACATCAGCTTTTTAGATTGTGGAACATCGGCAAAAGCGCGTCCAGTGAGAACACGAATTAAATTCTCAGCAGAAACTTCATATCCTTTGTAATCAACCTCCACATCATCACCATAAACATCAATATGTTCTTTAACATTATTGAAAACAGTTGCTGGACGAGGATTTCGTGGATTGCAAGGCATTTCATCACCTAACATCAAAATAATATGGCTGTCAGGAATTCCCAATCTCTTTATACTTCTATACACTGATAAAGTGTTGGCAACATGTCTGTAGTTGAACCAGTAACGGGATGTGCAGACTAAAACAGCCCAGTTGTTTGTGTGATTTCCTTTCAAAATAACAGATGATGAAACAATGCCAATATACACCAATATACATACCAGCAAAAAACATTTTTTAATTAGTTTCATGATTTCCTGAAAAACATCTACATTTTACATTTATATGAAGCAGTTATACTTTTAAGTATTTTTAAAAATACTGAGGAATATATAGCAATAAGATCTGAGTCCAAAATACACTCATTACATATATAACAAAGAATAAGGGTGGCTGTGCCAGCCCACCTTTATGTGATTTTATATTTGCTGCAATGTATCATTTATGATTGAAAATGGTGCCCATCACTTCGTAGAGTATAATCAAGTTAGCCCACCTTTGTGTGTTTGTAGTCAGTTAGTAATACAGTAAACAAGAAAACAAAGATTTGATATTCAAACATGACAAATAATATATAGCTATATAATAATATCCATTCTTTTTAAGAAACGTAGTTTATGAACACATCAACTTTGTAGCTAGCTAGCTAGCTATATACCATATTCTTTATACTCCAAGAAAGAAACATTTCCCGTCTCATTTCCTTCATCTTTCACTCGATAGAGTAGGAGTAATAACTAGAAAAAGTTAGCAAATTCAAAGCTTAATTTTTATCCAAAAAAATATATTGAAGTTGCAGTCCGTGAATGGTGAAGTTGCAGAAATCGGTTATAGGTGAATTGTTCGTAAACCGGTGATAGGTAAATTGTTCGTAAAGAATTGTTTGCAACAGCAAGGTTTATGTTGAAATTTCCGATAAAGGTGCATAATGCAAATTTTTCTGAATATCTACGTAGCTATAAAACACGCTCCTTTAACATTTTTGATGAAATCAATAACCAAGTTACGACGACATAAACAAATAAGCACAATGAAAAAGCGCATTATTTAATCCACTTAAGGTACTTTAAGTAACTTCGTACAAATTGTCCACCAGCCAAGTTTAGTATGAAATATTGTGTGCAATTCCACGCAAATTTCACCATCTTGAAAGTCTTGACGCCAAATTTGGACGACTCTAGTTAGTCTTTCTGCACTGTCCTTGTACTTCTTCTTTGGAGGAGGTCCTGTCTGGCCACTGACATACTGTTCAATGCGAACCTCTTTTAGGTTTTGCTCTCGCTTGATTGCAGATATGAACTTCCAAATATCTGGATGATTTGCAGATACCTGGAACATGAAGCCTCTGTGCCATCCTTCAATGCTATTATTAGTTTTGGGAAGGCCACTGAGGACACCATCATAGCAGTTCCACATTTGAATTGCAAACATTGGAGGACGGCGCCCTTGACGACGATCTGGGCGCCCAACCCAAGTGTCTTCAAAGTAGTCAATTACCGGCTGAGCTACATCTGGTAAGACATTTCCTTCAATAAGAATGTCAAAGGCCCGGCTGACTTCATCAATAGGCACAAAGGCCAGAGATGACAACATGCGCAGCCTCAGAGCAAACTCTGCACTTGTCTCGTACTGCTCCTTCAGGCCACTTGATTGCGTCTTTCTCCGAATGCACTGGCACAAATGGAAGAAACAGCCACGGTGAGTTGAAAGTGGGTACTCACTGCTTACTGCATTGACCATGGCCATCTCAAAGTCAGTCATGATTGTCTCTGGAACAGCAACAGCAGGTAACAACTCTTTGATCTTTTGCAGCAGATGAATGTATGTCCCTCTCTTTTTGTCCCCCAGCAGGGCATACACCAGAGGCACTGAAGTGTTTTTTCCTTCAGTCCGTGTATTGTGTAAAGCTGTTCAAACAGTGAAGGCACTGTCTTGAAGGTGCCATCAGCATACCAGTGCTTTGAACGGGCAAGGAACTGCAGATTTCTTTCACTGGCAAAGAGGACCATACGGTTATCTGCAGGCCCAGAATCATAGGCCAAAAATGTTACACCAGCAAACGTTTGCTTGTACTCTACTGGAAGCATAATGTCACGGAGAGAACGTGGGATTGCTGGACCTGCATTTTCCTTCAATCGCACATTGGTGACTATCTTTTTCATGCTCTGCACACTTGGCAGTTTTGCTGCCGTGGCTTGACTGAGTCCAATAGTCTCTGCTGAGACTAGGTAACTTGGGGCATCACGCCTGTCTTTTGCTGCAAAACGAATGTTTTCTATGACCTTTGCTGCTTCGACATGAGCAGCATCTCCAGCATGATTGTGCTCACCTCTGGATCGTACAATGGCTGCTCTAGCAGTTGTTACTCGTGCAGGACATTTGTTTTTAAAATGCTCACATTTCCAATACGTACTTTCTTGCCCTTAAATGCGTTAAATGCGCTATAATCTTTGTAATAAAGTTGGCCACCATACAAAAGTTTTGGCTTTTCTTTTTCGCTGCTCACAAACTGTAATTCCATTCTGAACCAGGGACTCTACACTCTGTCTGCTCGTCTACAGTTATGCTTGTCTATGTTTATGCTGAAATAAAAAACCATCAATTGCTGATAATCTACTTCCTGTTGTTCATGAATCAACAAATCGTGTCAATAAATCATATGTTCTCGTGCCCCACATCAATGAGAAATAAAGAGACAAACAAACGAGGAGATTGATAGACTTGTAGAAATAACAAATTTTAATTCTGGGTTTGTTGTGTACTGCATTGAAAAGGATGTCAGACCTACACCAGATTTGAATGATGTTTATAATGAGGTTGAATTTGTTGCAGAGAAGGAACCTCTATACCCCAAAACCCCGAAGAGTGTATTTGATAGTTCAATGTCGTTTTATTATTTTGTAAACAAACTCTCTACAAATGTTGAGGAAGAAACAAATTTAGCATATACTACACATGCAGAAGTATCACTTTCTGGAATGCAATAAGAAAAATCTGTTGACGAACAACAAGTAACTATGGAATCACTTGGCTCTGTGAAGGAAAACAATGAGTTAAAGATTTCAGGCCTAAATTCCAAGTCTTCATTGTCATATTCGTACTCGACTCCTGTTCCTCATATTTTGGAGGTTTTCTTAATTGTAAACGAGTATAACTATAACATAACTATTTCCTTCAGTGAAGTCTCCTGAATAACCTAAAATTAAACACTAAATTGAAAACCTGATTGATCTGTTATGCAAAACTACAAAAACACAACGATAAATTTCAACTAAAAAGTAAGAATTAAATACCTTTTAAGTATAAGGTAGGCACAGGACAATCAACATTGAATATCCCGCAGAAAAATGGTTCGAACAAACTTTTGTTGCTTTTGGTCGAACTTTAAGTGGTACCAATTTACGAGAACTATTCAGCACTGTAAATCCATTCAATGCCATTTGCCATTTTCGAGCATCATCTTCATTTTTTGGAGAATGTCATTTAAGGATTTCAAAACAACATTGCTAAAAAATAACAAATTATTAATATATATAGCTATATTTAATAACAACATGAGGTTTACAAACTGCGTACTATATAAATAAAGAAAATAATAATCTTAAAAACATAATTATTTGCTAAAATAAACTTAATATTTGAAATATACATTACCTTTTTTTTCTCCTGTTGTTTGAGCAACCGTAGACAGCACAATGATCGCCATTTATTTGTTCTTTTGCTCGTTTCTGTTTCTCTGTGAAACTTTTTTCATTCGTCATATCTCTATATTTTTGTACACGCTTCAAACGCAACAAATTAGACTTACCCCGTTTGAGTAACCACAATGCGTTTTTAAATTTTTGAGATCTTTCAAATTAATTGCGAAAAGGTCTATTAGTATTACCGTCAATTGCATGCGCGAAGAAATGCTTTACGAAGAATTGTGTTACGAAGAATTAATTTTACGAACAATTGTTTTACGAACAACTGTTTACGAAAAAAACGTCGGACACCGATGAGTACTACAAGCAAAACCTGTTGATTCCGTTCACAGACCATATTGTTCAGGAACAGAAGAATAAGACCCAGTAATTAACTAACTGCTGTCTGCAGCCCAGAAACCAGACCTTGTAGAGTAGGAACTCTACTAGAAGAAAATAACGACATCACGGAGGTTGTAAACATGCATACGATTTGCCGACACCTCATCATCTGTCTGCTGAACTGGATCTCTAGAAGCATAAGTTTACTAATGTGGCAGATGTACCACCACTATATGTCGCAATCAACACTATATGTCGCAAACTCAACACTATATGTCGCAAACCAACACTATATGTCGCAAACTCAACACTATATGTCGCAAACCAACACTATATGTCGCAAACCAACACTATATGTCGCAAACTCAACACTATATGTCGCAAACCAACACTATATGTCGCAAACTCAACACTATATGTCGCAATCAACACTATATGTCGCAATCAACACTATATGTTGCAACGAAAAAAAGTATCATATTTTTTCAAAAATGCCACTACATTAGAAAAAACTCAGATAATTAAGTTTAAAATAGTCTGTTTGCTTTGAAAATTGGTAGGTTTACTAATTAAATGATGCTGATTTCAGACCAAGTACCAGAATTTGGATATTTTTACCTCTAATACCTTATTTGGGCAAATTTTGGCCCAAAGTTTAAAATAGTCCGTTTGCTTAGAAAATTGACAGGTTTACTAATTAAATGATGCTGATCTCAGACCATGTGCCAGAATTTGGATATTTTTACCCCTGATACCGTAGTATTATTGGAATTTTTTGTTCATTGACCGGTGATACAATATCATAGCTGTACATACACAAAAAATTGTTTTAAATAATCTTAATTAGAACGATCTATGGACTATTTAAAGTTACGCATGCACAAGTGCTCACGCTAAGTTGTGAGATTTGTAACCAGATCATTCTGATAGATATGATCATTTTCAATCACGATTCAAAATTTGGAGTGATAATCTTCATTATTTAACGAGAGATTGCTAATATACTAGGGTTGGCAGCATTCCTTGTAATGGCAAAAAGTGTCGAGCCCTCTTATATCTCCTTAACTACTCGTCAGTCTTTTCACATTCTGCCTATAACTTAAGGACAAGGATTCATCGACAAAAAGTCCAAATTAATTTTTACATCACTGTCAGATATCGCACACGCATGCGCCGTACCATTTCGCGCATATTTCGTTAAGGCAATATGATACCTGTAGATCTTTGTGGAAAATTATACTCATATGATGGCTTTAGCTTATAGTATAATTATATTTAAAAACAGTTGGGAATTCAGGAAATTTTTTAATTTTTTTTTGGTTGCCGTAACTTTTTCCAAATCTCTTTTATCCATCCAGTTAGCCCAATTATTGGCCTATTCACATGCAAAGTTTCGTTTGATATAATTTTCGGTAGGGCTCTATATATTGAATTTACCTTTACGCATGCGCGAACCACTATATCCAAATTTTAAAGATAATTGTCATATATATATAATTAGGCAAACATTCATTTAAATATGTAACATTTTTACATTTTAGGCCCAAATTTACGAAAATTACGTCCAAAGTGTTTTTCAAATTGTGAGAAATAGTGTTGATTTTCGATTTTTTTGTGACATATAGTGTTGCGACATATAGTGTTGAGTTTGCGACTTATAGTGTTGGTTTGCGACATATAGTGTTGAGTTTGCGACATATAGTGGCGTTTGCGACATATAGTGTTGATTGCGACATATAGTGGTGGTGCAGCAGACAGACCACACTTCCTAGCACAGGCTTTTGAACATCTTTGATGAAACAATGTTTCCCAACATCTTCGTTCTACTGAAGATAGTATGTACGTTGTATATCGCTTCATTCGAGTATGAGCGATACGCCGCTTACACACATATTTCTGTGCATCAATGCGGCAGGTACTTCTATCGAATTTGACACTAATGACTGTCCATTACGATGTCATTACGAAAAGAACACCTGAAAATTGAAATTTAATTTAGTGTTATAGTAATGGAGTATGAGACACCAACCATAAATGTCTCAATCTCAGACAAAAAACATTTCCTTTCTATTTAATATTTTAGTTTTCCAGTTAGCAATGACATTAAAGATAAAAGTCTACTTATCCATGCATTCTTCATTATGTATGCAATGTTATGTATAGAAAAGAAAAATTAACTATTTTAAGGGTGCAACTTGATATATATCGAATCATGGCCTACTTAAATACATTTACAATATTTAAGTAGGCCATGATCGAATGTATATATATATATGCGAAGAAATGTTGGAATATATTGGAAGAGATTGTCGAAAAGGTCAAGCGCGCCATTTCTCAGAAGATTAATGACAAGCTTCGTCTTCCTCAATTACATATTAATCCCATTAACGAAGTTTGATTTTTTCCCCCACCATTTACAGGTACAGTTGACTCTCTTTAATTTGAATCCCAAGGGGAAAATATTTTGTTCGAATTATAGAGAGATTCGAATAGTAGAAAGTCTCTCCTATTCGAATTTTCAGGTTCAAAGGGTGAAAATTCGAATTAGAGAGAGAAATCGGAATTTTTGAAAAATTGAGAAAAATTATAAAGGTGAAAAATAAAAAAGAATGATCGAGTTTTCTTTGATAGATATTTTTTTTCCATGTCGAAAGCGTATTAGGCGGGATACCAAAGATTGTGTCACTTTTTTATTGGACGCCCCTTTCTCTAACTCCAATAAAGCTTTATACTTTGTCTCAAGCTTTTGAACTATATGGAGTCCTTTAGCCATTTTGAACGAGAAATAAGACACAGTTCATCAAACCATATAAAGTCACAAGAAAATATGATCAAACTTCATACAAAAGACGTGTATTTACAAAAAATCAAAACATTCGAACAGAAATGAATTTTGAAAAAAAACATTCGCAAGTGTTAACGGTTAGTTTACACTCCAAAAATTCGAATTATATACAGAGGATTTTGCTGAGGGGACCTGAAAAAGTTTTCGAATTATAGAGGTTTTCGAATTACAGAGATTCGAATAATAGAAAGTAAATTATAAGAGTTTCTTAAGGAAAATTGACGGTGACTTAGAATTCGTTCGAATTATAGAAAGTTCGAATAATAGAGATTCGAATTAGAGAGTCGACTGTATGTATATATAATATACATATTTCTATACATACAATCAGAAAATTAGTATCTTTAAATGGTAGAAATGCGCTAGGAAGCTCAAAGAAAGCAATACGATTTTACATAGAGCATATATATAAATCATGTTGGTTGTTTGTTTTGAAAATTTGAAAGTTAGACAAATAGATGTAAATTAGAGAACGTGAAAAATTGACAAAAGACAAAAACATTCACGAACTATTATAAAAACTATATAATAATTTTAAAAAGTTACTATAATTGAAAATTTACGAATTTACGTAAATACACATCCGTAACATTTCTATTTTATGCATATATGAGTTATAAGAAGGAATTTCTGAAGGACTTTGATTACAGAAGGTAATTCTGGATTTTAACAGGCACAGTATGAAATGGTTAAATTTGAAAGAAAGGGGCTTTTGATTAATTAGGAGTTCTATTCCGAATTAAACACCTTTTTTAACCCTAAATTTTGAAGAGGTTTAAGGAGGGAGCGTTCTTTTCATTGGCAACCACAGTCTTGAAGCACGGTACAAAATGGGTAATTGACCCAGACAATTCCAGTTTTTCAATGTGGACATTTATAGTTCAACGGTCTTATATAGTATCTATTTTTGTTAAAATAGAAGTTATCATAGAATATTGATGGTGAATACTCGTGATGCATTTTGAACAGGAACATCAACGAATTGAAAAATGTTGAGAATGCTTAAAGATGTGAGTAACGGTTTGACATGAGTGGATCTATCCTTGAAAAGTATTAATCGTGGAGAATGTTTTTGAATATTCTTATAAGTTTTGATATACTACTAAATACTAAGTACTGCCTAATGCCCAGGGTTGCAAATTGCTAGTGTGAAAAGCAGCACATAGTTCGCTATTCGCTATTGCTGCAGAAAGTAGGGAATCGCTATTTCCGCTCATCGGCCATGAAAGTAGGGAATAGAGATTTGAAATCGCTACTTGAATTATCAATTATACATGATTAGTGAGACTTGTTTTGAGCATCCACAGTCTCCAGAAGCTTTTGATTGAAAGTCGCCAGTGATCACGATATTTGCTGTGGTACGCATAGCATCAAAACAATTCTTGTGGATTGATTAGTTGTATTTTTACGTTTCACAGGTACAGTTCATAAGAAGACCTGTTTATTTCAGTCGAAGGACTGATACCAATATTCGAATTATAAAGCGTAATAAATATGTATACTATGAGAGATTATTTGTGAAACCGTCCTATTTTTATATGGAATCACCCTTAAAGCATGTAACAAGTAGCCGGGAGGTAAAATAGGAAAGTAAATATGAGCGAGCTTTTGATATTTATGCATAATGACTTTGATTTGACAAAATCAAACAAAAAATCACGGTCACGGTTATTGGAACAATATTTAATGATCACAAGGAAGAACTTAGGTAGATGTTTATAAAACAAGAAAAGTCGCTAATGGAAATTATAAGTGGAAACACTAAAATTCAAAACGAACGTTTTGACAAAGTTACAAATGAAATTCAGGAGTTAAGGAGTACACTCAAGAGCATTTCTCTGGTAAATGAAGGACTAAAAGAAAGTCTACAGATGACCCAACGGCGCTAGCTCCTTTTCTGCTTCCCTAGCATCCTTTTTTTGAGAATATTTTTTTCACAAAATCAAACCACATTTCTTTCTTCAATTGTGGGCTACGCTTGTTCGAAGATACGAATACCCGTTAATGCTAACAAGCTTTTAGAAAGCTTCGTATGATATATTAAAGTTCGGTTGGCTCGTCCAAACTATCAGATTTTTCTTTCTTTGAAAGTATGACTTGAGAACCAACAGGATTTCGTTGTAGTATATGCAGCGACTTTACAAATGCACAAGACAACGGATCGTGGAATGACATGATTGTTGAAAACAAACAACGCGAAAAATTTCATGATTAAATCAAATTCAGTTATTAATATTAAATTTCTTTAAATTAAATTTAAATTAAATTTGTTTTTATTGCGTACAACCTTCATCTATTCCATCGTTCCTTGTCCGCCAAGCCGTCAATAAAATTTGATTCGAATTGGCGACCGCCAAGAAGTATCAAACACGAAAAAGATCCACTTTATACTTGAGTAAACATGGTTGTATCATACGCAATTTATTGGATTTGGAGTGGATTTTAGCCAATCTAGAAGGTTGAAATTTCAAAGATTTTCTCACCCGTCGGCCCCAACAACGGCGCTTCCTCAGTCACTAAATACGAAAAAGCTCCATAATGTTACAATCTTGCCTCTCCAACTGAAAACGTGTGGCTACGCCTCTAGATAGGGAGTAAAACGAGTAAAACAATAACAAATAAATCACATTGGAATCGACAATATATTTGTAACGACAATATGTAACTTTATATAGGGAACTGTTATGGGAAACGGCATCAAAAAAGATTTGATCGTTTTCGTAGTGTTGGATATAAGAATAGTAGAGTTTCACAATCACATTTTCACGATATATTTTTATTAGCTTCTGTGCACGAAACCGTTTTCTAGGAACGCCCGATAACATTTCAAGTGAATTTACATATGTCACGTGGCCGCCTAAAGGCAGCTGTAGCAAAATACCGTATTGTTAAGAGCGTTCCGAGACAAACCACTTGATTATACCGACGATATTCGAAAAGAAGTAGATTCTGGTAATATGGTAGGGGCAGTATTTATAGATTTTTCGAAGGCATTCGATACTATAAGCCACAGCATTCTCCTGAACAAACTACCTTCGTATGGTATCAGAGATAACGAGTTAAAATGGTTTACGGATTATTTATTCCAGCGTAGCCAGCGAGTAGATTTGCAAAGCACGCATTCAGACGAGACTCCAATATACAGTGGTGTGCCGCAAGCTTGTTTATCGACGATCTACCTAACCATCTTCTCCATTCGAAAATCGTCAAGTATGCGGACGATACTGTCATCTACTTCCCCAACAACGATGTCACTATTATTGAAAACTTGTTAATCGAGTATCTTACGAGTCTTTCAGAATACTTTGATGAAAATGAACTCATTGTTAATTTGAAGAAGAGCAAAACGGAGTCAATGTTGTTTGGTACGCCAAGAAGAACTGCAAACAAAACGCTCGCAGTTACGTACCGCAGTACAATTGTAAACTTTGTATTAAACTATAGATATCTTGGTAACGTGCTTGACAGTCACCTAACGTTCCAATTAAACTTTGACTCACATTACAAGAAAGCCAGCGGGAGGATCTGGTTGTTGAGTAAAATGAGATCTAGCCTAACAACTAATGCTGCGAAAAAAGTCTACGAAATGATGATCATGTCGCTGTTGACATACAGTGGAACAGCCAGCCTATCTTACACGAAGCAACAGTTAGACAAAATGAAATCAATTGAGCGACGTGCTCAAGAAATTATTTCGAAAACTGTTCCTATCAAATCTATACACGCACAAATAAAGAAGCAAGCTTGTATAGTAGTACAAAACTGTATAGAGGGTAACGTATGTAGCAACTTTAAAAGTTATTTCGAGCTACATCAACATAAGCAACGTACAAGAAATAATAAGTACTCAATAAAACTACCAAAAGTTAAGTTGGTGTTTGCACAGAAATCCTTTTATTTTTCAGGAGCAAAACTGTATAATGATCTTCCTCTAACAATCAGAAAACTGCAGACTTTCATAACTTATAGGCATTAGTTATTTCAATGTTGGATTTTTATTTTTATTTTAATTACATTATTATTATTTTTTATTTTACATATTCTGTTCGATTTATTACTTAATATAGTTCACTAATTTAAATTTTAACTACTTTGTAAATTTTATAACAGGACAAACGTTGATAGCAGTGCTTACTTATTTTGCACTGAAGTTTTTATATCCTGTATAAATATTCTGAAATAAATAAATAAAAAATATAAAATAAATTGATTCGTGACTAGATTTCGTGAATTATACGGAACCTAAAAAAAATTTCTTTCTCCTTACTGAGATCTACACATCTATGTCTGAGAGGCCGTCGCTCATTAAATCTCGTCGCTCATTAAATCTCGATCTCGAGGGTTTAACTGGACATTAAAAACACTACAAGAAGCCTATGTGAGCTGGGGATCAACGGATAAGTGTGTTTGAATTCTGCGAAAATCCTTTTAAAAGAACACTTTTTATTTGGTTAGGTTGTTTTGTAAACGTTTGGATTAAAAATGTTGTTTTTGTTTGTTTAAAAAAAAAATAACACAGAAGAAGAAATTGAGATAAGTTCGGTTGATACAGTTTTCAAAGTAAAACCAACAAAACAAATTTCACTTATATACATCATATTTTGATGGAAAAAATATAGTCTACACCTCCAAAAATACAAAAACACTTTTATCAGTGCAGCCAAGATTAGTTCCTCGAGATGCAGTAAAAAGCAACTGGATGGAGAAAACCTTTGCAGTTTATGATGCCCGTGATTGGTTATAGTTTGATACCGATGGCAAATATGTAATAACTAGCAATGAACCGTCCTACGGACATTATAACATATAATATGATAATTGAGGAATTCTGTATGTATGTATGTTATCAATCTATGCCAATCTCCTCCCAAAAAAGTCTATATATGGGTAGTCATGTACATATAGATAAATTAATTATACATTTAAATTGAGAAAGAATTTGTTTGGGAAACAAAGTTAGCCATAAAATATTTAATTATTATAAATTTTAAACCTACACATCAATAAGTGACATCACATCCAATTAATTTATTAAAATAAAACCTTGTTGAAAAAAAAATTTCTTTAGCTAACCATCCCAGGGGCATCACAATCATACCCTGAAAATTTGGTTCCAGTCATTTGGGCGTGATTGGCGGACAACAAACAAACAAACATACTTAGGTTTTTCCTCCATTATAGTAGGATGTATGTACTAAAATCTTCATTGCAAGGTAAATATAGTTGTTATTTTATAGTTATTATTTTTGGAAACATTATATGTGTGGTGTCTGAATTGGATATAGTGTATACACAGCTTTACAGACATAGTTTAGAGGAAATAACTTTGCATAATTAGAAAACAGTAACGATTATATGTATGTAGAATACGAAGACATCGATTTGTTAAAGTCATCATCCCTATATTTATATGGACGTCTTTCTATATTTGTTACGTTTGTACAAAATTCCAAAGTTTGATTACAACAATGGAGCATTTCAATGATATTTGGATTAGTTGGATCTATGATTTAGCGACCTTCAAATGTGAACAACCATGCTACAAGTAAACAACACAAACGCGTATACCATTTATATTTATGGGCGAGTAAACATACTCTGCAAAAATGTGATTCAGATCCAAACATCTATCTCCACTCTACTTAACGAAATGCCTAAAAGAATATAATCAAAAGTTTGAGTTTACATCCTTAGTAGTACCCGAAGTTTACTCAAGATGGACTTTCAAAACAAAATGTTCCACAACTTTCAGACAAAGGATGTTTTATTGAAAATTGAAACTAAAGCTTTATTCTTGTAAAGACTCTTTTTTTCTTATTGTTTTCCCTAACAGGAAAAAAGTAGTAGAGGAGGTGTATTTTCTCTAGAGCATATTTATGCCGCAAAATAAAACTGCAATCTTAAATATTTTCCACAAACCTTCACTGTTTACAGTTTATTGCCTTAAAAAAATATTCTGTTAGTTTAAAGCAAGTTTTCGGTCCCAAAAATGCATAATAGAACTTTTGTCTTGTTTCTAATTGTATATAGAGACTAGATGTCAATTCTTCGCAGGTGTATGTTGTTTAAGCAGTATATATATATATATATATATATATATATATATATATATATATATATATATATATATATATATATATATATATATATGATTCCACTTGTTTCCCATTTGTTTCACGTTTTAGTATTCCCACATTTTATTTACTTGGAAATCTACATTTTAATAGTTCTCATCCCTTTGTTGTCTCCCAAATTTACATCTTTTCCTGTAACTTTAACAGAACAAGCAGTCATGACAATCAAAGAAAAATTTCTTGCTTTTACTGAAACACTACCAATCAATCCTTTGATAGGAAGTGAGTGAAAAATATTGTTATTTTTTTTTTTTTTGGCACGTCACTAATTTGAAAAATACTTATCTTATATATTTAGAAGACATTCTCAGTATCCTGGGCACCACCGCTTCTGCTAGTATTTAATAAGTGGCTTATTGATTTGTTTTCTTATAGGTTCACCAAGACGCTTTTAACAAAAGAAAGCTTAAATGCCCGGAAGATAATCTAAACAATGCTCTGCTCGGTATGTGTTCTAATAACATTTATAGGAGATAAAGCGTTCTCTTTCTTATACGTAAAAGTTCTACATAAATGCTGCTACATCACATTATTTAGTATGGTTGTGATTTTTTATCTTTTTCAATTCTATACCGTATTTGCAGAATCAACATCTGATTTCGATGAGTTGCTAAAACAGGACCCCAGTTTATTTCCGGGTCATATGCAACCGTTAGGCTCGAAGCAGCCAAGAACTGAAATCGAAGTCTTGTATGACTACCCAACTCCCAAAGGTAGATAGCTACAAACATTTTGTAGAAATATTTATCTTGTCTGAATTTTAGATTTTTTCCAAAATTATATCAAAGATGGAAGACCTTTTTTGTTAAAAAGGGGTGCTGTTAATCAGCCCGCATTCAAATTATGGAATGATGAGTACTTGAAAAGTTTTCCAGCTGCTAATATAGAGCAAGTTGAATGTGAACCAAACTTAAAGGAGATACGTGAAGCTAGACCTTTTGAAACATCAATGAAGGATTTTGTTGAAAGATATCACAATGAAAAGATTTACATGGTGAATAAAGTGCCAACATACTTACAGTAAGTCATAATACCAATATATTTGCAGTAAATGATGTGTTTATATAACAATAAAATACAATTGTTGTGTTGGTGAATGCAACATTTCACAAAGTTTTTTTGCAATGTGTGTGAGAAAGATATCATGTTGTTTTGCTTTGTGTTTATGCCTCATCTCGGCTTCAGCAGTTAATTTTCTATAACTTTTCTCGTCCGCCCATCTCTAACGTAATCACGTTTTGAAATATAAACAGGCTTTTGGCGTGCGTCATCGTTCGGTTTTTGAAGGATAGCATAATAAAATTTGGTCAGATGATATTCTCGATCAAATAAATATTATGCATTACACCATCTTTTTAAATTTCAAACGAAAATCGTGACCTCAAATTTTTGCGACCTAAAAAAACAATTTCCTAATCAAGTTGAAAATGGCTATTTTTATCCTGACTTTCATTGTAGCAAGTAGCAATAGTGGTCTCAGTGTTGCTGAGAGAAGGTGGGACCATAATATATAACATCAAAATTCTGTGCGGGTCTAGTGAAAAAATAGACCCAATTAAACATATAACCCTCTCTGCGCTTAAGTGGCTTTCGAAGCCTTGCTTTGGGTGACTATTATAAAAAACCCAAGCATCTAATCATCAATTAGTCAAATTTGCATATAACACAAACAGAACAAAGAAAACCTAGCCATATTGAATAATGATGTCTTGTTACTGTCTAATACACGAAGTGATTTAGGAAGACCACTAAGTATACTTCAGTTGCGCTCCAGTGAATGTGCCCAATGATTGTTTCGCGTTTATAATAGGTGCATTTTTTTGTTTACAATATTTCAAAAAGATATTTGTTAATTAATTTTCCAGGAAAGATGTCTTGATGCCACCACCTCTGCGATGTAACAATACAAGGAAACTAATGCTTGATCATGTAAATGAAGCGATTTGATAATGTTAATGTCTTGGATAATGATAATTGGTTTACAGGTTACATGGATGAGCACTGGTGGAACAAAATCAGTTTTACATAATGACGATTTAGACAACATAAACTGTTTGTTCCGTGGAAGTAAAGAATTGCTGTTCATTAATCCAACAAAGTATGGGAAAAAGGTTGGTTGCGTACTTTTCAAAAAGTTCTAATAAAGTTTTCTCAATTCTTTAAATTTATATTTAATAAATATTTGATTTGAAAAACAATTTATATTTTATTTGTATTTTAATGCATATAAACATGATATTATACTATAAAATTATAAAGTTATCAGAATTACTGACATTCAACAAGTTGATTTCTCCTAAGAATTCATCATCATTAAAATTCTGAGATTAAGGCAAAGAGCACCTCTGTGCAAAAAGGAGGGTTGGTTGATCGATGTTGACAGTAATTAGAAGGACCCTACTATTCTTTACCTATTTTGAATTGAAAAAAAATTATCGAGATCCAAAAGATACGGTTTAAGTGTTATTCAACTATTATGAGTTTTGATGATGTAAGGGATCATTTGGTTGGAAGGGTGTGGCCAGGTGGTAAGTCAATAAAATTTGAACAAATTTTGTCCGCCATTAAATTTTGTGTGTGACGCATCGGCTTATTTTGTGCAATTGTGATTGAAAAATGAATTCTTAGGTTCCTATTGATCGTGGTGGATATTCTTCTCTGGATGTTGACAAGTTAGTGAAGTTTATCTTTACATTATAGTTCTTATTGGTGTATTATACTTTTACATAATTAGTACTGATCTAAAATATACGTCTTGTTTCCTAACTATATTTTTGTAAGTAATGTGCAGATGTTAAAAAAATTATTAAAATGTGTTGTATTTCAGGGTGAACTTTACAAAGTACCCTGCCCTTCGTGAAGTAGAGTACATCCATTGCGCAATGGAAGAAGGAGATTGTCTGTTCATCCCTTATCGATGGTACAAACATTATTGGAGAACTCTTGAGAACGGAATAAGAATTGTGAAGAAGAATAAGAAAAGTTTTTTAAAACAAACTACAAATTTAAATTTGTTTGTACTTCAAATTCATTCTAAATCTCAACATTAATAAATAAAATCATAACAATTGTCTAGTATTTGATTTTGTTGCCGATGAATAACTTTGTCTCAAAATATATTTATTTCCCTTAAATGAATGGATGCAAAAGAAAACATTCTATGAACTGTCGCTAAAACTAAAGTACTAAATATGCCAGGCAAGGCTTACTCAGATGTCAAGATTTGTGAGAAAAAATAAAACATTCTTTTTAAAAACATTAACAGCGTGGATTTTCAGCAAACTTTTTTTTCAGGTATCATCAAGTGAACTCCATCGCAAACAAAGACATGCAGAATATTGCTGTGAACATTTGGTTTAACCATGATCCTTTGCATGTGCCAGAAGATTGTGAGGTACCACAGGACAAAATCTCAATAGATCACTGGACCTTTATTGGATTGGATGAATATTATTCAGCTGAGACCAATTCTGATGCAAATGATCCGTTCCCTTTAATGTGAGTGCTTTATTATCTTATTTTACAAAGTAAGAACTGATTTCATTTGGAACTCATAAACCTCCTGGGTTTCACTGCAGTTAATCTTAGCACATTCTGGAGCTGTAGATTTATCCATTTTAGTTAGTGCTGGAGTTTCTTCTATAACATATCTTATAGCTCCTTGATGAAGTCTCTATTAAAAAGGACCAAGCATTCAAGACTGAACTTGCAAACGCTGATCAAGTTGTTGCATACGGTTAGATATAATAAGTTGTTGTTGTTGCGTACTTAGGAAAATTTTATAATTTTTGCATTCTGGTATATTTAGCAGGCTGGTTTAACGCACAAATAGAAACCATTTTATATTTCAATGTTTGCAATTCAACCACTGGTTGCACGCATGCGCATGACCAGCATATTGTTTCCAGGTCCCTCGAATCTTCTCCGAATACGACATAACTTTCATGGTATTGCCGGGAAATTTTGTATCTAAATCAAAGGAGGTGATTGATTTCTATTTTATTTCCTCATGGAAAATTGTGATTATTAAGAAAATATAAAGTTCACTGATATTCCATCATAATATTTAAGCGTATCAACCATTGTGTAGAATACTTTCTACTAGGATGTTGAATTAATTTTGAAGGAACTTTACAGATTCTTGTTCGTTTTTATCGTTTACTTTGATGCTGCGATTACAGATGTTTATCAAGCTTAATGTTGTGGAAGATAAATACGTGGACGAGAAGGATTTTCAACAATTGACTGATGGACATATGTCTGAGGTATTTTCACTCGCAATCCATATAGGATATTGATTTCTTGGTTTTTTTATTTCTGCTTTTGTTATATTTTTCGTTTTTTTCTTTGAAGAGTGTCGAGCGATGGTTGGAAAATCATTTTGATGAGATGTCTGCATTGGTTAACGAAATGTTCTCTGTGGAGGATGGTGAGGATAAATTTTCTTAAAAAAATCTTTTCACTGTTAGAGGCAGATGGATATGTCTACATACGTAGTTCTAGTTCTCGTTACTTTATGCTGAGCTATTGTTTTAGCTGGAAGAAAATTTTGCTTTTTTAACTTTTTTTTTTTTTAAGAGCCACTGAAAACACTCGAAAGCGACACCGCGGACGAAAAGGAATTGGTTGAAGAATTGAAAAAAATACAGACAGAAGAAAATCCTGCTAAGACTGAACTTTGAACTGTATTTTTGAATTTCCGTAAATATGAAATTTTGTTAAACAACTCACTTTTTCCTATTATATATTTAGGATTGTGTATGACTCATGAACAAACATGAGAGTTTTCCCAACGTAAATGTATATTTTTATGTTTGCTTTAACAGCGAGATCTTTGCAATACACTCTTTTACAACGTCTTACATTTAACTCCTTTGTTCGCTCTTCCAAGTAAACTGGAACGGAAAGTTAACTTAGGGGTAACCGGGGAAATATTTCGACAAAATAGAATCATTTGTTGCGTTCATATGGTAAAATATTTCCTCGGCTATCGGACGAAATATCACGTGGTAGTTTTTGCGAGAAATTTAAAAACAATTCAGTTGCAAATATTGGACCGAAACAACGATAACTTTTCTGCTCATGGTGACTACTATATATTTTTGCCATTGCAAGGCAAATACTTTTGTATTGCATCGCCTTGTCGCCACAAAAATCTAACCCCTTGTCTTGTATAGCATTTCCGACTTGTAGGCAGACAACGATTTTATCAGGTTTTCAACCATATCTACTTCCCATTTAAATTTTTTTTGTATTGTTTAGAGCCACAACAGTTGCGAAACCAACATCAGCCATTTTGATTTATGTTAATGTTTTTAAATATTTGCTTACTCCGCATAAAAATTTCCCTGCTTACATAGATCTCTCCTGTCAATACACGCGTTTACGCAACAATCATAATGAGAATTGCTCGAAATTTTGGTCCCAAATTGAGCTGAAAACAATAGATTTTGCATAAAAACACCGGAACTGAGACTGTAAACGCGTGTATAGGTGAGATCTCGGTAGGCGGGAGAATTTTTCTTCTCATATGAACGCAACGAAATTTTAACAGTAAGATCTCACCTTAAAGACAGCGGGAAAATTTCCCCGGTTACCGAGGAAATTTTTATCCATATGAACAGTCCCTAAATGAAAGAAACTTTTTATTGAAATACTGTCATTGGCAAAAACTTTACAGAATGAAATCTCTTAAAAGTTTTGAACTATTAACAAACCGTCCAAATATATTAATAAAATAGCCGCGCACGCGCACTATGCACTCATTACTTCTAAGATAAAGAATGTGTCAGCCCGTCATATATGATGCATCTACTCCTTGCGTTGGATACCAGATATTGAAAATTGCACGCACCACTTCCACAATAGAGTATATTCATGTCAGGCCACCTTTATGTGTTTCTAATAGTAACAGAATTTACAAGAGAACAAAACGTTTTTTCTTTTCAAAAGCTCTCTCTTGTCCGCCATTATGGAACGAGTGACGTCCTTTTCTAAAGAAGTTTCGCCGCTAGCAGCCTCTATTGTATGTTTTTTAAAGATTATATTATACTTTAGTTATCCTTTCGATTACGCGCATGCGTAAAATAGCAGCTAAACGGTAACTGGATTTGTGTCCAATGTTATTTTAGTTAGTGTTTTAAAATCTAATGTATTTTTCTCTAGAAATCCCACTTCCATCAATACTTAGCTCTGGTATTAGCTGAAGGCGAAGTTTTTCAAGATTTGTTGAATGAAATAAAATACGTTTAGATTGGTTAACATTCCAAGAGAATTTATTACATTTAAACCATTCGTTTATGAGAGACAATT
The DNA here is from genome assembly GCA_963930725.1 of Candelabrum cocksii. Taxonomy (NCBI): domain Eukaryota; kingdom Metazoa; phylum Cnidaria; class Hydrozoa; order Anthoathecata; family Candelabridae; genus Candelabrum; species Candelabrum cocksii. The sequence goes on from OZ005665.1 coordinate 4,950,292, forward strand.
CGCGGTTTTTTGTAGAAACAATCTCGTTAATATTATCACCTGACAGAAAGAGGTAAGTGTCATCAGCAAATAAAATTGTAAATGTATTTTTAGAACATTAACAATATCATTAATATAAATGTTTTCAAGTGTGAACGTGGAATTATGAACAATATAACGTTGCTAATGCAATATTGAAAGTTATTTATAATTACTGTTTCGTTCATTCAATGTAGCTATTTGGCTTTTTCATCTAGAATAATTGTCTTTTCATAAAAAAATGATGCAAAACTCGTATTTCGCGCCTACACCTTTAATACGTTGTTGTATACCACGCGCAAAGAAATACACGGAAGAATGATTCATAGGATTTGAGAACGGGGAATGTCGTAGTGTGATTCGCTAGATTTTTTTGTCTATGCAATATCCTACCGATATGGTGTTCTTTCCACGAGAAAAACCTTTAAAAATTGGAAAATATCAATTATTTAAAATCTTTATGTTTATGCGCGTATCTTAAATATCCGTTCTGTAAAAAGACATTTTGGTATTATGCAGAATCAGTATTGCGTCTTCTAGTAGTCCGCGCTTCTATTCATTTCATTATTATAGTTTCCAATGATAAGACTCGGTTCTTCTATGGGTTCCGTACCTTTTCTTAAATTTAAAACGTTTATATATATAAACAAATTTGTATTTTTATGTAACGAAATAATGATAATGATTGCAGATCACTTACATTTAAATGTTGTTGGTTCATCGGACCAAAAAACTTGAATTAAGACTGCAAACAGGACTCGCACCTGAACCATTGCTGGTCTTGTATTGTGCATAGACTGACTTTCTAAAAACTACACCAAAATATCAAATGCTCTGATATACTATCAGAAAGTTGATTTCAGTTGAGAGAACTTAACAGACCTAGCTCGAAAAATGACCCATGGACATCTTTCGCTCTTATTTATTTGTTTTTCATATTTATTTGGTCGAAACAGACTGAAAAAAATCTAAAGTTTAATATTGTTTCATAACAAAAAAATAATTTCAATTTTAAAATATTGACTTCCTTTATCTGCAAAGACTGGTGCCATTCATTTCGATCGATGTTGTCTTTTCTACAATAGGAAACACGCGTGTTTCCTTGCGGGCAATTACTTGACATCAGCCAATATCATGCTGATCTTAAATCGTCACCCAGAGATTGCCTAAATTACATTTTTCGGACAAAAGAATCCTGTTAAAGTGTTTTCTTTTCACACAAATCGTAGAAATTCGTTATTAATGACGTATAGAAACTGAGAATTCAACGAGTTTACAATTGTTTGTTTTTCTGTCTGCTTTCTGACACGTCTGATGACATACTTCAGATTACAAGGATGTTCTTTATCAACTTGTCAACCAATTATTACAATAATTTGATTCTATATTAACCCGTTTACACGTTGTTTTTTTTTATAAGAGACTAAGCTTTTGGGTCTCTAGGCAGTTTCTTACAGATTTACCTTAAATTTACTAGAAAAGTTTCTTAAGGGTTTCTTATTATATCAGAATTTTTACCTTATTGAGAAATGTGACAGAAAACAAACTTTATGATTTTTGCTTATCTTTTAGTTTTATAGCGCTTTTTCTTTTCGTTTGCTTTAATAAAAAGACAAATGTTCCACAATATTCTTAACAATGAAGGAAAAAATATAGCTCACAAAATTTCTCAGTTTCTTAGAATAGAGTGAGCTTAGTACTGTAAGTATTTTCTTAGGTTTCCGAGCTCAAGTGACTAGAGTTTCTTATAAACCGGTTTCTTATAAAAATCCGTGTATTATAACTTTAGTTCGATTTTTTTCCAAACCTGAACATCTTTGCATTGGAAAATATTGCTATACGAAATCCCTTATAATAAAAACTGTTTAAAATATCCTTAATTTTAACGGTGGTGAAAGAATTGACTTGCGATATCAATGATATATTGGACGGTAACATTATTGTTGACAAGAAATTGATTTATGTACTTTCTAGCCTTCCTTTCCTGCCGCTTTGGATATTATTTTATACGATATTCGTGCAAATCTGCGTGAGTTAATTATTACACGATCATAATAGCGATGAACGCTCCATTGATTGGTCCAGACAGGTCAGCCAACACGTTTGTTACAAGAGAAAGCAAAAGTAAATAAATACGCGGAAGAAACTCCAGAACATGCCATATAATAGGTAAAAGAGAGTTGTTTGTATATATTTATGTATTAACTATCGCTCTGACTTAACAACCAGATTTGGAAAAGAATATAATATTGATGTACTCTTTATATAATGTCGTATATATTTATAGTACAAAATAATAATTGAATGCTATGTTTTTTACACGATAGATACCTATCTACATATGTCTTTAATTAACTAGGTAGCTTATCTTATTTTCAGACTAGCTATACAGACCCGCACTCATCATTTCTTAAATAAGAGAGAATAACCGTGTCGACTTACGGCGCTTTTTCTTTTAACAGGACTCTCGTGCAGCAAAAACAATAGGGAGTGATATATACTTTCAGGAAGTAGGAAAAACTTACTTGCTTTTGTGTGTTTGTATATTATGTGAGTGTGTCTTGTGACCTAAATTATTTTATTTTTAGGTAAATATTACTGCATCACATTAACTAGATATGAACGTGGTATTTTGCCTTTTCTTTTTCTACACCGTATTTGCAGAATCAACATCTGATTTCGATGAGTTACTTAAACAGGATCCCAGTTTATTTCCGGGTCATATGCAACCATTAGGTTCGAAACAGCCAAGAACTGAAATCGAAGTCTTATATGACTACCCAACTCCCAAAGGTAGATAGCTACAAACATCTTGTAGAAATATTTAACTTTTCTGAATTTTAGATTTTTTCCAAAATTACATCAAGGATGGAAGACCTTTTTTGTTAAAAAGGGGTGCTGTTAATCAGCCTGCATTCAAATTATGGAATGATGAGTACTTGAAAAGTTCTCCAGCTGCTAATATAGAGCAAGTTCAATGTGAACCAAACTTAAAGGAGATACGTGAAGCTAGACCTTTTGAAACATCAATGAAGGATTTTGTTGAAAGATATCACAATGAAAAGATTTACATGGTGAATAAAGTGCCAAAATTCTTACAGTAAGTCATAGCATATTAACTTTGATTAGAAAATCCCAATTGCCAATGTTTTGTTAGTGTTCTATACTTTAACTCTGATGTGTATGATGATGTATTGCCATATCATCCATATTGTTTTGGCTAAACCACAGTATATATCTCGTAGCTATTTAATAATTGAGCAGAGATAATGGTGCGTCAATACTCAATAGGAACATTTGTTAATAATGTTAGAAGATGTGTGCAACTGTATTTTAAAATATACCAGAAAAAGATTTTCTTTGTGATGAGCATTTTGAAGAAAGATGTTTCAACATATCCCACAATATTAGACATAGTTTGTGTCTACCAGAAAAATATAACTCTTGTAGAAAGTTTTTGCCAGGATCAATGTAAAGCTATCAGGCTTGCCTTATAAGGCCAAGGTGCAATGTATTTAGGACGCGTCTTACACAATAAAAATAGCAGTGTTTGTAACTCAAACAAACTTGACATACGTTGCAAACGGCACTGCAGATGACCAAAAATATAGCTACTAAAGCTTGCAAACCCACCACAAGTACACGTTAAAAAATATACATAGTGCACAAACACAAAAACACATTGTTAAATTACATTGTTACGAGTTACGCTGTAACGTTGAACAATGCATATCCATATAAAAGCTAACCATTGGAATAATATCACTTACTGTTAGGATATATAAGAAAGCACAGGAATATAATTTTCAAGCTTGTTGAATTTCAGTTTTTGTTTTATTCGAAAGTTGCACGGTTTACATTGACCATTCATTGAGTACTCTTCGAAAGTGAGGTGTTTTTTTAACAAAATAATGTATCCATATATGAGATGACATGGCAATGCAATTTCAACACAAGCAACTACTAACTTCTACAACTCTTGTTCAACTTCAACTGTCAAGATATCCTTCTAATATATCCACATCTTCCGTCTTTCATTTTTTATTGGTTCAAATTGATTTGGTGTTACAGACATATTCTGACGAAAACAACAAAAATGTTTCTTTATTAGAAATCACTATTTTATTAGAATACCTTGAAATGATCATTATCAAAAAGGAAGAATCACAATCTGGTAGAATTTTACAATATATTTTACTCAATGTATAATCATTTTCCAGGAAAGATGTCTTGATGCCACCACCTCTGCGATGTAACAATACAAGGAAACTAATGCTTGATCATGTAAATGAAGCGATTTGATAATGTTAATGTCTTGGATAATGATAATTGGTTTACAGGTCACATGGATGAGCACTGGTGGAACAAAATCAGTTTTACATAATGACGATTTAGACAACATAAACTGTTTGTTCCGTGGAAGTAAAGAATTGCTGTTCATAAATCCAACAAAGTATGGGAAAAAGGTTGGTTGCATATTTTTCAAAAAGTTCTAATAAATTCGTTGGAAGTTTTCTTAACTTCTTAATGAATTTACATTAGAAATTTGTGATTTCTCATGTGCATGGCCATCAATGATGTTTTTTCATATTTTGTATTTTATTTGTATTTTAGTATTTAGATGATCATATTATATTATTATAATAATAATAATAATAATATTTATATATATATTTCATGAAGTTTATTTGAAGACTTGTTTCGTTTATTATAATCACAAATTTATTCTGCAGGTTCCCATTGATCGGCCGGGTGGCGGATATTCTTCTTTAGATGTTGACAAGTTAGTGAAGTTTATTTTTACACTAGCTATATAACTGTGTGTCGCATGCACTCATCACCTAACCAAAAAAAACTTTGAAAGCCTAATTGCCTTTATATAACTATCTTCAATGAACTTAAAAATTTCACGCATTTTTAAGCAGTGCATTGTAAGTTGCGCAATCCGGTTACGTTTTTGTGTGTTGAAAATACAGATCCTTTTTATAAACATGTCATGTATAATTTAAAGATGGATTCATTTGCGTCAGACGTTGTTTTGCGTTTTGTTGTGTTTTATAGTAAGAATAGTCATGGTACGACTGTAGCGTGTAAGAATTGAACTCTGTATTATTATATAGATTATAGTTCTCATTGATATGTTATATTTTTACATAGTGAGTTGTACTTTCTGTGTCTAGTTTTCTATTTCAAAAAAATTGAAATTGTTTCAGGGTGAATTTTACAAAGTACCCTGCCCTTCGTGAAGTAGAGTACATCCATTGCGCAATGGAAGAAGGAGATTGTCTGTTCATCCCTTATCGATGGTATTTATAACTACCGCAGTCTTTAGTAACTAATTAATTTAACTAAACAGCGAGAGAGAATTTTTTATTTTATTTTCATCAAATTGAAGGCTAGGAATTCTGGGATCTGCTGTTAAAACTTGAAAGGACTTTAATGTATTAAAATATTTTTTAAAAACATTAACAGCGTGAATTTAGAGCGACCTTTTTTTCCAGGTATCATCAAGTGAATTCCATTGGAAACAAAGACATGCAGAATATTGCTGTGAACATTTGGTTTAACCATGATTCTTTGCATGTGCCAGAAGATTGTGAGGTACCACAGGACAAAATCTCAATAGATCACTGGACCTTCATTGGAATGGATGAATATTATTCAGCTGAGACCAATTCTGATGCAAATGATCCGTTCCCTTTAATGTAAGTGCCTTTACAATGCACTGTTTGAAATGCAAGATTTGTATAAAATTACGTCACAATGTAAATTTTAAAGGAACTTACAAAAGATTTTTTTCAAAAGATAACTTAAATATATTGTTGAATTCTCAGAAGATCAATTTTAGCTATGAATTAGGAATAAATTAATAAATGCAGCTGATAAAAAAATACCACACTTTATCAAAAAAGGAACCAAAGAGATGTTTAAAAGTTATATATTTTTTTATTTTTTCTTACCTTTTGATAAAATATCTTATAGCTCCTTGATGAAGTTTCTCTTAAAAAAGACCAAGCACTCGAGACTGAACTTCCGAACGCTGATCGAGTTATTGCACAAGGTTTGCTTTATTAGGTTGATATTTAACATAATGCAAAATATTAAATAATTGCTTCAATGGGGCAACTCCATTGTCACTTGATGTGACTATTGGAATCTTCTTTTGTGTGACTTAATGCATGGAAGAACTATTATTATTATTTAATTGTGCATTTGCAATTTAAATTGCAATCTTAAAACACCATTTAATCATTTTATAGAGTTGATTTTTCATAAATATGTATTTCAACTAAAGAATACATTTCTCATACTCCGTTGACTGGCGAAAAAGTTTCTGGATGTTGACAAGTTAATATTTCCCTAGGTTCCTGGCATCTTCTCAGAAAATGACATCTCTTACTTGGAACTTCCGAGGAAATTCATCGTGAAATCAAAGGAGGTTGGTTGCTTGGTTTGTCTTGTCAAGGATGTACAAAATTAATCTAAACTTTAACTGTTTCTAATTTCTGTTGAAGAATTTCTTTTCATGGTGTAGATTTCTCTTATGTTTGTTTAATGCAGCACTGGTTCTTTTATTTTGATGCTGTGATTACAGATGTTTATCAAACTAAATGTTGTGGAAGATAAATACGTGGACGAGAAGGATTTTCAACAATTGACTGATGGACATATGTCTGAGGTATTTTCACTCGCAATCCATATAGGATATTGATTTTGAAACTCAAATATAAATTCTGGTCATATTTACTATTTCTGCTTTTGTTATATTTTTCGTTTTTTTTCTTTGAAGAGTGTCGAGCGATGGTTGGAAAATCATTTTGATGAGATGTCTGCATTGGTTAACGAAATGTTCTCTGTGGAGGATGGTGAGGATAAAAACTTCATTTCGTCAGTTTTTTACGTTTTAATATAAATATATATAAGTTTTATTTATACACCAAAAGTTTTACCCGGATGGAATTTCTCACTTTAAAAACATCTTTTAAAGAGCCAATCGAAATACTTGAAAACGACGCCGCGAATGAAAAGGATTTGGTTGAAGAGTTGAACAACATACAGACAGAAGAAAATCCTAACAAAACTGAGCTTTGAATTAAGTAGGAGATTTCCCCTTAAATTTGAAATTTTACTGTGCGTACATAAAACTTTACATGGCACCGAATTTATGACAGTGCTAGTCTGCGTCTCTTAGTTTTGATTGTAAAATTAACATGCAATTATACTGTATATTTCGTTAAATTTTAGTTTTTGTCTTGGTGTCTAGAGAGTAGTTTATTTTTTAAAAAAAGTATTGTATTTTTCTTAAATATAATGATTCTTTTCAACATATATTTTCAAGAGATAAACCTTGAAATCGTTTTGAAAAAAAAACAAGAAGCCAGTCGGCTTGAAGATTTCTGCTTCAACAATAGAAATTTATCAAAACCTAAAAGCCTAGGAATTTATACAATACATATCGCATATGTTAACAGAAGATTACGCAGTTTGGATACCATACTGTTTTTCCAATCTTTGCAAAATATACACGCTCTTTTTATAAGAAACCAAGCAAAGGGCCTAATAGTATAGACGTAGAGCGAAACGTCAAGCACCCCCCGGACTAACTAGGAATATCGTTGTTAAGCGGACATAAACTCGTTTAAGGAGTCTAAAAGCTGAATAAAATCTGGTCATGAGTAAAATATCGTTATAATAGCAACGATACGCACGGTTGATAAAAAAAATTGTTGAAAGTAACCGGGGAGAAAAAGAACCTATTATAGATATTACCGGAAGAAAAAGTTGCGAAAATAAATTGAATTGAATGATTTTGTAAAAAAATATTTATAGACGAACATTTTCGCACATTAAGTTTGTTGTTGCTCCGAGAAGATAACTTTTTATTCAGAAAAACAATATCAGACACCATTTTCATCATTGGAATTTGGTCACTTTTGTCCGACATTGCTTTTTCTGATAAAGTTTGCAAAAACGACAATTGGACTAGCCAAACTCGGGGTTATTTTTGTTCGGATGCTTTTATAAAATAACAAGGGAAATTGTTGCGAACACTGGAAATAATTAAAAGTCGCGACAATTTGCCCGCAACATTTTCTTTCCGCAACAATTTCTTCTTTTAAAGTAGATCTTTTTTTCAATAAATTTTGGTGAAAACGTTTTTTAATAGGATTAGGTAAGTACGAGTCAGTAATAATACGTTTTATAGGTTTCAAAATTCAATACAATATATTCGGATATTTTAATAATTTGATATATATATATATTCTACTAATTCGATATTTGTGCCTGAGCGTTTGAGTGCCTGAGCTTTTTATATTCTGTCGAGTGCCTGAGCTTTTATACTCTGTCGAGTGCCTGAGCTTTTATACTCTGTCGAGTGCCTGAGCTTTTATACTCTGTCGAGACTGATGATACGACGCCGACGATAACATCAATGACGAATCTAATAATAAAATACATACAAATAATATATTTGTTTTACCATAGTTTATGTTATAAAATTTGTATAAGAAATCGTTATCGACAAGATATATATATATATATATATACAAAATTGTATATATGTCTTTACTTTTCAGTACGAGAATGTTCTCGATCAGGGTACGTATTTTGATCAAGGTACATACACCCCTCGATCGGGTGATCGTTTGTGATCGAGGGACACTCATTTTTTCTAAGCTGTTTGGAAGGTGGGAAAACCGGGTGGACAGACTGTCTTCGTTAATTTTGCATGCCTTGGGTGTATGGAAAATTGATTGTTTAACATATAATTTTTACTGTACTATTTGCTTTAAAATCAACACGGGAATAAAACATATAAATAAAGGTAAACGGAACCTCAGCGGGTATACCCAATTGGGTTCATAAAAAATTCACGACGTAAGCATGACCTTGATCGAGGTCCGAGAAAAAAAATATATATTTACATGGCAAAACCTCAATCGGGGTGAAATAACCTAAACGAGATGCAAACCCAATCGAGAACATTCCCGTACTGCTTTTAACCTTTGTCTCCAACATCCAAAATAGAAGAGAGTTACAGGGCAGAGACAAGAGCAATTATGTAAACAATTATCACAAGAATCCATCTATATATAATAATTAAAAAAAAATCTCAGTTTTATGGCTCATTACCAGATAAAAGCAAAAACATTTAAACACATTGCAATTTTCTCCTATCCTTAATTCTCTCTATAGTTAAATGTTAAACATAAACCAGAAAGAGTTAGTAGCAATATCCTTACCTTGGGCAGACTCGTCGAAAATAAATAAATAAAAATTGTTTAAAAACGAGAATCACCTGAGTGCGCAGCACCTTTGGGTAGTGCCTGAAAAACTTACCACGGGTTAACCATAGCCTTGTGAGGGAAATTTGGTAGACTAATGATCGAACCCGGAGACGGGACTTGGGACTGCGAGGAGTTGCGCCCCACAATCCTTATATATATATATATATATATAATATGACTCAGTTGGAAATTGGGGCCTTTACTGTTCATAGTTTTCTTCAATGATCTCTTATTAAGTATGCTGACAGTACAGTACATTACACGGTACAGTCATGTACTATGTTGACCCATAGAAAGAGTTTTGAATAAGGAAATGGAAGTCCTTGGCATGTAATGAAAACGAATAACTTCTCAATTTGAAAAAAGGCAAGACTGAGGCAATGCTATGTATTTGGGACTGCGAAACGACCAAAACAACATAGAAAATACCTCAATATTTGCTACAACGAAACATCCGCATCATTTATCCGGGAGTATGTTAATCTAGGAAACATCATTGATAACACCTTAACTTTGAGTAACAACTTCAAGTGTGTTTATAGACGAGCAAGCAACCGCTTGAAGCTACTAAAAAGTGTTGAAGATGCAGACGCAGCGACGAAAGTTGTGATGATCCTACCAATTCTGGCATACAACGGTCCAGTCAAGTTTACATATACTCTGAAAAACCGCTTGTTATCTTTAACAAAGAGGGGAAAATTGATTACAGGAAACCCTAGAATTAATGACAAACATGACAACATCCAAAAGCAGAACTGCATGCTAGTTAGAAAATGCACCGGGAAGCAAACTAACTATCTTCAACGACTACTTTAAACTATTAAGTCGCACAATTTACATACATAGCAATAATCATTATACTGAAATTGCCAGCAGTTAAATGAGTCTGCAAAAGTTTTTAATTTGGACGTGCTAAATTATAGAACAGCCACTAGAAATCAGATTTTTTTTACCTTCCGTTCTACCTTTTCTTTTTTTTCTTTTGTTCTATCTTAGCCAATTAGTTGTAACAATCACGTTAATTCACATTGTAATTTTCACGTTAAACAATTAATATATAACTGACTATAAACGCTTTTCGGATATTTGTAATTCTATTCTGCAAAATCTACTTTTGTATAACGGGTTGAAATTTTCATGCGCATTTTACATGACTACTCTACTTTCACTTCAGGTTTGGTTGGTTTTATGGGTTAGCAATATATAACATAGACCAGAAGTACAAGAAAAATAATAATACAATACACGACGTTGTTTTTTTTATAAGAAACCGGTTCATAAGAAACTCTAGTCACTTGAGCTCGGAAACCTAAGAAACTACTTACAGTACTAAGCTCACTCTATTCTAAGAAACTGAGAAATTTCGTGAGCTAAATTTTTCCCTCATTGTTAAGTATATTGCGAAACATTTGTTTTTTTAAAGCAAAAGAAAAAAAAAGCGCTATAAAACTAAAAGATAAACAAAAATCATAATAAGTTTGTTCTCTGTGACATTCCTCAGTAAGGCAAAAATTCTGATACAATAAGAAACACTTAAGAAACTTTTCTAGTAAATTTAGGGTAAATCTGTAAGAAACTGCCTAGAGACCCAAAAGCTTAGTTTCTTATATAAAAAAACAACGTGTAGTAATAGTTTTTTTAAACTACCTTTTTCTTATTTTGCGAAAGAAATTTTACCCAACAGAATTCGAATTATTTGAAATATTTTCCTGTAAAACACAATTTTAAAGCTTAAAAATCTAAAAGTTTTTACCTTTATATATTAAAAGTCTAAATATCCCGAAATTTCCCAAACATAGTGAAAATTATTGCCCGCGAAAATAAATATTTTCTCACAATACCCCTTCAAATCAAATCAAATGTTTTGTTTACCAAACAGAATAACACAATTTAAATAATACAAATACAAGTGACAAATATAAACATAACAATTAAATACTTCATACTTTTTTCCAATATGCTAAATTAACTATATAGAATGAAAAAATAAATTTATATTTTAAAAAGTGATTATTCTGAATGGCTGGTGTCATTCAATAGAAAACTAGGCAAAGGAATGACACCATTGTTTGAATTGAAAAATTTATGATTATTAAAAGTAAGAGAGAGTAATAAGAATGCTTCCGTCCGTGTAAATATAGAAAAAAAATTAATTTGCAAATATAAATATAAAAATCAAGAATCCATGCAAAAATGATTGAGGTAAGAAAGGTAAGTACTTTTCACAGCAATGATTCATAATGCGTAAAGGTTTTTTTAATTAAGAGGCGTTTTAAAGCTGTTTTCGATTTTTTTATATTTTTTAAGTTAGTATACTTTAACATATCATTCCAATTTAAAATGCATTGGTAACATATCGAGTATTTCCCATATTTTGAAGTATTGAATCGAGGTATATTGAGTTTGGAAAGTTCAGTGTTTCGTGTTGCGTGACAGTGTATATCTAATGATTTTGTGAAAATATTTAAAAGGGCATTGGGAAGCTTTTCATTTACAAAATCGTGAACAAATAAACAGTTGTTGATGTTGACTATATCGTAAAATTTTAGAATATTGCATCTTAAATAAAGTTCATTACTAGGTGCTTGAAATGGAGAAAAATTTATTGCTCTTATAGCAGATTTTTGTAGTAAAAAGATTTTTTTTAAATAGGGATTTTTTTGTTGTCCCCATATTGATGAACCATATGTAAGATGCGAAGAAAAAATGGCGTAGTAGATTGATATTAATGTCTTTTTATCAACATAGTGCCGAATTATACGCAATAAGTTGTTTGTTCTAATTAATTTTTTTGACAAAATATATAATGTTTTTCCCATGTCAGATGTTCATCGAGAATTATACCAAGGTATTTAACTTCCTTAGATGGAGTAAGAACTTTTCCGTTAAATTTAATTTTCATTTTAAAATCAAATGTTTTATTTCGCCTACAAAAAATAATATATTCTGTTTTATTAATATTTAAAGATATTCTATTAGCATTAAGCCAGTCAGTAACTCGTTTTAGATCAAAGTTAATTTTTTTGTTGATATTTTTCAACGATTTGTTACAATAGAGTAAATTCGTATCATCTGGAAAATGGTGAACATAAGAATATTTTATGGCTTTTGAGAAGTCGTTAATATAAATCAAAAATAGTAGAGGGCCTAAAACCGAACCTTGGGGAACTCCATATGTGTTTTTTTTAAGAGAAGAATTGAAACCATTTATAGATACAAACTGTTTTCTGTTTAAAAGATACCAATGAAACCAATTAAGTGATATTCCCTTTATATATAGCTGTCGTTAATAGATTAAGTTTAAAAAAAAAATGGTTTAATTACATTAATGTAGCAAATATGATGTCATAATTGATTATGATGGCGGAGAGAACGGCGTGTTTTTTATCGCTCGTGCTTTGCTATTCATAACTTTGATTTTCTGTATTAAACAGAAATGTTATATAACTGATGATGGAATTAGTATTACTTTTTATGGTGTTGGTGTTGATTTGGAAAATGGTGTTGTGCAGAGAGAAAATTATTTTTACTCAAGTTTGTTTGTTGCGAAGAGAAAAAATGGCTATCCAAAGATTTCTTTGGCTATTTTTATGTTGTTGGCTGGAGACATATTGAGATAAACCCTGGTTCTTCTCTATATAATGCTATAAACGAACACTGCTCTGCTAAAGGTTTGAGAATGTTTCACTTGAATATTCGTAGTTTACATGCTAAGTTTGATGAAATCAGAGACATACTTCTGAGCTGCAATAAAATTGACATTTTTGGTTTCACTGAAACGTTTTTAACCGATGTTGACACAACTAGCTATGAAATTCCTGGCTTTACTTTGATTAAAAGAAATCGAAAATCAGGCCTTGGTGGGGGAGTTTGTGTTTATGTGCGGGATAGTATAAACTTTGAGTTTAGAAAGGATTTACAATGTGATGAGATCGAAAGCATTTTTATCGAAATAATGCCGATAAAATCAAAACATTACATCGTATCTTTTCTATACAAACCTCCTGAGACATCAAAACATTTATCTAAAAACTTTGATCAATTTCTAACACAGAAACTTGAGATAATTACAAATGAAATGAAAGAGTGTGTCATCCTTGGGGACCTGAACGTGAATTATGACAACAAGAGTCATCAAAAAGCAATAAAAAACAACTTCATTGCTAATGGGTTTGAGCAATTGATAAAATCATGCACGCGTATTACTCCCGAATCTGAAACATTAATTGACGTTATTCTGAGTAATGTCCCAAACAATATATTGCGAACAACAGTCATTACAGCCGGTTTGAGTGATCATAGTATAATAGCCTGTACTCGTAAAATGAGCAATATCAAATACCAACCATCAGTAATAACATTTCGAGATTTCTCCAACTATGACGTCAATAAAGTTAATAGTGAGTTACTCGCGTCCTCGTGGAATTCTGTCTACAGTTCGAACTCACCTGAAATAGCTTACAATATCTTTACATCCATTATTTTGAATGTTTTGAATAAGAATGCCCCGTTCATCTCGAAACGCATCAAGGGGAAACCGTCCCCTTGGCTTATACAACCAAAGTAAGAAAGTCTATGAACTCCTGAGACTGCAAACTTCTCAAAGCACAGAAATCTAAAACTTAGAGTGATTGGATTGAGTATCGTTGCTTGAGAAATTTCGTCACCAACCTGATCAATCGTGCCAAACGTACTTTCTTCAAAGATCAGCTGAATGAGTCTAAAAATAATCTAAACAAGTTCTGGAAGATCATAAAACAAGTTTTTCCTATTAAACACTCATCAACTGTCTCCTCGAAGTCTTTTACCATCAACGGGGTGAACATATCGGACAAGAAGACGATTGCAAACAAGTTCTGCTCCTTCTGTACGAACATTGCATCCAAGCTCAAAACTTCAGCGTTTCCTCTGAAAAACCTCATCTGGAGCTTCCACAGTCCTATACAGTCGGAGACTACTTTTGATTTTCAACCAGTTCCAGAAACAGAAGTTTTAAAGTACCTGAGAAATTTAAAACGTAAATGCGCCACTGGTATTGACAACATCCCTAGTTGTTTCTTAAAAGACACTGCATTTGTTATCAGCAAACCGCTTTTATTGTCAACCTATCAATGATGAAAGGGACCCTGCCAAATGAACTCAAAAAGGCCCGTGTAAATCCTAACTACAAATCTGGTAACCGCAATTCATTAGACAATTACCGCCCGATCAGCGTTCTACCAATTCTGTCCAAGATTTTTGAGAGATGTGTCTACAGACAATTAATTGACTATCTTGAGAACAGCAACATACTATCAAACTTTCAGTTTGGATTTCGCTCCAGAAGATTGACGGAAATCGCCGCTACCCTGTTTACAGACCAAATATAAATATACTGGAGCAATTTATGTCGATCTCAGCAAGGCTTTCGATACAATCAGCCACTCTCTTCTTCTGAAAACACTCCACGAGAAAGGTGTCACTGGTAAATCGTTGATATGGCTAACTGACTACCTCTTCAGTCGCTCTCAACAAGTCTCATACCTGGGAACAATATCTTCACCCCAACAAATATTCTGTGGTGTACCGCAAGGATCTATATTGGGCCCTTTGCTCTTTATTATCTTCTTCAATGATGCTATAAAATCAATTACAAGATCAAAAGTACTAATGTATGCAGATGATACAGTTGTCTTTTATTCTCACAAAAACATCAGCACCGTTAAAGAAAACCTTGAGTTTGATTTCAACTCTCTTGGAAATTGGCTTTACCATAATGAACTAATTGTCAGTTACAAAATGGGTAAAACTGAAGTGATGTTTTTTGGAACACAAAAAAGACTCCACAAAATTGCTGACACTCCTGTAACAATCAACTACAATGGAAATACCATTAATTCTACAGCATCCTACAAGTACCTCGGTATTCAACTGACACCATCGTTGAACATGACTCCCCAAATTACAGACAGCATCAAAAAAGCATCTACAAGAGTGCGGCTTCTAAAGAAAACTCATCACTTCATGGATAAGGATACAGCAAAACTGGTATACCAATCATTGATCCTTACATACTGTTCACTCAACATTTATGGAGCCACTCCTAACTACTTGAAGAATCAAATTGTTGAAATTGAAAGTCGTGCTGAACGCATAATTGGATGCCCTGTACCTACGCGTGAAGTTGTTTTGGTCAAACGAATATGTGCTTTTGTTCATTGCTGTATTCATAAAAACAATGTATGTGACGTGTTTGAGGACTATTTCAAATTTAAGACTACTTATATCAATACGAGAGATAACGGGAATAAACTTGTCATTCCAAAGAGTAAATTAGAAGCTGCTAGAGCCTCTTTTATGTTCCAGGGAGTGAAACCTTTTAATTCACTTCCTATCAAGGCCCAATTAGAAAATGATGTAAATGTTTTTAAAAAAAGTTTTTAATAAAAGTTTTTAAAAAAGTTTTTGGATGATTTGTGATTTGTAATTTGAGGTCTTGTGTCTATCTTCTTATTTTATTAAGCACACTCTTTGATTTTCTTTGATTTATTTACCAATATCAACTCACCAATTCTAGTCCAATATTTTACTCTTTCCTTATTTGATTTGGCGTCTGCCTGTTTTTTCTCTAATTCAATGTTTATACACTATGCTGGTTTTCCATTTTAACTCATTTTTCCTTACAACACTTCTACATTATATAATAAATAATTTTTACTGTAACTTTAAGTTTGACTTATATTAAATTTTTATTTTTGTTCTATTTTTAATTTAAATTTTAGTTAACAGGACGGCCATGATACCAGTGTTTATATACTTATATATTTTACAACTGAGGTTTATTTATCCTGTATAAATTTTGTCAATAATAATAATAATAATAATGCATGTTGTTCCAATCAAGCTTTTCATGCATTGAAGTAGAGAAAGGGTTGAGAGTGACTGCAGCAAAAACTAAAGTCATGATTAGCAGCAGTGAAGCCAAGTGTGGCCTTGAAGTCAGAAAGTGGAGTTTGCAGTAAAGGAGTTGGTAGTAACTCGATTTTTTGTTCGACTTGTAAGCATTAGATGATGTATTAAAAATGCTGTCATAGTCCATTCTTCCTACTCTTCTCTTTACCTATCAGGCCTTATTATAGCAATGAAAAGATTTTGTCTGGTGAAGCAGAAATCCAAATTTCAAGAGCGCCAAAAAATATTGACAAATGGTATACCATATTTGGCCCTTTGGCATGTGAACATTAAAAACGACAACTGTATCATCAGTCTAGCTAGTTGGTTTAAGTCTAAATTGTAAACAATAAAGATCGCAAATTTTCACATATTTTTATTTAATTCTTTACTGGAACGTTGTAATTGTTATACATATGTTGTTGTTGTTTTTAAAAGGGAATGCTCTAACTTTTCTTGGTCCACTGATCTTAGAAAACTTCCAACATTGACTATCTTGTTGTTTGAACAGAAAAGTATAAAGCTAGTGTAAATAACGGCACATTCAAAGTCATGGAGCTTGCAAGTTCATCTGAATTTATTTATTTTAACTGTTAGTAAAACCGTCAATGAAACAATCATGTTACAAAGTAGTATTAAAATTTTTGGCGTGGATTCATATAGCTGCAATAATTCGCATTGTTTCTTCAGTTTCAGATGGATCTAACTAAGTGTGTTGGTTTTTATGTAGAGGAAGATTTAATGCCACATCTACTGGTAGAATATCAGCTATGTCAAATCTGCCATTAAATTATCAACAACATGATTGGTTGTACAAACTAACACTGTCTCAGAATGCTCCATTGTATCGTTGGAATTACTCCTCGTTCTTTTATGGTTCAATATTCTTTCGATAACTCTGTGTTGTTTTATATCTGATGTGGTTATACGATTTTTTATGGTTCTCATATTGTTTTTTAAAAATTGTTTCCATATTTCCAATATATAGGATTTAGTGCGGTTTCATTGAGCACTTTACGAGTACACTTTATAGTGTAAATAAGAAAAATGATATATTTATAAAATAAATATTAAAAATGTATATAATCTATCATTTATTAAGATCAATTAAAAATAATAATGGCTACTGTTCTTCCGCATATGCAAAGCCAAGAACAAATTGATCAGGTCAGTTTATATTATGTGTGATATGTATGATTATAACACTAAGGAAATGGCATGAAAAGAAATTTTCCAAAATATATAACTGTAAAAAGGTTTTACTTTCAGGTCTCTTATCAATGATTTATTTACCCTAAATAATTATTTTTACCATGCTGGTCAAAACTATAACTGACTCTAATTTCAATAGACTTCTTGCCAGTCAACCCAAGTTTTCTGCAAGATACCATTTTGTACCATTATTTCATGTCTTGAATATATATATATATATATATATATATCGTCGTAGATCTAATGACTTTTAAAATTAATACATATATTACACTACTTTACATATAATACACTACTTTATTTTTGGTATTTTGATTTTAATTTTTTTACAGCTGAAGACATTTTTAACGACATACAACAAGTTGTCTGAGTCATGTTTTTTCGATTGCGTGCACGACTTCACGAGTCGAACAATAACATCCAACGAGGTAATACTTACATTTTGAGTTGGTCAAAAACTAATAAAATAAGCAATCTTTCCAGGTTTAAGAATTGAAAATTATAAAAAATGTGGTGTTAAAATTTCTGCTTATCATTTGCGTTATTGACGAAGTGGAATCAGTCCTGGTTGCACGGACTTTAATTTTAATGTGTTGGTTGCTATCACTTTATCTTTATCCCACCTTTCCGGCCTTTCTCGATGCGCTTCTTTTTTTGTCTTTCATTTCTGTTTTTCTTAGTGGTATATCGGTGTTACAATATTTGATAAGATATCATTGAGGATATGTATGTTAGTATCAATTGATTATGTTTTGTAAATAGACTTGTTGGTATACATCATCATCACATGTGTTCCTAGTTTGATTGATCTTTTACGTTTTAGTTTTGGGACCAGTGCTTTATATATATATAGTATGGTTAGTGGGTATGTGAGTCATGTAAAGGTTTTGACAAAGTTGCTATCTTGTGTGGGTAACGCATTGTTATGAAGGGCATCCAGCTGTAAAACATATGCTTCAATAAACCATCAGATGATTAAACCTACGCAATTGTGGAGTGCATATATCATCTTTGGAAAACGTCAAAGCTATTAACTGTTATGCATTTCGCTCTTTACTCTAGCCTTGTCGATCAACACATAGGCAATAGGTTAGGTATATTTTATATTGAGTGGTGTCTACGGTGTACAGACGTTTTGAAATTGACGATTCGAAACAATATTGTTTTACGTTTTTTAAACTTTTATTAATTTTCGAAATAATTTTGTTTTTCGTTTTTTAAAATTCTTTTAATGTTCGAAACAATTTGTTTTACGTTTTTTAAACTTCTATTGACGTTTTTAAAATTCGCGAATTCGAGTTACGAATCAATCAAGTGGTTTATCTTCGAACGTTATTACCTTTAGCCGGCCGCACGACATGCATTTGAAATGTTTCCGCATGTTCATGTGACGGAGCTTGTGTGTATTTGTTCAATATAAATTTTATGATGAGCTCTCTGATATGAAAGATAATTAAATGAAATTTTAAGCATTGATGTGCGGACACACGATGGAGAAAAGAAACGCTCTATTATCTACTCTATGTATTTCTTATAGACCTCCAAATAAACCGTTGAAATCTATTTATTCATTTCTCTCCGGACATTTTAAAAGCAGCGATAAAAAGTCAATTTATTTTGTTGGCGACTTCAACATGAATTGTTTGAATTACGCAACAGACACCAAAGTAAATTGCTTTCTACACAATGTCATTCTTCTACGCCATGTGTAATTACGCGTGCAACCACAAGAACATCTGTAAATTGTATATTTCGAACCATTTTACAATTTCTTCTATAAATAATAAACCTCAATATGAAACAAAAATTAGCAAAACAGTTATGTTTATATATGTGTGAGTGAACAGTAGTATAAATTTGTAACAATCTATCTAAACAATGCCGAAATTTCCTAATACACATTATTTTTTAAAATAAAAACATCTCTATAGGCAAATTTAAAAAAAATTGGATTCTAATCGTAAATGAAAAATCTTTTGATATTGTTTCGAACCGTTCGAATCGGCCAGTTTCGAAACGTAGTGGAATCGTGATCTCACCCAGTAATATGAGTGCAGAGTTTTCTAAAGCTATAAATTATTTCCAAAATCATTTCGTATATCAACAAACAAGTTTGGGTGAAACGAAAAACTCTTTGACAAATGAACCTTTTTACGGGACATTGTTGTCCTGATCGATATGCTATTTACTTTTGTATTTAGTTAACATGAGCTGTAAATTGATATGGATATGTTTTTCTAGTGTTTTGCCATTATTCGTATTTTCAGAGCACGTGCGCAATAAACTGCACGGAGAAATTCCTGAAGATGGCGCAACGAGTTGGCCTTCGCTTTCAAGAAATTCAAGAACTGAATATAAGTGGAGGGAAGTGATCATGTGTACACTGGCATCTAGTAAAAGAGTCGTCAATCATGCCAAAATACGATATATAAAATGTTTTGACGTTGGCATGTATCAGTAGCATCGCATATTATACGTTGCATTATGTTATGGCTTTGCATTGCTTTTGATAGCATGAATTTTTTTAAATAAGCATTTGAAAATAACGATGTTTTATGTTGACTTGACAAGCAAGTTTTTAATTATGAAAGTCTATTGTGAAATAAATTTATACGATTTCCTGTATTTAAGAGTATTTTACATTTTGAAATAGCGTTTTTACTCGAAATCTCTTAAATCGCCCCTCTCTTTAAAAAATGATTCTGAGTACTAGAGGTTGCGAACATTACATCAAACATCCGTGAAATGGATTAAGATGAAAATGTTTCTATGCGCGAAAAAGTAATATATTTCTAATGACCAGGCATCCAGGGATTTTAAACGTAATTCCTTAGAAGAGGAATCTATAGACGGTAACTAATTGTATCTACTTTTTATGTAACAAGGTAACATTTTAATATGCACGAATTACGATCCATTATATTTTCTGAACATTGGTATATGAAAGCGGTTTTTTATTGCGCAACATACCAAAACCACTGGCCGGAAAGAAATTCACAAGGGGATCGCTGAGTCTATTACAGAACGACATTCCGCCATTTTACCGTTTTGCAAATGGAGACGTGTAGGAATTTATGTTTTGTGAGAATAACATGCATCGAAGGTAAATGCATATAGCAGCAGGACATTCCATCATCATTTACCTTTAGTGGGCTTGTATTTTGATTGATGAAGTTTTAAATAAAAATGTCTGAATAAAAACAGAAATTGATTTCTACTGCGCCAAAAAATACACGTAAATTAATTAACATAAAAAAATATCATACACGAAGAAAAGTCATTGTTATTTATGTAACAAATTGAAGATTTTGATTAAATCACTTTTAAACGAAGTAAAAAGTTGACTTTCAATAAATGGAAACTTCTCATGGTTTTATCTTAACCATGTTCCCCATGGAAATTAATTGTTCGATATGACAGATTACTTTATCAGCGAAACGTTCATTAGTGAACCTATTACTTGACTGAACAAACCTTGCTTTAAATCCGGACGAACGAAGTTACAGCCAACGCTACTTTTATCAATAGACCAGCTAAACAAGTACAGTTTCGCAAAACATAGTCTTACAGAACATTCTAAAAGTCAAATTTTTGTATGTTGAAAGACTTAGTAAAGGTTGTTAAAACGGTTTGTATTCATTGTGGAACGAAACCAAGTTTTTTAAATAGCGAAATGAGATGGATGCGGACTGGAAGTCTCTGCGAATTTTCATTTTTATGGCCCTGATAAGGCCATAAACTGGCTAAAAAATGAAATTAACAGCAACAGAAATTAACCAAAAATGCAAAACATTGAAGTGAGATATATGCAATGTTTTTGCAAGAAATGTTTTATATGGCCCATTTTTGGGCGTGTCCGCTATAGCGAGGTGTCAGCTACATAGAGGTTTTGTTAAGGAGAGTTTGACCATCATTTCATACTTTCAATGTTCCCGTCGTAGAGAGGCGTCCGTTATAAAAGATGCGTACTCTCAGGTGCTTAATACAAGGGGAAAGGGGGTGGGAATAAAAGGGGGGGGGGGGGTTGGAATTTTCCCCCAGATGTTATAACCGGGGGGTCTTAATAAAAGGGGGTGGGGAAATTTTCCTCAGATTTAATAAACGGGGCGAGTCTTAATAAAAAAAGAGAGGGGGAGGGGAGTGTTTCTCTCCAAATCTAATAAACGGGAAGAGGGATGAATCAACGTGGCAATGTTTTAACATATTTTCTTCTTTTGTCACTAAAGTTCACTCTGGGAGTTTTCAGTAACCAACAATTCATATTCGTTTTTGTAACTTTTACAAAGTTTGCCTAAAGCATCTTTTTCTTCAAGTGTATATTTACCTCGGTCAGTTCGTGAAAACGTCCGATCTGACCCCATGTTACGTGTATAAGTATCAATTAGTAATCTTTAGTACTCTGTATAAGAAGTAAAAGTTATTTTAACAAATTCTCGACACCATGAAAACCATTCGAAACAAAAACGAATCAATACTTTTTCGAACATTTTTAACTAAGGCCTGATTACACTGAAAGTTTTTATTTTTATCAGTGAGATACAGTTTTCGTTTTTGACAACAAGTGAAAATTAATAAACTTATTAATAAAATTTTCCAAAAATTAATAAACGTCCCCCCCCTTGTATTAAGCACCTGAGAGTAAGGAGGTTTCACTGTGTATCTGTTTTTGTATTATGATTCGCGCGATCACCATTTACCATTTACCTACTACTCATTCCCTACGCAGAAAAATAATGAGCGCAGTACATTTAAGGGTTGTTAGACCCTAATTCTTTGAAGAGTTGTTAGACCCTGATTCTTTCAGTATGCGTGCGTGTAAGGCGACACAAGATTATGCTTTACTGCAGTGAGCTTCTTACATTTAATAGCAGCGTTATGATCTAGCTTAAATACAAAAACAAACATAATGAAAACATTGTCAATGAGTGACAAAATTACAAAAAGGAATGCTAAACTTTAAATAATAAACGACTATTTGAGAATCACCAGCTGAGATAAACACACCGTTCTGGCTCGTAAATCATTAATTTTTTTGTTCATGTCTCGAGCAGAAAAATCTTCGATTCAATGTGTTATGCGCGCCAATCAAATAAGGTGTTAAGTGAATGTTGTTTTAACGATTAACACATGAGATTTAAGAGAACACTGTAGTGCAATAGAGTGCTTTAACGAATTAGTTAACATCGAGGTTTTTTACAAGGAAATGGCTTTCACAATTACGCCGGGGAATTTGCTGAGTATGAGTTTTTTGTTTTCTGCCTGGGGTGATCGCATGTGGAATTTCGCGGTCGGTTTATACCTTATCAAGCTCACCCCCGGCTCCCTGCAGCTTGCCGCCATCTACGGAATGGCTGTAACAAGTGTTGTCATCGTTTTCGCCCCAGTAGTTGGCGATTGGATTGACAAAAACAAACGCATGAAAGTTATTCGAACTGTGCTTTTTGTACAGAATGTTTTAGTCGTATGCTCAGCCGTTTGTATTATGCTAATATTGTTCAAAGTCACTTCCAATTCCAACTTGCTGCTCCTGCTTAAAGTGTTGATCATCGTCACAGGTTCTCTCGCGAATTTGGCGTCGCAGGGCGAAAAAATTGCAGTGTCCAAAGACTGGGTTGTGGTCTTGTGTAAGAACGACAACGATTATATGGCATCACTCAATGCTCAACTGCGACGCATTGATTTAACGGTGGCTATTATCGCACCTATTGCTGTGGGATCCTTCATGTCATTGCTTTCAGATTTGGCCGGGATTGTGTTGATTTGCGCATGGAACGTACTCTCTGTGTTTGTAGAGTATTTCCTGATGCAACATGTTTACAAGTTAGTTGCAGAACTTTCCATAAAGACCGATAGAGCCATGACAAGCCCCAATCCCTGGCAGCGTTTGAAAAACACTCTCTCCAGTTGGGTCATCTACCGAAACCAGTCGATATTTCTTGCTGGCGTTGCTTTATCCATGCTATACTTGACCGTGTTAGGTTTCGGAACAGTCACAATAGGCTATGCATATTCGCAGTCGCTTAAAGAGGTGTACGTCAGCATTTTTTTTGGCGCAGGCTCATTGTTCGGTATTTTGGGTACAGCGATTTATCCAAAGTTACGTAAGAAATTTGGATTAGCTAAGGCTGGATTGTGCGGTTTTTGCATGCAATGGTTGATGCTCTTGCTATGCATCTCTTCCATATGGGCCCCAGGCAGTCCTAGCAACCTGAAACCACATGACAGGGCGATTTCCCCACCACGAAACACAACTGGCTCTGAAACAAACACTTCAAGCACACCAAACCTAACCTCTGTCATCATCTTGCTAGTCGGCATTGTCCTATCACGAACGGGTCTGTGGATTACAGACCTTGTCATCACACAACTCCAGCAGGAAAACGTCGCGGAAAACGACAGAGGGAATGTTGGCGGTGTTCAATTCTCTTTCAACTCCATTCTAGATTTGATACGCTACATTTTGACTGTGGTCTTGCCCAAACCAGAGCAATACGGCATAATGATTTTAATTTCAGTCTGTTCGGTTTTTATAGGTACTGTTGTTTACGCGTGTTTTTATGCAAAATTCGCATCGAAACGGAAAGATATAGCTGTTGTGGTAGGAGGGTACAGTACATTCGTCGAAACTTAGTTGTTATTGTCTCTGTTTTTTTACTAGAAGGTATGTTTTTTATCGAGTAATCTATTTTTACATTTGTATTGTCAAAACAACTCTTATTTGTTCAATTTATTATTCCAATTGAAGTAGACGTTCATTAATCTGTTATATCCAACAATAACGTAATACCATGAGAAATATGATCCATATTGAAACTGAAATCTCTCAATTAACCATTCACACAGGCACTCAGTGCCTAGCTTTGAAAGGAAGAGGGAAGCTAACTTGTTTCAACATTTGTTGAATATTTGGAACATCTTGCTCAAACTGAATACTTTAAACATTGCTTTAATTGGACCCAAAATTTCCCAATTGGTATTAGGTGTGAAAATATCCCAATTCTGGTACTTGACTTGAAATCAGCATCCCCTAATTAAAGCAAGCAACATACGCCGATCTACAACTTTGCATTTCATAATGTTTGCCGCATTTCTTGCCGTTTGGCCCGTACGGTCATGTCAATACCTTTGGGCGGGCAACATACCCACTGGGGCTGGCCACGTCCACTTTTTATGAGCCTGAAACATTCCCGTGACCATTTTGAACCATGGTAAGGTTTCTATACATTTTTTGGTTCACTCATTCCAATGATGTAAAATATGACATAATGTAGTGAAATTTTCTTTTCTCTGGTCTGTAAAATATCCGCTTGTTTATTTATTTATTTAATATTTATACAGGTACATAATACTCAGTGCAAACACTGTTTTTCACAAAAGACCTGATAAAATAACCTACACTAATTACAATATGATTAAATATTAGAATTAAATAAAAGTTAGAGATATACAGTAAAATATACAGTAAAATTATCTATAAGAAACAAACAAAAAGGTATTAAACACATTGGATTACTGACTTTCAAAGCCCACAAGGATGGCGAAAAATTAGCATATATATATATATATACAGTGTAGCTCCGGGAAATTACTACCTAGAACAGAATATAATTATATTAAACTTGTTTAAATTAAAAGATCTTGTCCAGTTTCTTACAAAATAAATTGTAATTTTCTTCAGCACGAACTTCTGTTGGTAATTTGTTGAATATCAGAACGCCATTGTAGAAGAAGGTTATCCGGAAGAAGAAGCTTAACCGGATCATATCCGTAATTTGCTTTTACATTGCGTGATTTCGTCCGGTGAAACCGTTAATAATGACTCCCCTAAAATAATGACTCCCCGAGTCATAATTTACTAGAAAATAATAACTCCCCGAGTCATAATTTACTAGTAAATAATAACTCCCCTTGTAAAATAAGTACTCCCCTAATAAATAATGGTTTAATAGTTTATTCGCTAATAAGTTATATTCTTAAAATATGCTAAAACAAAAAAAAGTCTAATGTTTCGACGTTTCGAACACTGTATCAAAAGCATATACTGTCCATCTTCAGTTCCTAGCCACATTGTCGACCAATCACCGAGTTATACATTAAATGAGTTCTCCGAGCCGAAATGATGTTCTATCTGGCAAAGAGTTCATCCTCGTCGCTGAAGTTGTTGTAGTCATTGCTTCTATGGTTACCTTCTTTACTCTCGGCCGTTCCCAGACTGCTACTGTCCGAACTCATTTGCGCATCAAATGAAATTGACCACGTCTAACTGTCAATGTCTCATTCGAATACAATTAAGGGTGTCCCTTTTATCGATGGTATCGAACGCCATGATATCAGCAGCAGAGCAGTGTTGGTCGACGCGTCGCAGAAGTCTCAATGTTAGATGAAACTCCTTTCACCATCACATAAGAGGATCAAAATGATTCATACAGAAACAAAAACGTTGAATCAGCTAAAGGTTTTTTTTTGAAACATCCTCCGGAACGAAATCGATTTCATCCGATGCAGTGAAATCGTCAAACATCAAAACAGAAACTCTTCGATCTATGTCACATGCAAGTTTAGTTTCTTTAGCGCATATACATAGATTTCCCTATCGGCAAAGTGGACTCGGCAAATCGGCAAACTATACCTCATCTGAATGGGAAGATAAAATTGAGTTTTAGAAAGTTATTTGGGTACCCTTCAGTTGAATTGAGTTGAGTTGAATGAATTAGGGACATGGCATATCATTTGTTCGGATAAAAATTCTTGGTTTAGAATTGAACGCGTATAACCGTAAAGTTTCTTGAATAGGAAAAGGCAGCAAGTTTAATGATAAAGGAAAAACAAGGAGGACGTTGGCTAAAGGAAAATCGCTGCGTAATAAAGCAAAGTTAAACAACTCTCTACCAACGCATGGTAGAATGAAAAAATATTTCTTGTTTTTTTTACTCGGCATGGTGTATTTTGTTTCAGTTTTTAATACTGTGCTTTTATGAGATTAAGATTCCTTTCGCTTTGATCACCCTCATAATCATTGGTCGCCTGGCAACGCACAGGTATCGTATATCCCTCCTGGATAATCATCACGTAATCGCATCTTTACTTAGATGTAACGATATTAACATTTTTGGATTTAATTACCCAAAGAGCATATATTTTTGCGTACCAAACATAAAGTTTGAAGAATGCTGTTGCTTTCGGAAATCAACAAAATTTTCAATTCAACTTTAGGTTCATAACTTCATTCTTTCTTGTGACCTGGTACAACGGAGTGTGAATACAGTGCCCAGTGGCGTAGTCAATGGAGGGCAGGGGGCGACTGCCTCCTAACAAATATCAAACACGAAAAAGGTACACTTTAAACTTGAGTAAACATGGTTGTATCAAACCCAATTTAACGGATTTGGAGTGGGTTTTAGCCAATCTAAAAGGTTGAAATTTCAAAGATTTTCTTACCCGTCGGCCCCAACCACGGTGGCGCCTCCTCAGTCATTAAATACAAAAAAAGGTCCATAATTTTACAATCTCGCCTCTTCAACTGAAAACCTGTGGCTACGCTTCTGACGAGAGGTATTTAAGTGTAGTCACGCTGCTACTTTTGCTTACTTTCTTTCTAGCTTCGGTTACTTACAAAAAAATCGGCAAGGGAGTCGTTTTTGTTTGCGACCATACCACGATGAACACACCCGTTCTCGTTTGATCGCGGGCGGCAGTTAAGCATCGTCGGGTCGGGGTAGTACTTGGATGGGGGACCGCCTGGGAACTTCCGGTGTCGCATACTTTTTTCGTTCTTTTCCATAGTTCATGTCGTTTCTATGACTATGTTCTTGTGGTTTCTTTTCTTTGCTCGGAAAACCGAAAAATCGGCAAGTATGCGATTCTGATTGATGGTTACATTCGGAGGAGAAGCACTGCACCATGCTGACAGCAGTTTGTACGGCGACTAGTTTTACTTTTTTAATGAAAAATTAAATACGACGTATCCTTAACAATTGCTTCGATCCTCGGTAAAGCGAACTGCTTGTCAATACGCGATAAAACGTTCCTTTTCCAGAAAACGTTGGTCAGGTATACTGTTTTACGTCGTTAAATTGGTTTGTTTAGAACAGAAAATTTGGTTGTTACAGGAACGTGACGTCACACTTTTGTTCTCAATGAGTGTTCAAATTGAATATTAAGGAACATAAAATACCCGGATTTATCGGGATTCAAAACAAACTAACTTACCGTAAATGACCGATCTAACGCCCACTCCCAAACTGACGCCCCTCCCGAATAAACGCCCAGGGTTAAAGTTAATTTTTTTAACTAACGCCCACTCCCGATTAAACGCCCATTCCCGAATAAACGCCCAGGTCCATAGAGAAAAATTAAAATAAACGCCCATGGGCGCAAATGGCTGGATGAACGAAGCGCTAACTCTCCATTATGTAAAGAATGTTCTCGATCGCTTGCTTTCGGAAAACGGCTATTAGTATGGGACTCTTTCCAATGTCACATAATGGAAAGTGTCAAAGAAGCCTTACAATCTGCGAAAGTGCACATGCCTGTCATTCCAAGAGGGTGCACAAAGCATATTCAAGCTCCCGATGTTAGCTGGAATAAACCTTTCAAGGCCTACATTACAGAAAAATTCGACCAGTGGTTAGCAGAGGGTTTACACGAATTTACCGAAGCTGGAAATATTAAAGCAGCACCACGGCGGAAAATTGTTCAGTGGATTCTCGAATCGTAGTTACATCTATCGAAAGAAATGATTGCCAAGTCGTTCAAGGTTTGCGCCCTAAATCTCCCAACAAATGGCTCTGAAGATGACCAAATACATTGCTTTAAGGAGGGTACGACTTGTGAGGCAGGAGCAGAAAAGTTAAAAGCACAACTAGCTGTAATGACAAACGAGGAGATAGGTGATACTAATCCCTTTTCTTTCATTAATGAAGAAGATATGGAGGCTGCGACCCAGCCATTCCACCTCCTCAATGACGATGAAGAGAATGACGAGAAACTTGATATCATGTAGTCGACGTACATCTTCTCGATTATATTACTTTTGTTAATGGACTTTGTTTATTAACGCCCCTCCCTTACTAACGCCCCTCCCGAATAAACGCCCAGGGTAAAATTTGTTTGTTAAAATAAACGCCCAGGGCGTTTAATCGGTCATTTCCGGTAACATGATTTTTTTAAAAAACGGTAGCCTAACTACAGTCGTTGTATTTGACTCTCTCTAATTTGACACTCCGTAATTCAAATCCTTCTTTATTTCGAGCCAATTAAAAGTCACCATCAAATTTTCTTAAGAAACTTATTTATTAGTTTATTTTAACGCCAACCCCAGTGAGAGGAAAAACAGTGGTGAGTTAATCGAAGATACTAACTTTGTATTTTAAACTCCGTGGCAAGTCGCGATTGTATATACAGTTGACTCCAGGATTTTTCTTAAGATCAGCCAAAATTCGGACGAAGTTTGAAGCAATCCCAAAAATACCTGGGGGTTTGTGTGGCGCTGTAATCCCCCAACGGGGATAGGGGCGGAGTCCCGAAAGGTTTTACACCCTAACGCTCATTTATTCTCTAAAAACAATTTAGTGTACACCTTCAGTAAGAGAAGTTTTCACTATAGAAAAGAAAATATATTTCTTTTTTCGTTGAAAAAATTACTGAAAAAACATGCAACATAGCTATTCTTGTGTGCCGAATAAACGGGGATCTTAATAATTAGGAGATGAAAAATTTCCAAAAATCTATTAAATGGTGAGGTCTTAATTTCCGGGGGAGGGGTAGAAAAATGAAAAAGTCACGATTTCTTTGCAAAGTGAAGAGACACTGTTTTCACGTATTTACAAACTCAGGGGCGTACCGTGGGGGGGGGGTCGTTGGGTGCGGATGACCCCCCTTTTGAAACTATGTGCCCTTTTTGACAAAAAAGAGGTAATTTCAGATGCAATACTCCTAACATCAAAAGTTACACCATAGACATACTAGGAAAAGTCGTATATCTATGGTTACACACAGTGTCGTAGTAACCACCAAGTTAAAAAATTGAAATTGGTTGAAGCTGGAACTGGATGAATCGAATTGCGAAATTATTTGAATTTGCAAACATCTTACCCTATTTGACTATAGTATTTCTTTCGAATTCTTATTGTTTTTCCCTAGAAGATAGCGTGCCCGGTGAATTGCCCCCCAACAAATTGCCCCGGTAAATTGCCTTCCGGTAAATTGCCCCCTGGAAGATTCCCCCCGGTGAATTGCCCCCCATTAAAATTGCCCCCCAGAAGATTGCCCCCCCATTAACATTGCCCCCTGGAAGATTTTCCGTCGGTGAATTGCCCCCCGCTGAAATTGCAAAATAGCATATATACCTACAATGGGAAAAAGAAAGAACAGAATGCGTCTAGAAAGTAACAATTGATATGATTCTTAAACATGTGTCTAGACAGGTACCTTAACAATATGCAGGAATTTTGAGCCTGTTCACAGTCAGTGAAACTAGGTCGGTGTGAACACACTAGTGCGACCGCTTTGTGTTAACAGAAAACTTTTTAGAGCGGCGGGGGGGATTCTCCGGGGGAGGGAGCAATTCTCCTGGCACGACAAATTTGATGGGAGGGGGGGGGACAATTCACCGACGGGCAATCTTTTGGGCGGCAATTTTAATGGGGGGCAATTCACCGGGGGGCAATCTTCCAGTTGGCAATTCACCGGGGGGAAATTTTAATGGGGGCAATTCTTCGGGGGGAAATTCTCCTTATACCATTGTTTTTCTTGCACTGTTCCATGAACTCTTTTGTTGCACCAATGGTGTTTGCTACACTCAGCACGTGCGCGCACACTTTTAACGATTTAAATCTACAACGTAAATGACTTTGGCAAGTGATGCTGTTCTTACCCACAACCACTTGATAAGGACGATTAGCGTCTTCGTTGTTAACAATGAAGTACGAAGTCCCATGTCCTTTTATGATGTTTGCTTTATTGCTTTATATTTGAGCAGCATCATTGTAAATATCGTCTGAAATCGAAACTGGTATGTTAGGTAAAGTAGAACTGCTGGATGTTGTTATTTTTGTAACAGTTGGCTTATTCACCTTGATACCAGTTATTTTAAAGTTGTTGAATTTTTTAACTGCTGTTAAACGTTGAGAAGTTGACATTGTGTAGAATTTTTTTCGGATATCACAAAGCTCGCCCTTAAGTTATCGACAACTCTCCATTCGCCTAAAAATAAAATAGTTTGTTTGTAAAAAAAGACAAGATTTATCTACCAAGAAAATTAGAAAATAAAATTTGTTTTGGGAGTGCCACGTGGTATTCGATGATAAACATCAAGCTAACTATGAGTTATTTGTTTAATATTTCATCATGGTGTTTTTTTTGATTTTGCTGATATTTTCCTTAACGAAAGAACCTTCATAACTTTCGATTGGATTGTCGTAGGAGAATGTTTGACCCCTTGTCGAAAAGATATAATTCGCCTCTTCAAAGACATCAGACATCATAAATAGCACAGTATTAAGTTTACAAAATGGCAAGAACAGCCTAGGTGGTACTGTATTGCTTGGCAACAAAACGTCTTACTCGAAGTTGCTTGGCTACCTTATTTATTGATTTTGTTTTTTTAAAAAACGAATGTGATTATTACATGTCTGTTCTCACATAAAAAAGGTTGCATCTATTGACATATACTAAAACTAAAACCATGAAAAATAATACGAGTTGTTATCAAGAGTCTCAGGTGCGTCAGGTGCGATTGCAAAATCTAAAGTAACTTGCCCGCACAGATAAAACAATAACTTACGAATTATATGTTAAAAAATCGTTACTAAGGGTACGACGAGTTGGGATACATTAAATAAGTCACCAATGAGTCATCTAGGTTGGATGATTTTAAATTAAACAGTCGCAAGGAATAGGTTGCATCTGTAAATTGTGCAGTACATAATATTAGATTGTATATTTTATTGTATATTGTTGTTGGATTAAATTAGTATATGTTATATTTTAATATATGTAGTATTTTTTATATACTACATGTAAAACCAACGTTAAGTAAAGTAATAGATAAAAAAATTAATATATTTTTGTTAAGAAATTGTTTACCTTTATCCAATAATGCTAACTTCACTTTTTCTTCTTGTGTTTGGACTTGTTTTTGTAATAGTTGAATGGTTTCTTTTAACGTTAGTTTTCCGTCTAACATGCTTCGCTTGATTATAGAGTTAATCGACTCGTTGACATTTTGTGTGTAGTCTAATGGTGGATTTCCCAGGCCGCACATTCTCCTTGTCTTTACAAGCATGGAATTTTTTATTGGTTGCTTTTTATATGTGTCTATAAATGCAACAAACTGCTCACCTTTAGGACATTTTAGCCACGATTCTTTAAGTCCCGCATGTCGAACTCTTCTTCGTTTTCGCAATCCATAAGACCTTTTATTTTTGTGTCGCCTACTTTTTCCCCGAAAATGTCTTCAATAAACTGGTCGCAAGGTATATTAAGATTTTTACATTTCCTTTCCACATTGCCTTTCATATGCAATGTACAAAGTAAGTGATTTGCGGAGGGAAACGAACTTTTAAATGCATCAAAAACGTTTTTCTCTCCATCCGTCCCAAATGCCTTTAACTTTACCAGATGGGGTCGAAGTCTTACTAGGTTTGATGGCAAGTTAAAATAAGAATCGAATATTTTTTTTTGAGTGAATTAAAATAGGACCGATCATCACAGGATGATGATCGCTGCCTTTTTTGCACAATAGAGGATGTTTGTAAGTAGTAATCGTTACGTTGTAATCGCAAATATTAAAAATTGGGTCTATTCCGAGAATGCTGGGAGAGTTTTCCGTTGTGCAGAACCTTTCCAAATCGTTAAGTTGGTTGTTAGTGCTGAGGAATATAGACTGGCGCCATTCTTACATCCCGAATAAACTCTGTTCCAAGTTTGTCCGTGACACAAGTCCAAAATTTCAATTAATTCATCCTTGCAGCTTTTAGAACTCTTTGCATTATAAATTTGCTTGTAATTTTCGGGTAAGCTCGAAGAAGTTCGTGCATGTTCAAAACCACCTGACGACTTATATACAGCATGAAACGCCTTTTTACCTTTACTTTTTTGAAATTCTTCAGATATATTTTTACGAGCAGAGAATGTCGATTTTATACGGTTGCCTGTGTGATCAGTGAATTTGATGTCATGTTCATTGTCAAAATAGTACTGCACGTAAACAAGAGGGCACATCTTACCATCTCGACCTGACACGGTTATGATGACTTTGTGGAAGTCTGGATCGGTTTGTAGCAAATATGTAAACCTGGAGATTTTAAAGTCAAACTCATCCTTACTTGAAGACCCAATTTCCCCATCACACTCTGTTGTAAAAAATGTTTTAGTATAACTACGTTGCATTCCAATAATGAAGTCGTTTTTGATGTCACGCCAGTCACCAAGTTTGTTAGAATCTACAACAAATTCAACATTATGTTTCACGTAAAGAGGAGTAGCTGTTGCCGTTCTTTCTTTTAGTATGTCACCTTTGATGATCATGTTTGCAATACTGTAACTTTCTCTCTTTACCGCAGCTATAAATGGGCAAACTAAGATCGTTGTTGTAAAAACCGACGTCTCCATCTAAAAATAGGGAAACTACCATGTCACTGCAAGTAAATGCGAGTATATGTGTATTCATTAAACAAACATTAAGGGTATGTGGAATAATGAAATTTGGCTAAACCTGATCTAATAATCAGTGTCAACGTCGCCTCATTGAGCCAATCACATAATACAATTATAACAATGTATAACTGAATAAAGAAACTCTTCACCTAGCAGTTTTTTCATTATTTGTGCTAATATTAAGAACTTTTGCAAATATTTAGCATTTAAAAAAAATATTTTATGTTTAAAGTACCGTACCTCTATCGCAATTTACGGTTTGTTCAGTTGTGAAGACCCCGTCGCTTGAGTCAGAAAGAGTTTCATCCATTGATTTAATTCCTATGAAATAATTTTTAAAAAAAAAACAGTGTTAATAAACAAAATTAAAAAAATCCAAAATTAAAAGTTATATTCGTGGGAGCTACATTCTTGTGCCTTGAATTGCCTGAGTTCTAAATGATTGTAAGTCACTTTCAACGTCAATTGAGTTTATGAATGCACCATAATAAGAGAGATTGTTTAGTACTTTTAACTCCAGCATATCAAGTAGTTTGTTAACAGTAGGAACAATAACTACTTCCTTCAAATCTTTTGGCTCGTTCATACAATGAATTGCAGCGTGATGAATGCAGTGTCCATCACCTCTAGTGGACGCAATCTGCAGCTCATCATTTGTGTAGGTCTTTTGAACGCTTGGATCATGTTTGACAGTTTTAAACAAAGTATATTCTATGAGTGTTAAAAATGTTAAATGGTATAAACAAATCAAAGACACTTCTTGAAAAAAAATGTTTGCTAAAGCTTTAAGCCGAATAACTCTACTTCTGTGGTAAATTTTCCATTAAAAACTAAACTTACAATAATAACATTTTACAATTACAATTTTTTCAATAAATCTTACCTTGAAACATCAACACCGATTCGACTGGGAGAAGACTCTGGACTAGACGATGTGTAAAAAGGATTCTCAATTGATTTACCATCCATTTCTCGGCGTAACACTTTTGACAGCAATATAAACGTGTTTTTCTTTTCTTTTTTCTTTTTGCTTTTTTTCTTGAAACTCTTCTTTTACTTATAATAGCTATTTTCTGTGTTTGCAATTTACTAAAGAGAAACTTCTTTTGTTTAAAACATGATCGCGTTGCTCTTTCTTGGAAGGTTGCATTGTTAACAACTCTAGACATGGGTTAAAACAGGTGGTTATCTAGTAAATAAATCACTTCGAGTGGTTTAAGTGGAAGATATATTGAAAAAAAGTTTTAAATAATTTACATAACATCCAATATCACTTAAAAATAATCAACCAATTATTGATATTTAACTTGTACGCTGTGTTTATTTTTAGAACAACAGGAGGGGCAGCGATACTGTCTTATTATTATTGTGACAAAATATGGAGTTGTAAATATCAACAAAAAAAAACAACGAAAAGTCATTTAGTTCCTAGATGCTATGTATTGGTCTGCAAATATATATTTTCAAAACAAAAAAGTAAAAAAAATAAAACTTAAAAAAATAAATCTTAAAAAAAAACGAAAAAAAATCAGGTCTGCAAAATAAAACTTTTAATGTCCCGGGTCTCGAGTCCCAGGACCCGCCTCCCAGGTCCCGAGTCCCGGGTCCCGAGTATGTAGGGTTCTTTGTAATTCTTCTGGTAGGGTTCTATGTAATTCTTCAGCTGTCATTCCATAATCCACATGGAATTTATGCTTTTTTATTTTATTAATTTTTGCTTTCAGAAAGGAATTAATACAACAACGTGTAGGGAAGTTTACAGAAAAAGGCAGATGTAGCTAATAAGCAATATCGGTCGAAGATTTCAGTAGTCGCTCGAAAAAACCCATCAATTAACGGACACCGAATAGCTTTTGTGAAGACCTACCAAAGGGTACCCTGTATTACATAATTCAAACAAAAATATTGAAGATTTACAAGCGCTCGTTTGAAGCACAAAAAATTTACCAACATAAAATCAAGAGTGAAAAAATCATACAAAAAGGACTCCTCGTCCGATACTGTATTAGCGCCGAATTGACAGTTATATATAGAAATATATATAGAAATATATCCAGCAAAACTTATATCAAAAGGCTCGAAAGAACGTTCTGCTGTGTTGATCAAACATTTTTAGTTTATGTTTATCTATTGTTTTCTTTGTTACTGTATGTTTCAGTCATATTTAGTTTTTAGATAGCAGCTAAACATCTTCTTGAATGAGCCTCTGTTCGTGTTTAATGATAGTTGAGGCGTGTCTTAAACGATTTAGCTTTAGTTGATATTTATGGCGATGCTTTGTGTTTCCGAACATTTGCCTCAGCAAATTCCCTTCTTCCAGCAACCTTAGCTTAGTACCCTTACCAGATTCAGCGTTATCAACGGTTTCTTTTCCGTTTCTTACCACGCATTATGATCATATCGAACAAGTTTTTAAATAATTGAAATTGAATAAAAATTCAGGGATTGATGACGTAAGCGTAAATGTTGTGAAGAATGTTTTCACGAGTTAAAGCTACCAATTCACTATATTTTCAATTTGTCATTGGAAAAAGGGGTGTTTCCAAAACACCATAAAATTTCAAAAGTTTACCCTATATTTAAGAAAGGCAATAAGGATCCTTTCACCAACTATCGACAATAAGTTTGTTTATAGATCTTTCCAAAGCCCTTGATACGGTAGATCACAGTATCCTTTTACGTAAACTGCATCTTGTAAAGTAGAAATAAATCGCCGAATAACGCAATGGCAATGGGAACGCATAAATCTTAGCATGCGCGTGTAAATACCACTTAACCTAGACCCAAGGGACTTAGTTAAAGTACATGTTGAGGCTCCGGAATTTCCATAGTTTCCATATTATTTACGGCGCTATAGCTGGAGTGGTAATTTTTTAATTTTCAATTTTTACAACTATTTGTTTGTTTTTTCTTTTCTTTGTAGATGTATTATGCAACTTATGGAGTAAAAACACAAACCTTTTTCTTACATATATTTAAGAACAGAATAACAACAAATCTAGGCTAGAATCAACTTAATTTACCTGGTTCTTATAAAAAAAGTGTATTCTTTTTGTTTTAGTTTTGAATAATCGAGCGTCTGTTGTAGTCTGCCGTCCGTCGTTTTAGTGGCATGATCATAAGACCACGTCGCATGTTTTCCGACATAGACACCCTTCTCCGCACTTACTACAATAAAAAGGGCGTTTATACAAACACAATCACAAGTTTTCCTTTTCTCCGAGAAATTTTCTTTTGTTTGTGAAAAGAAAGCACTTTAGGCTTTAGGTATCGTTATTTATTGAAAGCATGGAAATACATAATGAAGAAAACTTTGCTTAGTTTGACAAAGCAGGAAGAACCCACCGAAGATAGTACATCTGTGTCAAGTAAAAAAGAAAGCACTCTTCAAGCCACAAACTCTCAATATATTAAACCTTTGAAACCAGCTACTGAAAAGGATTTTTCGAAAGAGGTAGCTTGTTGTTTTTACCTAGCCAGTTTTTTTACGAGCTGCATTCACACACTAAATTCATCTATTTTTTAACTGTTAATTGTCTGGGGTATTATCAAGCAATATAGTTGAGGTGTTTTAAAGTAATATGTTCCCCTAATGTAATTTATCTATTTAATAAATAGCATTTCTTCTTCTTCTATCCGTAGCTTTGATTATACTGCTGCCTGTGTCCCAGACACAGTATTGTATATATATATATATATATATATATATATATATATATATATATATATATATATATATATATATATATATATATATATATATATATATATATATATATATATATATATATACAAAACTAAAAATATGTATATATCTATTTTCAGACAGTTCCAGATTTAAAAAGCATTACTAAAATGGGTAGTGGAAAGGTCAAAGTCACCGTTCTTAATGGCAGAAAATTGCAAAATAAAGAATCTTTTCAAACTAGTGACCCATATTGCTTAGTTGAGTTGGGAAGTAAGCAGCATAAAACAAAGCATGTCAGTAGCAACTTGAATCCGGACTGGAATGAACAATTTGAATTTGATGTTCAGCCAGGTATGGACACCATAGCTTTGTCTATTTGGGACAAAAATTCAATAAAGAAAGATGTATTCATGGGCTATGCTTTTGTTGCATTTGACGATTGTAAGCAGGATCAAGAAACACCAAAGGTATTGAATATATGATAGTATATACTATTGTAAATGTAAATGGTTTAAACAGGTTATATATATATATGTGCACTGAATAAAGCTAAAACATATTCATGGAAAGATTCATATTGTTAATTCAATTAACGTAAATTTTTTGGTAATATTGGTATATAATTGTATTTTATTTCGAATTATTTATTTTAGAAAGCTATGATGTTAGGTGGATGCACTGGTGAAATAAATTTGGTGATTGCACCTGATTTTGAAACAAGTGCATCTCAAATCGAAAGAATGGGAAACGAAATACAGCATGCGTCGAGTGAAAATGCCAATAGTAAACATGAAATTGATCGTCTGAGCAGCGAAGTTGGTCGTATGTCTGGCGAAAATGATAAGTTTGCAGCAAACAACAAAAAACTTGAAGAAGAAAACAAAAAGTTTGAAGAGAACAATAATCGTCTCGAAGCATCAGTCAATAAACTTGACGAAGAAAATAAAAAATTTGAAGAAAACAATAATCGGTTGGAGTCTTCAGTTAACAAATTAGAAGGTGAAAATCAAAAGTTTGAGGAAAACAATAAAAAGCTAGAGGCTGAAAATGTGAAGTTTCAGGAAAATAACGCCAAACTGGAAGCAGAGGTGAATAGACTTGGCACCGAAATAAACAGAATGTCAGAAGAAAATAACAAATTTGCAGAGAACAACAAAAAACTAGAAGGGAATGTGAACAAGCTTGAAGGCGAAGTGTCCAAGATGGGAGAGCTGAATAAAGAATATCAGGCTAATAACCAGAAGCTAGAAGAAAATGTCAATAAATTGGAAGGAGAGGTTTCGAAGATGGGAGAGGAAAATAAAAAGTTTGAGGAGAATAATAATAAGCTTGAAGAGCAAGTTGGCAACTTAACGGTAATGTTTTATATTTAATTTAATAACGGTTACGCTAGTGATTTTAATGAAAGAAAACTTATTTTATATTTATATATATGTATGTGTAAGAAAAAATCAATTAGCTAGTGGTTTCATATTGATTGGTCGTAAAACAGGGAAAGGATAATAGTTCCAGTATATATATTTTTAATCACATTTATTTATTTATATATATTCAGAATATGGTATTAACTATCTGAAATATAACTGAAAACATGTAATTTTCCGTATTCACTGATGGTTATAAAAGTGAACTTTGTCACGTTTCTCTTTTGGTAGGGAGAGGTCAACAAACTCTCTGAGGAGAACAATAAGTTTGCGGCTAACAATGAGAAACTGGGACAAGAGGTCAACAAGATGAGTCAAGAAAATGAAAAGATGGCGGAGAACAATAAAAACCTGGCAGACGAGATTGCACGCTTAAAAGCAGAAATTGACCGCATGGCTGAAGAAAATCGTAAATTTGCCGAAAATAATGAGAATTTGAAGAAAGAGGTAAATTATGTTGACAAGTAGTATCCGTAGCTTTGATTATACTGCTGCCTGTGTCTCAAACAAATATTGATGATAAATTAATTGTGGTTTTTGCGTGCATGTGTTACGTTCTGTGGGTATTGTGAAAACTATATGAAACTATTGTGTTTTAGGTTGAAAAGATGACCGCTGAAAATGAAAAGTTTGCCGAAAACAACAAAGTATTGCAAGAACAGAACACTGTGTTCATAGATAACAACAACAAATTAACAGCAACTGTCGGGGAACTGGAAAAGCAAGCTTCGAAGTTTAAAGAGATATATGCATCTCTGTTGAAAGAGAATGAAAAACT
This sequence comes from Candelabrum cocksii, assembly GCA_963930725.1. Taxonomy (NCBI): domain Eukaryota; kingdom Metazoa; phylum Cnidaria; class Hydrozoa; order Anthoathecata; family Candelabridae; genus Candelabrum; species Candelabrum cocksii. The sequence continues at coordinate 4,989,289 of OZ005665.1, forward strand.
GGCTCAGATCAGAGATGGTCTACAAGAGCAATTGAATGTAAATTCTTTTCCTTATTGTGAACGATGAATGCAATGATTTGAGAGATACTTAGTATACTTCACTAAAATTGTTTCAGCTTAAATTTTTTAAGTGATTTAAGTATTTCACGAATAAACATCTACACGGAGCGTATCTCGTTGTTGCTCAGGGATTCCAGAAGCTTCAGGAGATGATCTTTGCGCAATTGAATGAGAAGATGCGAGCAATGGATCGATCGTTGATGGAGAAGATTGCATGCGACATCGAGATGCTGGACGGAGGGCAAGGTGGGCTCTTCAATCTGTTTATTAGCAAATTCATGGAAAGGGTAGTATGGTTAAGTTAACATCTGTTTTCAATGTTTAAATAAACGAGGCATCCCTTGTTCGTACATACATCATTAGCAACATTACATGTCCGCTATTTTAAATCAAAACTATTATTGGAAATATTATTCATGCAAATTTTCCAGGGCGGTTGTTGGCTTAAAATCGATTTAATTAGATAAATTTAGATCATTTCTGCCTAGGGTTTCTTATAAAAGCATTTCTTTCTTATTGAAACGATCTTGTTCGATAGACATTCATTTTGTTTTTGCGATTAGGTTTGTCGAAAGACGAGTTTGCTCGGTTCATGAAACGAGTGCCGACGCATTTGAAAGAGAAATTCCAGAAGATTGCCGACGACTTCCAAAAGTTTGACGAGAATAGCGACAACATCATCGATTCGGACGAATTCGGTAAAATGCTGGATCAGGTCATGGCGGATGAAGGCTTAAAGGTCGAGAGATGAAGCCGTTTTTCGATTGTTTTTTAATTGGTTTTCTGATATTTGTTGCAAGAAAAAAACTGTTGATCTGGTTTGAATCAGGTTTGATCAGATCTGGTTTGAATGACTGCGAAAAGTGTTTTTTTTTTCGTTGTGTTGAATTTTTAAATTTTTTGTCAGGTCGTGTCGAACTTTTGTAATCGGCATTTTACCCATTGATCATTTGTGAACTTGCGATCAAAAAATTGCGAATTTTTGTACATTCATGTTGTTCTCTCGTAATTTTTCTAGTGGTTTTGTGATTAAAGATTAAAAGTACTTTTTGTGGTTTTTTTATTTTATTTTTGCAAAGAATTTCCTATCCGATATTTTTCTATTGTTTTGAATGTGGAATTTATGATATTTGGGGTGTAGTTTTCTATAATGCGATTATCGTGGCAGCCATTTTAAATATTGACTCTATTGTAACGGCAATTTGATTGGCTAAAATAGATGTTGCTATAGTAATATAAAACTTGAAAAATGACTGACAAATGTGTTTTTGATTTTGTTCGGTCATAAAAAACGTTCGATGTTCCAAACAGGACGCCAACTGCTGTTCCCTGAATGCCATTGACTGTCTCACCGTAACAGGTTTCGTTGCTTATGACGTAATCAAGCGGTTGTGACTATAACACATTCAAGACGTGACGTGTAAATCTAGACGCTATCATACATAATCAAGTATTATGACGCACATTAAAGTTCTCGCAATAAAAAGCGCTGTTTAGGGCTTTCTTGGCTTTCAATTAGACGTGAATTTTCAACAAAAACGTAGAGGTAAGGCTAGGTATATTACATTTATTTTTTCTTCCAATTTTGCACTTTTAATATAGTGATGGAATTGTTTGACATTTCTCTAGAATTCGAACATCCGTTAATTCGAACAAATCATTTAGTTCCTTGCGTGTTCGAATTAACGGACGTCTACTGTAGTAAATGGAATTGTTTGACGTGTCATTTCTCTAGAAATGGGTAATTAACGCAACGTTTTTATAAAAGAAATTAAAATTAATTAGCACCGTTTTTCCAATCATGTTTTCGACAACAATGTTGTCAATAAATAATACGTATAAAAATATTTGCAAAAAAACTTGAAAATTCTTAAAACAGAATTCATTTTCTGAAAAGACGCTCGCGTTAAAATATGCTCAAGTGTGCGCATTCGCCTCTTCTGTATTGGCCGCTACGAAGTTACATTGAAAACATTGTTAAAGTGAAGAAATTCACACGGGTTGGTTTATTTGTTTAGCTCTACCATTATGAAACTTTGTTTGTGTTTTTCAAAAATCTTAGGCATTTTTATAATAGACGCGCACACAAGTGTAATAAATATAAAGACAATATTTGTATTTACAGAGCAGCAGTATTACTCAATAGCTTATTTTATAAATGAAGAAAAAGTTTGCTAAGTTTTTAAACTTTAAAGGAAAAATAAAAATGGCTGCCCGAAAGTTAAATGTAAAAATTGTTTGTGGTCGTGGGTTAAAGAATAAAGAAACATTTCAAACTAGCGATCCGTATTGTCTAGTTGAAGTTGGCACAGAACGCTATAAAACGAAGTATGTTAGCAGTAACCTAAATCCTGATTGGAACGAAGAGTTTGTTTTCAATTTACCAGATGATAAAATAAACGTGTTGTCGCTGTCCGTGTGGGACAAAAACACAATAAAGAAAGATGTTTTCATGGGTTATGCGTTTGTCACTTTTGATGATTGCAAGTCATATGTTGAAACTACCAAGGTAATTTTAGCGAATTAGCGAGGCAAATTTTCTTTAAATGATCTTTCACTGTTAACCTTATGATTTTAGACTGTCAATATGATGGGGAGAGTTTCTGGCCAAGTAACTGTGACTGTGAAACCAGAGTTTGAAACCAGCGCCACAATCATCGATAACCTTAATGACCAGGTCAACCATGTAAAGAACGGTGGAGTGCATGACCACAACGATGTTGAAGATCTGAAAAGCCTATTGGAAGCGGTTAGCGGCGAGAAGAAGAAACTTGAGGCAGAAAATGAACATCTGATTGACAGAATGAAGAAGTGCAACTGCACAAAAGCGCCCTACTCAAACAATATGATTATCTTTCTCAAGAAGCAGGCTTCGTGAAATCACTGCGACTTTTAAACATTGGGGACTGCTTGGCGTTTATTGAGTTTCCGTTACACCAAATATTACATGGGAAATATTTTCTTATAAACTTACAGTTTAGAATAAATCTAGGTTTATTATAATATTTGTGTTGGCATTTTGTTCTTTTACTTTGACGGTTTGATTTTGTTTGTTTATTTGTGTCTTTTAGTATGTACATTTCCAAATATTAGAAGAAATAGAGCACGAAAATGTTGAGTTTAAACCATATAAGTCTAAGTAAGGAACCAAGCGGGTTTCAATGAAACGCACATATTCAACTAAAACCGTCGTTTATAGTGTTTTAGATTAAAGAGCACGAACATGTTGAGTTTTTACAGGGCCTGCGCCTTGGATTTCAAAGTGGAGGGGCCACATATAATAGACTAACGAAAAAGGCGCCACCATGGTTGGCGCGGACGAGCCAGAAAATTTTTGAAAATTACACCTTCTAGAGTGGCTGAAAACCTACTCTTTTTTGCGTGTTTTACCGAACATTTAAGACATAAATTTTCACTTAGATATGTAATCAAGTAAGGCCAAAAATAGGAAAGTTAAACAACTTTATTCTTTCAAAGTTCAATTAATATCTTTTTGTAAAAATTTCCAAAATGATTATATCTCTTAGATTGACTTTCTACAAAGGTGTTTCCTACTGTAATAAAACAAGTTTGATCCGTCAACTCTTTATGCGTATTTAAAATAGCTAATTAGTGTTTGAATCTTTTTTGCGACATCGTCGAACGCAGCCAAGTTTAGTATAGTATAGTGCATATAGTAAATTGGGTAATAATAGGTATATCTTTGCGTGTTTCAAAGATTTACTTTTCTTCATTTAAGGAATATTCCTCTTCTTTATTTAAATCATTCCGAATGAGTGGAAGCTATGCATGAGGGGGTACGTGTGTGTTTTTCTATTCTGAGTATATAAATATTATTTTTTATTGTAGTTGCTCAGAACAAGGCCCTAAAGGCCACTTGAGTGTAAAGAGCTAGAAAAGTTACAGGGAAAGTGACGCAGTTTTCAGATATCGATGAACGTTTGATTTGAACAGTTGAAGGTTATAGACCGATGGAAAGCATGTAGAAGGAAGGGAGTTCCAAAGTCTGGATGTTCGCGGGAAAAAACTGTTCTTATAGAAATCCCTGTGACAGTTTGGAATGCAAACAGTCCATTGATGAGAAGATGACGAAAACCTAGTTGAACGGTGAAAAATTCTGGGAGAAGGTGTAAGAGATGATAGTTCGCTTGAACAACGTCCATAAAAAAACTTGTAAAAAAGACAAAGAGAAGCTACGTTTCGCCGGTGTGATAGGGAGTCCAGTTTCGAAGATAAGTTTGCGCCGATTGCGTTGCAAACACGCCGTTGAACACGGTCTAACAAGTTCAAGCAATTTGCAGGAGCACCTGCCCAAATGTGGCAGCTGTATTCCATGCAAGGACGTATTGACGATTTGTACAGGTAAAGGATACACTCAGGGGTGAGGTAACTCATTTCTCGTAAAAGAGAACCAACCTTCATGGCAGCTGATTTTGCAATGGTTTCAATGTATGAACGCCATGAGAGATCGCTTGTAAATATGAGACCAAGAAGGCGAAATGAATTGTTTTCAGGCAAATGAGAACCATTCATCAAAATTGGAGGTAAATATGCTTGCTTAAAATGATTAATGGAAAGAAGACTAGTTTTAGATGGATTGAAATTAACCAGCCAATTCTTACCCCATTCAACTATCGAATTGAGATCTTTATTGAAAACAGAGGCCAAATTAACCTTATCACAATCATCTGATTTATCAAGACAGGAATACAATGTGGAATCGTCAGCGTAAATAATGGTTTTGGATGATAAATTGTCTGGGAGATCGTTTATGTAGAGTAGGAACAGGGTTGGTCCGAGAACTGATCCTTGTGGAACACCAGCATTGATGGAAAAAGTTGAAGATGAATGACCACTAAGGACAACCTTGAATCTACGGTTGGAAAGGAAGGAAGAGATAATTTTGAAAAAGGAACCTTTTAAACCATATGCTTTGAGTTTATGCAATAGACCCAGATGCCAGACTTTATCAAATGCCTTGGAGATGTCAAGAGCAACTGCTCGCGCTTCACCGGAAACATCAAGGGCACGATAAAAACGTTCAGTTATAACTGTCAAAACATCAGCAGTGGAACGACCAGAACGAAACCCGTACTGGGAATCATAAAACAAATTATTTTTTTCAATAAATTCCACTAAGGTCTGGTTAAGTAAAGTCTCAAAAACTTTGCTTAAAATGGAAATGAGACTAATCGGTCTATAATTTCTAGGATTAGAACGGTCACCACAATTTTTAAAAATTGGAATAACAGAGGCAAATTTCCAGGATGAAGGAAAACAAGATTCATCTAAACACTTTTTGTAAACAGCACACAAAACAGGAGATAACTCGGTAGAACATTTCTGAAGAACAATTACAGGAATTCCATCAGGTCCTGTAGCTTTAGTGGAATCCATTTTGGAAATTATCTTGGAAACGTTATCCGGAGATATAAAGCAATCCTGTAATGTCTGGTCAGTTTTGGAGGTGAAATATGGGAGATCGTGTCCAGAATCATCGAGGGTAGAATGAGAACTGAAGAGTTTAGCAAATAGTTCAACTTTATCCTTAGATAAATTAATGACTTCAGGACCATTGAATAGTGGAGGTACAGATGATTTAGAATTGGAATTGCCCCGGACATTTTTAATGATACGCCAAAATTTACATGAACCTATTTTTATTGAATTGATATGATCTTTAGTTCTTTCAGCAAAAACAGTTTTTGCTTTACGAACAACATATTTACAGTTATTGCGAGAAACAATAAACAATTTTCTGTTAAGATCAGTCGGATGACGTCGGTAGCAATGAAAGAAATGATTACGATGGGCTATGGCTGCAGCACATGCTGGTGAAAACCAAGAGGAAGAATGAGGCTTTATCTGATATTTCCTTGAAGGAACGAATAATCTTATTGCTTCAGATATTATTGAAGTAGTTTCATTAACACAATCATCAGCTGAGTTGGAAAGAATTTCCTTCCAAGGGACAGACTGAATGTGTGCTTGAAATTTTTGCCAATCCGCAAGATCATATCTAAAATAGGTTCTATGCATGGGATGCTCATGAGAAACTTGTCTATTGAAGTTAACTTTGACCGATATAACAACATGGTCAGAACGACCTAAAGGAGCGCCATGAGATAATTTACAGATGTCCGGGTTAGAGGTTAAAAATAAATCCAACAAGGAAGGCGATTGACTGGATTGATCAGGAATGCGGGTTGGAAAATCAACTAATTGCGAGAGAGACTGAGATACTGCAAAGTTATAGGTTTCAACACCAGAGCTACTTGTTCCGTTAGAGAATTTTAGCCATTGTTTATGGTGAATGTTAAAGTCACCAAATACAAAGATGTTGTTTGAGCAATGTTTAAGAATAGCTGAATCAGCGGACTTTGAGACTGATTTGATAACAGAACAGTCTTGGGAAGATGGAGAGCGATAGAGGAAAAATAGAAAACTAGTTGAATGAAGAAGAGACAAACGAAAACACATGAAAGGTTGGTCGGGGTCTTCCAGGTCAATTTCTCTAGATATTGGTAACGTTTCCTTAACATAAACTGCTAGACCATGCGTATGAATGGAGGAATCCATTCTAAACAGAGGAAGATATTCAGGAACAAAGAAATCATTAGAAGATATACCAGCATTCAGATTAGATTCACAAAGCGCTAATACATCCGGTTTATTTTCGAACAAAAAAGCTTCAACATCCGTAAAATTTGTTCGTAAACCTCGAATGTTACAAAATGCTAAAGAGAAAGGAGGATGAGAATTCCTTAGTCTTCTGGCTTTGTTATTCCAAGATTTTATTTTGAAGAGGGCTTTTTTCTTATTTGTTTCACAAACAGATCCCACGGAGGTCCTCTTACTCTGTAGACCCATTCCCCCGAACTATCTTCTGCCTCCCTCTGTTTAGCTTCAACTCGAAGTTTATTAAACAGATCTCTTTCTTCTTTGCTCCTGTCCTGATTAATATAGATATTTTCATCTACTTCTTTTAAAATCCTTTTATGTTTTAAAATGGAGATTTTTGTGCCATAATCACAAAGAGTAACTCTTAAAGGTCGAGTTTTACCGGATTGAAAAGTCCCAAGTCTTTCACAACTTTTAATATCGTCTATGCAAATATTTAGTCTTAGCTGGCTTTTTAAGAGATTCAATACTTGCACAGAGTTGTTTACAGAATCAGTCTCTTTCAGACCGTAAATAATTAAATTATTTTTGCGTCTGTTGTGCTCCTCAATATTTTTAACAATTTTTTTACTCAGAGTACGTTCAGAGTCTATACATTCATTATTAAAAATATTTTTTAAATTGGAAATTTGCTTATTCAATTTTAAATTATCATCCACTAATTTCTGAATTAAAGAGGAGTTTGTCTCAAGGCTGTTTTGGATGTTGATCATTGAAGAATTGTTCAGAGAATGAGACGCTTCAAGAGAAACAAGGCGAGATTCAATTTTTTCAAAGTAGGCGCTGCATCTGGTTTCGATATCTTTTTCCAAGAAAATTGCATTTAGAGCAGGTTTAGTGCAGTCCGGACAGAACCAAAAGTTATCAACTTTCTCATTGAGAAGCTCAATGATGTCCTTACTAAACCCACAACACTCACTGCAATAGTATTTGGAACAACGTGTGCAGTGCCTAAAATATATAATGCTGTCCTCACTGGTGCAATTTTCGTTGAAACAATGGGCACTCAGATTGGATCGATTTTTATTGAATCTGTCAGGTTTTTTCAAAATTCGACCGAAGGATGACTTGTTAGATGACATGATCAATGAAATATAATATAGAATGACAAATGCAGAAAGGATTACGACACTCAAACTAAAAAACTGTTTCTTCGGAATATGAGGCAGTCCCCTGAGATTACAACCCAAGCTCCCTAAAGTCCCCAACACTCCGGAAGATGTAGCAGTAAAAGTGGAAATGAGCAAAAGAAGGTGACCTGAGAACAATATTCTTCACCTAGAAAGAACCACCTCGACCGTCCAACGACCCTCGTGGGAATCTAGGATTTACTTATTGCCAACAGGTTGCACACTTCAGTTAAGGGACAAAGTTAAAATATTAAACAGTTTATTTTTATATATATACAATTAAGAAGTTAAAAGATAAAATGATTAGAAATAAAGAAAAAGGGATGGTGCTTAGTTTAAAACAAAGATAAAATTTTGTATACAGTTTTTTTTTAAAAAGTTCAATTAAAAACAAGAAAGAAGCAATTTATTTGGCTGAATAGGCGAGTAGTGATAAGTTATACAGCAAATTGTAACGATCAGTTAAATGATCAGTTAATTGGTTTGTATTAAGGATTGTTAGGGTAAGTAAGAAATGTAATTATGCTGCAAATGGAGCAATTAAGATTATTGGTTTTCTGTATTAGATACAGGAACTAAAAGTACTTATGACTTGAGAACAGTTGGGAGAAAGTCAATCTTGATCGGCAAAGTCAGCAAATATCAGCTGTTTTTATCCAAATTTCAAAGAACTTTACCAAAAAAACACCACCACAACTACACCAAATTGACTCCACAATAATATAATGAATAAACTCCAATAAGAACAAAAATTCAATCCAAAAATAACAACGAACTGCAAAATTTTGAAGAGCTCTTCAAAACACACCTTCTGTTAACTAATTGACAATTGACGGTTCAATTATAACGGATCAATAGTCAAAATCTGTTTTTCTTTGCAAAAACGTGGCCCCCTATGGTGCGGCCCTGTTTTATAGTGTTTTAAAACTGCTTTCATTTACAAAACGCTTTGTTATTAGTTTATTCAGTTATGTCATTTTTGTGTTTTGTATTATATTTATGTTTTGATTTATTAGGTCTACATTATATTTTTAACTGAATGTTTTCTATAAAAACATTTACATAACCGTTTAATAATAATTTGCACATTAAGACAAGTATTTATAATACATAGAAATGACAATATTAAAATAACCATAAAGAAAGAGGACTTCAAGAAGACCCATGATCCAACATCAGCTGTAACAGTCACGATTTACTACTGTACCATTCCCAATTTTTCCAACAATATTTGTTGCCAGCTTTATGTACCAAAATAATTCATGAAAAGCGCCGTTTTCCGCGTACGCGATTTACATAGTTGGTTCAGGGGTTTGCTTTTTCAAGATAACAAAGTTTTTTGTTTCCCCAACCCTAAATATGAGAATCTCATGGGATATTATATCGTTTCTCAACAATCATTTCTCAATTTTGCTTTCACCTTTCGCCAGAACAATTTTTCTGACTGTAGTTGCGTTGTTTATTCAGATGAATATGGGCGCCTTCAAAGGCAACAATAATCGAGCTTTTGTATTGAAAACATGTGAATGGTCTTCTTCATCGGCATTGAAATATTCAAAAGTTGTTTTCAAAGTCTGATTTAATACAACAAAAGAACACGAGTTTGCTTTTGAGGTGAGGTCAAAGAAAATAGCCATTTTACTTAATATTTTTAAAACCATTTTTGTGCGATCAATATTGTTAATTAACCGCGTAGTACTAGTGACATCGAAAACATGCTGATAAAAACCCATCAAATGATAAGAAAAGGCAATTTTTGAACAACATCATATCATCGGCAAAGTCATAGTAGCTGTTGGGCATAATGCGTGATTTGAATATTTTTGTGCAAAGCGAAGGAAACGGTTTTAAATGCTATCTTATTTAAAGTCCAACAGTTGATATCTTTTGTTTTTATAAAGCCGACATAATAGTTTTTTAAACATGGCTTTATTTTTTATGAAATTTCCCACCTTAGTGTATATAAATCATTGCGGTTTTCTCTTTTCAAAACAAATTTGTTCAACGAGCGAATGTTTGTTTTTGGTTTATGAAAGTAAATTTTCGTTATCATCTTCAAAAACCTTTTAGTTTATACTAGTGAATTAATAATGTCTGCAAGAAAATTAGTTGTTAAGATTATCAGTGGTCGTGGGCTAAAGAACAAAGAAACATTTCAAACTAGCGATCCGTATTGTCTTGTTGAAGTTGGCACGGAAAACCACAAAACGAAGCATGTTAGCAGTAACCTAAATCCTGATTGGAACGAAGAATTTGTTTTCAATTTACCAGATGATAAAATAAACGTGTTGTCGCTGTCCGTGTGGGACAAAAACACAATAAAGAAAGATGTTTTCATGGGTTATACGTTTGTCACTTTTGATGATTGCAAGTCATACGTGGAAACTACCAAGGTAAGCGCTATTAAACTACAAACTGTTCTTCTATATTATATACTTTTTGAATAGACAGTGGATATGATGGGTGGTTTATCTGGCCAAATAACTCTGTCTATTGTACCAGAGTACGAAACCAGTGCATCAAAGATCGAGAGGCTGGACAAAGAAGTGAAAACAGTAAAAGTTGTGGATATGCAAACTAAAAAGGATTTGGAAGACGCGAACACAAAAATCGCAGGTTTGATATCTGAAAAGGAGATGTTGGAAAAGCAAATAATCGTTTTGTCGCAATCAGACAACGCAATATCTGAGGTGAAAGAATTTTGATTGCGTTCATTGACCGCTTAAATTTCATGCAAAAAGTCAGACTTAATATTTTGTCATGAAAAACTGATAAGTTTTTTTAGATAAGTGAATTGAAGGAGAAAGAGATCCACGTACTTCAAGAGCAGATTACTGTCCACGAAACGAAAATCACAGAATTGAGCACGACAATAACTGTACTGCAAGTGCGATTAAACGATTATGACAAGATATTTAAAGATTTGCTCAATGAAGAAAAAATCATCGTTAAAGTGAGAGTCGGAATGGACATGCTCTACATGAAAAATCAATGACTTTTATTGATATTTGATTTCTGTATAATCCAGTAAAACCTAATGCTTTGAAAATAAAACTTTCTTTGTCCTTTACACACGAGATCTTACTAATTTAAACTGCCCAAAAATTTCCATTATGCAAAAAAAATATGCAACATCGTCTCGTATGATCTACCTGCTATTGATGGTTCTTGTTTCCTTACCATATCCTTGCGCTAAATGTTCACGCTAACAATATGTGTTAGTAATAACTCAGTGAAAAATTGTCATATTTCATTGCAAGGTTAAATATAGTAAATCGATGAAAACTTACCATTTTAGAACGCTTCGAGGATCATTAATGACAGTTGTAACAATTCCATTATTTTTCATTTCATCATTTCACATGCTAAAATGGTTCTAACATGTTAAAATGGAGTCACTGTTCCTGAAGTTTCAGAATCATCTTGGGACATTTGTGCTGCTGGCAAAACGTGGACTTTCAGGAAATGGAAACACTTTTCTTGGGTGTGATATAAAGCTTCCCGATGGGTTATACGCCGTAGGATGATGGCTCAAGTTTTGTTATCTCCGAGTGAATGTTGTATTTATTGTTTTCCAGAATGCTCTGTCAATCTTTTCAAAAGGAAACAGTCTCTGAAGGCGACCTCATGTCATAAGTTGCACCTTTCTTGCGGTTTGTCAGCAAAATGCCTTCATGGATTACCTTGCTAGAACACAAGGCTTATTTGGCATCTCAGCTACTAACCTATTAAGTTTTCTTTCCAGGTTAACCTTGTTTATCCCGTTATTGTGTAAAATGTACAAGTTTTCACCTTGGATTCACGTGTTGTTACCTCTCTTCAATACTCATCGTATTGTGCCCCATTCACCGTAAAGGTTCCCCATTAACACACTGCAATACAATACCATTTTCTCTAATGTCAATGAATACACAGCCTCTTTAATTGGATCCAAACATTACCTTTCTGTTTAGAAATGCTGTTCTCCTTTTGTCATAATGTCAACAAAAAATGATGACGTCACCTAAACAGAATTTAATTTATTAACCGTTTTATCTAATTCAATTTTGTACTAAAAAGATTAAAATAGTGTATATTCAAAGCGATGGCATAATATTGATAGTGAAAAATTTGGATTTCGGAGAAATTTTAGCATGTTATTACATCGACATACCTTTGTGAAAAAGGCTTTTCAAATTTGACAGTTATCGAAACTAAGAAACCCGATGATTATTAAGAACGTTATATGCTGTGCACTATCCATAGTTAGTGTCCACATTTTCAAACTTGTTGAAGATCATCAACATCTCATATTAAACCTTTGTTGTCAGCAATTAAATATGTTGTTATTTGTAAAGAATAAAATTTATTGAGTAGCAATCATGCATACTAAACTCAGATAAGAATAAATATATTATCAACCACGAAGGAGGAAGGTTTGTATGGGTTCTGTAAAGTTCACTGAAAACTATTTTAATTTTGATAAAATCAATTTAGATCGTTAATCAGTATTTTTATTGTTGTACTTAATTTCATTATATAAACTATGATGGATGAAAAATATACAATTGAACAAAAGACATCGAAGCATTTTTAAAAAGTTAGCATTTTAACCTTTGTGGTGGAGTTCCTTTCAAGGATTAGACATTCACAAAACAACAGCAATTAGACAAACAATGAAGCCATTCTGTAAATATTTCTCTGTTCTGTTTCAAACACGTCGCAAAGCGTAAAGGTTTTGGGGAAAGTTTATTTTAACAATTTGTTTTTCATGCAATTGCGCAAGAGTTTTATTCGACTCTTTCGTTTGCGTTAACGGAGCATTTTACTCACAGTGTTGCTATTATTTGCTCAAAATAAAAATCTTTTTGTGAAGAAAGTAAAAATTTAAAATGTCTACAAGAAAATTAGTTGTTAAAGTTATCAATGGGCGTGGATTAAAGAATAAAGAAACATTTCAAACTAGCGATCCGTATTGTCTTGTGGAAGTTGGCACAGAACACCATAAAACGAAGCATGTAAACAGCAACCTAAATCCTGATTGGGAAGAGCAGTTTGTTTTTAATATCCCAGAAGATTTAAACGTTCTCTCGCTTTCAGTGTGGGACAAAAACACAATAAAGAAAGATGTTTTCATGGGCTACACATTTGTGACTTTTGATGACTGCTTATCAAATGTTGAAACTACAAAGGTAAGCCATGTGATAGGCATCAACATATTCTTCTATTTTTATGTTTTTTTAGACTGTTAACATGATGGGAGGTTTGTCCGGGCAAATAACCTTGTCTCTCGCACCAGAGTTCGAAACCAGCGCCTCGAAGATAGAACGACTGGATAAAGAAGTCAAGATCATAAAAGTTGATGATACCAAATCGAAAGAAGAAGTAGCCGATTTGAAAGTGGAGCTGAACAAACTGTCACAAGACAACGCTCTCCTTGCTGACGAAAACAAAACGCTGAATGAGAGATGTAACATGCCTCAAAAGGTAAAAGGAACTAACAATAAAGAACATATTGTATAATTACAAATATTATGACTAAATTGTATTCTTCTTTTAGGACGAATCTTCTTTAGAGGAGTTGAACAAATTGAAAGGTGACTGCGAGACACTGACGGTTCAAAACAATAATCACAAGTCTGATATTCAACAACTCAACAACGAAGTGGCCCAGCTTAAAGGAAAAGTTCATAATTTCAAATCCGTTTTTGAGGAGCTTTTGAAGGAAAACGAAAAACTGTTGAAAATTCGAGATGGTTTAAATGCTCTTTTCACGTCTTAGAATTTAAGAAATATATTCAAAAAAAGATTCTGTACTTTTTGGGGATAGAGAAAAAAATGTGGAAACAGTACGTCCTATCTGGCGTTTTCCAAGATGTTATTACTTGATCTACACATCGGTTCTGATTTAAAAACTTCTAAGAGAGAGAGACGTTTATAAAGTTTTTAACAGAGTAGACATTTTCACAACATTAAGTATTGTGTGCATTACCCAAATAAACTAAAGTGTTTCAAACTTATTGAATTCTTTACCAACAAAAACAACGTCCAATGCAGAACGCGAGTATGCTGCAAATTATGGGCAGCAGAGCGTGTATATAAAACAAAAATGTTTTGAGCCAACAATAAACAGTACAGTATGAGTAGTTCAAGAAGGCTTATAGTGAGAGTACTTAACGGACGCGGTCTGAAAAACAAAGAGACGTTTCAGACGAGCGATCCCTATTGTATGATCGAGGTTGGCACAGCACATCATAAAACTCGGCACATCAGCAGCAACCTTAACCCCGACTGGAATGAGGAATTTTTGTTTGAGCTCTTTGATAACGATTTACATGTACTTTCCCTATCCGTGTGGGACAAAAACACAATAAAGAAAGATGTTTTCATGGGTTATACGTTTGTCACTTTTGATGATTGCAGGTCATATGCGGAAACTACCAAGGTAAACTTTGAACCTATTGTTATCGATATTGATCAGGATAACAGATGTTTGGTGAGATTTTTAAATCAGATAATTGATTTTACTGAAAACTAAGAACAAGCATTTGTGTCCTTCGGGTATAGAGTTTACGAAGTTAAATTCCAAATAATGAATATCTACCTTATCGGTCCAAGCAATGTCAGCCCAAATTTTAGCCGGTCCTAAATTTTCGTCGGTCCTAATTTTCTCCACCTCGCGAAACTTTCATCACTTACGGCCGAATAATTTAATCCAACGAAATTTTTTGGCCTTTTCACCTTTTTTGTTAGAATAAAATATAAAGTCAAATCGCACTAACGGTTATACAGGCCAGGAATACAAGAAAAAGAAACGTAGCTATTAAATACATGACCTATAGTTACAAACACTTTCGTATCATAATGTCCATTTCATCATAGCTTCGACATCAATTTTAGTTCTCGGCTGTTCGCGATGATACCTTATTGTAACTCTTTTTCTCTCAGATTTTATGTGTATTTTAATTTTAATGACACCGTTCGAAAGAAGAAAGTCATGTTCCAGTAATGATTTTTTTTCTTTTCAACTGACATTTGCAAAACAATACGTTTTTAGGAAAGGGCCAAAATTGTTGTCGGCCTTAATTGTTGACATTGTTTTCTTGACTGGTGTAGTACTAATTTATATCTTTCAGGAATTATCAAAATATAGGTTTATCTTTTCAGCTTTTTAAAGTCCAAATAGGCTTAAAATTGCTTTCAATTTTTCAAACACCAATTCAATTTTTTTTTCGCTTCGCAGGTAAGTTGCAACCAAGGGTTGTTTCAACCATCCGCTCCTGGTTTCGGACGAAAAAGTATCCCAAATATTTCTGTAAATTCTTTTCAGGTCGCGAAACTTAAAGGCGGTGTGTCCGGACACCTAACCTTGGTTCTTATACCGCAGTTCGAAACAAGCGCATCGAAGATTGATAGGTTAGATAACGAGCTTGCACTCGGCCGGAGCAACGAAGGCGAATCAAAGAGAGAAATCGAGCGTCTTAAATCCCAGATAAAAAGAATGTCCGCTTACAAGATAAACATTAAAGTTGGAAGTAAGGTGCGGGAAACTCGAATATTAGAATTACATGATTTGGCGTTCTTTATTTCGGTCTGTAAAGTTTTATCAGCTATTGTTAGAGTTGTTTGAAATTTGATATATATTTTAACGAGCTTCCCAATAACCATAGTGTAATACTTCAACAAAAATAGATATAGCTATACTCAGACATGAACTGATACGTGCATTAAATTTCGTGTACTGCAAATATATTTCATTTTATCATACTGTTGTGGATAACTTTAGGATAGTGATGGATTAGAGCGCCTCGAGAGAGAATGTGAAGAATTGAGAGACGAAAAGGAGAGTCTTAAGGAAAAGAACGCCGAGCTGAACCGAACGTCAAACGACTTACAACGAAAGATGGAGAGCTACTCGTCAGTATTTAACAAGGTGCTGCACGAAAACGATAAGCTCACGAAAATCAGCGATGACTTGCGAAATCTCACTTTGTAAAATCGGATTTTTTATTTAACTTCTGTTCGATTAAAGTTACAAGAAAGAAGTACAGTACAATCCCCATAACCAAGAAACTACCTTATTCTCTTGAAACGGGTTACAGGTTCTGTGTGTCTCAACCTTTTATGAGAATTAACATTGACTTAGGGACCTTTACCAAATAGTAACAGCAATCGCTACTTTCTTTATGTGATTGACGAGCATTCAAGGTTTCATTTGTATTCCCCTGTCTGGATGTTTCTGTTACTTCTGTGACCGTGTGTAACCTTTTTCTTTTGGGATGCAGTCATATATCAACCTTGATCGGGGAGCATCATTCACAAGCAAGCAAAATTTCCTCGCAGAGAAAGAAGTAGCCCCAAGGTAAACAATTAGTTACAACCCTTAAGGTAATGACCATGTACAAAAGTACAATGTTGTAATCTGATCAGTCAACACATTTCTAAAGTCTAAAATGTTTTTACAAACCAAGTTTCTGCAGGAAGTACAGAACTAAACCAATACTGGAGATGAACTAAGAACCTAAAAACACAATATCTTTAAACTGCTGATAAAAGGAGGAAAACGTTTAACTCTTTCATTGCATATAGCGATATGCGGCGATAGCACAATGGTAATGGCGTTCGGCTCTTAACCAAAAGGTTTTGGGTTCGAGACCGTGCTATCACAAAGTTGTTTAGTGAGCGGTTATAAATAAAAAACGCCGTATTTCATCAAAAATAACCCTAGCACAAATGGGAGCAATTAAATGCGGGTCGAGGTCTTTATGATAATGCTTAATGAGCGTTCTGGAAGCCTCGTTAAAAAAAGAAACAGACAAACAAACATATAGAACTCTAAAGATATTGAAGAATATTCAAGTTTTTTTAAAAACACTTTAAAAACTCTATCACTTTTATTTTCTGACATGATTGCACTAAACAATCGTTCGTTCTCTTTTGTTTAAAGTAGCAAACGAGACATCACATGAGCGCTTCTTTGTTCTTGCAAGAGGATCCTCAACCGCTCATTCCAATTCAACATGGCTTGTTTCGCTTGGTCCTGTCTTATTCAAGCGTCATATCCATCAGTTCATTAGTGGAGAAAGTAGAACTACTATCGCCGGATATCGTTCCAGAAATTGATGACGTCATCACTTTACCTCTGTAAATCGAAAACGGTTGATTTTTTAACAATGGTTTAAAAGGACAGCTTGATCAGTAATTATTTTTGAGCTCTCTTAATTATGTATTTCGATAATTGTACAGTGATTCTTCTTCAACTGAGTTGTTTAAGCACGTGTCAGGTGAAGGGAACGGAATGATAATAGAATGACCTGGAAATGGTGTTGTTGTAAATAAATACAAGAAATTGTATCAAGATAGATAAAATTCCTTGATAAAGAGAACTTCTCTTGCTGTCAATGTTCTTACGGGTAGTTGGGTGTTGGTTCATGGTAGCAATGGTTAGTTAATTTTAAATAATGTACAACCTATAAAAATTTTGACGCTACAAATAACTGACTTATTAAGAAAATATAACTCCGTCGTTAAATCATTCATCGAAAATAAAGTGTTCTAGAAAGGAAAAATATGCAATATTGGGCATCTTTTATTTGTTAAGTATTATATTACAACCATTATTCACCAATAAAGTGAGACGTAGCGGACCGTGAGAACCAATCAGCTCTTGTGATGCAAGTTAGTGTTAGTATTAGTTACTATCATTTCGCAACACAGATTCCATCATTTTTGAAAACATCAAATATCGCACTTTTTAGAATGGGTTTTGTTTAAAGTAAAAATTATGTAATATCTATTTCTTCCATCTCTTCCATCATATCAGAGTCTGTAACATCTCCGTACTAGACAGAAACAACAACAACAACAACAACAACAAAATTTTTTTTTCCAAAAACAACAAATATACATTGTTTCTCTCTTAAATATAATATAAAGTTTTTCAACACAAAAGATTGATTTTCAATGAAAGGAAATATATATATTTGTCAAATTGGATGGTGTCATTCAATAGGTTAACTAGGCAAAGGAATGACACCGTTTTAAAATAAAGAAATAGGCGAGTAAGCATATTTTCAAAAGCAATTCAAATAAAAAATCCATTAGAAAAAATAGTCTAATTTATTATTTAAACTAGCAAAAATAACATAGCGTATTAATAAGAACAATATCCACAAATATAACATATTAAAATAATTTAAAACTGAGATGTATGTTTGAAGAGGGCAGTAATTATTAATAAGGTATTACTCGTACGATGATCTTATATTTTGAGAAAAACACTTTTTAAATTTATATCGAGAAAGCCAGAATTAATGTAAAGCTTTCATCGGTTTTGTAAAAATCTCATAGCTTGAAACTACCTTTGACAGGAATCTCAAAACAACTTTCGGGAACGCACAATATTTTGCGGAAGTAATCAATCATTTTCCTCCACCTTCTGTTACACTTTCTTTATCTTTCTGCCAGTCTATTTTAAATATATTTCGGTGCGTTTCTCCCAAATTAATAGTATTAAGACGTTTTACATTTCAAGTGAATTGGTTTTGATGGTAAGAAGCTCTGTAGCTACCTAGACCAATCTTCCCTTCATTTAGGGAATGTGCCTCGTCAGAATGGTCCTCTTATAAGCTATAGAGTTAGTATTTATCGCTAAACTTTTTACTTTTACTGGATTGGATTACGTAAGGTTGTCTTTTTATTTATTATTGCGGTTTTGATATGATAAATATCTAACTATTTTATGTTTTTTTGTCTAAAAGCGAAACTTTGAAAGAGAATGTGGTTTGATTGTCAATGGCAAGAACTTAAAGCTAAATTTAAATTTGTGAGATTATGTTTGAACTTCATAACAGGTTTTATTTCTCCCTACTAAGAGTCAGATGGACAAAAAACCATGCACAAAAATGCCTCAGTGACTATTCCAATCCTTGACAAAATTTGTTTGAACAATCCCTTTTTGAACATATTAAATGCTGTTTAAATTGTGAGGTTTTTATTACAATATTAGAACGTTTTACATTTTTACTTAAGAGCTTGTATGTGATATCACTGTGATGATGGCCTCTAGTTTGTCAGGTCAATATATATATATATATATATATATATATATATATATATATATATATATATATATATATATATATATATATATATATATATATATATATATATATATATATATATATATATATATATATATATATATATACTACAGTACCTTAACTTTATAGTTTTCAATTAAGTCTGTTTTTTTGTTTTAATCTCCAGCATTAAAGCTCTGGTAGTTCATACAACTGAACTAATAAACATGAACTAAATATATATTTTTTATAAGAAAGACAAAAATATTGAAAATGAGTCTTATGCCAAAGATTGGAGCAGTAACCGAAGAAATCCATGGTTTGGATTATAAAGAACGCCTTGAGTTATTCGAAAGTGAGGTTGAGAGTCTCTATGGTTTCTGTCTGAAAAAAAGCTTTAAAGAGAATCAGCTTTACGACTGTGTATCTGGGCTTCGTGGTCCCCCTGCTAGTTATACAAAAAAGGTTCTCAAGGATTCAAAAACCTCTCTGTTGACCTTATCTGTGTTGGTTGCTGTTGTGGCGATTTCGCTGAGCTCTCCAGTGCTTTACAAACATATGATAATTCACAGTAAACTCTTTGCGATTAAAGTAAGTATATACATTTTTTTGCAAGTGCAAAGACATAATTATCTAAAATGACAGTCAAAAATCATAGAGTTAAGATATATATATATATATTTTTTTTATATATTTTTTTTTGTATTAAGACTTAAGTACCCTCCATCATTTTATGAACCGATGATTGCAAAATGTGTCAAGTCAATTGTTGCACTGGAAATTAAGGAGGTAGAAGATCCAGAGGAGAGAGAGATCGTGGATGGGAAAATGATCTTTCTGCAATATTGTGGGAAGCTTACTGATAAGTTTAAATGTTGGTTGAGAAAATTGGTGGTTCCAATTAAAGTTATCCTAACATTGAGAAAATTAAAAACTGTGCTCTCGTCACTGAAACCAGCCATCGAGATATCCTTTAAGAGCGGTATAGTTTATCAAATTTCATGTCCGCGATGTAACTCGCGCTATGTTGGACAATCAGTTTGGCATCTACTTACCCGCATTAAAGAACATTCTTGTGCCTTGACTCCCGTGGGATCACATTTTCTATCATGTATTAATAACAACAACATTTCGATTGACAAGGATGTTAAAATTCTTGCCACAGCACATCTAACTCCCAAAGGCAATTATTGATTAAAGAAGCGTTGTTTATTAATGACCTCAAGCCAAGTCTTAATACAAAAGACAAATTTAGAAGCCCTACTTTGGTCATTAAATTGTGATTAGGCGTAGTATTTAATTATCTCGCTTTATAGTGTCTTGAATGAATATATTTTGTTGGAAAATGTTTTGAATATTGTTATCTGTTATTAAACTGATTTTATTGATTGTAGACTACCTGATGATGACAGCAATGTCGAAATATATCATGAATAGAAATTAAATTTGCTGGTTCCATATAATATTGATAATTGTTGATGCCACAATAATGTTCTTACCTTGTAAAATACTTTTTTGTTTGGTGTTCAAATTCATTATATATATATATTTTTAGTGTTGTTTTGAGATATATAAACATTATAATTGCATTATGTATTGTAATATATATATATATATATGCAGTGGTGTAGACTTGCGGTCATCGGACAGTACAAGATTTTCAGAAAATTGGTAAGATAAGTTTTTGAAAATGGTGTGGGACAGCTAATTATTTTCACAGACAACTCAGATTACATAAACAGAATTGCTCAGAGTCGCCCGACCAGTAAGAAAGCCGAGTTTACACCACTGATATATATATTGGTAATTACTGACTGGGGAATTATTTCAGCATAATAAATTATTATTAATAATATAAAATCGAAATGTAGGAAAATATTTCTTTTCAGTTTGTGTTGCCATTTTGGAATTGGGCGAAGTTATATGATTCAATGTGCCTGGTAGATAACCCATTCTTACATGAAGAAGAAATACCAGTTTCCAAAGAGTATTGCCTTTACTGCACACTTATGAAAAACAGCACACTCAGCAAGTTTAAAAATGTTCCCCATGACGAAATGAATGGCCTGATAAAAGATTCAGAGCCAATTATTATCACAGATGCCACCAAAGATTGGGATCATAAGTTAACCATGGATGAAATAGTTGAAGTAGGTGTTTTTTATCTAACGAAAAATTGTAAATAGTCATCACTTGATAACTCCGCCATTTCTAACCCATGGAAAACCATTTTCATAGTGAAGATACCTAACAAGCCAGTTGTGGGGCTGTAAAGACATTTTTAAAATTATTTTTATTTTTGTGGTTAGGGCTGCATAAGTAAAAAAAGTTCTAACATTTTTAACGATATCAAGTCAATTTTTTATATGGCTTTTAGCTACATATAGAAGACCTCAAAAGTGCTATTAGTTTTCGGATTTAGGGTATGGGGTCTTTGGTAGTGACGGTTATTTGTAAAAAGTGGGCTTTATGTATGGGACAATAACACCATAATTATTACGAATTAGAATTTAGACTTCTTATATCATGCCGAGGATGGCTTCTTCTTTCACGTAAAAATTCACAAAGTTTTAATGATCAAAATTACTTTATTTGCCTTTGCTACTTTTTTGAAGAAAAAAAATTTTCTTTATGAAATTCTCACAGGTCCGAGCCAAAACGAGTAATCTAGTGCCAAACCACTGGTCGGAATCACTTAATGTTTTAAATATAACATCAACATAATATTTCATCGACAAAAGTCCAAATTAATTTTCACATCATTGTCACATATTGCACCAAATTTGCCCAAATGAGGTATTAGGAGTGAAAATATCCCGATTCTGGTACTCGATTTGAAATCAGCATCATTTAATTAGTAAGTCTACCAATTTTCAAAGCAAACGGAATATTTTAAACTTTTGAGCCCAAATTTGCCCAAATAAGATATTAGGAGTGAAAATATCCCGATTCTGGTACTTGATTTGGAATCAGCATCATTTAATTAGTAAACCTACCAATTTTCAATGCAAATGGGAAACATAAAATCTTTTACATTTTTTTAATATTTATGATTTTGTTTAGGCCGCTAAATACGGTTTTACCGTAGGGAGGGGTGCGAACTCACTTAATGTAAAAATAATAAAATCTACTTTATGAAGAGGACCAAGCCTATGAGTTTTCAGAATTCTAAAAAAACTGTTAAAAAGGAACGTATGAGACTGAACAAAACATTTGATCTGTACCATTTAAACAGCAACTTACAAATATCATGGCACACAATAAGAACATGAAACTTGTTGTCACTGAACAATAACATCCTCCAATGTACATGGCTAACTCTAAAGGTCTGTCTTCAATGAATTAGATTTAATGAATAGTAAAAAGTGAACCGGGGATCAACACCAAAAACTGCAACCTCTAAGAGTCTTTTCTAGCTACTTCTCTTGTTCTTCTATGTTCTTATTATATAATAATGTGAAGTGCAATTAGGGTTTTGGTTTTTTTTTTATCATGTACCAAAATTTTTGTTTTTAACCCTCACTCAAACCTAAACTAAGCTAAACTGCATCTAACCTCTATTTACAGTTGTACCAAACAAACAAGTTCCTTTCGCTGTCCATGGGGAGTTGTGAGTACAATTCAACAGTTCCCGTGAATGAAACATTTTACGATCTCACCACCGCGTACACCGATGGAACACTTCCCGAAACGTGGCATTTTAACTGGTGAGAGGGTTCTGACCCCATAATGCTTTGAATGTTTGGTATGATATAGTAATATTATGCGTGCATTGCGAACCTGTCATCGTCATATTATTAGTGATTGAACTTTGTGTTTTTGATCATTTCAATTCTTTTGTATTATTGCATTTGTTGTCGTTTCACGTTCAATCAACGTGTTAAAAATGTAATCACCTAATCTGCTACTTATTTGAAATATTTTTTCATTATTGAGGCAAAATTGTGATCCGAAAGCCGCTAAAGTCCTTCGTCAATATTATCGGCGGCCGTACTTCTTGCCAGCAATGATACAGAGCAGCGCATACAACATGGTAGCTTTGGCAATGGGAAGTCACCCAGAGAAAGCATTCACAGTGAGCTTTAATATCAATTGAATTTTTTATTTAATATTGTTTTCATTATTATTATGGTTTATTTCATTTGTTTTATCTTTTTATAATCCTCCATGAGTGTTTGTTTAAGAGCTGCTTATTTTCCTCGCGATCAAAGGAATCATAACTGTTCTTTGAGAGAAAACAAAAAGCAAAAATCTTGTTTGATAGGTATACAATCTGGCTGGAAGTCTGGCTTCGCTCCATGTGCACTTTGAAGTTCGTTCATAGTCACGGCATTTTCATGTCTCTTCATCTCATCAGCAGAAAATTGACTATGAACATTTCTATGAATTATGAACTTTCATTGATAAATACAAATCGACCTGCTCAAAGTTTACATTGTTTTCTGTCTCATAGTTCATTGATGAACAGCAACCGGGAATGTGGTTTGTTTTGTTGGAAGGGAGCATTAAAGGAAAGTTGACGCCCGTAGAGTCTTGCAAGGAAAAGTTTCAATGCGAGGATGTGGACTTTGTATTGAATCAAGGACAAGCTTGTAGGTTTATAGAAAATAATACAACTCTGGAATTGAAATATTCACTAACTTTTTCCCCATTATCATAAATTACAATTTCAGGAAGCATAAATGTTTCAGGTATAGAATGAGTATGGAGATATACTGCAATAAATACTTACACAGACAAATAATTTAATAGATGAACGGTTAAAAATACAAACAAAACAAAATATTTTGCAGGATACAACAGTTGATATGTCAACAACACTAGAATTAAAGATAAAACAAAGTTAAAACTAGCAAATACGGCATTTCATCACTTTCCTATAAAGGACCAGTTACATGGAATTCCTTTATTAGGCATAATTCAACAAATTTTACCTCACTGAAATCTCTCCAAAGCCATCTTAAAAAGCAGACCCTAAATGATTATGAATGTGCTTCTCTTTGATTATGATTTACGTGTGTGTAAATGCCTATAAAATATAATATATATTATTAAATTGTGTTATTTAAAAGTTAAATTTATTCTCTTCTGATTTCACTGCAACCAAAATCTTGCTGATTTGTGACAACCTTTTTAATTACTTTTTAGTATTAGGTTTTGTCTCCTCTCCTTTTCATACAAACCATATATGTATAATAGGATATTTATTTGTTGTTGTTTGTTTGTTGTTTTGTTTTTTATCGAATTTATTAGTGGTACATTAAGGTCTTACAACAAGTTATATATTTATATTCTACTGTATGGTTTGATGATTGAGAAATAAAAATATTAATCATCATCATATGTGGTTTTCTTGGAATAAAATTAAATAAATAACAAACGGACAATAGAAAGAACGCATACTTAAATGCCTCCTCATTCTTATCCAATCAATGTTTTGTCTCGTTTATCCATATTATTGATAAGTTCCATTCAGTAGGGTTTGACATTTTTGAAATTCCTTTTTATTAGTGTTCTTTGTGGCTGACGATTGGCGCTTGGAGTATACACCCACTACAGCGGGACGAACAGTTGGCATCGCGTCAGCAGTGGTGTGGGATAGATGAGCATCCATTTCAAAAACAATTTTTTGCTGGTTTTTGTAATTTTTTCTACTTGGTGTTAGTTTTGAATTTTTCTTATCTGTTTTTTGTATTTCTTGATATTGTGGTGGATAGAATAGTATAGGTTTTGATCACTGGTATTTGATAAACATTTAAGAGTTTGTGAATAAATCTTGTTTTAGCGCATTTAAGATAATGGATGATGGCCCCGAGTTTCTCAAAACCAAACGCACGGCCGTTCTTACGAGTGACGAGCACGCGCGCGGCATGCTCACGTTTCTGCACGAGTGCTGGAGTAAGCAACACTATTGTGACGTCACCGTTGTTGTTGGCGACCAGTCGTTCGGAGCGCACCGCATGGTGCTCGCGATGGTTTCCGATTACTTGCGCGTGTACTTGCAGTTGGACGGAAAAGACGTCGACGTGGTGAAATTACCTGGCGTTAGCGCGGAATTGTTCCAGGTGATCCTCGAGTACGCGTATTCGGGCGTGTTCTACGCGGAAGATTGCGACATCGAGGCGCTGGCGATTAGCGCAGATTACCTGGGCATATCCGCGCTCAAGGGAATGTGCGAGCAACACTTGGTGAAGTTGGTGAACACGAACACTTGCTTCTACTACCTCATGTTCAGTGACACTTACACGTTGGTCTCTTTGGCTGACGTCTGTAAGAATATGTTTAAGAAAAACTTCATCGTTATGAGCAACACATCAGAGTTTCTAATGTTGCCCTCCAAACACCTTCTCGCTCTACTCGACGACGACAAACTGAACATTTACACATCTAAAGGCATTCCCATGGCTACGAAAGAACGCGAGAGACTGCTGTACAAAACAACGTTGCGTTATATCCATGGCAACAACAAAGATGGCAGGTTACCTCAGCGCATGCGCGAACTGCTGGCCGCTGTCAAGCTGCCGGAAATCGAGCACAAGTATTTGATGAAGAAGTTGAAAAGGTATTCGTCGTTTGAGAGGAAAGATAGCGACGTGTTGGAGTTGATTCAGCTTTCACAAAGATTC
The DNA here is from genome assembly GCA_963930725.1 of Candelabrum cocksii. Taxonomy (NCBI): domain Eukaryota; kingdom Metazoa; phylum Cnidaria; class Hydrozoa; order Anthoathecata; family Candelabridae; genus Candelabrum; species Candelabrum cocksii. The sequence continues at coordinate 5,014,846 of OZ005665.1, forward strand.
GATGAGAAGAGCCCTTCCTTCCCTAAAGGTAAGATTTAAGCGCGGAAGTGATTGTATATTGAATTTCACCTGCACGTGCAGGTTGGTATACTTCTAGGTTACCGGGATTCATCAAGTTTTCATCTGGTCCTATGTACGCCGACAACGACAGGGCGGGTCGTGATATGTTCGATAACTGCTGTCCGAAAGACCTGTCTAACCCCCACAAGAGGCTGTCACGTATCAGTGTGAGGTTGCGTTCGTGGGACGGTAGACTGGTGATTGGTGGATTTCGGTTGTGTTACGATGACGACACGTGCAGTCAAGGTGGAATACCGTGCGTGGAAGACAGTGATAGGTGATGTTATACCAGATGAACTGGAGCTGCTTTCCACGTTATTATTTTGTGATATGTTATTTGCATATTTATTACACACTATTTCTTCATATATTTGTTTTCTAAAGTGGCGACCAGCATGACGTCGTGTTGCAAAAGAACGAAGTTATTGTGAAAGTGAACGTCAACGCTGGCTTTCTTCTCGACTGCATACAGTTCACCACCAATCTCCACGCGACGTACGGACCTTTCGGGGGTGACGGGGGTGGTTCTCGCTCCGAGACGGGATCCGGCGATGGCTTCTTCTTGCATTCGATGAGTTTCTCGTCCATCGAGACACAGAACTCGCTTGCTCCAGTGTATTTGCAATGCCATTGGGTGAAGCTGGAGTAGTAGTTCTTGATTGCGCATTATTGTTAGGTTAGGACGTTTCTTTTATTATTTACACCTTATTTTTGTTGTTGTTTTCTTGTGTTTTTTTTACTGCAATTTACTCAGATAAACTTAGTCTCCATTTTGTAAATATTTGTAAAAATTGAAAAAAAGATTGTAAAGCAAAAGAGATTATGTAAAAAAAAGATTTGTTAATAAACGCTTGGTCTTTTTATTCATTTCATAAGCGCGAAGTTATGATACTATATTGATTAGGAAATAAACCGGGGCTGTATCCCGTGAAACTTCCGAATAAGGACTACGCTCTTATCTTTGATTTAAAAACGAAAGGGATAACTCAGTAAAGACTTAATTGAGATGTCATGTTATTTTCGAAGGTTTACAATCATGTTGACCGCTTCTTTCTTTTTGTTGCGATTCGTTTACTCCAGCGTGTGCTTTCAATACATCCCTGTCTTCTCTTTCTGTTATGAGTGATGGGAACTCTACAATAATTGTTATGTCATCAACAACTTCAAATTTTCAAGACTTGTTTTTAACTACATATTTTTTTGTTAATAAGCATGCGAAAAGTCTAAAGAACAAATAACTAATAATCTTCTATCATTACCATAATAACTTAAATTTGTGTGTTTCCAATCGACCTAGCGTACATACTCCTTAAACGTCCGGAATGTCCCAAGCGGTATAGCTTTCGAAAAAGAAAAATTTTTCAAATTTACACTATGCAGTCTTAAAGGGTATAGTTTTGAAGAAAAATCTAAATCCAGCAAATTTAAATGCTGGATGGTGAGGGTCCCACAAACGTGAGTATATATAACCGATTCAATTAGTGCCCTTCTCTTCTCATAATATCCGCGAAAGACACACGGGAGAATAATGTAACAGTCATTTAACCTTGTTCCTGTCCTTCGTTTGTTGTTTCCGCCAGTGACTAGAACACTCAAGTCTTTATGTTTCACACGATAACAAGTCAAGTCATTCAGCTTCCTCCGCTTGCTACCGTTTTGCGGTAACATGTCAAAGGCCTTGCTGAAACGTGGTTGCGGTCGTTTCAACTTCCTCACAAACTCATGGAACTTTTCCTCGTTGTCAATCACACTGTCAAGGTGCTTGAAACAGGATTTAGTGACGGCGTTGTGAGCCGCTCCTCTTAAATGCTGAGAGCGATTTGTGTATATGACGTCACAGACTTCGCAATATCCGCCGCATCGCGCGGTTTTGAGAGCGGAAGAAACTCTTTTTCTGCTCGTTGCGCGCGTTTCCATACGCGTACTTTCAAAGGGACATTCGGTGAGTGAAGACGCGAACTGTACGCTGGGATAAGAAAACATCTGTTGTACCATTGGTTGAAAGTCTCTAAAAAATATAAGAGAAACAAATTTTAACGACACATTTCACGTGAAAAGTGAAGGCTTCATGGTACCTCGATCGATCTTCAATTTTAAAGAAGACGTTTTTCAATTTTGATGACGCCACGTTTGGCTTCGCCGCTCGTTGCGATGGTCGTTGTTGTTTTTCTATATCCGTCATCCATTTCAAAACCTTACTTAGTGGTTGAATATTGAGATTTAGTTTTCTCGCGCGTTGAATGGGAGTCGTGGGCGCGGCAAGCGGAACGCACTCTAACATTCTCCGTCCTCTGGTATTTGCCTACAGAGAACTCATTTAAGATTCACTAGAGAACACGTTAGTTGATGCTAACAACTGCTACATATCGCGCAATATTTTTGATTTATTAATGGCGAGATGACTTACCCTGCACTCATTACTACGTAATTGTCTTGGCTGGTGCTCTTTCGAACTCTTTGAAGTGACAAAGTAAGTAACATTCTTCGTGAGGAAAGGCTCAATGGTCTGAAATAAAAAATGATAATCTCAAGATCTTCGTCTCTCGTTGTTCTTTGTATTCAATGGTCAGCTATTATATATATATATATATAACGATGTTTCTATTTTATATTATGAGGCTTTACATTATTAAAAATGACGAAATATTAATTAATATTAAACTATTTATTATTATTAAATTAAATAATATATATTTTTATTGTTTCACTTGTTATACTTTGAGCATATTCATTGAAAAGAAATGGGAAAGACTAGGTTTTTCTGTTTTTCACAAACCATCTTACCGCTCCCAATTTTGTCAATCTTTTGTCCAATTCCCTGATTGTTTTGTAATCATCGACATCCAGATAGAAAGAGATTCCCTTGAGCGATTCTGCGCCTGAAATATATTTGAAGAATTCTGAGTTTATACGCATTTTACATTACCATGTATCTATTAAAAAAAGAGGATTCCACTTACGTGGCGCCATATTTACCAGTGTGGTGTTTGTAATCAATAAATCGATGGAATGTAAATGCTATTTGACGTCATTTTAACTGCAAACAATTTGGACTCCCGTAATAGTTCTACAGTAGACTCCCGGTTATTCAAACCGGCACTTTTTCGAACTTCCCGCTTATTCATCGAACAGTTTTTCAATCCCCGTGGAAATTTCTTAAAAAGTTCAACTACACGATAGCAATAACAATAACTTTGCCTTGTATGTGTGTATTTTAACTACATATGCGTATACACCAAGTGAGGACATTGCATTGTTATTTTCTTTATTTCGCATGTCTGTCTTGTTGATTGACGTTTTTTCACCTATGAATCGAATTTTGTTTGTAACCTATTTCGAAAAATAAGCAATCAGTTAAGCAACTTGAGTACCAATTGCGGCATAAAATTTAAGCAACATGAGTTCTACCCCAAATCCTAAGTTGCTTATAAAAAAAAATCGTGTAACAATTCTTCAGTTATTCGAACCTTCAGTTCAGAACTTTCGTTTATTCGAACCGATTTTTGAACTCTTGTAACCAATAAAACTGTCAGTTATTCGAATTTTTAAAATCTTTTTCAAATTTTTGGTTGATATTCCTTAATAGTGCAGGGGTTGGAGGCCTGAAATAGGGTCAACTAGGAACAAATCGTTACAAAGCTGATTTTTTTTTAAAAAGTTTCCTTAGTATAAATGTTTTCACAGAAAAAATCCCCACTCACTCTCCTTAAGTATAAAAGTACCCAAAACGGGGGTTGATTAACAGGGGGGTAAAAACACTAAAATACAGTTTTTGGAAATTTCTTGTTTTAATGCGTGCTTGTTTTATCAGCTTTCTACTTAATTATTTTATTTAAAGGTGATATCGAATATGGTGTATAACAAGTTTAAATTGTATTTAAAAAAATCGAAATTTTCCCTCTCTTCAAGGGGTAATTTGAGGAATTTTCTTCGAAAAAACATGAAAAATTACGATTTTTTACGATTTAACTTTGTTAAATATAAATATATTAACTGTATTCTCTTCCAAATATTGATTGACTAATTATATGCTTTCATAGGAAAAAAAATATTTATTACCCCCTGGTAAAAACCTCAATCAAGTAGACTTTGTTACGTATTGTAATTGTATATTATCGAACGAATTATTTAGTTCGAAAGTTCTTTTATTGAGACAGATACCAACTATTTCAGTCCGTTCTTCTAAGAACATTTACTTTATTTTTGTATCTCTTTCTTATCGTTGTTAAGATTCCTTCAGACGACTAAATTTTTCAGACTTTGACAAGAATATGAAGGAAAATGAACCAGTGGTGTGGGCGATTTGAAATAAGGCTGTAAATGCCATTGTTACAATGAAAAGTCTGCCGAATGTTGTTTTTTTCAATGGCTCCAAACCGACTGAAATCGTTGGTAGACGAACAGATGACAGAGGCTAAATGAAGAAAAACGGAAGCGAAAAAACGGCACAGATTGTTATTTGTAAATAATCTAACCTAGGTTATGTTTATAATGATGCTACTACATTTCTAGAAAAATCAATAAATTTAGTTTTATCGTCATAAGAAGATGCGTAAAGTTGAGGCAAAGTTTTTTTTCGAAAGAGCTGATTTTTTAGCTGATAACTTATAGCTACACCGATGTGTAGATATCTATATTTGCTAACCAGTTGGTCTATTTATGAAATCATTTGCGTCAGGCATTTTAGGTAGCTAGGTAAAAGATTTATATAATTTTCCTATTTAAGCACCTGCCTGCACTAGTTTGTTTGGTGTAGTATCTATTTGTTTTCTTAGAACATGATTTTTAAGTAAGAATTTTCTAATTACCTGCCTAGCTAGCTATAATGTACTATTACCATGAGTGTTCAATCTATATATACAGTTGAACTCATTCAATTCGAATCTTCAAGGGGTCTTAAAATTTGTTTGAATTACATGAGTTTTAGAATTATAGGAGTTTGAGTTTTATTGGCTAAATTTTGAAAAAACATTGGTAAACGGTGGTTATTTTATGCGGTGCAAAATCTTACACAGGTTTACAGGCTAAAGTAAAGGTACGAAATATTTGTAAGAGTCATTTATCTTTTTTAACAAAAAAGGTTTACATAGAATCACTTTTAATAAAAAAGTCAGTAATAGAGCTTTGCTTCATTCTTTCGAATCTTCTTTGAATGATTTGGTTTGAAACTTTCAACAACAAAGGATCAAGCTCCGAATCAGCTGTGAACAAGGTTAACTTATTTAGGGTTTCAATTGCCTCATCGACTTCATTTTGCGATGGTAGCGATATGGGGTTGTCAGCAAAGTCATCCTCGTCACTGCTGATATCTTCGATGTCAACTGTTTCAACCGGTAGATATTCACTAACTATTTTGTCAACAGACAATAGCCAAGATTTGTAGGTCACTACCCTCTATGTCAAAATTGATGAGTGCATTGGTATCAAGGTCTTCAGGGGCCAGGTCTGGTCTGGTTTTGCGAAGTCAAGCCAAATGAAACTCCAGCTCTTCTACAACAGCATCAGTTTCCTCTCCATCAGCACTATCGTCCTTGGCTTCATCAGTCATCTCTTTAAACGGGTCATCGTGATCTGATCATCTATAGCACCTTTCCGAGCACCCTCCGAGATTCCTGACTTTCGAAAACAGTTAACAATTGTTTTGTTGTTCAGCTCATCCCAAGCTGTCTTGAGCATTATCATGGCCTCTAGGATCGATGTTTGGGGCAATCGTTTATTCTTCTCTAATTCTTTTATTATTTTAAGAATAACAAGAGATTGGTATTTAGCCTTTAATGACATGAGAGAGAAAAAAGATTGCAGATTTTCCAATGACAAACATTGGAAGTTTTTCACCAAGAGCGTTATACGCAGCCAACCCGGTTAACCGCACTTTACTAGGTTATCGAATGCTTTCGCAAATTCATGAGCTTTCTCCAAAAGAATAGGGCCATTGATTGGAATGTTGTTGCCACACATTGATGTAAACCACTTCAACAAGGCTTTGTTCAACTTCTCGTTCCTATTTTGACTCGTTGGTGTTTTAAAGAGGAATATTCAAAAGCATTGAATATCTTTTTTTGTTTTTCTTCCAAGTAGCAAGGGTACTACCTGGAATTTTAAATTGATTTGCCACATCTTTACTTTGTTTCTCCTTTTCTAGCTCCTTTAGTGCGTTGTACTTTACTTTCAAAGTAACTTTGTTATGCTTCTGTTTTGTTGTCATTTTGTACGCATGTATGATGTGAACTACCGATTCAAGAAACTTCAAAACATTCGTAAACGTAAACGTAAAACATTTGAATTGGTTTGAAAGAAAATTCTGAAATTTGAATTATATACATGATAAAAAATTCAACCGGGTGACCAAAGAATCTGTTTACATGATTATTAGAATTATAGGAGTTCAACTGTATATATATGTTTAGTGTTACTGTGGAACTGTTTTTTATTCTATGTATTCTATCCTATTCAAAACTATATAATCTTATAATACTTCAAACTAGACATAGGTGCCTGCATTAGATATTTCTGTTAGGGTTTGGTTTAGGGAATCTCACACAGCAAAAACATGTATCGTAAGGAAATAGCACCTAGGTATGTGTGTATTGTGTCAATTTTTAACATCTGTTTATTGGTTGTATTTTTGTTTTTTATATATATATATATATATTAACTTCCATTATGCGGGTTTGGCAAATTAAAAGCTATATATATGTTTGTTATCATGAATTATATGTTTAGACATCTATAGTATATACAAAGTTATGGTCGCAGATTCAAACAGAGGTTGCACCAAAGTATTTTTACAAAGAGACTACACTGAAGGAACAGCTGTTAAATTTCAAACTAAATTTCCATTGGAACTCGAGGGAAAAGTTCCGCGGAAGTTGTTTGAGCAAACTATTCAGAGTATAAACGAAATATTTGCTGGTGCAGAAAAAAACGATTCAGCTTCACTTTTTCAAGGTTTCTGTGCGTGTCTTACTGGTTTCCTCGTCTACATGTGTGTAGATACGCAGTACGAAAGAAGCTTGAAGAAGTTAGCTCAATATATACACAGTCAAAACGAATCAGTATATTCACCGAGGGGAATTTTAATTACTAATCCAATGGAGCGAGGCTTGCGTGTTATTGAGATCAATATTTTCCGTGACAATGTTGATAAATAAATGTTTTCTGAAAAGGATTTTGCATGTAATGTTTTTGAACTGATGATGATGCAACATTATATAACTTTTTGATACACTCTCTGTAAATTATGTTTCTTACTACCTAACTGATACAAATAGCAGCACTATGATGTCGATGATATTTGTCACTTGGTTATATACACTACGGTCTGTGCCAGCCACAGCCGACTTGTTCTTCTCTATTCCTCTATTCCAGTGTCTTTGAATATGTATATATATAGAGAGATATATTGGAGAATTATAATGACTTTTAGGCCAGAAAACTATGAACAAATATGGGCGATGACTCCAAGTTAATGACTAATGCTAGGTACAAACAGTTTGTTTCGGGTATTGACAAAGCTCTAAAGAATTTTGAATATTCAAGTGAATGGGCAGATTTGATTTCTTGTCTTGGTAAACTAAACAAGGTATGTATTTAGTCATTTCAAGTTGTTGAAACGTAATAGGAACATAAAACTATTACAAGAATTATATTAAATATAATATATATGTATACATATGTGTGTGTGTATCTGAATAAGAAATCGATGGTAAATTTAGCAAGATCCTAATAATTTAGAAAATTAATTTCAAAGGTAGATGTGTATTTTCCAGGTCATACAGACGTACAATCAATATTCTATTATACCACGGAAATTGTTCATCGGCAAGCGACTTGCACAATGCCTTCATCCTGCTTTACCTAGTGGAGTGCATCTGAAAGTCTTGGAGTCTTATGACATTATTTTGAGTCAAATTGGAACAGCTTATCTCGCCCAAGATCTGTTCATATACACATCAGGGTTGTTCCCGCTACTCAGTCAAGCTTCTATGTCAGTGAAACCACAGTTGTTGGATCTATATGAGAAACACTTTTTGCCATTAAAAAAGCTTTTATATCCGGGATTATGTGGGTTTTTGCTGGCACTACTTCCTGGAATCGAAGAAGCATCAGAGTTTTCTGAAAGGTCAAATTTAGTTTTTATCAAATATAAGTTTCAAATATCAGAGTTTCTTGTTCAAATATATTCCATTAATATATTTAAAACATATAACCATACTTTTTCAGAATATCAATTTTTTATCAATTTTATTCATCTTCTGGATGAAATTTTGTGGACTAATTAAGGACAAGTTAAAAATTTATTAACATTAACTTTTACATTTGAATGGTTTGTGAAACACAACATCAAAGACACTTTAGCATCTCCATGTCCGCAGAAAGATGTTGCAAGTATTATGTATATATAGTACCTATGTATTGTGAAGAGGTTGACATCACAGAGAAAAAACTTGTTTTAGGACGTCAGAAGTATTATCGAATCTCTGTTCTTCAATCGACGCTGAAATGTTTTTCACGTGTTTGTGGGATTGCATTCTACATTCTTCACAAACGAGACTCGCGGCAATGACATACCTCATAAATAGTACTGCTGCTGTGCAAAAAAACGAATCGTTCAAAATAATGGGATATGATGTCAACTTAATGGTATATTTATTTATTGGTATATCATTATTTGACTAAATTTAATTGAAAAATTACCTTAACGGGTTCTGTGAAAATCAAATGATCCATATTTTACTATGATTCCTTTTCAATCGATTGTCAATGTAATTTATAATGTACTTTATCATCAAGGTAAATGCTCTGTGTGCTGCATTTGATGATAGCGACGTTCTTGTTCAAAGAATAACACTTGATTTTGTGAAATCTTACATCTCGTTCCATCTAACACCGCTTTCGCAGAAGCATCTTGTTAAGCTGCTCACATGTGCGCTGGGAGTGCTACTCAGAAGAGATATGTCTCTGAATCGACGAATATTTCACTGGCTTTCCAACACAAACAGCGACGGTTCTGATATCTTTGAGGTGAATTCAACGAAAGACGATACCGACACTGCAGAGGAATCGTACTTTAACCTATATTCTAAGTTGCCGTTAACAGCGGCCGTTATTTCTCTGTTTCAAGATGTTGTGTACCCAGTGGATGCTACGTTGAAATCTTCCACCAAGTTGCCTTTGTCCTATTTGAAACCGTTTCGCGTTCTTATTACTCTGCTCGACAAGCCTGAAGTTGGATCGTTGATACTCGAGGAGGTGATGTTGCAAGTCTTCCGAACAATTCACAAACATTGGCTGTTGAAAGACGACACAACCCTCTACGCCAACTATAAGAAGTTTTCACTAGTTCATGCAGAGCTCATCAAAAATGCGAATCTACTGTTCAATTCCTTTGAACCATTTTTCATGTGGGATTACATCGGACGAATGGTGAAAAAGTGCAATGCGGCGAACAAGGAAAGTAATGATAATGATGAAAATGCTTTTTACCACAACCTGAAACAACTTGTGGAAATGGAACAACCGACTCATACTGAGATGTTTGCAATAACAGAATATCTTTTAGACATCGTTTTACTTGTAAGTATGAAAATTCATCTGAGATTTATTTTGGTTTGTTTTCTGTTTTTTTTTGCAAATAGGAATCTACACATGAACTTGAAGCTGATCACTGGCCTAACTTACTGAAGTTAGTCATTGTAGAAATGACGATGTCAATCGAAAACCTTGAGATGCTCACAATTCGGCGAGGCATCTCGTTGATAACGAAATTGTATTCACGACTATCGCCACACATCCAAGGAATGTTATCCAATTCCTACACTCTCAATTTCAGTGATCTGAACACCATTGAGACACTTTCTGCCGGTAAAGAGGCGTTTGTCAGTTACTCAAAGAATGCTACTGTGAAAGAATGTGTAACGCTATCGAAAGAACTGTTTGTTGTCTTTGTCAAGGAGAAAATCATGAAAGGAAGAAAAACCTCTGAGATCTTTGCTCAACATGGTTATGACATAATTTTCAAAACGTTAAATGAAAAAAACGAGATTGATGACACAATGCTTGAAGATACATTCGAAAAATTCTGTTATTATTTAATCCACCTGTCATGTTTGTCATCTACAAATGAACCAACATTCTCAGGTATGTTGTGCACTCGTTTTCTGCTCGTAATATTTCACAATTGTGGAGCTTACAAGAAGTTTTCTTGTAAGCTCCATGTGACATACGTTGAATGTTTCAGTGACGACAGATGACAAGGAATTACCACATTGGCTGCACATTCTTGTTGTTAGTTGTTGTTTGTCGGAGTGTTATGCCATTCAAATGACGGCAATGAAAACGCTGATGACCATGGTCAACGTAACACTTCTAATTACTCGTCATGCGTCAGGCACATTTGCCCCTCTTATTCCTGCAAACGATTTGAATCTGATCGAGAATACAGATGTCTACAAGGTATCCTTTAGCCTGATACCACATAATAGCCTGATACCACATAATAGCTTTATTAATACAGACATATCTGGTTGATCAAATTTCAATCACTCATTCTTGTATGAAACTGATTTTTGTGCCCATATTTTTATTTAAAAAGAGTAATAGACAAATAGCGCATTTGAAATGTAATTCTTTGTAAAAATCTCCTTTCTTCTTTGTTCAATTTTGTTTTTAGCAATTTTAGTAAAGTTTTCTTTAAATAATGATGTAGTGTGTGATTAATGTTAGAAAGTAAAAGCAGGATGGCCAGGATGGTGTGGCTCTTATTAGATAGATAAAGTTTGCGCTGTTTTAGAACCTAGCCAAGTGTTTATGGCTCCGTATAACTCCTCTCAACTACAAGCAACACAAGGAGCTTGTCGAACGTTTCTTATGTTTACATAACATTACACCATCGAGTTGCGTATGCGAAGACGTCATCACGGACGCTGTCGCCCATCACCACGTGGTAAGAGATGTTTGTATGTAAGTGATCATTTATATATATCTTGGTGTTTATCTCAATTCTTTGTGGTTGTTGTTCAAGAATGGCATCGCAAACTTATCGAGACATAGAAAACAAAGTGAAAAAGTTCTATAATCCAGGTTTCCCACTCACAAAGTGTAATACATCCATGGGTTAACTAAAGAATGTCTCGATCTTCATCTTGGCCACCAGGTCTCATTGGTATTAATTATTTTAGTAATGTAGAGGCATTTGTTGCTATAAAATATCAGTAGGACAAGACAAAGAAATTTCCCCTGCCATTTAGTGCAATACTAAAAAGTACAGATAGATCACTGTTCCATGTTTGCAAGCAAGTGATTCAAAATTTGATTGTCCACTCGCTGTGTGTTTGCATTAACTTTCTATTGAATTCTTTTTAAAAAACTAGAACCCTGGTGATTTTTCTTGTATTACAATTTACAGCATTTTATAAAAAATATTTGAATTAATGCTGGACCTTGAATAGACACTGCCATCGTTATTTATTTATTTATTTTTTTATATCATTTGAATTTATTCGAGGACCAATGTTGATTTGAGAACATTGAGATCTGTTTTGTTGCTAGAAGACAAAGGAGCTCTCATTTTGGCGATTAACGGTATTGTGGCATCTGTCAAGAGATTTTTACAAAAATCAGAAAAGTGAATCGGTGAGAGGGACAAGGACTGTTGACAGGTGAAATCTCGTAGTATCTGTTGTTGTGAGCACGACAACTCAGCATAAAACTATGCGAAATGTTTGAAATTTGTTATAACGCCAATTTTTTACTTTTTGTTGGCTTAATATTGATATACTTCAATGTGAATATTCAATTAATTTGTTGTTTTTTTATAAGAAACTATAAGAAACCGTAGGCTCAGGTTTGCCAAAAATTAATAAACTCTGAAGAAACTTAGGCAGGCTGAAACTTTTCCAGAGTTAACAAAAGTCAACAATGAAAAATACTTTCTTATGCAACAGTGAACTGCCTCAATTATTCTTAGTATATGTATACATTAACAACGAAAAATTCGGTTGTGACAAAATTTGGACGAAAATTTTTTAGTTTACATTGCGTCAATCGAATTTGTTTAAACAATCAACACATTCAAAAAAATTAAATTAATTTAAAGATAAAATTTATGAAAATTTTGAGGGTCAGAGCAAACAAATAAAGAAACTTTTGAGCCACAAAATTACTGAATCGAGGCTCAGCCCATTGCTTAGGTTTCTTATAAGAAGAAAAGCGTGTAATCATTGTATATTGTCTTGAAACAGGTGCATGTTTTTACTGGTCGATTCATTGAAGTCTTCGAACAGGAAAATCAGGTAATTGATGATTGCACTTAGCAAAAAGCAATCTTTTACCAGGTTGTTTGTTTTCACAGAGAAATGTGCGAGGCATGGCTGAAACACTGCATTGATTTCACCGACATCGGTCGAGTATTGGAAACATTTCTTTTCATTCTTCTCGACCCATCAAGTTCCCGTATTGCTGTGCACTATTCGCACAAGTGGCCTTCCAATCAGCCGTCCACTGAATGTATGTTACTTTACTCATATGAATGTGGTCAGTACGTACTATTTACTTACTCCACGGTTTATCTCTTGTTCCCAGCAGCTGGGGCTGTTGGACGAAAAAATTTGTTCTCAGCAGAGTTTTGCAACATCCTGTTTTTTTTTGTTCAAACGCAGGCACCTCAAATAATTCTACTGGTGACCAGACAGATGAAGTTGATGAAGATGGAGAACAAACAGGTGATTTTCCTGTAGTTCGAAAAGTTACGAAACAAGAGATGCAAAACAACTTGACTATCACATTTTACCACACATGATTATTTATTTTTTCAAGTCTTTATACAGTCCTTCAACACAATATTTTGAAGATGAAGAAGGGCTAAGACCTTTATGGTGAAACTGAATACATAATGAATACTTTGTTTTTTGAATTTCACAATTTTTAAACTAAACATTGTTTCTTTATAGATATTATTTGTAATGAGTTCTATAATCAGTTTTATATTTTAAGAAAACAATCAGAAATGTTTGTCATCTATTTAGTGCTCTTAAAATTCAACCGTCATATACTTATATATATATGTGTATGTTACTCTAAAAATTTTATGTTTTTTAGTCTTAACTTCCCCGCGTTGCTCAAAGACCCTGCAAACCCATCCCCTTCTCATCCACAAACTGCTCTACACCGACACTTACGACACTGAGCAGTGTCAGTACTCCTTGAAATGCATATTAGACATCCTTCAATGCCAGGGAGAGATATTCATGTGCGCTGCCACCTCCACCAGCATGAGCGTGTGCGACACTCCTCGTCAAGTCATACTCAGAGAGTTGTTGATCCGACATCGAAAAGTGTTGTCTGGTCCGCAGTTTTACACCTCTCTGGCTGATTGTAACTATAGCGACAGTTGTAAGGACTGATTTTAGATTCTCTTCCTTTTTAGCTCACCAGTTGTTGGTTCGCGCCAGCTCGGCCAAGTACATCGAAATACTCCTATCGATATGCTTGTACTATATTCGTTCCGATTTCCACATGCACCTGAAAGTGACAAATGAACAGAAACACAACAACATGCTCGTGCAAGCACTCAGTGCTGAGCTTCTGGCAAAAATATCCAGTCTTCTTTTAGACATTGCGAAAAACAGCGGCAAGGGCTTTTCAAACTACATCAGCGATTTGATGTCGCGTTGTAAGATACAGCGTATTGCGTTGCACTGTTTGCTGTCGACGGTCTACTCTCCGGTGGGAGATTACAGCGATTGTGTTGGAACAGGTTATTACAGCATGGTGGACTGTCCAAACCTCAGTTCAGCGGGCGTTTCATCCCTGCAGAAGAGTCTTCTGAACTTCTTCGATACATTCATTCAACTGGAGCATTACATTGGCACTGAAAACTTCACGCAATCGCCGTGCAATGATCTCAAGGCGAAAACCACTAAACTCGAGAACTGCGGTGCTTTTGAGTACATCCAATTCAAGCCGATTTGCTTGCAGCCTATGTTCGTCTCTGCCACGCTAACCACTTTAAAAGAGCTGAATTGGATGCACGTGCACGACAACTGGATTCAATTGGTCATCTCTTGTATGCACAAGTTTGACGGTAACATTAGCAGTCTTGTGCTTCCCGTAGTTAAGCAGCTGTGCTTAAACATGGACATGCTGACCAGGATTATTGACGAATGCGAAATTCCGCCCGACTACATGATCATCCTCCTCAACGGTCTCACGTCCATCGTCCACTTCTCCTTACTCGGCACTTCAGCGCAGTCAGTGCTCTTCACTTCTGTTGCGCGGCTCCCGGTCAAACCGAAGACTGCCGGCGAAGACATCACGTCATCGTTGTTCGCTAGTTTAGTTCACGCCTTCTCTAGTCATCAGTTATCTGGAAAAGAAGACTCGAAAGGTGAACACTATATTGAAAATAATATATTCGTTCGTCTAAACTATAAGAAGGTTTTCTTTTCGATGGTAATAACTATATTGTTCAGATGAAGAGGAGGTGTCAAGTATACAAGATGGTCTTCTGTCCATGCTTCCCACCATACTCACCGCTGTATCTATCGTTTGGAGGTGTTGCAACGAAAATAAACTCCCGCTTGCTCTCGGAAACCCTCATGTGAGTGTGATTTTGTCGCGCGTGATGTTTCTATTGTTCTCTTGTTATCACAGGCTGTGCATTTGTGCATCCTTCAACTGTTAACGCCCATTGCGATGAACTACACGGCCGTGTTTCTAACGTCAGTGGCGCACGTCTGGTATCACACCAGAGAGACGGCCTTCGCTAAACCACCGCCAACGGTAGCCGGTAAAGAGTGGCTGGTGCAAATAAACAAACGTTACCTTCCCGCCATGTCGGCGAAACAGCGAATAGTTCTTGAAATCGTGCAAGCCATCAAAGTAAAGCTACTTCCGTTTACGGCACTGTTTTTAAGTTCTTTTGAAATTTCAGGCCTTGACGCTAGAGAAAATTTGTTCCACCAGTCGACAGTTGGTGAAGAAGTTGGCTTCCTCGCGCGAACATATAGGCGCTTCACTGGATATGTACATGTTTCAGTTTTTTAGCGAGATCCTTATTTCATCAACAACCGAAGAAATCAGCACCATTAAATCTTCCGTGCATTTGCTTTTAAAGGAAAGCCTGCAATACAGTCTACCACCGCCATCCATATTCGTGCTGTTTGCCATACTGGATATCTTCGTTCAACGAGTGCCACTGCCCGAGGACAGGAAGGCTAGAAAGGATCTCCAGGTAAGCGAATATACGCATACTTGTACGCCACAGTAACGGCTGTTCCTTCGGTAGGATCTGGCGCAAAAGTACGTAGAGAATTTAAACAATGTGGCTGCAGCTTCACTCGAGAGCTCGGCGTGGTTCAGACGCAACGTGCAAGTCATTTCTCAAGATGACATCAATGAACCGATGCAGCAATCAACGCCCGACGCGGCTCACACGCCATGCGGACTTGTGAAAACAGCACAGTATAGTGTGCCAGCGATGTTTTTTTTAGCTCAGGTACGCCGGATTTCTCCTTGAGACTTCCAGTAATTCAGTTCTCGTCTTGGTTTAGTATTTCGCCTCTATGTACGATCTGCTGTACCTCAGCGAAGAGAAAGACAAAGTTGCAACAACTCTCGTCTACATTGTTTCAAACACTATACCCTACCTAAAAAACCACAGGTAACACTGTCTTCCTTGCGGACCTCCACTGTCTGTTTTGCTAATACACTTCTCTCTTTTTTTTTATAAGAACCAGTAAAATTGAGGCTGGCTGTTCTTAATTTTTTCTTATTTTAGAGAGCTTTTTTTAGGGTTTTAGTCTTTGCACATGTGTGAATAAAGATAAGAAAAACACAGAATGTTTGATAGCAAACCCAAGATAAAATGTTAAAGCTTTATACAACTGAATCTATATACATAAAATCGTAGTGAAAATCAAAAGTCAAAGATAACTCGCACACAGTTTCCGAAGTTCAAGTTCTCATAATCAATCTGTTGTTCTTAAAAAATGAATCTACTGTATTTATTCCAGGCTGAGGTTGTTCTTAATTTTTTGCATGATTTTCAGGCTGGTGTTCTTATAAAATTGTTATATTTTTCAGTTTACAAATAAAAGTTTTTTAGACTGTAAATCTAGCAATCAAATACAGTTAATAATGCTAAAAAAACAATCCTTTTCAAATTGTTTCCTTTACGAAACATTAGTTTGGTGTGGAAAGATTAAGTGTCGAAAACACGAAAAACGATGTTAAGAATAATGGCAAAAAACCTCTCGGTTAGCTACTAGCTTATTACTGTTATGTCTGAAAATCTGTCTGCAAATGAAGGCGTGCAGACGTTTCGTGGTCACAATGGCGTCTCTCGCTAATATCTTCCGTTTTATAATTGGTTTCGTACATACCTATCGGTTGATAAAAATAATTAACTAACTATCGATTACATGAAGTGTGCAGACGCGCAATGATGTGACGTCACAATGTATTTAGCGCCAAGAACGTTTCCGGGTTCCGCGCGTGCAGTGCGTTGATCGCGGCTGTGAGCGATTATCAGTACACGTTGCGCGCGTGGAAGAGGGACGTGTACGAGTTGTTTCTGGATGCGGAGTTTTTTCAAATGGACGTCTTGTCGTTGGGGTTCTGGCGCGTGATCATTGATCATTTGATCTCCTACGACAGTTCCATCTTCAAGGACCTAATGCAGAAGATCGCCTTATCGCAGAGCGGTGCCATCAATATCTTCGCTAACAGAGAACAGGTGGGTGTTATTGAATCCCTTTCCCCGTCTCCACAGAAGGAGTTTCTTTAGGAAATGGAGCAGCGCGCTCAGCTATTGAAGCGTTTGTCATTCGTCATATTTTGCGGAGAGTTCGATCAATATCATCAGTACCTGCCGGATATCCAAGAGCGATTGGCAGAAAGTATACGTCAATTACAGGTAACGAATCCAAAACAGCATGCTTTCTATCGAAATCGTATCATAATAATACGGGGCTCCTGTCTTACCATGACAATTCTTACTATAAAACGCAAAACGACGTCTGGCCAATGTTTTTTTTATAAAGTTTTTTAATTAGCAACTTTTTCTTTCTTATATTATTTTCGTATGAAGTATGCATGCATAAGCTGATGAAAGAAAATCGCTAAATCACGTCAAAAAAACAAAGAGTTGGCAAGTTGATTTATTCTGTATGAAGTGATGAGTGCATTTCGGGTTTTGTATAGCTACTCAATAATTCTAGTTTTGATAATTCTGTTTTTGTAATTTATTTGAATGATGCGAACATGAATTACATTTCCAACATTAAGACCCAATTTAATTTTAGGGTCCGTTTCTTCACGAGCAGGTATTCCTATGTTTTCGTGTGCTCCTCACACGAATCTCTTCCAACCATCTGGTTTCTTTGTGGCCCCCAGTGCTCACAGAACTAGTTTTGGTGTTCGTTCACATGGAACACGAGTTGTCATGCGCCGGAAAGAAGAAATCCAAGTCTAAAGTGCAAGCGTTGGAATCTTTTCTCGGCGTGAACGGCTTTTTCAAAGACCCTATCAAGTGGCTGCGACTGTACTTGGCCGTGTGTAAACTGCTAGACTTCCTTTTCATAATACCCAGCAAGACTCTGCCTTCGTTTCAAGTTTATCGATGGGCATTCAGCGAAACGCCCGGTGTTTATTACTATACTCCGGAAATTCAAAACACGGTGCACGCCGATTTGAACAGCAAGAGTAAGCTGGAAGCCCTAAACGAACACAAGAGTAGAATTCGCCGCGACAATAAGGACCCCACGAAAGTCGACAACAAAAAGGACATTTCAAAAATGGCGATGCTTAACGCTCCCATTTCCCAGCAGCAAAAGCACATGCAGAAATCCAAAAAAAAGAAAGGAACTCACGACAGTAGTTCCGTAAACGAAGCTGTCGTGTATTTTTTGCCGTACATTTCTCGCATTGCGAGGATATTAGAAGCGCAGCGAAAGCCGGAAGACCCTGAGACACACGTGAATCTTGCGCCTGGTCAACTTAAAATCCAGCAATCTCACATTCACAGTATTTACGACTTAATGCCGTTCTTCTCGTCGGTGACCGGCCAATTGGCCGCGAATGACGTCGAGATTTCCAAACTCTTTAAATTCAACATGGCCGACGTTGAATTGCTCATCGAAAAAGATTTTTTAGAAGCTATATAGACTTTTTTCATTATTTATTTATAAATTAAATGCCTCATATTTTTTAAAGAATTTTTATTTATAAGACAAGTGTTATAAAGATAGACAATAAGTGTTTGGAATTGTTGTAAACCGTAAGAAATTCACTGTCAAGGATTGTCATTTTAACGATTTATTATCAGTCGGTCACTGGATTTAAAGCGCAGTGATACGAAGTACACGTTTACGTCAATGTGTTATAACTAATCTTATGACCAGAGCCACTTCACTCAAACTTCGGTCGTCAGTTTGTTTAGCTTTATGGATGGAGTTTGATTAAGCAAAGAGCTTGAATGCGAACACTCCTCCTTGGTTGTTTGATTTAAAAATCGGTTGTGATGAGGTCATTCACTTCGTATGACTCGGGGCGTCAGTTTAACCGTCGCAAAATTCGTATTCCTATTGTCACAAGCAAACAAGGCGTCATGATTAAAAAGCGGCTCCACTGAAGATAGTTGTAATTTAGCTAAACACACTTTACAGCTGAAACGCGAAAGATAGGAACATGTGTCACAAATAACCGCAAGTCGAAAACTCAAATGACCATGCACAAACAATTTATTTTTATCACTCATGACTTTTGACGTAGCAGTGCATTCCTGATTCATAATGCGCACTCAAACAAGCGAACAAGGAGAAAGGATTTGCAAGCAGACAACACAGACCGGTCCTTTATCCGTCATTATAATTTTGGAATTATTAAGAGCATCTGCACAAAAGGATTGTCAATAACTGGATTACTGACTGTTCTTGTGCTAACTCCACACTCGACGTCTAGTTGTCACGACAACAACGCTATTTTCATTTCAGAAACGAATAATGAAAGATCAAAACGATAGGGTTACAAAAATAGTAACGCGTAATTTCCAGACAGGGAAACAACAGTATCGAATTTTAAGAAAACAAACAGAGATGTTCCACAAAAAAATAACGTGACTTCGATGAGCGCTCTCGAAAAATGGAGACGCGATAATGTGACTAAATCCGGCATAACATACAAAATAATTAGAATTTTTTTTTGCAAAAAAACATATTTCAATCTACGCAACTGCAATGAGATATATATTTATATATAGCATATATAAACTTTTATATACAACGGTGAAACTTTCAACAATACAATAAGAAAAAACAACGCAATTAAAACGCTAAAAAACGTGTGGAATAAAATTCTATTGAGATTTAGAGAGTAAACGTTTTTCTTGGAAAACTCAAAAAATTCATCATTGGCAGAAAAAAAAACAATTTTTCGCATAAAAGAACAATACACTACAATCCTCAGCAATGCATCCACGATATCTCAAAAACTGGTGCAAAAATATTTGAATTAAAAATTTCAGTTTCCAAAAAGCAAACTTGAATTTGCTGAGCGTAAACTGTGTGTGTGTGGAATATAATAAAGGAATAATCATGCTCGATTGTTAGTATTGGAAAGTGGAATATATGCTCTTGCCTATAAAACATCTATAATTTTTTGTTAAAATTACACCTTGCTAGAATTTATAATAATAAAATTGCATATTTCCTCATTTCTTTATTGTTATTCACTGAATAGAATCGCAATTCTAACTTCAATCATACCATGGCTTTCATGTTTTCATTGTTAATTGAGACAACAATCGTGACATATCTAAGTTACATAACCCAATTTTGTGGACAGGACACGCCAAAGGTCGGGGTGGTGGTGGGTGCTGTGTTATTCGATTTGTTCATTGGTTCACAAATGGACTGCAGACTAGACGAGGATCCTTTCAACTCGCTTTCAATAATTTGGTTTAAGTCCCTGGCCAATTGACGCTGATCATCAAAATTATAAAGTTTTACTTGATCTAAGTCACTCGGAATATCGCCTATGAAATTATTGTTCTGCATAATGTTCAATTGATGACTTGGATTGATACCACTATTTTTCACGGGACCCAAACATGATTTGTTTATGAAATTTTGCATTGGAAAGCGTGGATTTTGAAAATTTCTGCTTTTCTGTCGCCCGTTGACGCCATTCACGCATGGATATAAACTCGTGCTGTACGGTAGGTGTTTCAGTTTCGGCACATTAGGTCTATTTAAAAAGTTTTTTGGGTTTGATTGGTGTGGTGGATAATAACTTTGAACATCTTGCTGAAACATCTGCCCAGAAAAGTTTTGATTATAAGGGGGTGGTGGTTTACCAGGATGTAAACTGGTTGGGGTCGAGATCTGAGGCAAACAATGAATATTACCATTTTGATGCTGTTGTGGCGGTGAAAAATATGCGGGACTTTCATAACCAGAATCCCCATTACCACAGAATGTTTCATTGCCTACCCTTTTCTCTGCAATAATTTGCTCACCTCGATAATTTTGTTTCGACATTAATTTGAGACTGTCATCCAGATTTATTGAATTGAAATTATAATCTCCGCCAATTTGAACAGCATCAACAATGCCAGTTGTTTCATCATCTTGGCCAATACCAATTCGGCTTTGTTCCAAACGCAATTCGTCTTCTAATTCACCAGCTGTAGCATTGCTTTGCAACGAAACATTGGAAGTGGACCGTGGTCGCGCAAAGTTTTCCCCTGAATAAGGACTGCAAGCTAATTCTGATCCACTAAACGGACTGCAAACCATGTCTGGATGGAACTCTTCTAAATTACACAGCGAATCGGTGCTAGAACATGGTGATGAAAATAAATTGTCGTAGGAACGATTTTGCTGAAATTTTGCATTTCCTGGTGACAAAGAGGCAATATCATCTGTGCTTTGGTGAAGTTTTTTACTTCTTGGCCGTTTACTTTTTTCTCTACCTTGTCCATCAACAGAACCTGCTCGCCTGCGACTAGATTTTCCCGGTTTTGCATCAGGATTTATAACCCAGTAAGAACTTTTGCCATTGTTGTCGTTTTGAACCCTCATAAATCGACTGTGAAGTGACAGATTATGGCGAATGGAGTTCTGGATTAAAAAAAGGTAAAAAAGAATTTAGTAACCTAGTGTAAGACTGAAATATGATAAAAACGTTACCTTCCATCCTGCACTGGATGTAGAGTCGCCTTTATCTTTAAAGTATGGAATATTTCTAACCATCCAATCATAAATCTGTGATAAAGTAAGCCGTTGTTCAGGAGACGCTTGAATAGCTTGTGTTATTAAGTCAGAATATGACAAATTACCCCAAGCGTTTTTTCTCGCATTTTTTCTGGGATTTTGCTCATTTTTTTTGGAGTCGCAGGAATCAGTTTCCAATTCTGTTTCTTCTATTATAGGTGGTCTTTGGACAGCCATTTCTGCATCGCATTGGTTTTCATGAATAGTTTCAATCGGCGGAGGCAACGTCGGCCATGTTCTTGCTCTTGGCCTGTCTTCTCTTTCTGGCATAGGGCTGTCATCGTAAATTACTTCGACATCCATTTTTCTTGAGTAAATATATGTTGCTATAAACGAGTAAATAATGTAAAATTGTAAATTAAACTTCCAAAACAACTATAAGTCGCAAAACACACTTGACAAAACATCCCTGCATGTTTCATTAAAACAGAACTTACAGCAGAGAACCGTGCTTTACATACTAATCACGTGAACATAAGAAACAAACGATTCGCATGTCATTGGTTAATGAAACAATAGTGTAAATATTTTACGACTTGTCATAAAAAAGCCAATATCTTCATATCATAATATGCACTTCTCCACAAAGCTACGAATGAATCAAGTTTAAGAAGGGAGTTAAGCCATTTCGGAGTTTTTATGAGAGAGATCTTTCCGTGTCTGCTCATGAAAATCAGCAAGTTTATATTGTCAAGATTCCACAAATAGATACAAAAACTGCCAAATTTTATTGAAAATAATGTATTAATCATTCCGGAAAATCTACGATGGAAATTTAAGCAATTAATAATACGATGTGAATTTTTATTGCGGACGAATATATTTTATAATTAACTTGTTTTACATTATCTTCAAGCTAATTATTCGAAATGGAATGACATAGAAAACGGTGAAACAAACCCTTATATTTGCATTGAATAGCCTTTTTGTTGTCAGTTCTTGCTCGACCTATATACACGCTGTCGTTGATCATATGGTGTCATTGACATTACGCTTGCTTTAAAAGTTTGCTTATTAACTTTAAAGTATATTCTGGCATCATCAGCAGGAAGGGTAATTGATTGCGATTAGTTACCGCTGATGTAACAACGTCATTTGTATTGATTTCTACTGCTCTGGAATTTGCAATATAACGTGATATTTAAACTAAAATTCATACCAAATAAAAAGTTCAAAATATGTCTAAACTAAAACCTATGCATTGCTGGACTATCATCTCAAAATAAAGTTGTTTTGATATATATATACTTATGTTGGCTAAAATAATGTGAACTATCTAACTAGTTGCCAACCGAGGAATGCAGACAAGCTATATTTGTTAATTTTTCTTTTTCCTGAAATTAATATTTTTAATATTCTCAAGTGAAAAATTGTGGAGTGATGACATAAACTATTCTCAATGCATACACCCACAGATGGCAGATGAGGAGCTGTTTCGGTTGCATAAGTAAATATATATAATTATGTTACAATGATGAGTTGTTCTTTTGTTCCAACATTTTTCTAATTTCACATTATTCACAAGTCATTTTATATCAAATGTTGAATATTTGAATTACTCCTTTTAATTTAGCTGGTATCATGGTGCAATTAGCCGTGAGGAAGCAAATACAGTTCTAAACAATACAAATATTGGTTGGTTCCTTGTGCGAAGAAGGAAAGGATTAGACAATGAATATGTCCTGTCTGTTAAGTAAAAATTTATATTTTTAATTTCATGAATATATTTATAAAACCTTTATTTTTGTCAGACATCAATTTTGTAATTTTTACTTGTGTGCAAGCATATTGGCACCCAACGTTTTCAACCACAAATCATTTCTTTAAAAACACAAACATGACTGAAAACAACAATTGCAATGAGAACAATATTTGTTTGCCTCTATTGCATTTCCAGTCAAGGTGAATAGATTGGTGCGTCTGATTTGCCGTACTCACAAATATTTGGACTTTCATTTTTTCTTGTTTTTTTTTATTCTTTCTGATATTGTGTTACGATTTAGTCTCTATTTTTTAATAATAATAAGCTTTGGAGAAGACGCTCTAAACTTGTACAGTAAGTGACGTAAAGGACAAACAATATGGAGAATGTTTGAAAAACATCAAACCTTACAATAACTCTGCACAGAAACCAGGTGCTATAAAATCCTGAATGACAAAAACCGCACATTGAGGCACTCGTAATGCAGATCACAGGGAGTGTTCATAAGATAGTGACGATGAGACACTAGAAAAGAGCTTTTCAATTAAATTAGGTGTTAGGAAATCTTTTTTTTTCGTAATTTTGTAAAATCAGATATTTTTTATAATTTTCAAGAAGAATATTTTATGGACTTATATTGAACTTTTGAAAATCTACACGCTTTTGTAAATTTGTTGAATGATGAGTTTGCATAATTTTTCTGAAACATGCAGCTGCGCATAAGATGCAATATATACATAAAGTCCCCTTTATTTAAATTATATATACAGGCTATTTTATTGAAAACTTTCTAAAAAGTAAAAAGGTTTCTTGTGAGCATGTTGGCTTATTGAAATAAAGATCCTTTTTAGAAAAGATTCACACTCCATTTCATAATATGTGCCTCGTTAAAACGAAAAAATATTTGTTTAAATTTTACAATAAAACCACCCGCCTTTATGTTATTTGAGTTTGGTTTTTTGGTCAGAGATGGAATAAGGATACTTGGAAATAAAGAGGCGACATTGGCTCATTTGCCCGGTCCTGCTAATAAACTATAGTATATTGGCTTTCTCTGCAAATTTGAATAGGTTGTACATTACATCATACATTATAGAGAGAAGCGAAAGATTAGCCATTACATTGTTCTGCACGTCAATAATATTTATTACAAAATCGGTGAGCAACGCTTCGCTGATATTTCCTCGATCATTGAGTTTTACAAGAAGCATGCACTTGACACCACTATTTTAGAATACCCAGTAAGTCTACATATAAAATTGCATTTGAAAGTAAATCTAATGAACATGGTACTTAACGAACTCTTGATCCAGCAAACAAAATTAAATCCCTGTCGATGCTCTATTCAGGTTAAACCACTGTAGGGAACTTCTGATTTTATGAACTGTTGATCTAACGAACCCATTTGTTGTCTCCTTTAGGAGTTTGTTAGATAAGGAGGATATTCTGTATAAACATTTAAAATATCATGATCTAGGTAAGTCGACATGAACAAGTTTCAAGTCATAGCGAAGAGGTTGCTACGAAGAAGAAGTCCTTGAAAGTTTGTGCAAAGTTTCATTTTCCGGGAAATGTAAGTTTGAAAATCTCCAGGTTTTTTGTACCTTAACTTTGTGATATTTAGTATTATACAGAAATTCTTGTTGCTGTTAAATATTTTTTCCATTTAAAATTTATACAAAAACTACAAAATTCTTATTACCTCTACAATACCTCTAGATGATATTTTATCAGGATGATATGTTGAAATATTTTGAGTTGAGAAGGTATTAAGTAGATAAAAAAAAAGTTTTCTATTATTATATTACACAAACAAACTTTTAAGACAATTTTGTTTTTACCAGTTTTGCAGGTCTTTTTTGACGTGATTGTGGGATGATAGATTTCAAATAAATAAATTGGTGTGAAGAATTTTCTGGTAACGAATATGTTCACAATTAACTTTTGATTCCATTCTACATCTAGGATCCGGAAGATTTGAGTTTTCAAAAAGGTGACATACTCGAGATTTTGCACAAGGAAGAGGAGAAATGGTGGCTGGCAAGAGATAGCACTGGCAGGGAAGGAATGATTCCCGCCCCATACGTGGAAGCTGTGCGTTAATGTGCTCTAGTTGTCGGTTTAATATAGCTCTTTGTTCTTTACAGATAAAAACCGCCACGTCGCCAAGTGTATCTCCTAAGGTGAATCACCGTCAACTCATACGATCTCCACAAAGCAGCACCAAATCCACTGGCAAACAATCCGATGAAAACGTCGAACAAGTATGGTTGTGTTTTGAAAAATTCGGTCCTCACAATGTTCTTTAATTAAGGCATTCACCTCGACGCAATCTAACAGTCGCTTCGCTGTGGCCATTCAGAACAGGGAGCCTAATTTCTACGATCAAACCATGCTTGGGTTTAAGGTACAGCTATTTTCGATGTGTGTGTGATAGACATTTTGTGCGGTATTTTATTTTAGAAAGGAGAAACGATTGAAATTTTGCAAACTCACGAAGATGGCTCCTGGGAGGGGAAGGTGGTGAGCACGGGAAAAGTCGGTTTCTTCCCCTTCAATTACGTCAAGGTGCTCCTCGACACCAAAACGTCTTATTAATATTTCTGTTGTCCTCATTTTATACCTGCTTATGTGTTCATATATTTTTTTACCAAATTCTTTTGTACTCTGTATATATATATATTTTCTGTTTGAGCAATCTATATATTTTTGTAGGCTTTTTTATTTCAATAGCAGATGTTTAGAAATATATATATATATATCGGACAGGAATGTTTGACTTATATGTAGCAGTTAGGTTATGAAACTTAGCTTAATCCCATCGTGGCAAGAAAGGAAAAGTCTGTGGCCTGTGACACTTTTGTTGAGGTTTTTTTAAATCGTCTTGACATTGATAAAAATTCAGCTTTAGAATGGTTTAAAAACGAAATGGATGGTTGCTAACGCGATACAAATTATGAGCAATATGGAATAAGTATTGTCGGCAGGTGTTCAGCGGGTAGAATTGCCACCATAGGCCACAGACTGACTGACTGACCACATATTGAAACTCTCTGTAGCGGATCAAGAGATAAAAGCCTACTCAGAGTTAGGAATCATTTCACAAAAAATGGTCGTCCGCGCGAAAACTACGAAAATCTTCGCCCGCGAAAATTAATCCGCTTAAGGTACACTATAACCCATTCATTATGTCGACCTTTAATTATTGTCCACTTATTGCGAAAGACATTCTACACGTTCCATAAATGACGTGCATAAATGATGCCTACGTGCTGTTTCAATGATTTTACTTTTGTCATTTGAGGAATTGTTCCTACGTACAGCGATAAGACATTGCATGAATGAAATCAAGACTTTTGGTTGAGATTGAGATAAGTGTAGTTAGTTAGTTCTAACACTCGTTTCGGTAAAACTCTCAAGATGTAGTGGTCTACAAAACGGATTACACGCATAAATTCAGTAAATTTTCGTGCGGTTCTTATCTTCCAAAATATATCAAAGAATCGAATTTTTTCGGTATTTAAAAATAATAATACTAGGTTAAAAATATAGTGTTGTTACGAGATGTTTTATTCATTCCAATTGTTGTTATATCAACTAGCTTGTAACTTATTTGAAATCTTGGTCCAGAATGAAATAAAGGTTACTATTACTACGGCACGGAATTGAAAACCATACGTTTTTACGAGAGTTTATTTGCTTTCTGACGTCAGTGACAAGGTACTGTTTAAAAACAACTGGTTGACATCTACAGCTACACTGACATTAGATTGTGTTTTTGTTGACGCAACAAATTGTCGCATGTTTGTTTAAATCGAGAAAAGCTCAAGTGGGAATTAACCGGGAGGGAGTCCACGCAGTTGGAATATTTGTGCAGTGTATTTTAGAGGAGCTTCAAGTAAAATAACACTGCCCCCTTCACTAGCTGTTCAACAAGGGAACATTCCACGATTGGTGGTCTCTAATCAAAAGACAATCGCTTTAAAAATAAAACAACTGGCACAAGTAGAACGGTGTGCGTATATTGCGATGGCGACAACTTTCTGTTATATAATTTACTTAACTTATGTTAACGAAAATATATTTCGAAAGAAAAGGGCGGCTGTTTTTACCGCCAAAAACCGAGCAAGTGATTGCGTTTGAGATTAATTATTCGTGAAATGTAAAGGACCTCATAATTGCTCCTTTGTACCTTCTCGAGACAGGACAGCCAAAAATGGCACAGTTTTCTGCAGGCATTGCGACTTCATGAATTTAAATAATTAACACTGGTCGAAATCAATTGTAAACACTGCCATTTTTAATATGCTGTGCAGGGTCGGAGGTCTCGCCTCGAAAAATTAGCATATGAAAGTGTTGTAACAATAGTCTATTATTTGCCGCCAGACTATTTTCTTTTCTTATGACAATGTTCACGTATAAATTCCACCACTTATTGTTACAAACTGCGAATTGTATTTCTTAGATCAATCAAAACAAAACCGTAAATACTAGAATATTGTTTGGCATCGAAAGTAAACGGACTTATATGAGAATGCCTTGGTCTTAAAAAACCTTTCGGAAAGAAACATTTTAAATTTTCTAAAAAGTAAAGTACGCGAAAAACAGTATAATAAATGTCCCAGAAGGCAGTATAATAAATGTCCCAGAATGCACAATTGCTAAATAAACCCGGGAACCGATCACTTTTTACCACACGTGCATGTAAATTAGGAATCAAGTTTTCGATGCTTCTAGCTCAATATTCGGTTATTATGGTTTGGAATTCATTGGGTCATTGCAAAACGTTTAAGGTTTTAAATATCAGACCAGAGTGTCCACTCCCTAGAATCTTGTGGTACATTCCACCCATTCTATTTCGAGGTATGGAGCATTGAAAATGAAACCATTTGTCAATTGTATAAAGGCGAACTATGGGCATAATTGCGATGAATTAGTTTCCAAGAAATTTGTTGAACACGTAAGTTTTGCATGTATGGTCAATACAGATATTGAATCAGATGGCATTCATTTGAGCAATGTATTTGACTTCAAAAAAGTATAAATACGTAGACGAAGTTGATCAAGGTTGTGGCTCTTTCGATTTAAAAACAATGAATTAATTACCACTTAATTACCACTCGCGTTCACTACAACTGTTTATCCATCTCCCTTCCCTAATAGTTTCTCATAAAAACTCGCGATAACTCGAACATTCTTTATCTCCCTTGGACGTTCGAGTTATCGGAATCGTACCGTATAAGTAAAAAGTTCACTATGCCTGTTTGACGTGCGAATGGTTGTCTTGGTTACAAGATTTTAGAACAACATTAATTCGATCAAAATCACTATTTGTCACGTGTTATTTCAAGGACTTTGTCATTAAAGATAGTCACAATGAATGTATCACGGGGGCTAAACAATGCTTTCAATAATATGTTGGAGGTTTTGGAATCCCCACGATATACCAAACTATAATTCTAAACTTTCATTTGAAGCTACGACATGCAGATCCATTAGGTGTTAGGAATTTTTAATAAGAACTCTGTCTTCAAACCTTTATTGTAGACGTACGCATCTAGTTAAGCCATTCCCTTTGAATTAGCGCTTGACATGATTTTTTTTTTTTTTTTGCGACCGCAGTCGAAGGAGACCCGAAGGGCTCCTTTTTCAAATAGCTACTACCACAAGGGTAGGGGAGGGCGCCACTTCTTTCCTAATCTTAATGACATAAATACCCAGCATGCACAGCGTTGTTTAAACGTTTTGTTTTGAGGAGAAGGGGAATAATGAGCGCTCGTGATAACTTTCAAATCGGACGAAGAAATCTCTGACTCAAGCACGACTACCCCATATATATTACTGCAAAACAAATTGTTCGGTTCGTGGAATCATGTACCAAATGTGGATGTGCTCTACTTAAATAAAATAGTGATTAATGAGCATCACTATGAAATTGTATCAGACAAAGACAAAGAGGGTGGTGCTCACCACGTCATTCATTCACACTTTAGTTAACTAGGTTGACGCTATCAATATACTATTCTACATTGCTTTCCATGAAGAAGCTACGTAACGCAAATGTGGAAGAACAATGTTGAAGCGTTAGAGAGACGATTGTGAAGCCGGGGGAGCGTTGGTTTTACAACACTTCTGAACGAAGGAAAAGCTTCCGAAAAGTAACTAAAAACACCTTCGTGATTAACTGTTACACTGACTATTCGTTATTGGAGGTAAAGGATTACAATCGAGAAAAGGCACTACTCAAGGCGGTATGGCCTTTTCTTGATATGTTGTTATCAGGCAATGGATTGCCACTCAACAATATGGCTGCGTTTGCATACGATGTTACAGCTGTCACAAGAGATACAATCACTGCAAGATTAGTGGGATCGGGGATCGGGAGCTAGGTCCGTACTTTTGATATTTTCCGCAACCTTCAAAATTATGGTTGATCGTCAAAAACGATAAGATCAAAGAAGCGACAAACATCTTTTTAGACATCAACACTCGCAGCAGAAGGCGAACGACATTTTGGTGCTGTCACTGGATACGACGAATAAAAAAAGAAAAACACCAAGGAAATTATCAAGAAAAGGTAGATGAAGTTAACTTTCTTTCCGAAATCGCGTTGACGCAACCGCAATCTATATGCACCTGCTTCGTCGGAGGCTACCAACACAAGACGACACATTTTCTACGTACGATCTAAGGATTACAAGATCATCTATCGTCACTTGGCATAACGAACAAGTTCATTCCTGCAATAACAGGTAGTCACATTGTTAACGAAAAAGAACGTCTGCTTCTCGCATTACCACATAGGCGGTCTTTTTTTACAAAAACCGTATGACTGCGCACCTTTTAAAGCCTAACGAAACCTGCGACAAACCAAAGTCTTGATTCAACTTCGAAGCGAAATGACTGACGAGTCAAAACATATAAATGAATATAACAACAGGAAAGGAGTAGCAAACTAGCAACGATTGCGATGAAAATACTACACAACTGGCAACTTGAACACATATAGTCGAAGTGCATGTGTGGCTCACGATTTGATATAGCTCATGCACTCTCGTGCGTATTTAACCCACGCGCTGAGAGGTAGAAGGGTATGGAAACTAAGAAGAGTTTTCTCCTTAACGAAAAAGAAAAAAAGGGAACAATACAACGAACGAACATTGGAAGTTGAAAGAGTGTGTCGCATTCCCCAAAACATTAGCAGAAATGATCGCTATCCATTAAACTTCTATTTAAAGAATATGTTTATTTAACAATCTGCTGTAACCATTTGATTGGTTGAAGTATGTTTGACGTCACCAATGTGGAACAATAAACGTCAATATTTGAGATTTATTTTATATTACATGCATTCAATTTGTACAATGTTGAGTAATGGCGTGTAATATTTTACATTGTTACGGCGAATGCGATCGTTTCGAGGAATCTTTAAATCTTCGATTACCATCTTCATTTACATCGGAATGGGACACCATGGCATGCGTAATAGAAATTCTCTAGATCGTCTTCCGTTAGCGATTCCATTAACGGTTTCATCGGGGAGATTTGAGGAATTTAACCCTTCCATAAGCTGGCAAAAGATAGCTAAGTAAGGCGAACATTTAATGTCTTCGTGATAGACTCTATTCTTCATGATTCGATTCCAACTGTCCAATGGGTCGTCGAGTTTGAATGGAACCAAGTTGTCAACACGTCTTCAACTCTACTTGCTCTTTCTACAGACCTTGACGTTGCTATGGGATTATTCGGGAGTCGGGGCTTGGTCATTTTCAGTATAGTTGTTGTTTGCGTAGCTACACTGTAGGTAGTCAATGCATGCTATATAGATGTCACAATAATTGAATAAAAACGCCAATTAAATTAGCCTTATTGTTTCAAAGAGAATTAATAAGTTTATAAATAACTATATATCTAGGTTATTGTTTAGATTTGTTAGATATAAATGGCGTTTAAAATAAATAGGTAAGATAATATTCGACTTTCCCTTGTTAGCAAGCATTACTAATATTTTCTTTACCTTGTTCGTTAGTGGAAAGATTGAAACTGATTAGGATGTGCCACGGGATTCGGTTAGTGTAAGACTGGATTTGCAATCACCGGCTATTTGTATGTATCTTGCCACCTGAATGTCTTTAGCAATCTCCAGATTGTTCCAAGCCTTAAATCGTCTTGATTTTGCAGCACCGTTTACTGCAAACTGTACAGTAAGATTTTTAGTCATACTAACTCTATTTAGTTTTGCAAAGAAAAACGGTCGAGGACTTTACTCTACATGTGCAGATGTACGATTCATTTGAATAATAAAAACAATTTCCAAGTAGAAGAAATATGAATTCAACGCAGAAAACGATTTAAGCTCCCAGTGCACAAATAATGCCAAAACATGGTTTTTAATTACATTTCAAAATAATAGAAGGACCTTAAGAATACTAGTATTTATATCATTTATTCGGCGATAACCGAATTTAACCGAAGGGTTCTGGATTCGTGACCGTGTTATCACAAAGTTGTTTAGTGAGCGGTTATAAATGAACAACGCTGTATTTCATCAAAATTAACCGTAGCACAAATGGGAGCAATTAAATACACTAAAACTCCGGGTCGAGGTCTTTATGATAATGCTTAATGAGTGTTCTGGAAGCCTCGTTAAAAAACAAACAAACAAACAAACTAGATTTTTATGTCAAAATGTAAATATTTTCGATATATTGGACGCTAAGAATAGAGTGGCCGCACGTACGGTGGCATTTGCGTGACACATCGACTAAGGTCATTGTTTCAAAGAGCAGATTTGAATTTGAATTGTAGTTGGAAACTAAACGAACGAAACAAGATGTCATGTTAACATTATTCTTAGGGAAAACAATAAAATTGTGACGCAAATAAATTGCACACAGAGTGTAATCCCGGTAACTCGAACTCTAGAAGCGGGTATGTTAAGATGGTGCTAAAATATATAGAGCTTTGAGAGTAGGAAAATGTTAAAAACACATCTTTCTATACATACGTAGTATAACATCGAATTGTCGTTATGAATGGTCTAATTCCTCTTTCCATTTGTCCCTATCCAACAAATACTGTTCCCATTTATTTTGAACTTGTTAATATTATTCATTTCTTTTAGAATCTTTGAACCAATTACAAATCTCCTTACGAATTATTTTCCTTCCTTCTGAGGGAATTTATATTTTGAAAGATTTTTTAGGGCGGAAGATATTTAGAGTTTGTGTTAAATGTGGATGTTAAAAGTAATGGTCGGGCGTTTTGTCGGTATTTGAAGATGCTGTACCACATCCACCTCATCAACACCTTAACCTGCACCGAGTCAATGGTTCGCTTATTAAACACAAAATTAGGAGACACTTCCACACATCGGGAAGACCTGACCCTCGTGTTTTCCCCACATGAAGTATTTCCGGTTTCCCATGTATCTATCATTAGCAACAACAATCCCATGACAACAGCGTTTATTACATCGCAACTGACGGGTGGACTTTTAATACGAATCCACAAAAAGTGACATTGAGATCATCGATGTAGATAAGCTCGGAGAAGAGGAAGGAACTTGATATGGATGACGTCGTTTTAATTGACGACAAATGAGGACAACGAAAAACTTTAACTTTTAATTGTCGTTGCAGTGTAGAAAAAGTCGTTCGAAATTTCTGCTGATGCAAATTTAGGTTTTTCGGACATTTTTATGCAAAAGGTAACCTAAAGTATTGTATTGCATGCGGTACAGATCACGTGACAATATACATCGTCGGGGCACTTATCTCCTTGCCTCTTTGTAATGGTCCTCAATGCTCCTGGGTACCGTTTGTTCCAAATACAGATACTTAGCAGCCATTTATCTTTACAGTCTATTACGGCTAAGTCTTTTAGCATTCTGAATCAAGTAAGTGAGCTTTTTATGTTGTTGTCAACAAAGTGGCAGTGTGACGGGATGTTTGTTTTTAAATTATTTAATAAAACTTCATAAATATTGCAAATATATACTTCATAAACGTTTAGAAAAAATTTACAAAACTAAAAACAACCTTTACTTTCGTTTATTCTTTCGCATTGCGGTTAATTTTCTAATCGGTCGAATAGGTGCCAGTTTCGGAAGAGTCTCTTCATTCGTATCTTTGTGTCGATAAAAACCCGACATGCACAGTGACTCGGGGTTAAAGCACAACGGTACAGTGCCGACGGTGCCGTTGAATCGGTTCTTTTTCACTTGAATTGCAGTGCTGTCATAGTTCTGTAAAATCAAGATGTTGTCTGCTTCTTGACTTGCTTTAGCGGAGCCATATATTGAAGCTGTTTGCAGCACAGAATCGTCACTCTCTTTTCGCGGATGCACAACTAACGTTACGTGTATATTGAATTCGGTAGCGCATTTGCGGAACGAAGAGATCGCTTTATCGAGTGATAGAAAACGATCTTCACCTTCCCCGTAGCTCATCATGAACTGCAAATTATCAATGACCACATGTTCAATATCAAACATATACACTGCGTGTTCTATGGTTTGAATAACTGAGTCCAGGTTTTGCGATCCAAAATAACTCATAAAGTACATTGGTAGAGATTCAAATTTGGAGAACCACGTGTAATAGTCATGCATTTGATTTTCTAAAACAACGCCAGAGTATTGATGAAGCATTATGTTCGCGAGACGTACATTCTTGATTTCAAAACTTCCCCACAGCGTCTTCACGCCTTGCATGCAGAGATCAAGAGATAACTCACTTAGAAACGTTGTTTTCCCCGATCCAGTCGGACCTGTGAATATGGTTAATTCGCCACGACGGTGACCTCGCAAATATTCGTTTAATAAAGGGAACCGTTTGAAAGTAACACCAGCATTTTCTTTTGAATGAATCAGTTCGTTGAACAAATCGTCTCCTAAGTCTTTCAAAGTTAGTAGTTTATCAACAGCCATGTGTGCACTTGTTTGTATCATTCTCGCTACACCATTTCCACAGTGTCGATTTAGATAATCTAGAGGACAATCAGCTGCTTTTAACACAATCCAACATCGCTCTAAACTCAACTTTTTAGCAAAGGAGAATGCAGTTTCTTTTGATTTATAGTCATTTGGAAACCAAAAAACTATCCTTTTGAACTGCTCTAGAAATGGTAAGATACTAGGAGGAAGTGACGAGAGTGGTAAAGATAATGATGGGAGGCCGGTTGCTTGAAATATAGCCAGACTATCCAATTCACTTGCAGTAAGCACCACCTCTTCTTGCAACGGGTCAATCAAGTGCCATCCAAACAGGCTCATTATTTTTGGGTTGCTCATTATGAGTTCAGAGTTTTCATCAGCAGCAAATATCTTTTTACAACAAATGATATTGTTTTTCGATATGTCATAGTACGGAAAAAACAAACAAGAATTATCTTTACTGTTAATAAATTTCACGTTGAAATATTGAAAAGTAGAAAGTTTTAAAGAATTTAATTTAAAATGTTTGATATCACCAACAGACAATTCCTTTGAAGTTATTCCCAAAGTATATTTAGGCAGGTCTTCATCGATTTTTACTGAGCATGAAGGTAAAACAGTTTGGGCTTTTTTAGTTGATAATGAACTACTTTTGAAGGCTTTCCAAGTTTGCTCTTTACCACACTCATAACAGGTTGTATGTCCCGTATGCATATCAATGAATAAATTGCAGGATTCTTCACAACACTCAGAAGATTTTGTAATATAGCCAGTGAAACCTTTACGATATTTTATATTACGTTCCATCAAAACTCCCTCAATTTCTGTTGATGTCAGCCATGTTTGTGAAGAAGATATGGTTTGTAATAATCTTGCTTGTTTTGAAAGACTTTCACAAGATTTCAAACTGAACTGAAACATTGCGTTTTTCAGATAAAACGTATTGAAACTTTTTTTCACTTGAGTTTGTGTAGATAAATTGCTACATTTTGTTTTGTTCGAAACAATGTTATTCCCACACATAATTTTTTGTGGCAAAGTTCCACCTTCAATTTTAACTAATAATGACAACTTTGCTTTGTAAAAAGCCCTACATGATAGAGCCATTTGTAGAAAACATTGATAAACTAAAAAAAGAAAGAAGAAATATAATATAACAAATTAAATCAATTTAGAGGTGGGGCTTAAAATATAAAAATGTGAATGAATCAAATTCTATTTAAAAGGATTTGTAAGAAAAACACCCTATTATATTAATATCACAAATAAGTTATATATAACAAAAAATTCATTGAATGTAGCTAGTTAAGACTAGCACACAACTTTACGAACATCATCATCGTTCATGGGGAAAACAGGAAAGAACTTCTCTGATTACTCAGCGGTAAAATTAACAGAACAGCCCACATGGTTTTGACGCCATGATAATTTTATGACTAAATACCGAATTTGCTCCGCAGCAAAATTTGAATAAGGGAGTGGGAAAGCTATATACAAGATTAAAAACTTGGAGAAGATTATTTTAGTTTCCTTTAGTTTGGAACAAAGAATTATTGTTTTAAAAAGTTCTTTTCCAAAATTTTACTTTTACAATATATTGAAAAGCGAAAAAATATGACACGACATAGCTTAGGGTGAAAACCATACCTATTAGGTAACTTTAGGTTGGTCTGACCTATTAGGGGCGTACCGTGAAAATTAAAAGGGGGAGTTGAACTTAAGAATGAAAAAAGCACAATTTTTTTAAAACTTTTATTAATTTGGGCACCGACGATGAAGCAAAGCCCCCGGTGTAGCCTGTTTTATTTAATGTACAATGTTGTAATTTTAATTCACCGTAAATATTGCTTTTACAAATTGGTTAAAACAATAGCGACAAAAGAACTAAAACGGCGACTGTTATTGCATGGCGACCGTTTTTACCGTTTCTTTTAATCAATCGTTCAATGGAATGTTATCTTTCTCTCGCAGGAAAGTGAAACCAGTTGTTATGTCAGTGCCGTAACCATCAATGTGATATTGGGGCAAGGCAAAATGTTTAGTATCGAAGGAGGCCCCATCATGGTTGGGGCCGACGTGCTAAGAAAATTTTTAGAATTCTCATCCTCTAGAATGGCTAAAACGGCCCTCTTGAAAAACTTTTGTAAGAAATCTAAAGCATTATTTAAGGGGAAACCTTGAAAAGTGTGTATTTTGAAACATTAAGACTATCTTCTTGGGAAAACCAATAAGAATTCGAAAGAAATACTATAGTCAAATAGGGTAAGAAGTTCGCAAATTCAAGTAATTTTGCAATTCGATTCATCCAGTTCCAGCTTCAACCAGTTTCAATTTTTTAACCTACGGCATTGTATGTAACCATAGATATACGATTCTCCTTAGTATGTCCATGATGTAACTTTGATGTCAGGAGTATTGCATCTGAAATTTTTTGTCAAAAAGGGCACATAGTTTCAAAAGGGGGGGGGGGGGGGGAGGGGTCGTCCGCACCCAACGACCCCCCCCCACGGTATGCCCCTGCATATGTCCCCCCCGGATATTTTGGTAAGTTTTATATTATCTTAATAACCATAAGATGGGCTACTTTGGAACGAAAAATCAGCCATATATCTCATGGAGTAAATATCTTGTAAATTTGGGCCTTTTAAAAGTGGCCCTGGAACCCATTCCACCATTTCTAGCTGATCATTGTTTTTTCAATGTCTATCATTGTATTATTGCATTAAACCAGTTGAACCTTCTGAGGAAAATGGGGTGAAACAATCCGTGGCTGGCTCCTAGACTATTACGGTCAGTCTTTAAATATCAAGTTGACATAAAAATAGACAGATAATAATTTTCAAAAATAAAAAATTACAGGAACGTTTCTACAGATTTAAGTATAAGTGTTGTTGAAATACACACTTCAAGTTTCTTCAAACTTAAAACGGTCGACAATCAAAACATATGACAAGAAGCTGTAGAGAAGATACACAAAGTGTCAGGGACGTTCGATGTCACCTTGCAAGAAAACTGATGAGGAGAAGGACTGCACTATAACAGCTTATGTATATTCATAAATATCGATATCTAGGAACCTTCAATTTTGTAATGTTTGGACAACAAAGAATAATTTATTTGATACTAAAGACGATGGGAATCCAGAACAATTGCATTCAAAGCCAATGAACCCAATTTTACACACTACTTCAGACATGCATACATGAAAGTGTGCTAAGAAGGTTTGCTACCAAAGAGCAGCCAAAAATGAGCGTTTTTTGATTAATCTATTGCAATAGAGAAGAAGATACAACTACAGTGTGGGCGCATGACCTAAGGTTTCGTTTGTATTATTCATACGCCCTTATATACGAACGGTGAGAAAGACTCTTAATATGACGTGTTTTTCAAAGGTTATTTAAAGAAAAGAAAAAACACTTTCAAACTAAAACAGCTTTTACTTTAGCTATAAGTGTATCTAATTCAACCAAGTCCAAACCGAACTAGTGGGCAACTAAATATACATTCAGAAACTAAAAAAAACTAAATAGGTGAATATTTTATTATAGGTGGAAGGGATATTTGTTGTCTGACCACGAAATCTTTGAAACTGTGTCAGAGTTACAAGATGGGATGGACATAAAGTAAAGTTACGAAGAGGTGCTAGTCATGAAGCCAGCGCAAAATAAAAATGGTGCTCCATGGTGCCATGCACAAAAAGAAGACGACGGTGTTAATACAGAGTATTAATCAAGAAGCACTCCTTTTAGACATTTAATTATAATAGATTATGGTACAAATTTTTAAAGAAAATAAAATTTATCAATAATTCTTCCCAATAATGCTTTAATGCAGAAAGTATAAAATTATAACAGACACCGGAGATATATACTGCGTTGTGTGAAAAAAAATATGTATAAATATATAAAAAGGATATGAACACGAAATTCAATCAGAAGACTAGAGATTCTTTTCATTCCTTCCTAATATATCGTCAGCAGCTTTCAGAATCTAAAGACAAGCGTTCGGATTGACTCCACTACACCTCAAAACATCATAATTCACGTACTATCGTAAAGTCAATCCCATCAAAGAGACCCATTATGAACCTACGAATGCTCAGTCGATAGTCGAACACGCTCAAATGTTCCATCACCTGGCAGTATAAACACAAGTCCTTGAAGGCCCACAGGTGGCGGTTTCTTAAGCTGAAAACACAAAAACATCATTAAAGTGCACTAACGCACGACCACAAATCAATGATCGCACTTGAGTAGCTCTTGTTGATTGATCTTCAGCGATACCACACTACTTAGCTTCACAACTAATCGCAACACGTTGCTTTTAACTTTCGAGTGAGAAGAATCATTCGATGCTTGCTTCGCGCTATCGTCTGCAAGAAAGACTTCCACAGTGCACCATCAGTAAAGAGTTTGACAAAGTACCTTTTAATCTGCAGGAAATACAGCGGTCTTGGTAATGCACGTAATTCTCGTCATACGTCCGAATGTGTTTTTTTTGTGAAAACGTTTCATAGTTTTGCGCCCACGAACCGTTATATTCGTAGATGTCAATCTAAATGAATAAGCTATAAATGGCTGATAACAAGAGAAAACAATATGTCCGCTAAAGTGAAGGGATAATTTAATCATTTAAAACATGTCACAAGTATTTGTCGGTCGGTTTGTCTGTCTGTCAGACGGTTTGTGTTTAATCGGACGGTCTGTCTGTCAGTCGGTTTGTTTTTAATCGGACTCCTACTAGAACAACGATTTGAATGGAACTTGGCATACACACCGCCTAGTTGTCTGGCAGTCTCCATAGGGGTAGAGCTTTTGAGGGGAAAATAGAAAAAAGAATTTTGTAAAATTTTCAAAAAAACTTTGGAGTGAATGGTGACGTACGAACGAGCGGAAAGAAATAAAATTGAGAGAGATATATAAGTAACAAAAATAGAAAGGCGTACTTTGAAGAAATCAGATAAGCTAACAGGCAACGTTCGGCCAACATACGGCGACATATTGTTGCATGGAACCGACTTGCTAATTTGTCGGTAAAAGAACGGCATTGAATGCTTGTTTTTCGTGGAGCCGTCGATGATGTTTCGGTATTGTGACGCTAGACTTCTGTAAAATAAAACAAATATTATGATTATTGATGATAGATGGTCGCATACTTCGTGTATCTGTCATAATATCTAACGTCGTGTCTGCCGTCGTATTCTCTTTTCGCCGTTGTGTCCATTTCGCGTCGGAATGACCGCTGTCTCTTGAGAGTGCGCCAAGCGGAATACGCAGGATCGTTATAATCGCGACTGTATGTAGAAGAAGCGGGAGACTCCGATAGGGTGGTGGAAAAACTGCCCCGTGCTTTCGGACTGACACCCAACGATATAGTGGAACCTCCTCTCAAGCGCTTTCCCGTCGTCATTCGCCCGCTGGCGTCAGAAAGAACGCTATTCGATCTATCTCTATCCTCTTCTATCGAGTGGCTCTTCTCCCTTGTGATCTTCGAATGTGCAATCTCTTCAGGGCTGAGATGCAGAACGGAAGTTTCCTGGTTGCTTGAGGATTTCAGGCCTGGATCACTGCTCGATAGTTGATGGCTATCTTTAATAGACCTCGATGAAATACTCTTTTGCGAGTGCCCTTGATCCACTACACGATCATTTAAACTTGCCGTTCGCAGCCGGGTCATTTCAATAGAATCCACTTGACTCTCGCAGTCTGACAAAATGTCACCTTTACTCGACGAAAAGACCTTTTCTTCGCGTGTCACTTTCAGCGGCTCCTCCTGGGTCTCCGCCGCCACACTTGTACTATTCGCTGCAATCGAATTTTCATCTATCGCCAAACTGCCTATATCAGATCGCGCGTAAACAAACACATGTATCACTACACTTCTCTTACCTAAAAACACGCCACCAGAGTCGAACACCTCTCTGGTGCTCGTTGGAGGTTTGGGCACCACTAGTTCAGACTGCATATCGAACTGGTCAGGGTATAACATCTTGTTATTCGTCACAGTAAAACCTATGATCTTATCAAAATCACTTCCTAACTCCTTCAAATAGCACTCGCCGTCTTCATTGACGTCATAGTTACGTATTACGCCGGTTACATCGCCGCCGTCTACCGTTTTAATTTCGCTTGTCTTCTTCTTTTTCACGAGCTCGTCCCAGGATTGAACGGAGTAGTCGATTAACATACATGGCTTAGGTGGCTCCTCGCCAATGTAAACGCCACCGAAGATATTCGGAGTTGAACTCGATGTTTGTTCGGTCGTCGAAACCGTATCCTCTTCGACGATGTCCTCGTTGTCCTGGAAAAAAACAACGAAATGAAACGAGTCGTCTTACGTTTATGAAAGCAACGCTACATCAGCAATCACGACATCCTCCTCTTCCACGATCTCAGTAAAGTAGGAAAACTCAGGCTCGTGTACAGGCCAACAAGCACTGCCTTTGTGTCTCACGCTGTCCCAACCGATCTCTTCAAGTTTGTCCGCACCTAATGACGAGCTAGCGATCAGACCAAGCACGTAGAAACATGTCCTGCAAACAGAAAGCTAAAAACACAACCAGGAAACGGCATCATTAACTACCACCATAAATACAGCGATGGGTTAAGCCTTACACAAAACACCAGCAAGGCTGGTAAAGTAAGAAAACTTACCCTCGAATCGTTATCACGGGACAATTTGCAGCCATGTCAACGATAGCCAAGAGAGTTTGGTAGGGTTCAACTTGTTCCGCTTCAATGGGCGAGCTGTAATTGAGGACGAGATGAATGCCAGAATTCGTTGAGGCCACATGACCCTGTGTTTCAACAAACATTTGGCGTTGCTGGAGGTGAACATTTTCTTCTCTCATACTTACAACAGCCCATAGCGCGGCTTTTAACTGCACAATATCCGAAGAAGTATCTGTGCATCCGCGAAGGATGACGCTGACCGGCTCAGACAAAAGATCCTAAGCAACTAGATAATACTGCCGACAAGTTCGCCTTTGTAGATATTGCCTAACCTGATCGGAAATCAACTTAGCACCCAGAGTCTCTCGTACCAACTCTCCATACAAATGCGGTATGATGTAAACATCGTGCTTTTTCTCGCACCTGAAACGCACTAGTAGATTAGCGGATTCCATCAACCAAGTAAACACCGTACTTTGTATTCGATCTCAGCGCATACCCGCCGGTCAGTGAGATCGGCTCGAACGTGCTGAATGATTTCGCAATCTCCAAGTCAATCCAACTCACGTACTCCCGATTGTATTGCTAGTTAAAAAAATGTATTGTTTTCATCGGCGTTCTTTCAACTGCGTGTCACTCACCAACTTCCACATCTCCACGAGTACATCGAGCATGTTTCTTGACTGTAGGGAAAGAAAACCTCTGTTCACCGACACGTAGCTGAAACATAATAGCGTATGACATTTCAAATTACGTTGAAAGCAAGTTAAGGGAAAGGGACATACCGAGAGATTAGACGGACGCCTCGTGCGCCCAAGTACAACAGAAACGGGTCTGTCTCAATAAGACGTTGAAGGTTCACCTAAACAACTCAATTTCAAAAGGAGTAGATCTTAGAAGTACTGGCGCATACAGCATCTTCGCACGCTTCTTCCAACACACTAAATGCAGCTTGTACCACTTCATCATTCTGATCGCAAAGCTTGAAGTGGGAACGAGAACAATATGAAAGTTACAAGTTCACTAAGATTCATTTCTACCTGATATGCTAGAAACTCGATGCACCAGTTGCCATTGCGAGCGGCTTTTGTTCTGACTAACACGCGGAAGAATTTCGTTGCATATAATCTTAAAGGCTGAAAGTAACAATATAACAACGAAAGATTATGAACAGATTCTGTTATGAGAAAAACAATTTCTTATGTACCACATCACCAGAGGACATAACCATCAATAAAATCTGTCTGAACTCCGGTAACGTTCCATAGTCAACGCTTGATATGATTAACTTGATGATTGTGCTGTTGGTTTTGTTGCGACAGGCATCGATTAACCTAAGCAAACAGACAGTTCAATGGGCGTGCAAGCAATGTGAACGCCATTACCATGGTAACATACTGACTTTCATTAGAACCCTGATGCCTTGACTCGTTGACGTTAGTCTACCAATGACGAGAAAGTAATCTCTGGCTAGAGTGTTGTTCAGAGAGTGCGTTGAAAACACGTCGCACAATGTTTTCGAATGGTTTGTTTGCTGCAATAATAAAAAGCACTGTCACTTACTGGTCAACTCATACAGAATGATTACCGCAACTAAGCAGTCTTTAATCTCTTGCAGCCATTCCAGTAACAGTTTCTCGCCCTCTGGTTGCTTGGAAAAAATGAAGAATTGAAAACGAAGAAAAATATCTTGACTAAGTATCCTACCTCTGAAGGTTGCAGTAGAAAATCAACAAATTGCAACGCTACAAATGAATATTGTCGCGCCATTTTGTCATCATGCCGCACTTTGCAAAAGTATTTCATGGACGGCTTATAGAACGTAACAAGGCACTTAGCAAATCTAAGATAACGAACCACAGGATGGGCTTAAAAGCAAAGTATACAATGATCCTTATGATTTATTATGTGCCACCTTTGTGCCATCTCAAACACTGAGTTGTAACACTTCAAACACAAGGATATGAAAAAACACTTCTAGTACCGTTGAGAAACAGTATCCTCGGGTCGTTTAGTCTGCTTTGTTGAAGGCTGGAATGAAAGCAAACGAAATTACGGCACAACATTAAGGCATGGAGTAGAAGAACCTCTAGAATGTAACTGATTAAATTCCAGTTCCACTTCTCAAACTCTTGACAGCTAAAAGTCAGAACGTGCGATTCACGTATCACTGATACTAACTCATCCATTTCCTATAGAACACCAACAAAAATGTATAAGAGACATTGAAGAGAGCAACTGACTAGTAGAATGTAAACACTTGCAAGATTCTCCTCGGTTTCTTTCATTCTCGTGTTTGCTTCCGGCTAAACGCGAACACGCATCAGCAAGCATTGAAGTGAGAGTAACACATGCAAAATATACCTGTAGCAGAGCTTGTAAAAATAAACTTTTCGGAGTATCATCGCGCTTCTTCATCTTATGAAGATGATCCAGATAACCAACCGCAATGTTCGCTTTCCTGAAAGCACCACAGTTCAAATCAGTTCAGCTACTTATTGTTTGTGAATCACAACACTGAAACTTTACATTTTTAAGAATCTTTGTTTGCATAAAGTAATAAACGTAGTAGACAAAAACTATTCGTTTATCTGTTGCTTTGCTAACTTGACCT
This sequence comes from Candelabrum cocksii, assembly GCA_963930725.1. NCBI lineage: Eukaryota > Metazoa > Cnidaria > Hydrozoa > Anthoathecata > Candelabridae > Candelabrum > Candelabrum cocksii. Next base: position 5,058,101 of record OZ005665.1, read on the forward strand.
CATACACATAATTACAATTTCAACATTTTCAATGTCACTTATACTTTGAAAAGTGCGTAATTCATGACATCTATAGTTCTTTTTTACAATTATGTCGAAACAACAGGCAAAAGCAACATTACAACAACAACAAGAACAAAATGTCAGAACAAAAAGTACTTTTGATAGCAAGTGTTATTGGTATCTCACCCTCTTTCATCTGAAGATTTCTCGGGATCTGTTGCGAGCGCCATTAATGTCTGGAGACAATGCGAGTGACCGGAAAACGAAGGTGGCAAAAGAATGTTCGCCTAGCAAACAAACTAATTTTCAAACAATATTCTTTATTTCATTATGTGTCATGAAAAAATGAATAACAGATGTGTTGCACATTGTCACGCAGGGGAAAACCTTTAACACACAGATGTGTTGCACATTGTCACGCAGGGGAAAACCTTTAACACACAGATGTGTTGCACATTGTCATGCAGGGGAAAACCTTCAACACACAGATGTGTTGCAAAATGTCACGCAGGGGAAAACCTTCAACACACAGATGTGTTGCACATTGTCACGCAGATAAAAACCTTTAACACACAGGTCCTGGTCCTGAGTATGACATTAAACTGCTTCGTCCTAAGTATGATGTTAAACTGCTTAGACTTGATGGGAGTCTTTAGCTCTGGCTAATGACCTGTCTAGGAGAAGGGAACTCTGAGATAAAACCTCTACTTTTAAGTAGGAAAGGGTAGGGAGAGCTCTTTTAGCCTTGGTTGGTAATCTCCCTAGTGATGGTGTCATGATAAAAACAACTAGTTTCCTGATCTACAAATCAGGTTAAACGTTAGGAAGGACATCCAGTTCATAAAAACCCTGCTCCAACACACATGATGGTACATCAAAATTTTAAACACAACTGCGTAAACAGGATCCGAACTTCATGTAAAGGTGTCGCGCACGGTAGTGATAGTGTAAGGTGTAAGCATCACTCAACCGTCAACAAGTTACTGCATCAAAATCGTAGTAGTGTAGATGAGAAAGTCAATTTTCCAGTTGGGACGCTTAATGTAGGTAGTCTTCATAAAAGGTCAGAAGAAGTGGTTGAAACAATTAGTAGAAGGCATATTGATTTATGTTGCATACAGGAAGTTAGATGGAAAGGAGCATCTACAAGGATGATTACAGGCAAAGAGAGTTCATACAAGTTTTTTTTGGGTGGGAAATAAGGAAGGGACAGGAGGAGTAGGGATATTCTTAGCTGAAAAGTGGATTGATAAAGTGATAGATATAGATAGGGTTAATGACAGGATAATTGTTATTAAGTTAATAGTGGGTAAGAATGTAGTTTCAGTAGTTTCTGTTTATGCACCCCAGTGTGGTTTGGATGATAGTCTTAAAAATACTTTTTATGATGGTCTTTTAGCGGTGGTATCAAAGTTAGGAGAAAAGAAGATAGTGTTAGTAGCTGGTGACTTTAACGGACATGTTGAAAGTACACCTAGAGGGTACGAAGGTATACATGGAGGTTATGGGTATGGAACTAGAAACACTGAAGGTAAGAGTTTAGTGAAGCTATGTATATGTTGGTAGGTAATACTGTGTTTATGAAAAGGAATAGCAGACTAGTGACCTTTCAATCAGGCAATTCAAGTACCCAGATTGATTATATCCTTATCAGGAAGTCAGATCGGAATCTACTTAGGAATGTAAAGGTTATTGCAGGAGAGGAATGTGTTAGTCAGCATAGGTTGGTTGTATGTGACTTGAGCATTAAGTCAGGAACTGAGAGGAAAAGGACTTTTGTTCCAAGAAGAAAAATTTGGAAATTAAAAGACTCTGTAGTAAGGGATAGTTTTTGTACCAGTTTTAAACAAAACTTGGAGAGAGTAGAAATAAAGACTGATGTTGAAGGTATATGGTCTAAGTTGAAAAGCAGCCTCTTGGGTGCCTCTAATAGTGTATGTGGATGGACTAAGGGCCCTATCAGGAGACGGGAGACTTGGTGGTGGAATGATGTTGTTGACAAGGCTATTAAGGAGAAAAGAAGGTTATGGAAAGAATGGAAGGCAGGTGGGAATAAAGAGCTGTATTTAGAAGCAAAGCGTACAGCAAAGTTAGAAGTTTATACAGCAAAGAAAAGGGCAGAGGAAGAAAGATTTCCCAATTTGCTAGGTAGAGAGGATCAGAAAAACAAAGTTTTTAAAATTGCAAAGCAGATGAGTAAGACAAATCAGGATATCATTGGAGAAAAGTGTGTGAGAAATGACATTGGAGATTTAGCTTTTGATGATAGTGCTAAAAAATTGGCCTGGGAAAGTTATTATAGTAAATTACTAAATGAGGAGTTTGAATGGGACCGCAGTCTTTTGTCATGAGTTAGTCCAATTGAGGGTCCTGCTGTCAGAATAGAAAGGATTGGGTTAAATCGGCTCTTAGTAAGATGAAAGATGGTAAAGCTGCTTGTCCATCAAGTATTGTTTCTGAAATGCTGAAGGCATCTGGTGAGGATGGTATTGACATCATCACTGAGCTTGTAAATGCTATCGTCAGTCAAGGTGTAGTCCCTGCAGACTGGGAAATTAGCTCTATAGTAAACTGCTATAAAGGTAAAGGTGATGCCCTGGAGAGAAGTAATTATAGAGGGCTGAAAATGTTAGACCAAGTTATGAAAGTATTAGAAAGGATATTGACAAGATTTATTAGAGATAGGGTGAATATTGATGTTATGCAGTTTGGATTTATGCCTGGATGGGGAACTATTGATGCAATTTTTATAGTCAGGCAGTTGCAGGAGAAATATCTGCAAAAGAATAAGATGTTATATTTTGCATTTGTTGATTTAGAGAAAGCTTTTGACAGAGTACCACGTGAAGTAATCTGGTGGGCAATGCGAAAGTTAAGAGTCGATGAATGGATAGTGTCAGTTGTTATGTCTATGTATGCCAGAAATGCCAGAAGTCATGTCAGAGTGAATGGATCATATAGCAAGGAATTTGGAGTTAAGGTTGGTGTTCATCAGGGATCTGTTCTTAGTCCGTTACTCTTTATCATGGTTTTGGAGGCTTTATCTCAGGAGTTTAGAGTAGGGTGTCCATGGGAATTATTGTATGCCGATGATCTTGTGCTTATTTCAGATAATCTAGAAGAGTTAACTGCGAAATTTGCTACTTGGAAGAAAGGTATAGAGTCAAAAGGGCTTAGAGTTAACATGGGTAAGACAAAAGTTATGGTCAGCAAAGTTGACATTTCAGTACCTATTGCTTCAGGTAGATGGCCATGTTCTGTATGTAATAAGGGTGTTGGTAATAACTCAATATATTGCAAATATTGTGATCATTGGGTTCATAAAAAGTGTAGTGCTATAAAGGGTCGACTTACCTCAGTGGTGGACTATGTGTGCAGGGTGTGTACTAGTGATATTACCTTAGCAACTGGACAGCCAGTAGAATCTGTTCCAATAGGTGATGACTTTTTAGAGACAAAGGATGGCTTTTGTTATTTGGGCAACATGATTAGTACAAAAGGTGGCGCAGAACAAAGTTGTATAACTCAAATTAGATCTGGGTGAAAAAAGTTTAGAGAACTTTTACCTCTCCTAACTTCTAGAGTGATATCTCTTCGCACAAAAGGAAGGGTGTATGATGCTTGTGTAAGGAGTATTTTTCTATATAGTGGTGAGACATGGGGAGTTAGAACTGTTGAACTAAACAGACTAGAGCATAATGACATGAGAATGATTAGATGGATGTCAAATGTGACATTGAAGGATAGGAAGCTTTCAAATGAGTTAAGAGAACGCTGTGGACTAGAAAGTGTTAGAAAATCTTTGCAAAGGCGTCGGCTTAGATGGTTTGGTCATGTTGAGAGAATGAATGATAATAACTGGGTTAAGAAGTGTAGAGATTTAGTTGTAGATGGTAAGTGTGGCAGAGGCAGGCCACGGACAACATGGAGCCAGGTTGTGAAGAAAGATCTCGTTGAGAAACGTATTCAGCCTGGGTTGGCGCAGGATAGAGTAGGATGGAGGCGTGCCATCAGTAAACCCGTCTAACCCACGCCAGCATGGAAAATAGACGTTAAATGTATATATATATATAGAGAGACACAGATGTGTTGCACATTGTCACGCAGGGGAAAACCTTTAGCTTAGTGTTTTATCGCTTAGCTGAACCTTTTCATTGCACAACTGCAGGCCTTTTAACATACTGACAAAAAAGAATCCATCGCTATGTCGTATCACTTCCAATAACGATATTTTGAGACAAAATAATGCAAAGCTGGATATTATCAATGAGTTTCAGACAGGTTTTGAAAGGAAATTTTCGAGTGAACGCATCTCTCTCTCTCTCCATGCTAACATTAAATCATCTGACATGTAAAGTCGTTACCAAGTGCACCTGCATATCTTCATCTGATATCATCTCTAACATTACAGTATCCTACGTAGTAGAAGACGTCAGCTTGTTTCTTACCATGTGAAGAAGTTCACCGAGCAAAATGGAGCCACGAATGGAAAGCACTTCGTTGTTAAGTGCAATCATCTGCACCAAACTCTAAAACAAAACCGGTGAATAATACCGAACAATACATTGGTGTATTCCCCGCCACTAACCTCCAAAATACCGGCTTCAAGAAAAACACACAGGAGCAAGGACAAATAGCTGTCGATTAAATTTACCCTGAAATAAATAGACATGATGATCAACACTTCCGACATGCATACTAACGGTACAAAAAAAGAAAACCTTGTGGCGTTGGCTCTGTGAGGGAGAACTGCTTCTGCCTCTGCTACTAAAAAATCTTCACTCAAGCGCCACGAGTCTTGCATGCAAGTAGCATCTATGGAAAATGTTTTGTCTAGGAAAGAACCAAATTGAACAATGAAAACCTCACCGACACTTTGCAGCGCTTCAACAAAATTGTCCGTTTCAATTGGAGCCCGTAAGCAAAATATTTCGTATAATGCGTCAACTATCGCCCTCTAACAAAAAAGTGCACTACGAATACCTGAAAACCGCATCGAAATGCTATTTCAAATGTCCTATTTGAATTCGACTCTGATTGAAATTTTATCATTTCAATTTTATCATGTAACTCAGTTGAAGGTACAACATTACAATGGCATACCGTCACATTCCTATTTGGTAGTACCAACACTTGCAGTAACCAAGCAATGCTGTTGTTGTCCGGATCACAAAGATAACTCAGGCCTGAAAAGACAGCAACAACAACACGAACAATCAAAGTTAAATGTTTCTTTCTTATTGTTGCGTACCAGTCCATGATCTTATGATTGCAACCAACGCCAGCTTCGAGTTATAAACACGCTTCTCTTGATCTTCCCTACGTGAAAAAGCGTTCATTCAAGTATATATAGATTTATAGATTAGGGAAAGCAACTTCTCCTCAGGTATATTTTCTCACAACTTGCTCGTAACAATATTAGATTCTCACATGATAGCGCTTTCTGGGATCTCCGCGTTGTGGCGGTAATAAAAATCAGTGAGTGGTGCTAGAACCGACTATAAAAAAGACACATCGAACACAAGCAACATGCCGAGAGATAGATAACAATAAAAAGCAATACCTCTATGGCAACATTTTTTTGCACGTAACATCTGTAGTCTGGATGATTAAGCAAGAAAAGCAATGTGCAGATAATTGATTCGTTCATTTGAGGGATCTGAGATTAATACCGTTCAATCAATTTAACGTTTGATCACATGAAAGTGTTACACATACTGAACAATCAAGAACGTTTACAACTATTGCTTTTGCTACCCCGCTATACATGGCAATGCTGACGTTATGCACGGCTGAAAAAGATGACGAGATAAAGTAAACACACAAATGTGCCTGACTAAGCCATACTGTTTCAAAGGCAATACAGTATACTCCCAATAAGTGGGACTTTCACTAAGTGGGACGGTTTTCTCAAACTTCCTAACCTAATATAAATATTCGCTTAAGTGGGACATGTCCCACTTATCGGGAGTGTACTGTATTACAAAATATGGTGCATCGAATAACATCAAGTTATGTGTGTTATAAAAAAAAATAATTACATTTAATCAAGTTGAATTTAAGTATTGTTTGTTTACCCAATTCACAAAATGTTGCTAAAAATGCGTTTGATAGTAGATCCCTTTTCACGGACGTGTCACAACAAATCGCCGAAAGGGACTTAGCTATCGACATGGGGAATAGATGCGGAGCAATGTAAATGAGCTGAAATTACAGATGAGAAGATGAGAGATCTGTTTGTCTGTGAAAAGAAAAAGTTTATAACCTTTCGAACAAGTCGCAACGCCTGCACTGTCTCAACAGGGTCAGATGCAGCAGATGGCATTTCAAGGGATCTGAATGAAACATGCATACAATGCAAAATTACCACTAAAGACAATAGGCAAAATCAAAACACCTGCCTATGTAACAATACTCATTCAAATCTCACCTGGATATAAAGACGTCGACACGCTCGTCAAGAAAAACCTTGAAATGGTTTTCATCGACAAGCAGATGTCTAAGTGCGCGGTAGCCAGCTGCCCTCAACTGCATTAGTGAATTCACCAAAGCTACTTTTAAACTAATGAAAAACAAATAACGTTAATATTTTAGATATCTTTCAACAATCAGTTTCACTCGCCATAACATTATCTCCTGAAATGTGAAGCCCAAATCAGAAGTTGACGGAACGCTTCTCACGAACTAAAGAATTGAAATTAAAATGAAATTATATAAATAATTATTATATATCGTCTAATATTTATAACAATAAAAAACATCCACCCCTTTTCCAAACCAGTGAGACAAGTTTTGCCTTATATGAGTATTCAGACTAATCGACGTACTGTGCTCAGTTCTTGTACGTAGTTGTTTCCGTAGCTTTTTTTCAGAAAGCAAAATGGTAATTAAAGATGCTTGGTTTAAAAAAAAAAAATACGATGGAAGAGATTCAAAATATTTGAAACAATCATAGCAATTTGTGCACAGTCTAAATTTGTGCGCAGTCTAAAAGCCTAAATTCCAATGAAATGCTTACGGAAAAACACTGTTTAAAACAATTTAATATTTGCAAAAATGTTTTTCCATGACTCATTTCACAACATTAAATTACTTAAATTGAATTCATTAAGCTATATATATATATATGCAGATATACATTAGACCAGGCACTATGAGGCAGAAGTACCACCTTGAATCTGAAAAATTTTCATTGATGTTTTCCACTACCTACATATTAGGACTTCGGATTTTAGGAGGGTTGCCAGGCCAAATAGGTTGCGTTCGAATTCTACAGGCTGAGAAGCAGGGGTCATTGCAAAGTTCTAGTACCAAATTCTAGCTTGAAGTGGGTCAATTTAAATGATGATAGCTCATTAAAGTCTTTTCCAATAATGATAAAACTTGGCAGGTATGCTAGAAACATGTTGAGAAATACACTAGCAAATTTTAATATAATCACGTAACTATTGTGTAATTTACAGACCAGAATATAATGTTTTTGTAAAAAATTTAAAATTTTTTATATATTTTTCTGCTAATAAAATCAATAATTCATCATATATTCTTCTAATAATGATGAAATTTGGTAGGAATATCTGGAACATGTAGTAAAATAAACGAACAATAATTTTTGAAGTATTCAATTCAATTCAATATTCAATTTGGATGATTTACAGCCCAGAATATACGTTCTTATATATATTTTTTACACGTTTTTTACTTTCTGAATTCTATTTCTTCTGCTTTGAAACAAAACCAGCAAATAATTGAATAACTAAAAGTAATATTTTTGTAAAATTCTTTCTTTTTTTTTTTTTCTTTTTCTTTCTTTTATATATAGTTCTTCTCTTTCCATGGAAAAATGTTTTTGCAAAGTGTGCAATAGAATTGTTAAAAACAACCACCATGCAATACAATGTGATATTTGTAACTCTTGGATACATAAAAAATGCAATAGATTAAATGACATTGATTACCGTTTATTACAATCAAACGTCTCTGATTGGTTTTGTATTTTGTGCATAAGGAAAATTTTTACATTCAGTCAAATATCGGATAATGAACTTTTCCAAATTTCCAACTCTGATATTATTATAAACACAAACAAAATTCCTGGTAATATGAAAATTTTTCCTTCTCATGATCGTAACGAACCCTTTTCTATGTTCAATGACATTTTTACCACAAATTGCATTGATAATTCAAAAGAAGAAAATGACTTATATTATAATGTTTATAAAGTGTAAGTATTTCAATATTGATGACTTTGTCTCCTCCAAATTTGACAGCAATAACTCTTTTTCGATTTTTCATTTAAATGTATCTTCACTTAACAAACATTTTGATGAATTGTGTATCATGTTACGTTTACTTAATTTTGATTTTGGTATCATTGGTTTAACCGAAACTAAATTAAAACGTGACGCTCCACCACCGTTTCCAATATCATTAAAAGGATATAACATTGAGCACACTCCTACTGAATCACCTTGTGGTGGTGCACTTCTTTATGTCTCTAAAAAATTAAATTATAAACTGAGAAATGACTTGTTGATGTATAAAAAATTACACTTAGAATCGATTTTTATTGAAATAATTCGTCCAAAAAAAGTTAACATTGTTGTTGGGTGTATTTATTGTCATCCATGTATGTCAATTAATGAATTTACAAATGATTTTATTCTTCCTCTTTTTTCGAAGTTAAATTCTGAAAACAAAAGTGTTTTTTTGCTTGGAGATTTTAATATAGATTTAATTAAAGTTAATTCTGAAAATGAAACTTCAGATTTTTTCAACTTTATAACTTCAAATAACTTTCTTCCTCATATTACGTTACCAACGAGAATAACTGAGAAATCTAAAACGATTATTGATAATATTTATTCTAACTGTTGTGATAAAAATATGTTGTCTGGTAACTTAATGTCAACAATTTCTGATTACTTACCTCAGTTCTTTATTCAACCTAACTTTTATGTCACATTTGTTCCTCGTAAACACAATAACCTCTGTAGAAATACCACTTATTTTGATAAAAAAAGGTTTTCTTTCTGAATTTAATAACGTAAATTGGAATGAAATTCTTGAATTTGATAAAGTTAATACCGACAACAGTTTTAATTTATTTTTTGAGGTTTTTAACGATTTATTAAACAAGTATTTACCACTTAAAAAGGTCAGTATTAAAAACTTCAAGCTCTCTCTCAAACCGTGGATAACAAAAGGTATTCTAACATCTATAAAAATCAGGAATAAGATTTATCGTAAATATCTTCGATCCAAAGATATTAATAACAAAATCAAGTTAAAATCTCGGTATAATTCATACAAAAACTTATTAACTAAACTATTAAGATGCAGCTAGCAAAACCATTTTAAGAAATACTTTATTGATAACTCAATGAACCTTCGGAAAATTTGGATCGGTATAAAAAGTTTGTTAAATATAAAAAGTAAAATACATTCTGTTCCAACTATTATTCTGGATGATAATGGTGTTTCATTGATCGACCCAATAAAAATTGCTGACAAATTTAACTCCTATTTTACGTCAGTTGCACAAAACATCCAATCTAAAATTCATTCATCTCATACAAGTTTTAAAAAATACCTAAAAAATCCGAACCCCAAATGTATTTTCATATCTCCAACAGATGATTTAGAGATTTCTTCATTAATATCTAGCCTAAGTAATAGAAAAGCTACTGGACCAAATAGCATACCTGTAGTGGTCCTAAAAGAATTGGGTAATTCAATTTCTGCAGTTCTTTCAAAGTTATTTAACCTATCTTTTACTACTGGTGTTTTTCCAAATATTCTCAAAACATTGTCAGTTTTGCCGCTTTTTAAAAAAGGTTCTAAATTAGAATGTTCTAATTGTAGACCAATATCTTTGCTTTCTAATGTCAGTAAACTCTTGGAGAAACTTATGTATTCTCAAATTTACAATTTCGTAGACAAGTTTAATTGCCTTAATGAATTTCAATTTGGGTTTCGATCAAAGTATTCAACAGCTCATGCCTTATTAAGTTTAACAGAGAGTGAGAGAAGCTATTGACTCTGATCTTTTTGTGTGTGGTATTTTTGTTGATATGAAGAAAGCATTTGATACTGTCCATCACGAAATCCTACTCAAAAAACTTGATCACATCGGTGCAAGAGGCATTGTTAATGAATGGTTTGCCTCGTATTTACAGGATCGGCAGCAATTTGTAATGGTTAACAGATTTCCTTCATCTTTAAAGTCAACCAGTTGTGGCGTACCTCAAGGTTCTGTGTTGGGCCCTTTATTATTTTTAGTTTATATTAATGATTTTCATAATTGTATAAAGCTTTCAACCGTGCATCATTTTGCAGATGACACTAATTTGTTATACATCAACAAGTCCATAAAAACCTTATGTAAAAAAGTAAATTATGATCTGCGAAGATTGAATGATTGGCTCAATGCAAATCTTATCGCTTTAAATGCGAACAAAACCAAATTTATCATTTTTAAGAAACGTCATAAAAAAACGATTCTGAAATTAAAATCATGTTAAATGGATCACGTTTAAAACAATCAACCTACATTAATTATTTGGGAGTTTTAATTGATGAAAATTTGACTTGGAAACCTCACTTAAATAAACTTTGTAAAAAATTAAACCGATCAAACTGCATGCTTTCAAAAATTAGATACCACGTTAATATAAAAAATTTTAAAAAGTTTGTATTTTTCAATTTTTTCGTCGCATTTAACATATTGTTGTCAAATTTGGGGCCAAAAAAGAAGCTTAAATTTAAATAAATTATGTTCTATTCAACAATCAGCTTTAAGAATTATAAATTTTCAACCTTTTAGATCAAATGTAACTGCTGCATTTACTAAATTTAACATCCTTCCATTTTCGTCAACTATCAAACTCCTCAACATTATGTTTGTTTTTCAAACCAAAATATCCCCCTTCGATTGGCAATTTCTTCACAAAACTTTGCCATTTTCATTCTTATCCATCTCGCAATGCCCTAGCTAATGAACTTAAAATCTCTTCATATAATTCAGTTTTTTATGGTAAATACTCAATTAAGTACCGATGCATCATTGAATGGAACAATTCAATCAGAGACATTACAAATATTTTTGATGTAAATTATAAAAGCATGCATTGGTTAAATTCTATTTTTTATTTAAACAGTAAACAATTTTCTAATTTAGTCAAACTTAGTATCAGGGGTAAATCAATTGTTTAGCTTAGTGTTATTAAACAAATATATATTTTGCTTGGTGGTTTGTATTTTATGTTGTGTGTATCTTGGCCAATTATATAATATTTATTTTTTCTAGATATTTTTTAGGTATATTTCTACTGTGATGTCACTACATTGTTCAGCTTTTATGCTATCGAGTGACACCAACCATATATTTTTTGTAATTTGTTTTTTCTATGTAATTTTGTATTTTTATTATATGGTGAATAAACAACAATTGAATTGAAACATCCATGGTATTCATATGGAACCATGATACAAGTGGTAGGTGTTCAGGATGATGATTTTTAGGACTCGCTATGTATATGAAACCCTTTCCTTTTTAGCTTTACTGTCATCCTCGGAAAGAAAAGGTTCAATGAAGCTGAATTAACACCAACACCTGAAAGAAAATCAGTGCGACTGTCTAGTCCTGAACCTGCCGGAAGCAGTTCAGCTTGGCGTTACCCTGATGAATGTCAAATATGTGGGAAAGTTTGTTTGCAACGCAAAAATAAAACTTATAAACCATACATCATTACCACTTTTGATGATCAAAATAAATCTAATTCATGATTGATTACAGCAGGGTAGAGTCCGTTAGTCGGACACACTTTTCTTCTAAAATAAGGTCTGACGGTACGGATTTCTTTGTAATGTTAGGTATGGTTCGTATTATGTTGCAATGATGGAAAACTTGAATGAAACATACCCTGGACTACAAGATCTAATTTCACAACATGGTTTATCCATTCAAGCTCAGGAAAAACATCCGCTAATGACAGCCGCCAATCAAAGAGGAGAACAAACAATTAATAGAGACGCGAAAACATCAGGTATATATAGTTTTTTCTTATTGTGCAATAATCAATACATCATATCATGCATGTTGTGTGTATGCGCAGCTCTTAAAATGTTTATGATTTACTTTTCAGGAGGAATTCCAACCAACACAATTAACGTATTAAAATGGTGCTTAAATCGCCCTCAGCAAGCCCTGAACACGAGACATCTGCTAGAAATGACTGGTCTAACAAGCTCAACTGATATATATAAAGCTCTACGCATGCAACAAGTGCAAAGATCTGAAATGTTTGTTACCAAAGCAACAGAAGTGATGGAGAATGATTTCCTAAACCCATTGAGTGTTAACTTGGACCGCGATGAGGTTAACAACATCAGCTCTGGATTAGAGTTTTAAGGGAACACTGACGAATTGCTGGATGTTTGAAACAAAGGAAAAGTTCTGTGTGCAACATTTCAAGGAGAGCACATTCATTCATCGAAAATGCCTTTCCACAATCCAATAATGCGTAATAAACAAATAGTGTTCGATGACGCAATTAAACCAACACCAAAATCTAATCAAACATCAGAGGTAATCAAAGCAAATCGCAACATCCTAGGACACTAATCGCCCTTTCTGCAAAGTTTAAAGAACTCATAGATTTTAAAGAAGCGCTGAAATATTTTCTTTATCCAGTACCTTTGAGTTTGGGATTCCCGGATGGTACTAAAAGGGCTACGCAGAAAAGTAAGCTGTTGGAAGTTCTGGGAATAAAAAAGCCACAACCAGATTCAGTCAATGGTCACCGAGAAGTTGCGACACTTATCATTGACATGATTGCACACTATAGAGTAATTTCAACAAACGTCCCTGCAACATTTGAAGAGTGAATTGTGAAATTTTTGAGGTCACTATCAAAGAGTTCCCAACGAGTTGATATTGTCGCTGATTGCTACAAAGTTACTATGTGATAATGGTGATGGTGAAGACTATTATGGAATGAAGAAGAGAGTGACAGCGATAGTGATGATGAAGATTTAGGATAAGAATATATATTTAGCCTTTTTTTTCATAAGTGAAATTGTTAGGGTATTTTTCAACATGTTCCTAACATTCTTGCTAAGTTTCATCAATATTGAAAATTAAAATGAAGAGATAAAAATCGTAAAAAAATATATATATTCTGGTCTGGAAATTATCAAAATTTTCTATTGAATACTTCAAAAATTATTGTTAGTTTATTTTACTACATGTTTCAGATATTCCTACCAAGTTTCATCATTATTAGAAGAATATATGATGAATTATTGATTTTATTAGCAGAAAAATATATAAAAAATTTTAATTTTTTTACAAAAACATTATATTCCGGTCTGTAAATTACACAATAGTTACGTGATTATATTAAAATTTGCTAGTGTATTTCTCAACATGTTTCTATCATACCTGCCAAGTTTTATCATTATTGGAAAAGACTTTAATGAGCTATCATCATTTAAAGTGACCCACTTCAAGCTAGAATTTGGTACTAGAACTTTGCAATGGCCCCTGCTTCTCAGCCTGTAGAATCCGAACGCAACCTATTTGGCCTGGCAACCCTCCTAAAATCCGAAGTCCTAATATGTAGGTAGTGGAAAACATCAATGAAAATTTTTCAGATTCAAGGTGGTACTTCTGCCTGATAGTGCCTGGTCTATATGCAGGACTCGTATTGAAAACAGAATTTAAAAATTTTGAAATGACTATCTTGTATATTTCTTATGAATAAATAAATATATATACTTGCGAAAAATTCTCCAAGAAGGCCATTTTTTTTGTTGATGTCATGTGCTCTCTCCTAGTTATGCCGCTAAGTAAATGTCGCATATTTTCAATGGGATCTAAAGTGAACGAAAATTACTAGAACAATCAAACAAACAAACACCAAAAAATAACCTGAACAGAAAAGATTTCAAGTTGTTTACCTTTTGACAAATCCAATATGGGAAGTTCTTCATTGTGAAGAGTGTTATCAAATCTTCCACCTAAAAGCAAATAAAGCAATGGAAATGTACAGAGAAGAAAGTACAATAGACATGCATACCACTCGACCCAAAACTTTTTCTCTTGAACTTCCTCATTTGTATGTCAACTGAATAGATGTAATTGCAATTTTCTATAATATGCAAGTGAACAAATTCTTTATATTCCCATCTGACGGTCACACACGCCTAAACAGATTATGGTGTACAACCACCTGTACAGACTCCCACTTTATTGGTTTTTATTCAGTGTTTTAATCTAATATATTCAGGCATACATACGCCTCTGCATTTGCTCATGACAAGGCCTGATATATTCTCAAATTCTTAATTTCCTCTAATAAACGCCACCCTCCAATAAACGCCTCACTCATGGAGGATTTTTATATTAAAAGCAATACATCGTCAAATGTGTTTATTAGAAACCATACTAATTTTCTACAGTTATGAGACTAAAAATAACTTCGTAAATAACTAAATCTTTCGTCAAATTCTTCAACAAATAATTATAAGAATGAGTCAGTTGTTTTTCAGTCTCTTTTTTCTGTGGCTACTTCGCTCTCCTTACGGCTTTTCAGGTGTCCGATATATATAAACTGAACCTGAACTTATCTTGGCGTGTGATAATTATAAATGTAACATCAGGTCTAACCCGTGCCAGCATGGAAAATAGACGTTAAATGTATAGAGAGAGACACATAAAACACCATTAAAGAAAGTAAGGAAGAAGATTTTGAAAGAGAACCGGCAGACATGTTTACATGCAATGCTACAGGTTTTTTAAAAGTTCCATTCAACTTAGAGACAAAAAATTATGCTGCATACGATGGAAGAAAAAATATTAGACTGCAAAGAAACTAGTTGAAGAAAAAAGCCACATTTCTGCATTGTATATACATTGTCTATTCAAATATCTTCTTGAGGATATTTCGCAATTTCGCCATAAACACGTGCAACATTCAGAATTCACATTTTTTTCTTTCCATTGTGTGTATGTTATATATAGTTTGACAAGTTTCTTAATAACATCTAAAAATTTATTAGTGAGATTTTTATTAATCTGTAGTAGGTAAGCAACGAAAATGAAAATATTTTTTTGGAAGTGCCAATAATAATAATATTCCATTTTGTGAAAATTTGGTGTTCAGTACAAAATAAGTTTAAAATTAAACAAAACGTGATATAATTGAGGCGTGCGGATAGTCCTAGAACGCCTTATGGGTAGAAAATAATTTGAGGTAAACCAAGAAAAGAAAAATATATTTCAAAAATTTTATATGCTAAAACAATGAGTAAAATAAGTATTGCTAAATGTGCGTTAGTTCTATGCGTTTGAGCCACATGGCGAAACATAACAATAAAATCACTTATGACAAGTCTAAATACATTGAAATGAGGGTTTGTATTCATTCTCTTTCTGTGGATATAAATTTAAACAAAACGTGATATAATTGAGGCGTGCGGATAGTCCTAGCACGCCTAATGGGTAGAAAATAATTTGAGGTATGATTTTAAAGGTGTGTGGAGACGTTTGCGTGTGAAAATTCTGATACCAAAGATAGTTATGAGAATTTTCACACAACTGACTAGTGACATTGAAATTTGATTGTTTAAAAACTTTATAGCGTTTATAAGAAAAATTAAAACTGAAACTTTCTGCTTCCGCCGTTCATTATGTTTCTCTAAATAAACATCGTCCTCTAATTAACACAGCTTCCATAGCTGAAGTTTGAGATAAACAGTGCAACAGTTATTTGAGGAAATATGGTAATCAATATAATGTAAAAAAGAAAACAAACTTAGAATTATTTCTTATATACATATCAAAGGTTTTTAGGACCCAATTTGTCTGGTTATGAGGGTGAGATGTCATGGACAAGGGTTTTCAACATGATGTATATATTTTTATTTCATATTTTGAGAGAATAACTATTTCTGAAATATCACAAGAAAGTGTTGTGGTTGTTTTCACTGGGGTGGTTTTCCTACTAGTGTACTTAGACCCACTCATTTGCGCCTATGAAGTCGATTCACCAGACAACCCACCATTATAAGCTAGGCTTGCATTACACAAGTGTCTCTCACAAACCCTAACTTTGAAATAAATATGTTGAACTGGGGTTTTTTATTCTTTTATTTTTTTGATTGATTTATTTGATTAATGTTCTGTTGTTGTTTAGATCCAAACATTCGTTATAAAGAAATATATTGTTTTGATCGTATTAATGAATGACATTTGTCCATTTACCATATACACAACATCACAAAAATATCAACAACAAAAAATTTGAACCAACCAGTTTGGTTTTAGGGTATAACACCAAGACAGCTACAGCTCCTACAAACACAATGCTTTGAATTCCTATGAAGTTTGCCAGTAATACTTATTAAGCTTTCAATGAAGCATTACAGCAAAACCATCTATACTAAAACTGTCCTCGCTCAACTACAGAATTACAGTTTCCATAAACTTGTTTTTGAACTCTGAAGTTTTTCCATATTACTTCTTTGATATTTTTATTTTGCAATAAACATCGATATATTAGATTCTTAATGAAACCGGTTTCCTTATTTTTATATCATTTTGGCATTTTTAAGTGAAAATTATGTAAAATTACTGTTTGGCAGTGATGCTAAAGGAATTAACACTTTCTTTGTGTAAACTTCATTTTGTTACTCATAGACAAAAACCATCGAAAATTCCATCCAGAACGCGCATATTACTCGTGTTTATGTCTGTTTCAAATTCACTTGTTTGACGGCATATATCAGACAGACCTGTCAAGTCTCCCGCATTTTAAACAAAAATGATGTCTCTTAGTAGGGAAATCTCCCGCATTTCTTAGCTATTTGTAACTATTTTAAATATTTCCGAAAGCCAATTTCTGTTTACTCCTACCATTTCTAACGTCAAGCCGAATTTCCACCAGGCGGAAAATGTCGCTGCATCGAAAAGTAGGAATTGTTTATACTATTCGCGGCTCGACATTTTCCGCTTCTCCTGCGTAATTCTATTGTCTGAATGTCGGCACAAGGAGAATTGCCCCCCGGAAAATTGCCCACCAACAAATGGCCCCCTGCAAGATTGCCCTCCTCGGTAAATTGCCCCCTGGAAGATTGCCCCCCCCCTCCCGGTGAATTGCCCCCCATTAATATTGCCCCCCCAAAAAAAAGATTGAAATTGATTTAATTTAGTTAAATAGTTTTTCTTGTGATTTTCACTTTCTTCACTTTGCTCTTCTTTTTCAAAAATTACTTCATCCCTTTGCTTTAAGGTTGCATTATTTTTAAAATTTTGGGCAAATATTGTTTTGCATCCTTGCATTCTAATACCATTTTAAATTTTTGTTGTTGGCACGTTACATTAAGTTGGTATGGAGCGCTATAAGACAATACAAAATAGTTAATCACTACGTACTATGTGCAACCTCCGGAGGGCATAAGCTGTACCACCACTATTATATGTCGCAATCAACACTATATGTCACAAACTCAACACTATATGTCGCAACGAAAAAAAGTATTGTTTTTTCAAAAATCCCACTATATGTCACAAAAGTTTCAAAATTCAACACTATATGTCACAAAAATTTCAAAATTCAACACTATATGTCGCAACATCGAAAAAAAGTATCATATTTTTTCAAAAATGCCACTATAAAGTACTTGACATTACAAACAACTCAGATAATGAAGTTTAAAATAGTCTGTTTGCTTTGAAAATTGGTAGGTTTACTAATAAAATGATGCTGATTTCAGACCAAGTACCAGAATTTGGATATTTTTACCCCTAATACCTTATTTAGGCAAATTTGAGCCCAAAGATTAAAATAGTCCGTTTGCTTTGGAAATTGATAGGTTTACTAATTAAATGATGCTGATTTCAGACCAAGTACCAAAATTTGGATATTTTTACCCCTAATACCTTATTTGGGCAAATTTGGGCCCAAAGTTTAAACTAGTCCGTTAGCTTTGGAAATTGGCATATACAATATATGTATATATAACAGTGTTTCTCAACCTTTTTATCCCGCGGACTATTTCCACATTAGCATGAATCTTCGCGGATTCAAGCATATAATAAAATTAAAAATATTGAGCTAGCTGCTAGTTTAACACGATAGATAAATTTGGAAGTACAGTATAATATTGCGGGTTTTTTATTGAGCACTCATGCACGGTCAAATGTAAATCTCAATGAGAACCTTGTCCCTGGACTCCTTTCGCAAGTTTGTCAAAATCCGGTATTATAGATGTCAATGCACATCTGAGATCGTTTTCTGGTTGAAGTTGATTGCGATACTTAGTTTTAATCATCGACAATGCTGAAAAGCCAGCTTCGCATAGGTATGTAGTCGGAAAAGGCAAAAGAGCTAGTGTTGCCCTCTTACAGAGATCAGAAAGAGTAGGTTCCTTTGACTGAAGATTTGCCCAAAATTCAGTCAGAGACGCCAATTTAAACTTGTCTCTCCACATCTGTTGACTTTGCAGTTCAATCAACTGTTCAGCAATGCATTCCATTTCTGAGTGAAGTTCTAGCGCTGACACCCAGTTAAATATTTTACAGTAATTGTGAGAAGGAATATAACGATCTATCTCGGAAACAAAATTGAGCACCTCGCTCGACAAAGTAGATGTCATAGATGCATCAGTTGGTTCAGATGGGGAAAAAAATCCGACAAGAAAAGCGACTTGGCAATCCATTCATCATTGCTAAAACGATCAGCAAACTCATGTTTTTGTTCTTTCAAAAAGGCGCTGATTTCTTCTCGAAGGTTAGCCACTCTTTCCAGCACCTTTCCTCGAGATAACCAACGAACGTTTGAATGAAATAGAAGCCCATTGTGCTCCCCCCCCCCATTTCGTCGCCCAAGGCACGAAATAAACGAGTTTGCAAAAGACGATGCTTTATGAAATTGACCGTTGATACTACTTCTTTAAAAACTTTAGCAAGGTCTGGTATCTTTATCTCTTTAGCTGCCAGATTTTCTTTGTGGAGTAGACAATGAACAATTGATATGTTTTGGTTTTCTTTTTTTATAAAACTCATGAAACCTTTTCTACTTCCCTTCATGGATGGAGCGCCATCAGCGCAAACAGACACGCAGTCAGACCACTCAAGCTGATGCTCTTTAAAGAAAGAATCGACTTTCTTAAATAATTCCTCTCCTGTAATATTTTTGGCAAGTGGATGGAGAAACAAAAACTGCTCCACATAGTCGTTTTTATCAAAGTATCGCACGAACACCATGAGCTGTGCATCACTCCCAATATCTGTTGTCTCATCTAATTGCAAACTAAATTTTCCACTACGCTTCACAGACGCAATAGTTTGTTGCAGAACATCTTTCGAGAGTTCTTGGATACGTCTTTGGATAGTGTCGTTTGAAAAAGGAACCATAGCTAACTTATTAGCAACAGTATCACCACACAATATTCTGGCCATTTCCACAGATGCTGGTTTAATTAGGTTTAACAAGGTGCCGACGAAGCTTTGCTTCTTCCAAAGAGCTGTGAGCTAAGACCGTTAAGCATAACACACTGTGGCCTTACTTCACCATTTACTTTAACTGAGGTAAACCCAAGCTTCATGTAGTCATCATTATACGCAAATACTTGCTTTCGTTTTGCCATGAATATATGTTGAATTAACCTGTTACTCGTTAGTGATAAATAGTAAAAGGATGACGAATATATGAGAAGGGATCTTAGCTCATTAGTGAAAGACTGAAAGTTATCAAAACAGATGGACGAACAATACCCATAATGAGATTACGTGAATGAGCAATTGTGTGTGCTCATTGTTATGTTATGGTTATATATGCGGCACTCCCGCCCCATCTTGTCTTTTATTATATTTGTCGGCCACGGCAAGGTAGAGGGGGTTTTCCTAAACACAACATGACACTACGAAGTTGAAGAACCACGAGGAAAAAGAAAAAAGCGTATAAAAAGACAAATTCAGCGAAGAAAACATTGATAAACATCCACAAGATGACAGAAGCAAACATAATACTCAGTATAATAATGGAACAACAATTTACAAAGTCAATGTGTTCTCGCCTAGATGCACCTAGGTATTCCCTCGATTTCTCGTTTTCAATCATTTTCTTTTTTACTTCGATCTTTGTTTTAAACGCAATTCTCTCTTCAAGGCTTCTATCATGGTTGATGTAAATTTTATGGGATCTCACGCTTGGATTTCGACACGATCGAAGATGACTAACAATGGACAAGGCTTTCCGTCATCACGTTATTTACCAAGTCGCGAACCATTTCTGACATCTTCTTCGTTGGTGCATACACCACAGGTCTCATTGAAAAGCTTCAGCAGTTTGCCTTTTTCGTTTTCTTTTTTATCATAGTTGAAAATGACAGAGTTTTTAACACAACGATCAGCCTCTTGCATTGCATTTTTGATGATGGACCTCGTCATAACAGCGTTACTGTTGTTTATTTGAGATGGACTTGATAAAGGCATACTCTTTGAAACCTCTGCATAGCTCTTGGTTAGCGTTTTGTGAGTCGATTCTACGTGTTTGTTTGTTGATTCGATCTTAGAGCTTAGAGGTCGAGCTTTTCAACAATCGTGGTTACTGGATCTGCAAATCGCAAGCACTTTGATTTACATCTGTCGCAAATCCAGAATAGATTATGATCTCCTATAGCAGTGAAAGCTTTTTTGGTTAGATTTTGACAGTTAATGTGATGCCAGTATTTACAGATATCGCATTCAATACCTTCTTTCTCTATTTTGATACCACATATCCGTTCGTGATTGCCGGGGCAAACGTCAAACATTTCAAACATATTAACAAACTGCAAAGCTCTTTTTGTTTTGAAGATTCTTTGTAGAAACCAGGTTTTTAAAGTGATTAGAACGAATGATGTGAAGGTAATTGTAGGTTATTTGAAAAAGAAAATAGTGATGAGAAATTAATTGGTGTAGATAATTTGCGAATCTTGTAAGAGGAAAATTTGTTGATTAGAGAAAATTTGGTTCAATCTTTTTAACAGGAAATAATACCTTAATGGAGTAAGAGATCATATAATTTTAAAAGAGTGAAAAATTGCTTGAATCTAATATAAACATGCATGTTCTTATCCCAGTTGTATTAATGTCAACATAGAAAATGAGAAGTCAGAAGCGCTTGCGATTCGTTGTGTTCTTTCGTGTTTTCATTAAATTGTCACCTTATTGTCTTTTTCATTGTCTACACGTGAAAACACTTGTTGCATATTAAATTTGCGTTTACTTCAACTATTTAACTGGAAATATTTATGTGTGTTTGCAATATCCATCCATAGGTCCCATCCATACAGTATATTCATATGGATTTTTCTATTGCAAGCTTAGTTCTTCATTTTTTAAAACCGGGAACTTCGAGTCCGAAAACAGGGAGGGCTTAATAGACAGATGACGCTTATCTGAAGATCCAACATATTTCAAACGTGAGATTACCTAAAAAGAACGCCAGGAAAAAACTTGGTTTCATGAAACCGAGAATTTTTTTTATTTTTGATTCTGCGAAATGTTTTCCATCCACTTTTGGATTGTCAAAGCTGAAAGAATAATATAAATTGCATAAAGGAATCTCTAAAAAACTGTGTTTTCCAAAATATCAAATTCTGCATATGTTAATGCTCGAGCTCTATTTTGATACATCTCAGGAAATAATACCTTAATGGAGTAAGAGATTATATCATTTTAAAAGAGTGCAAAATTGCTTGAATCTAATATAAACATGCATGTTCTTATCCCAAGACCGTAATTCCTGGCCTCTCGATCCCAACCATGGTAGTCACTATTTACCCTAGCCATTCCTATTTATAACCCCTTAATAATTTGGTCACATTTACGTCCCTGTATCCACATTTATTCCGACACCTTTTCATACCTTTAAGTTAACCGGGGATATGATAATCCCACAAGGGTAGCAGGCGTATTTTACAATCAGATACGCATTTCTGAATGATTCATTTACAAAAAAAGAGTCTTTTAAAATCAATCTGCAATCCGCAGACAATCAAAATTATGCTTATCCACTACAATGCCTGACCCTTTGTCACACGTATAAAATGTATAAAATGTATAAAATATTATACTTGGGACTAACAGCTTGTTCAGCTTAGTATATAAAATAAATAAATAACCATTATAACATAAGTTAATTAGAGTAGC
This sequence comes from Candelabrum cocksii, assembly GCA_963930725.1. NCBI lineage: Eukaryota > Metazoa > Cnidaria > Hydrozoa > Anthoathecata > Candelabridae > Candelabrum > Candelabrum cocksii. Next base: position 5,080,305 of record OZ005665.1, read on the forward strand.
ATAATTCTGTGTTTCTAAATAGACACCTTCTTGTTAATTAACAATATTGTTGGTAATTGGTAATTGTTCCTTACATCACAAGGTAATACGGTTTTCACATTGTAATGTTAATGTGCCTGGAACGTTTGAATATTGAAGGATGATATCATTGCTATTTCGTAAAGTTCTGTGAGATCCGAGGTAGATGTCAGATAGAGATTTGATTGAGAGTTATATTTGGGACCGAGCAGTGAGCATTATTATTCTTTCTATTATTATTACTATACGGGATGCAAAAACAAAAGATATCGGTAATTAGAGGATGCTGTTATGCTGGTTATGCGAGATGAAAAAATCTGGGAAGATTATTGGCATTACGTCTGTTTCCACAATTGTATCCAATGCCTGATGGCATCCAAAGGGTGATTTCGACAAATCCATTTACAGAGTAACCTGTCGTTCAGTAAAGTGACCAGTGTTGGTCAAAAGGTTCCGCCAAACGTTCCTGAGAGATGTGATAGATTCCTGACTACCATGCGAAACATATCCGGCCATGTTTACATATTATAGACCATGGATCAAACACCGTGTATTTTTGATGTCCCATCATTGACAACATTTGATACAAAAGGGATTCAAACCGTTTCAAGTTAGAAACAACTGGACAGCACGACAATAAAAATCGGCTTTTATGGCTTAAATGCAAAGAAATAAGATATGTATACCAAGTAAGCGAGTGTCATTAACACTTTCAAAAGTTTTATCGTTAAGACGAAGGTTACCCCCAGCGTATCTAGAGCATGTATAGATGCCATTATTTCTGTCGAAAACAGCATTTTCAATTAGTCAATTATAACGTTTATAATGACAAGTTGTTTTGTTATTGAAATATGTGTGTCAAAAAGATTGGATAAACATATTTTAGTAAGTCATGTTTGAATATCAGTGAACTTTTCATTTTCTTATTATCTGTATTACGAAATTGTTTTTCTTAAAATATATTTTTTAATAAATTTTATTTTAAACCGTTCCGGCAATTTTTCAGTCCGGTATTTATTGTTTATTTTGCTCCATAGGATGGGACAAGAAGTTTGATTGATTTATCTGATAAACATTTAAAATGTTAAGATGCACCATAAAGGAGCTTGTATATTAATCCTCATTAGATATAACATGACAGACTCTTTGTTATACAATAGCCCATGGGGATGGTCCTTGTTTTGTTATACAATAGCCCATGGGATGGTCCTTGTTTTGTTATACAATAGCCCATGGGATGGTCCTTTTATTCTTGACTCGAGAATAACTTAGATGGAAAAGTGTAATATATTATTTCCAGCAAATTATAATCAAGCGTGGTTTTTGCCATATTCTGATAGTTTACTTTCAATAAAAAAGCCATAACAAAGCCATTTTCGGTCTTTTCGGGTTCTTGATTCACAATACAAATGTACATATACATAGAAAAACGGTTTGACTATCTGAATAAACGTAGTGAAAAACTTGTCAATACCGTCTACTTCTACTAAAAAACACAAAATGACTTTTGTCAATATCCATAAAGACGAGTGCCTCAAACATAGTAAAGCATCAATGTAAAATCTTTAGTTGGGTGGAAAACGAAGGCATACAAGTTACTAGTCACAAAAAATGTTGAAATTCATAACGCTTTCAATTTCTCTTCATCTACTGCATCTAGTGCATTTGTACATGGTGAAACTTCCAGAGTGCGAGTACTCAGCGGATTTTAATATTCAAAATCAAAGATACTTTGAAGGGAAGGTGAATGAAACGTTGTTGGGAATATCACAGTCCGATTGCGCTCTAAGTTGTCTCACACTATATGAATGCGTTTTTGTAAATTACAAACCCAGCGAAATGTTATGCGAAATGCTGAACTCACTACACGGGACACTACGCAGTGATGCTGACTGGACTTTTCTCTCAACGGATTACACTGCATTTATGGTAAGTGAAAGTTATATAACATGTTACGATGATTATTTAGTGTATTTATGAAGACGCAACCTCTCAAGTATGACAATCATTTGTGTGACGTCATCAATATAATGATGTGAAAATTATTTATTAGGTCGGGTCGATTTGTAAACGTCTGCAACCGTGCCTAAATAGCCAATATTGTATAGTGGAATGGCAACCTCCCGGTTACAACTGTGGTAAGTAACACTGATATTTGATTGAAAATCGTAAGGATGTAACCAGTATGTATTTACTAACAATATGTCCGTTTAGTTTCCGCCAATGTAGCACCTACAGGAAATGCTACGCAATCTTCTACGGTTAATCCCCCTTCAAAAGCTGTTGATCCTATGGGCAACACCCAATCCGTGACGCTAGATGTACTAAATAGTTGGTGGAAATTAGATTTGTTGAAAATTTCCCGTATTACAAAAATCATTGTGATAAGTGCAAACCCCACGGAGAATGCGGTATGCAGTATTTAGCACATCGCTTGAGGATATAGACTCGATGTATGAATTTTGCGGGCTGGTAAAGTTCGTTAAATCAGTTATGAACTGTGAAACTACTTTGAGGTACGTTCTGATTGGAACTTGTCCGCATACGGCACTGAGTTTATACGAGGAATGGCTATTGCGAGTCTAGATAACTTTGTCCCGTATATTGGCCATTAATGTTGGTGATGAAGATGATGATGAAGATAATGATGATGAAGATGATGATGATGGTGATGTCCTGTTAAATGGGACTTTCCCATAATTACTATAATTTTGTGAAGAAAAATCCCGAAGAAGTATGCTAAAAAAAAGTGAGCTAGGGAGGGCAGAAAAGGAAGTAGCGCCTAAATATTATATACTATATATATACACCGTAAGATGGGGCGAAATTGACTGATTTTGGCAGATTTTTTTAAATATTTACAAAATGGCCCTTTGTTTTGGTATAAAACCGGACCTAAGTGTACAAACACAGTTTTTGCCTTGCTAAACAATTGCTCTTTACTAGCCTTGATGCGCCGCGCATCCGTTTTTTTTTTAATAAAAAGTAGTCAATGACGCCCCAGCTTTTGGGGCGTCTTTGACTGCCCAAAATTTAACCCGGTCAATTTCACTCCGAGCTTTTTTATCTTCTTTTGTATTTAAAAAAGTATTAAAAGCATCATAAAAATCTTTTTTTTTTCGAAAAAAATATTTAACTTGATAATTAAGGTATTTTTTATTAGATTTAATTTTATTTATTAATTTGCTATGAGGGGGGGGGGGGGTAACCCAAAATCACGAATTTAGCAAGATTGATTTTTTATGTGGAAGAATAGTTCAAGTGTACTTCCAGAGGTTGAATAACCTGGGAGAAAATTTATTTTAAATTAAATTTTAAAATTAAATTACTTTGCGTCTCTTATACCACATTTGTCTAAGTAGGATTTTACTAAAAAACGGATGTCTAATTGTTTGGCCAGCAGAGTTTCTGTTTCAGGTGTGATTCTGGTTTGGCCGCCGCGAGATTTGCTGTGTTTTCCCTTCAACTTATTAACCAGTGTTCCTTTTGGTATCCCGTACGTTTTGCAAGCTTTGGAAATAAAAAGTTTACCAGTGTTTACAGCGTTTATAGCGTTTTTTAGGATTTCTTCGGTGTATCTTTTGTATCCCCGACCATCGGCTTTCGGTTTGTAATTTCGAACCATTTTCTAAAAAAAAAGGTCAGAAAAAAGAGCTATCATTCTTTGCAAATTGCTAAAATGAAGGTAAAAGTGGATGCTATATAGTACTTAGTATACTAAGAATACTTTAAAAACAAAAAAACAATCAATATGCTTAGGATTACCTTTGAAAACTGCGTCGGTCAAAACCTCACTTTTGAAAAGAAAGAAAATATCAATTGAGCGTGATTCCCGTGATTTCTCTTGTTTGGATTCATGTAAAAGTGCACGAATTTGAAGGTTATTCATTTTTACGGACGTAAAGAAAGCAGTTTTAACATTATTGATGATTTGAAGTTGTCGCGGCCTGTATAAAACATGAACGTTGGGGTTTCCACTAAGAACGCATGCGCAGTTAGATTGTTTACATCACGCGCGTTGCAGTCGCCGTCTCAAGTTTTATTTCTTAATCTCCCTAATAACGTTGTAAGATAAACCACCAACGTGATTGATTCGCGAATTTAAAAAATGTTAATAGAATTTTAAAAAACAAAAAACAAAATTATTTCGAATAAAAAAATGTAAAACAATATTGTTTCGAACCGTCATTTTCGAATCGTCAATTTCGAAACGTCTGTACATTATTTACATATATATGGTCATGTAAATGCTAATTGGTAACTATATAATCTATAATCTAGGGTCTATATATAGTCTAGGACCTAGACAAAGGTTTAAACGCTGACATGCTCATGATGACATGAAACGCTGACATGAAACGCTGACATGATCGCATAATGGCGGCAGTAAAAGCGGTCACGTTGAAACAGCTGTTTACAGTTTTTATAACGATATGTATTAAGAAGCCGTTATTTACGAACGCAAATTCTTGTTGTTACTCGTTTCATGGAGAAGATGTTGTTGATCTTGATAATTTACACTTTTCAAGTTCATTTTGGGAGTATTATCGCGAAAAAGGTATATCGTTGAACCCAAAGTTATCTCTGCGAATTCTACTCATACTCTCCGGTGATATCGAACTTTGTCCCGGTCCAAGATGTCGTTGTGCCAAGTGTGACAAATGTTTCAGAAGAAACATAGATCAAAGATATTGTATTATTTACAACAAAAAACATCATGAAAAATGTTTGAACTTAGTAGATGGTAATTTAACGTGTGATACTTGTCAACAATATAACACCGAAAACAACGATTCAACCGAACGAGGATTTGATGAATTAATTAACCTATGTAAGTTGTCTGGGATTAAAATACTTCATCAGAATATTCGAGGGCTATTCGCCAAAAAAGACGATATTCAAGATATATTATTAAATCATAGCATTGATATATTTGGTGTTACAGAACTTTTTCTCACAGAAGACATTACATCCGCTTTTGTGAAAATTCCGGGGTACACATTTCTTCGAAAGAACCGTACAAGTGGAATTGGTGGAGGAGCGGGTGTATATATTAAAGATGGTATTCCGTTTGAAAGACGTATCGATCTTGAACATGGGTCCTGTGAAGCAATATGGATTGAAATTTGTTTTCCACATACAAAATCATTTATTGTTGGAATTATGTACAAACCCCCTGATTCATCGAAACATCTTGCAAAAAACTTTAATGACATTTTATCAAATTGTCTATCTACTATCGATTCAGAAAATAAAGAAATAATTGTCTTGGGAGATTTGAACTGTAACTATTTAGTTAAAAGCGATCACAAAGTCATTAAAGAAATCTTTACTCTAAACGGTTATAAGCAAATGATTAATTCACCGACACGCATAGCTGAAACAACAAAAACGTTAATCGATGTCATTCAAACAACCCATCCACTCAATATTCGCAAGTCTGTCGTTATCCCGGCCGGTTTGAGTGATCATGATATGATTGGATGCGTCAGAAAAATGTACAAGTTCAAACGGAATCCAAAAACTATAACGTGTAGAAACTATGCCAATTATGATCCAAAGAGAATGAATGAAGATCTTTCAAACCATGATTGGACCAATGTTTATGCCGCACCAAATGCTAACAATGCCTGGCAGTATATAATAGATGTGCTTACAAAAGTTATTGATCATCATGCGCCGTTCATTACTAAGCGAGTGAGAAATAAACCTGCGCCTTGGTTAAATAATGATCTGAAGAAAGAAATGAATGTTCGAGATCAACTGATGCGTAAGGCAAGAAAAACTGGTCGCGAGGTGGACACATCTAATTATAAACAGAAAAGAAATTATGTCAAAAATGCAATTAATCGTGCAAAAAAAGCTCACTATAGTAATATTTTAAAAGAGAATGCATCAAAGCCGGATAAATTTTGGAAATCTGTGAAAGAAATATTTCCTACAAAGTCAAAAGGACACAAACAACTTTCTTCTTTCGTCATTAATGGCAAGAAAACAACCGACAGTAGCGTTATCGTTAATGGTTTCTGTAAATTTTTGTCAACGATTGCTAATAAGTTAAAGTCAGCTGCATTTCCATTGACTGATTTCGTATGGGGACATAGACCATTCATTCCATCGAGACTTGAACTGAGTAAATGCTTCAAATTTTCACCCGTTAATTCGAGAGAGGTGCTGTCATACTTACGAAAACTGAAAAGAAATAAAGCTGTGGGAGTCGACAACCTTCCACCTGGCTTCTTAAAAGACGTGGCGTATCCTATAGCTGCTCCGTTAACTCATATAATCAACTTATCACTGAAGACAGGTGTAGTTCCGAATGACTTTAAAATTGCAAAACTCACTCCGTTGTATAAATCTGGTGCTAGTGATAATTTAGAAAATTATCGACCGATTAGTGTACTACCCATAGTTTCGAAAATACTTGAAAAATGTGTACATATGCAAGTCATGGAGTATTTAGAAAATAACAAATTGCTTTCTATATACCAGTTTGGATTCCGAAAACAGCGATCAACTGAACTTGCAGCTACTATTTTTACAGATCATATTCGTAAAGGCATGGATGATGGTAAATATACAGGTGCAATTTACATCGACCTCAGCAAGGCTTTCGACACAATTAGTCATGCTTCCATCCTGAATAAATTGCCAAATCTTGGTATCACTGGAACTTCTTACGAATGGTTCTCGAGTTACTTGTTCTGTCGACAACAAAAAGTAATGTTGAATAATGTATTTTCCGATTCTCAACCAGTTTTTTGCGGTGTACCACAGGGGTCTATTTTGGGACCTCTTCTCTTCCTGCTACATTTTAATGACTCTTCAAATTGCCTTATGCATTGCAATATTGTAGAGTATGCAGATGACACAGTACTGTTTATTTCGCACCGCAACATTCAAACCATTGAGAAACTTCTCAATGAAGACTTTGCAAACATATGCATCTGGCTTAAGGAGAATGAACTTGTAATTAACCCCAAACGAGGAAAAACAGAATTCATGGTATTTGGAACTGGTAAACGACTACACTGCTTGGCGAATCAACCTATGAATGTTAAATACAACTACACTACAATCAATTACACAACGTCATACAAGTATCTTGGCTTACACCTCAATAATACGTTGAATATGTCAGAGCATATCGCTATGACTTTGAAGAAATCGGCAAGTCGTGTTAGATTATTGAGAAGGATAAGATATTTCATAGATTCGCATACCGCTAGTTTAATCTACAGCTCGATGATTGTACCGCTACTTACATACTGCCCACTTATAACGTCGTGTATGAGCAACACTCTTCATTTGAACATGACGAATTTAGAATCAAGGGCACTACGTATAATTTCGGATAACACAATATCTATTCCTAAAATCTCGGTTGTTCTTCGAAAAAGATGCTGCACATTCGTATTCAAGTGCCTCCATGACGAAGTATGTGAAAATTTCACTAATTATTTCAAGGTTGTTTCTGGTAGAATCGAAACACGTAATCGAGGAATATCTGTCAATCTACCAAAAGTAAAACTGGAAGTAGCAAAGAAAGGTTTTTATTTTATGGGCGGAAAATATTTCAACGAATTACCTTATAATATACGCACTGCAGATACCTTGCTTATTTTCAAAAATAGACTTAAAGATTATTTAGTTTAGCCTTTTTATTTATTCTTTTTATTAATGTGCTTATCCATGGGTTTTGTAGCACTACTTAATTGTTTTCCTACCTACCTTTTCTTCCTATAGCCTATATTTTATCCAACAGGTTTGATATCCGTTCTTCGTATGTTACAACAAAGTTAGCCTTCTCAAGAATTTATTTGTTTATATTTGATTTGTATGTATATATATATATATATAGCTATAATTTTTAACTAATTTTTACTGACATTTTATCAAAACAGGACTCCATTGACAACAGTATTTTCATTTTATATGTATATAACTGACGGATTATCCTGTATAAATATTTGTGAATAATAATAATAATAATAACATCATTAACCTGGACTTCGCTAAAGCATTTGACAAAGTTCCTCATCGGCATCTCCTTACGAAACTAAGAGGTTATGGTTTATGTCACAAAACTATAAATTTCATACGCAGTTTTTTAACCGGCAGAAGTCAAAAAGTTATCGTGAATGGTACTTTTTCTGCTTTTTGCAATGTGACGAGTGGTGTTCCCCAGGTTTCAGTTCTCAGGCCTATCCTTTTTCTCGTTTATATCAACGATTTACCAGATATGGTAAAATCTACAGTTTTGTTGTTTGCAGACGATACGAAATTGTTTGACATTGTAGATGATTCCTCTCCAGCCCAACTACAAAATGATATTGATAACCTCACTGTATGGTAAAAAAATGGCTAATGCGTTTCAATGTTGAAAAGTGTCATGTCATGCATCTTGGGCGTGCAAACCCACAAACCACCTACACTATGACAGAGAACGGAGAAACAGTTGAACTTGAAAGGACCTGTTGCGAAAAAGATCTTGGTGTAAACATTGATGAAAGACTTATTTTCTCTCGTCACACTTCGTCTCAAGTTTCAAAAGCTAACAAGATATTCGCTATGATTAGAAGATCCTACTCGTTCTTCAATGAATCGTCTTTTAAACTATTGTTCTGTGCGCTAGTACGCTCTCATCTGGAGTATTGTTCTTCTATATACCACCCTCGACTAATCTCTGACAAACGTTTGATTGAAAATGTCTTGAGAAGAGCCACCAAATTCGTCCCGTCATTAAAAAATCTTTCCTATATTGAACGACTACAACGTCTTGATATATCCAGTATGAAATACAGGTTTTGTCGCTCCGATCTTGTCGAGACCTACAAGCTCCGTCGCGCATACTACAACGTCTCAACCGATAAGCTTTTTAAGAACAAACAATATTCTAAAACGCGCGGCCATCCGTTAAAACTGGAGAAAAATTTTACCCGACTCGAGTCTCGAAAGCATTTTTTCACACAGAGAGTAGTGAATAGTTGGAACGCACTTCCCGAGGACATTGTAAATGCGACATCAATCGCTATTTTTAAAAGACTTTTTGATATATATTTTACTGACATTAAGTTTGTTATAGACTAATCTTGTTCTAAATCTTAAACAGCCGATTTTTCTCTTTTTGCAAAAAGCATTTTCTGACTTTCTAGTGTTTTTATATCGAAATGTAGAAGAGCTTTTAAAGGCAGATTTTATGCCTCCACAATCTAAATTTTTATTTCATTTGGTAGATTTTTGGATTGTAAGCTTAAAAAAATACAAAGAGTAGCGTTTATAGGTAGTCTTTACTCAGCGAAAGTGGATGTTAAATGAGTGGTGCTCATTATTTTCTGTTTCATACATTTGTAATACATCGCAAACAAACGCCATGGCCTTCTTTGTTAATTTCATTAAATCGCTTTAAAAAACCTTTATAAATGAACTAATTTTTTTATTTTAGAATAGTGGCATTGATATGCAGATGCAGATGCAAGTTGTTTAGATTCAAGCAAAATCATGATAAGGATTGTAATAAATGCAACTACAAAAGTTATACATCTGTTTACATATAGATATGTGTAGAAAGGCACAAGAAAGAAAGAAAAATGGGGAAATAAAGGGAAAGAAAAATACGATTTTATTAAAGATTTCAAAATATTTCCGTTGTTAGAATGTTTTAAAAATTTTAACATACTCGGTTGAATATTCATAGTTATTTAGCGTGAAATAGTAAATAGTCGAACGTGAAAAAAGTGAAATATAAACTACATACATTGCTAATAAATATATCAAATGCCCGTCGTTGAAACTTTCTGAAAACATGTACTCTACACAGGCATTATACAAAACGTTTTATTAAAAACATTTTTCGTTTTCAAACAGATGTTCATTTGTGATAGACCTAGACCGCATCATCAGATACAGTAACGTACGGCACAAAGTTAGCCGCACTCGCAATAACTATTACTTCGCTAACAGCTAATCCTATGTTTGGACACTTTCCAATCATAACGTACCTGCAAGTGATTTTACAAGACAGAACTGTTTCAAAATAATTTTCTCCCAGACCGCAAAATGTATAAGACGAGTCCGCACTGTCTACCGAGGTGCTTATGGTACATCCCGCAGTGCCAGTGGTTTTATTCCAAATAATGATTTGTACGATTCGGTAAACTTTCAACAAGTCCAATTTCCACCAACTGGATATTTCGCCTAGCGTCGCGGCCATGGTATTTTCATTAGAATCGACGGCATATGCAGGTATATAAGACGTAGAAGATTGTGTAGCAATACCTGTAGGTGCTATATTAGCGGAAACTAAACAAACATATTGTTAGTAAATACACACATGCTACATTTTCATATGGTACAGAAGCAGGTATAATTGTTCATAAACGGAAATACCGTATTTCCTCTAATAAGAGACCCCCTCAAATACTAGACCCTCTTCTAATTGTAGCCCCATCATAAAGGTCTGTTGTAGAGATAAAAGACTCCCTCAAATACTAGCTCTCTTCTAATTGTAGACCCTTTTCAAGATTGGGTCAAATTAATAGTAAGATCCGTCTTATATTAGAAACAGTATAATTTAAACCGTTGACTTGCAGCGTCATTGAATTAGGAGTAGGAAAATACAATTTAACTCACGTGAAAGAGCTATTCAGATAAATTACAGAATCATTGGGCCAATAAAATGAGGAAAAAAAAGAAAAAAGAGGAAGTGTTATGGACTCTCTTTTAAAATCACCTTGCTGCACGCAAATTCGGCATTTCAACAAAGATGGTTCGTGATTAGCTTGGGATTCGTTTGAATGCCATATGGAACATGAATCGGAATCAGACATTGACATTGAGTAAACATTTTTATATAAAAATAGTTAGTGATATCGAATTTTTTTATTTCATTTCCCCTACTAAACCTCATTCTAGGAATAATAGACCCTCTCTTATACTAGTCTCCTTCTAATTGTAGGCCCCTCTCAGAGGTGTCTTCAATTAATAGAAGACGGGTTTTATATTAGAGGAAATACGGTAACCACCCGCTTTCGTATGATTTTCAATCAGGTATCAATTATACTTACAACATTTGTAAAGAGGAGGTTTGCACACATCTATACAATAGCTGTTTGGTGGACACAGTTGCAGGCGTTTACAAACCGACCCGACCTAATAGAAAAATTTTACGCAATTATTATGTATTTGCCATATCATTATATTTAGATGACGTCACACGATGGTTGTCATACTGTCTTCATAATTTATCCGGCCGTAGCGCTATGGTAATGGCGTTCGGCTCTTAACCGAAAGGTTCTGGGTTCGAGACCATGCTATCACAAAGTTGATTAATGAGCGGTTAAACAACGCCGTATTTCGTCAAAAATAACCGTAGCACAAATGGGAGCAATTAAATACACTAAAACTCCGGGTCAAGGTCTTTATGATAATGCTTAATGAGCGTTCTGGAAATCTCGTTAAAAAACAACCAAACAAAATAAATACACTTAATGATTTTCATGTCATGCAATATAACTTTCACTTACCATAAATGCAGTGTAATCCGTTGAGAGAAACGTCCAATCAGCATCACTGCGTAGTGTCCCGTGTAGTGAGTTCAGCATTTCGCATAACATTTCGCTGGGTTTGTAATTGACAAAAACGCATTCATACAGTGTGAGACAACTTAGAGCGCAATCGGACTGTGATATTCCCAACAACGTTTCATTCACCTTCCCTTCAAAGTATCTTTGATTTTGAATATTAAAATCCGCTGAGTACTCGCACTCTGGAAGTTTCACCATGTACAAATGCACTAGATGCAGTAGATGAAGAGAAATTAAAAGCGTTATGAATTTCAACATTTTTTGTGACTAGTAACTTGTATGCCTTCGTTTTCCACCCAACTAAAGATTATACATTGATACTTAACTATGTTTGAGGCACCCGTTTCTATGGATATTGACAAAAGTCATTTTGTGGTTTTTAGTAGAAGTAGACGGTATTGACAAGTCTTTCACTACGTTTATTCAGATTGTCAAACCGTCTTTCTATGTGTATGTACATTTGTATTGTGAATCAACAACCCGAAAAGACCGAAAATGGCTTTCTTAAAGGAGTAGTCCACTCAAATTTTGCCATATAAACTAACATCAGATTTGAAATCCTCGCCATTGAATTAGTATAAAAAGAATATTTCCTTTTCACAAAACTCTTTCATTATTGTGTAAACAATGCCTAAAGATAGTTCTATTTTAATGCTATTTTGCCGTGACCATTTTGCGACGTCATAGATGGCGATGTTTGTTTTTAAAAAATAGAAAGCTCGGTGAAAAAAGAGCAGAAGAAAAACATAGCAGTAAAAATGTCTGATAGTGAGAATGAATCTGAATATTTTTTTACTGATGAGGACAGTGAAAGTTTTTGAATTTGTCATGCCGATTATGTCTTGTTGTTTTGAATTTGTCATGCCGATTATGCCTTTTCGATTAAACCATAAACATCATTGTTATTTAAGTAAAGTAAAGTGGCCGAATTAACCTTAATGTTGGTAACGGGTGTAAACGAGGGTGTCTATCCCCTTTTCGTTAGCGCAAGACGTTGGGTGGAACTGTTGAGGCGAGCGCCACTCCAACCACCAACACCCGTACTTTGCCGCATCGAAATGCTACTCATTCGCCGAGTCGGCGAGGCCGGGAGGATTTGAAATCGCAAGCGTTCTACCAACTGAGCTATCCCGACCTTTATTATTTTTTATCCCGAGACCGTTATCATTTACTTGCTATATAACCCGTGCAAATTGCACTCATTCTTTCTATGACAAAAAATAACAGTCAGTCGCCTTTATGCATCTTTATAAAGAACTAGAAGAAGCACCCACTGCGTTGCCCGGGACAATGAATTTTCTAAGTAAGATAAGCCAATGTATGGAATTAAATGACGCGTTAAAAAACAACATTACAATATTTTTACCCTTTTTGTTTTAGTTTTAAATTATTTATTGGTTGACGGTACTAATAATACTGCATTCCTTCCATTTAAACTTTGCAGAAATATTAAAAAGTTCACACCTGTTATCCCCCCCCCCCATCTATCTCATTTTTACATCCACGTCAATTATTCCATCCACCCCTATTATTTTGGGCTATAAAATAACTTATATAGGGATGGAAAAGTGTATTATATTTTTTCCAGCAAATTATAATGAAGCATGGTTTTTGCCATTGTTGATAGTTTACTTTTAATAAAAAACGATTTTCTTTTCCCTTAGAATATTTTCGTCCATTATTAAGGATTTAAAAAAATTACACGATTTAAAGGAGTCGTCCACTCAAAATATAACTTTTCTTTATTAAATTCTCCATCATTTGTTTTGTATGATCGCGAGGTTTTTTTTTAAAAAAAAGGTCCTATTGACTGATTTTGAGCTTTTTTAAAATTTTTCTTTTTTTTGCACACTTGGCGCGGACGTCGTATATGGCGATTTGTCTGAATAGAGAATGTTTAAAACAAAAAAGTTAAAACAGTACTGGAGTAGAAAGAGAAGAGAAAAGTGTTATAAACAAATTATTTTTTAATCGAAGTCAAAAATGGTTCATTACGCAGCAATTGATTGTTCAAACAGCTCTAGTAAGAGAAACGATGGAAAATTAAGCTTTTACAAACTCCCAAAGAACAAGAATATGAAGAAAATTTGAATAGCAAAGCTAAAGAGAACAAATTTACCCGAAGAAGAAAACATAGTGGTTTGCCATCATCATTTTGAAGAAAATTGTTTTTGAAGAGATCTAAAAGTAAGTAAAAGAACTAAAAGTTAGATGTTTCTATTTTGTTAAGTTTGCTAGTAGCTAGTTAGCTAGTAGCTATTTTGTTAAGTTTGCCAGTAGCTAGTTAGCAATCTTACTCTCATTTTTTCTTTAGAATTTCTTGGGTTACCTACTAAGAGAATCCTCACTGAAGACGCTGTTCCAACTATAGTTTCGTATAACAAACCATCTCAAAGACGAAAGAGCAGTGATAAACGACAAGAAACGTTCACAAAAGCCAGGTAAAAGCATCTTCATTTTAGCCAATAATTTTTTATATACATATATATATATTCTTGCTGTTGAAATCAACGAAGAGATGGAAGAACTGGACAGAGAAAATGAATATTTGGCGAATTCTAAAGAATGCCAGACTAAGAAAGAATCAGTGGATGCATCAACACAAACAAATATCACAATACCATTTTCAGTTACATATGTAGAAAGATCTGCACAGACCATTGATATATTCGAAACTAATACGCAGGCGAGCGAGGCTGACACGCAGTCAGAGTTTGATTTGGATACATCATTTCACACCACTGACGAAACTGAAACTGAAGAGGATGCACAAATACCAGGAGAAGAAGAGAATCCACAAAAAAAGTGATTTTAACGTTTTTTGGCTGTGTTTATATTTACTCCTACAGCGTTGTTTCAGTTGTGCATCTTCTTCTGTCATTAGGAAGGTCATCGTTAAAAGATCGGCCCTATGTGTAAAATTTTTATGTTTAAACGGCCATGAACATATATGGCGTTCTCAGCCAATGCAGAACAGATACTTTATAGGGAACTTGAAACTAATTGCGGCTGTGCTTTTCAGTTCAAATATCGTAAAATGCCGTAATCAAGCGCAGCGCTTATCAGCGGTGATAGTAAGACTTTGGTGCGCTTATCTGAGGGTGCGTTTATCCACGAGTGCGCTTATAATCGAGTATAAAAAAAGTGAAAGGAAAAAAGAAAGAATAACTGAATAATTTTTTTCAATGATGTGTATTGCCCCATAAAGTTCATATAAAGTATAAAGTAAAATTGCTCTATATGCTCTAAAATGTCTCTCCTCCATAATCTTTGTCAGTTGTTGAATCATCAGAAATATCAGAATGAACATCACTCTGTTCGTACTCAACACTATCCGAATCAGAGCATTCTGAATCCTCGTCACTCATTAAGTGAAATTCGCTTTCTGGTTTTGGCATAATGTAGTCTTCTAAACCTCGAATCTTAACAAGATGGTCTTCCGATCCGTCAAGATTGTTCGAAATTCCACACTTCAAGAAAGACCTAACAATCAAATCTTTGTTTTCTTTTATTTTTGCCCAAGCGTTGGCAACCCACTTTGTAGTTAGAATACGTTTGTTACCTGCTGCCAATTTGTTGCCAAGATACAATTGTAAGTTTTTATTTAAATGTTTTTCAAATTGTTCTCTCACGTACATCTTAAATGGCTTGTTTATTGCCACATCCAATGGTTGAACTCAACTGGTTGTTCCAGGTGGCACATTCATTGATAAGAGTGGTGCCGCATTTTCGTAACATAATCTTAACTGACAAGATGACAAGAACAATCACAGCGGCAATGCTATTAAAGTTATGTCAAAGGACGAAAAGAAACAGAAGAAAGGTTGTATTGTGAAACCGGTAAAAAAACTTGTAGGACATGTGCCAGAAGCTTTGGCCAAGATTTTGTATACAATGATGAAAGAGTGGCGAATGGTGTGTTGAATGAGTGGTTGGTTGGTAGAGAAAATAATGCTGCTATATTAAGCGCGGGCGAATTCGGAAAAGAACTTCACAACGAAATCGATCTTTTGAATTCTATTCAATTAAGTATAGAGTTAAAACTAAAACATATATAAAAACTTAAATACGAACATCTTTTACTATGGCTGATACGAGTTACCTAAAACTGCTATACGTTTGCAATATTTCACGCAACCCCAGGTGTAAAAGTAAATTTTGTATCTGAATTTCTGCTAATGGTTTTCTGTTATCTAACTGTGTTTAAGCGTACTTCAACATCTCCCGGATTTACGCGTAACATCTTCTGGATTGAGGTAACTGACTCAGAAAAACTGAATTATTCGACATATTATTATTATCGCCTGCGAGTGAGTGTGTCAGAAAAAGATCCATGTTGTTCTTCGTTTTACTGTTGAGTTTTGGGACTTTGCGTTTGCAACCATGTTTAATTTATGTTTGATAAAAAGTTTAAAGACATCTAGATAGACTTGAAGAAACTATCTAATCCCAATCACTCGAACCCGGAAGTATAATACCTTATTAGTAGAAATTTTCGCGCGTACTAATTTTCGCGCATTCGCTCAAAAATCTGAAAAATGCGCGAAAATTAGTACAGTTATTACGCGCAAAGGGGAAATTATACTAAATTCATGATGCGCGAAAATAAATACGCGCAAAATTACACGTAACGGTCGTGCGCGAAAATTAATACGCGCGAAAATTAGTACAAAACTAAGGTAGTTCAAAATAATGTCCGTGTTGCATGCGACACGAAAGATGATTTTTTTAAATGCAGCATATGTTAAACGACAGATAAATGTAAAAATAAGATTGAATAGAATTGCTTCAAAGAGCTGCCAATAGAGGAGAATTCTACTTACAACCACAAAAATACTTTTGTCATATTCAATCGGTACTACACTGTCATAACCAATGATTAAATATGCTAAAAACTAAAACTTGTATTCACTACAGATTTTGTTAAGTTATCATGTCGTGGATAACAAAAATTTTCCTTTCTCGTCATATTGTTTTAGTGCATTTGTACATGTTGAAACTTCCAGAATGCGAGTACTCTGCGGATTTCAAAACTCAAAATGAAAGATACTTTGAAGGGCAGGTGAACCAAACGTTGGTTGGAATATCACAGTCCGATTGCGCTCTAAGTTGTCTCACACTGTATGAATGCGTTTTTGTCAATTACAAACCCAGCGAAATGTTATGCGAAATGCTGAACTCACTACGCGGGACACTACAGAATGAGGCTGATTGGACGTTTCTCTCAACGGACTATACCTTAAGAGCGGTGAGGAAAATCAGTTTTTCTACTTATTGGGATAATTATAGTCCTTAGTCTGTACAAAAATATTTGAGAAAAGTTTGCAAACACCTACTAACTGCGTTAACGTGTTTTATTAGATCGGTCCTGTTTGCGATCAATCGCAACCGTGCATCTTTCCAAACTACTGCATGGATATATGCGAACCCCCTGGATACAAATGTGGTAAGTTTGTTATGTCTCTGCACGTGATTTGCAAAGAACATTTTAAAGTTCGACATTGTTAGGCTTATTTATAAATGCATATAAATCCTATTACGTCCGAAAAAGTATCAAAGTCGTTTTTTCAGTACCCTCCAATGTAGCAAGGTCGGGAATTGCTACACAATCATCTACGACAAATTTGGCTTCTTTTGCTATTGACGGTTATTCTAACACCGGTTCCATGACACAAGACGTAGCTGACAGTTGGTGGAAGGTGGACTTGTTAAAACTATACCGTATCGAAGTAATCGTAACCTACACCGCCTTTATTTCTACGGACTGCAGAGTAGAGACCTCTCTGGAGGATACACAGTCGTCTTACGCACTGTGTGGTCTGGTGAAAAATGTTGAAGAAACAGTTTTGTTTTGTGACGTCACTTGCAGATACGTTTTCATTGGAAGTTGCCCCCGTACGGGATTGCGACTTACTGAAGTATTCGTTATTGCGACTATGGATAATTTTATGAACTACATGATTGTATCTGCTGGTGTACCCCCTCAATAATGTTTTTAAAGTTTCTTGTTGAGGCCGGAAAAGGTCTTCTTTGTTGGAATATGTTAAATTCTTCTTGCTTTCTTATCGTTTGAATATAAATGTAAAATTACTTTTTGTTGTGTTTGTTTTGACGACTTCATAGGATGATTGTTAATAAAAAGCGTTGTTGCTCGGCGAGTAATTGCTTCAACACTCGATGATTGTTAATAAAAAGCGTTGTTGCTCGGCGAGTAATTGCTTCAACACTTGATGATTGTTAATAAAAAGCGTTGTTGCTCGGCGAGTAATTGCTTCAACACTTGATGATTGTTAATAAAAAGCGTTGTTGCTCAGCGAGTAATGGCTCCAACACTCAATTCAAAACGGGCCGTTTCGAATCCCATCTCCGTCACATATTCCTTTCTGAGTTAAAATTGAGTTCTTGTGCGACCGGGCTTCTAAGTACGTCAGGTCTATATATAGATACAGTATAGTCCTGATAACTCGAACCTTCAACCTTTAACCGCCGTTTAACTCAAAACTCTAGGGGGATTTCAAAAAAGTTCGAGCTAAGCGGCTTTTAACTAAAAATCGAAAAATAAAGGGAATTTTTTTACATATAATTATACATTATCGAATATGATTCGAGTTAAAAATAGTTCCAGTTAAACGGTATTCGAGTTATCCGGTGTAATTATGAGGAGTTTGATAAGCAAAACCCTTGGGGAATTCGAAAAGGTTCGAGTAAAAAAAAGATCGAGTTCAAGTTATCGGGGTTGTATATATAAAAAAACTTGTGTTGCCCAGTGGCCGCACACACTCAACAACTGTCAAAACTGCTCAGGGCGCTCTACAAATATTGTACACAATCTAGACAAAGCGATGCAATAGAGTTTGAAGGAAAAATATGGAACGTTCATTTTTTTGATACGAAAATATGCGCGGATAACATAACGTAAAGTGTTATTTTTCGCTTAATGCATTATGCAGCAACGTTACAAAATATTTCCAAACATCACATGTTGTGTTGCCACTTCAATCATCCCCTTTCACATTAGACGTTTGTATTAGAGGAAAGAAAGCAATATTTTGTTTCTGTAATCGATTTAACTGATTCACTAATTTTTTTTTCTGAATATTTAACTAAGAATGACGCAATTTGTATGAAATTTATCTATTCATCGTTTTTTCAATGCGTCTATTATACCAAAGATACCGAAGTGTCAAAGTTATGCAACGAAAAGTTGATTTGCTGATTCAGACAATTCATTTCTAAATTTATCGCTACAACGACGTACTACTTTTGATTTTGGACTTATGTATATAACCAGCAGAAGTAGCCACGGCGTTGCCCGGGGTAATGAACGTTTTCTGAGTAACATAAGCCAATGTATGGAATTCTGCAATTAAATGACGCCTCAGAAAAAACAACATTACAATATATTCCCTCGCCTCTTTTCAAAGCATTGATTGAACGTGCATCAGTTTAAAAACTCCTTTGATACTTTTTCCGTGTTTAATATTAAAAATTGTTTTGTAATAAAAATGCCATGACAACTCAACTACGTAACTTTTATCTATATCAAAATACCAATGTTGATTTAACCAAACTAAATCACACAATTTATATCTTTATCAAAAATCCCGTTATGACATTCTCTGGGACAAGTTGTCTTTCTGGACAAGATTTCGACTCTCGACTCATGGGTTGTGAAAACATACACGTTTTTTTTTTTAGAAACCAGT
The DNA here is from genome assembly GCA_963930725.1 of Candelabrum cocksii. Lineage (NCBI taxonomy): Eukaryota > Metazoa > Cnidaria > Hydrozoa > Anthoathecata > Candelabridae > Candelabrum > Candelabrum cocksii. The sequence goes on from OZ005665.1 coordinate 5,099,614, forward strand.
CTATAAAAAACCGTAGGCTCAGGTTTGCCAACAATTAATAAATGCATAAGAATCTTAGGCAGGCTGAAACTTTTGTCAACAATGAAAAATATTATAAAATAACCAAAATTTGAACTATTTTGTTTTCGAATTCTTATAGGAGAAGACCTCATTGGGATGAAAGAAAAATACAGTTTAATTGCACAAAAAGTTATAGACGCTTTTTATAAGAATGAAAAAATCCTAGCAGGCTCAATATTAACAACGAGAAATTTGACCGTGACAAAATTTGGTCGAAAATTTTTTAAAAAATCAACACATTCGAAAAACTTAATTTAAACAAAGGTAAAATTTAAGAAATATTTTAGGGTCAGAACAAATACATTTTTGAGCCTCAGAATGAACAAATTTTAAGAAACTCGAAACTCATTGCTTAGGTTTCTTATTAAAAAAAAACAAAAACGTGTAGAATACAAACGGGGGCAGACAAAGAAACAGACATTGACGGATATATAGTAGATAAACTCGAAAAATCTGCGAAAAACACACAAAACTATTCACACGTAGGGAATAAATGAAGTAGCAAATCAGTAAACTATACGAAAGACTAACCAAAAATATTCTGCTTCGTTAAAACCTTTTAAAACTTGAACACGAACACTTCATACGTGGATTTTAAAATCATTCCAAATAGTAAGACAAGACAAGATACAAAATTCTGGTTGTGAGCGCTTGTATATTTATCTCTGCGCATAAAAACAAGATGTCGGAAGGTATATACCATAAATAGCAATGATTCTCAAATGTGAGAGCTGTTTGGAGTTCACTGGGTTTTCAGGTCAATAACTGTTGCTTGTTTTTGTTTTTCATTTCTAGTCCAAACAACATTACCCTGTGTTAAACAGATATGTACCGGTAGAAATATAACTTTTTTTTAAACAGCTTTGATTAAAAAATGTTCTTACCTATGCAACCTACAGATAGCCGATTTTCCAGACATGCTGGTCCCACAGATAGCCGATCTTCCAGACATGCTGGTCCCAGTTTAAGTTTCCATAGATTATCTAGAATGCTTTGGAACATTCTGGAAGTAGAAAGAAGATGGCGGTCGAAAATAGGATGCATTATACATGTAGTCAGGAAAATCGCATAAATGAAAGCAGTTTCGAGGAAAAAGGTATATGGTAGCTAAAAATTCCTCCCCCTGAAAATGGTTATACAGACTTGTTTCCCCTTTTACATACTAAATGTTTTTGTAAAGATGATAAGTAAGAGAAAGAAGGACGTAAAATAGAGCGCAATGGTTAATGAAATGATTGGAACTTTAGTGTTTACTTATTCCAGTAGGTTAAGAAAATTGATGGTTTTTAATGCTCAAAATCACCACAAGCGCAAATTCCGCTTTTTATATAATCAAGTGAAAACTTATATTATATTACATTAGGTAAAAAATATATAAAAAATATATTTTTTATAAATAATAGCTTTAAGAAAGAAGATGTTTTATGAGCGCATTAAATTATTTTACTCAACTCAGACATCGATTTTAAATACGAGGTATCTTGTTAATTGGACAAAATTTATTGATGTTTATCAATAGTAAAAGAATGGATATTTCGGTATTACGCGAAACAAGACGCCATTTCCGGGAGGTCCAGTTGACTTAACATTTGGCGGAGTATAAATGCTGACGCAGCAAATCAAAGAATCGTTGGCAAACTTGATATCAGTGCGGCATTGTTTGTTTTCAGGCACAATTTAACTCGATCTATAAAACACCAGAACCTGATGTGATTAAATACATGAGTTGAATCACGGTTTCTTTTGCGACAAACCAAATGGTAAACTCCATCCATTAAATATTACCAACGAGAGCCAATAAGAAGACGATTAGTTAGATTCAAGGATACAATATATTATGCCAATAATTGAAACAAGTGCTAAAAGTTTGTTGCGGGAAATGGGGCTGTAGCATAAACAGAAAAAGTAGGAATGCATTGTGACCATAAAGAAGCAGACAGTCGAATGTCATTTCATCTGTACAAAGTTCCATGCCTAAATGATTTTTCAATTTTTATAAAAACCTTTTTCCTTGCAAGGCGCGTGGTTCACATTTCATATCGGAAGTCAAACTTTGGTTTGGTTTTGCATGATTGGTTGAAGTTAACAATGAATTACCTTCCCTCTGTTCATTCTGCACATTCACAGGGATATCTGTTGTTTAATGTGACTGAGCGAATTGAACTTTACACCATAGATTTTTTTATTTGTCATACCTCCACTATATCATAGCATCATCTGATAAAATTTCATGTTTGCCGCAAGTGGGTTAAAATGAAGGACTCAATTTGTAACTTTCAATGCAGTCCACAACATATCATCCATTTTTTCAGACTTTGGAATAATAAAATAAATTAACATGGCTAGGAAGATTTTAGTAATATGTAGTAAAACCATTGGCTCAAAACTCTAGAATCAACTTGGACAATTTTGCCCTTTAGTTTTAGGGGGCAAAATTATGGAAAGTTAATTAAGGGAATCATTTTCATCTATAAATTCTTTTAAAATTTTCTTAAAAACTTTATATTTAATTCTCCAATTTTTGTGTATTTTCAGTTCATGAGTATATATTTTTCGGCATGTATGTATGTGTTTATGTGTAGTTCACGATTTTTCTGAGTCATGATATAGTCTGAATTTATTGTAACCAATCATCCTTAAATATTTTAATTTTGTGGTATTCAACGATAAGACTTGTCTGATATTTTTCTGTATATTTTATTCTGTGGCAAATAAACAAGAACAACAAATCCAGTTCCCCAGAGTTGAACCAGTCGTCCAAGCTTATTTTGATACCTGAACCGTCGTTGTTGATGGTCAAAACTTCTACCGAAAATGGATTGAAATAAATCATCCGTCGCGAGCTCTCAGACTCGCGACGAAGGAGTAGTATAAATCATCATAATCTATATCTTGGCGCCATCTTCATAAAACATCTATTTTTATCAACTGTTGTGATAAGTACAACACTTAAAACATTTTCCGCACCAACAATCGTGACCAACGACCCTTTTTTTCAAGATGTTAGCTTTATTGTCAATTATTATCAATAATAAAAATATTGTAAATCAGCGATGATAGTAAGCGGCCCGTAGTAAGCGGCCCGATAGTGGGTACCCTGTTAGTAGGCATACTAATGTAGGAAGAGGTCACGAGGGAGATGTAGCGATAACTGTACTGTGAATTAAGTATGTTTCAATTTCCTTTCAATTATAAAAGAACAGCAAAACAACAACAAATAGTTTACACTAGTCACGAGTGTCTTCATTGTAGGAAGGAAATAATATGGCATCTTACACGCCCAGACAAGTTAGCTGAAGTGTGTAAAAATTACTGTTTACGGATATTAATGTTTTAGTAATCTATTTAGCACATTACATTTTGTTGATATCTCATTTCCTGATTATATGGGGAGATTATGCTATGGAAGCGAAAAAGTAAACAAACAGTCTCAAAAAACTGAAGTGAATAGGATGCAGTAGCTTCCGAAGATAGCGGACGTGTTTTTTTTTTCAACGGATATTTGACGTCCAAGAAATTGACGGAAAGTTTGACTGTTTGTTTCTTTATAACGCAACGAATTGCTGAAACATTATATAAGAAAACGACATTCATACAACTAATCAATTGGAGAAAAAAAAGAAGGGAAGTTATGTCAGTATCAATTGATTTGATTCAAACGACAAATACTGATTTGATTCAAACTACAAATACTGTTGCAGCCGCAGAAGCTCCAATGTTTCCGTGTGTCAGGTGCTCAAGAAAATTTCGAACTCTCAGAAGTGCACTTCAACATCAACGCCAATGCAAAGTAAACGTAAAAATAAATGAAGACGTTGGACTGCCTCCACCGGATAGCGAACTACAACCTTCAGCAGGAAGTCATGATCTTGAACGGGCACCTGAATTGTTCTACTGGATCGAAGTGAAAGGTAGCGAATTCACGCAGTAGATTAACAGTTGCTACGACAAAATTGTTTTTTGGAAACGAAATTTATTTATGCTTCCGAACGGAGCAGCCGGGAAAAATTTCATCAGAGAAACAACCAGACTACTAAACTCCTGGTTAGAGGACAGTTCATTAAGAGAAATTTCAATAAAAGCTATACACATTATGCCTGCACTGTTGCTACAAAAACCATCTAAAAACTCGAAAAGTAAAGAACACACAAAAGCTCTGGAGAGACGACTTGTGTTATGGCATAGAGGTGATATGGAAGGTTTGATGAATGAAGCAGAAACATTACAATCTAGACTTCCAAAAGCAACAGAAAAAACAGACATTGACAGGATCTCGAGACGATTTAAAGACCACATGTCAAGAGGGAATGTTAATGGCGCAATAAAGCTTCTAACGAACAACATGGCTGGTGGGATCTTACCCTTAAACGATGATACAATTTCATTGCTGAGAGACAAACATCCCGCTGGTAAAGACATTAGTGAAGACAATACATTGCAAGGACCATATGTAACAATAAATCCAATCGTGTATGACGCCATTGACAAATCGCTGGTTTTGAAAGCAGCACTCTCAACAAAAGGTGGATCTGGGCCTTCTGATATGGACGCAGATGGCTGGAGGAGACCAATAACCTCAAAACTCTACGGTGATTGCGGGAGAGATCTGAGAGTAGCGATAGCAAACGTCGTGAAGAAACTGTGCACGGAAACGTTACTCGCTGAAACGCTGGAAGGATTTTTAGCCTGTAGATTGGTACCACTCGATAAAAGACTCGGAGTACGGCCCATTGGTGTGGGGGAAGTGTTGAGAAGGATTTGTGGCAAGGTAGCGATGTATATTGTGAAGAGAGACGTAATAGACTCATGCTGGAAGATTCAAATGTGCTCAGGACAAAAAGCCGGCAGTGAAGCAGCCATTCATGCGATGCGTCGAGTGTTTGAGAGTGAAGAAGCAGAAGCTGTACTACTCGTGGATGTAGCCAACGCATTTAACAATATCAACAGACGAGCTCTTCTTCATAATATTCGACTGTTGTGTCCAATATTTGCAAACTACGTAACCAACTGCTACAACATACCAGCAAGATTGTTCGTCATTGGGGGAACCGAGTTGCATTCAAATGAAGGAACAACTCAAGGCAATCCTCTGGGTATGGCAGTGTATGCGATCAGTATAACTCCTTTGCTTGATGTGATGATGACGGTTATTGCTGAACAAGATCAAATAGTTGCTTTCGCTGGTGACATAACGGCAGTTGGAAAATGTAAATCATTAAAGAAATGGTGGGACAGCATAACAACCATAGGTCCACTATTTGGTTATTTCCCTCAATCACAGAAGTCATGGTTAATAGTAAAAGAGCGATTTCTTGGAGAAGCGAATGAGGCATTTGGAAGTAGCACCATCCAGATTTCAACTAGAGGAGAAAGACATCTTGGTGCGGTGATAGGTAGTGAGGAATACAAGAATGAGTATTGTAACAAGTTGGTCGTCAAGTGGTCGGATGAATTGTCTATGTTGACAAGAATCGCGTTAACTCAACCACAATCTGCATACGCGTGCTACGTCAGTGGGTATTAACATCGATTTTCTTACTTTATCCGTACAATACCTGGAATTGAATTCTATCTATCCCCGATCGAAAAAATAATCAGGCATCAGTTCATTCCAGCCATTAACGGTGGACATCTGGTCAACGACAATGAACGTATACTGTTATCACTGCCTCCGAGATCGGGAGGCCTTGGGATCAAAAACGTTTGTGAAATCGCTCTAATAGAACACGAAAACTCAATACAATTGACATTTCAGCTCCAAAAAGAGATACTGGGAGAAACCATCGGAGATGACGGAAAGACAATCGGGGCAATAAAAAGTGAACGACGCAAGCAATACATTGACAAGTTAGAAAAATTACGATCTGAAATGAAAGAAGAAGAAAAAAGGTTGAATGACGCCAACAAGATGATTGGCGCTTCAAATTGGCTAACCTGTCTGCCGATTAAAGACCTTGGATATGAACTCAATAAGGAGCAATTTCGAGACGCTCTGTGTATCAGGTATAACTAGGCACTACCAAAACTACCTACTGAATGTGTATGCGGAAACAGATTTGATCTACAGCATGCATTATCATGCAAGAAGGGTGGCTTCGTCACATTGCGACATAACGAAGTACGCGACATCACCTCCATTTTGCTGAACGAGATCTGCAAAGATGTAAGGCGAGAACCGATGCTAATCGAATTGCAAGGCGAACAGATGCAACATAGAAGTGCAAATAGAAGCCAAGAAGCTCGTCTCGACATCAGCACAATTGGGTTCTGGACCCCTGGTCAAAGGGCATTTTTCGATATTCGGGTCTTTGACCTTAACGCTCAGAGATACAGAGGATTAGAACTCAATAAATGCTTTAAACGAAATGAGGACGAGAAAAAAGCACATTACAACGAACGCGTCATCAGCGTTGAAAATGGTTCTTTCATTCCGTTGGTATTCTCAACAAATGGTGGCATGGGACGAGAAGGCAACGTTTTTTACAAACGTCTTGCGGAAATGTTTGCAGAAAAGAGAAATGTTAGTGTGGCTAAAGCAACGAGCTTTATTAGATCAAAAATTTCCTTCTCCTTACTGAGATCTACGCTTCTATGTCTGAGAGGCTGTCGCTCACCAAAGAGGGAACATTCAATAAGCGATATAGAACTCTTTAACGCGATCTCGAGGGTTTAACTGGACATTAAAAACACTACAAGAAGCCTATGTAAGCTAGGGATCAACGGAGAAGTGTGTTTGAATTCTGCGAAAATCCTTTTAAAAGAACACTTTTTATTTGGTTAGGTTGTTTTGTAAACGTTTGGATTTTAAAAAAAAAAAATTATTGTTCGAAAAAAAAATAAATAAAAGTGAATAGGATGATAAACAGTACAGCAGTTTTCTAAATCCGGTTTGTTAATCTTTCGCCTCCTTTTTTTGGAAAAACAAACAAACTAAATGGAAGATATTTTATTTTGGTCACGGTTTTTACTGCCGACCAACGAGGCAATCATATGCGGGCCGTCATGGATTGTTTACAAACAATTAAAAAGTGTTCTTCATTTTTAAATTCCACGTGTAAATTTAAACGTTACCTACGGAGCTAAAGTTGTTTAACTACTGATATAGTTATATCGACGTAAACCTTGCAATGGAACAAAAAGGGAAAGTTGCAATTATAGGAAGGTATACTTTAGTTAATTGTTTACTTAGCTATAATTAGTTCTGTTTTCTGATTTTCAGTGGTTTGATTGGAAGGTGTTGGGCTCTGGTACGTGAGTAAAATGCATGTCAAATGTCATTATTTAGTGATACTTATCAGCGCTAGACAAAGATATATTTCAAATGAGATAAAATTTTATGGGGAATAATGTTTGAGTTGAAATAAGTGTGAAATCTGGAAGATTCACTGACTCGCCGGTGGTGTATCCAGGCCGTTTTTGACACTGGTATACCAGTTTAGGCGCCCAAACTCTCTATATGCACCAATAATAAAATTGCCCCAAAAACAACATATATCCTAAATAATGGTAAATCTAAATACAACAGGTCAAACAAATAAGGGGCCAGTCAAAATTTGAATTCAATACCAACTAGCATCAATGTGAAGTTTTGGAGGTGGAGGGAATTTGGTATGAATGTTGGTGTACGTTAGAGTTCGATACTTAGTCTTGTTTATTTTAAAAAAAACCTAGGAGTATTTATTGATGAAAATGTTACATGGAAACCCCGCATTGATGAACTCAGTAAAAAATTAGGTCGTTGTAACGGTATGCCTTCTAAGCTTAGATATTATGTCAACACAAAAACGCCAAGGTTTGTTACTTTAATTTTTTCGCCACTACTTAATTACTGTTGTCAGGTTTGGTGACAGAAGGGAAGTGGTCATTTAAATAAAATATTTTGTTTACAGCGATGTGTTTTACAGATTATGAAATTTCAAAACTTTCAATTGGTTGTTTCTCATTTTTATCAAGAACTCAGTATTTCTTACTTTCCTCATCATGTCACTTTGTATAACATTTTATTTGTTTATGATTCTTTAACTAAAAATGTTCTTGATTTCTAACTATTTTATATATACAATCCAAAGAAATATATAATCACTCAACAAGAAATATTAATGAAGGAAAACTGGTATCTTCATTCTGCTCGACAAAATATGAAAAATATTTCATTAAGTATCGGTGCTTATCTGAATGGAATAGATACCTTCCAAAATACAGTGAATATCTTGACGTTGATTCTGGCTTAAAATTAAAACGTTAGATAACTTTTAAAAATCTCATTATAAGAATCCATTGGTGTGACTCTTCCAGATAGCATTAAAAGCTATTGAGTGCGACCACTCTATTTGATCCATTTAATGTCACGATAGTACTTTGTTTTTTTATAAGCAAACCTTTATGGAATCTGCGAAGAATAACCAAATCTTCATTCTCATTGTTTTTTTTGCTTTTACACTTCTAATTGTTGAAAGATATTTAGTTATATATCAGATTATCACATTCTATACTTTCTTTTGATGATTATGTTTGCTTGTATTATGTGTTTACCATATTTTATATATAAATGTATGTAAAATAGGTGAATAGATACATGCATACATACAATTCTGGAACATGGCATGTACAGCGCAGCGAACGAAAGTGATTTGCGAAAACAAATAGACGAAAGGAAAGATATTAAAATCTTAAAGATTTTATGTACAAAAACCTGAAAATTGTGTTTTTTTTATAAGAATTGAATAATGACTGGTCCCTTTAGGGATGAGTAACTTGTAACATACTTTCAAACACATGCATGTTTACTAGGTGGTTAGGATGTAGACACAGCATGTTCATTAGGTGGTTAGGATGTAGACACAGCATGTTCATATTCAACTGAAACTTACATATCTTTTTTTTGCTTGTAAATGTGTACATCATAGAAATACGCTTTGCGTACAGAAAATTACGAATTTTGAATTGTCAAACCCTATTTTGTGTTTTATCTTGTCCTTCAGAAATAAGTTTCCCCAAATAAATGCTGGATATATCACTGTCGGTATAAATATTTTACAAAATTAATAATAACACAATGAAACAGAGTTATATAAACATGCATATTTTGTAAGCTTACATTGTTTAGATGTTTTGCAAGGCTGGTTACACGGTTTTCCTTTATGACAAAAGCACTGATCAACTTACTGCTGCAATAGCTGGTATCAAGGCGTTGCTGCAGAAGTTTCAAGAAAATGGATTGGTATCAGAGACTTTCACCACCATTGAGAATGTCATGAAACTTGTTTTCACAACGTCTGATCTCCGAGAAGCCTTAAAAGATGCCGTGTTTGTACAGGTATAAAATGTTTGTAATCATTTTATTATTGGTGATTTTTGAGGGTTGTAATTAGGAATCAGTACCGGAGAGCCTTGAGCTGAAGAAGAAAGTTTTCAAAGAAATTGACGAGTTTGCGAGCGATGACGTTATTTTAAGCAGCTCATCTTCGTGTTTGTATCCGTCATTGTTTGCGTATGGTTTGATCCACCAGTCGCAATGCATTGTATCTCATCCCGTAAGTGTATATCGAGTAAAATCAATTTCACTTTAACAAGAATATGGAGAAGTTTCTACGCAATGCGGTGGCTGATGCAATTAGTAAGACTTAAGACATTTCTATGTACCTTGTTATGTATATACGTTTTTGAACATTACAAGAAGTTAACAATGTTTTCAGGTTAACCCTCCATACCTTGTACCTCTCGTCGAGGTTGTACCAGCACCTTTCACAAATGAGGTAACTTTTATTTAAAACAATATAGGATAACACTACACTTTGGCAACCACTTTTTTGCTTAGGCAGTGGTCGAACGTACTATGAAGATGATGAAAGAGATTGGTCAATCTCCCATTCTTGTTAAAAAAGAAGTCAATGGTTTTGTTTTGAATCGTCTTCAGTATGCCGTTCTCATGGAATCGTGGCGACTTGTTGAAGTATTTATGCACGTAGTGAGAGTAGTACTGAAGTAGCTCTACATCTAATATTCTTAAAGGATGGTGTTTGTTCACCGGAGGACATTGACACTTTGATGACTGAAGGTCTGGGTTTGAGGTATTCGTTAATGGGACCGTTCGAAACCATCCATCTCAACGCGCCTCAAGGTTTGTAAGTTCATTCAACACCAGATGAAAAAGTTGCTTGTTATATTTGTGTCACTCTTGTGAACATACGTAGCTTCGTACATGGCACCTTTATTATATATTTATTTTTATGTTATTATCATTAAGAAACTTTGAAGGGTTTACACAATGAAGTTTGTGAAAAGTGTTTTTGAAGTTCTCGTCAACCATTGAATTGATCCGTTCTATCTGTTCAGGTGTAATGGATTATTGCCAAAGGTATGGCGCAAATATAGAGACTGTGAGCAGAGATCAGGCGACAGTACGTTCATGGACTGGCCCCACGATGAATGTTTTGCATGAGGCAATGTGCAAAAGGATTCCTTTAGATGAGCTGGACAGAAGAAGGGAAATACGAGATGAAAAGTTGTTATCTCTCGCTGTTCATCGAAAGAAAAATCAATGAATAATGAAAGAAAACTGTTGTTAAATTGTTTTCTAAAAATAGGCCAACTGTGTATTAATCGGTATTTAGAGCGTACTTCTCGTGCACCCATTTAGGTATGACAGTTGACGCGAAACTGTTTCTAAAATATCACTTTTATTGCTCTGCTTTAATAGAAGGCTTTGTGTCCGTCACCATGACCGAACATCCTCTGTTGCTTAATATTTTTTTTTTTTTGTTGATGCGTTTGTACGGTAGAAAAAATATTTTAAATTAAGCATTATTTCAACAAATGTCATGCCTAAATTATTTGAAAGATTTGCCTCTACAATTGAACCAACGCATCAATAAAGAGAGGTCTAAATCAAGACGAAGATAGCAAAACGTTGTCAATAAGCAATTTTCACTAGGGATTGTTTATCTCGGAACATAGTTGGCGTACAATAGAGAATTCTGCATCGGACTTTATAATGAATAACTCAGCCTAGCAAAACATACTTCGCATTGCAATTGACAGGAAATATTATGCTTTTGTATGCAATAGAGTTGCCTCCCACTAACAAAACTTTTTTTGTTGTTGTGTGCTAAGGTGTTCGTGTCAGCTTTACCACAGTTGGTGTGTTTTATCAGTCTACGTTGATAAGCCGCTATGCTCGTAAGTACATTACACAGTGATCAAAAGTTCGGTTGCTATTTCGACACCTCATTATTTCAGCCGAGTATCGCAACTCGCGTGTTAACGCTGACGTGTCGCGCGAATGATTCTGCCATGGGATTTACGGTCTGCGGGGGCTCTAATTACAATCTCCATATTTACGTTTCAAGGTCAGATATTGAAAAGCACGTAACACTTACTTCCTCGGTTGTCTCTATGATAAGTTCCCAGTACAATAATTTGAAAAGTTTTCGCTGTAAAGCTACTCCGTAAAGAAGGAAGCACGCATATATGAGGTTTTAAAACTCAATTTTTAACTAAAATTCGTTGTTTGGATTTTGTACACTCAAGACTTAGATGTCTTTCGTTTTAACTCATCTTATTAAGATCGTTGATCGTTATGATTTTGTTCCGGTGTGAATTTATACCTTTCCCATCTAAGCGCACTGCCACGGATCCATTTCCCATGCTGTAAAACGCTACGAAGCCACATCTATTCGACCATGTCTGAGCAATGAACCCACCTTGTGTCATAATACATAGGCATGATAAACCTTCAGTGCCCATATATATATATATGCATGCATGTCCTTACCGCCTACTAAATAAACACGCCCTAAGATAAGAACGATTCACAAAAAATACTACCCTCAAGAATTTGCGATCGAATGCAGTGTCCACACACACAAAGAATCGTTAAATATTTCAATAATATATAAATATTTGAGGAAACAAGGGAACAATTCCGTTTCTTAAATTTCTTTACGGCAAATTGAATCGACTTTAAACTAGACTGTGGGTGCCGTACATGCAGGAAGCTTATTCAAGGTAACACGATGCTGAGTTGTATACATGAAATATATAAACGTTAAACAGCTCAATGAAACATTGTAATTTTAGCTATTTTGGGAGCTTTTCCGTTGTGAAGGTTTCAACGATGTTTCCCTCCCTATAAGGAATAATTTGATGATTAATATTCATATTAGTTTTTGTTATTACATGCTTACTTTTGTTAGTTATTTTTGTTAATCTTATTTAATAAAAGAGAAACATGGATATGATATATTGCGTTCAAAGAACACTTTCTTCCTTGATTTACCATTATTCCTAAGGATAGGGAAGAAACTCAACAATTTTGATTATTTGACGTTTCAAATTTTTTTTACAATCGGGAAAATTTAATTTTAGTCCATTTTGACTATTCTTATGAAGTTGTTTTTATAAAAAAGTACAATGTCTCATCTTCCTTAATGCTTCATTCTGCTCCAAATTACACCGTCCCTTTACAAATTACACCGTCCCTTTCCAAATTATCATCATTAGAAGTCTTTGCAAACACGTTTGTTTTCAAGCATAGCATTTTGCTCAAAGTGAGGTAGCATTCATCACGGGTTGTGATTGACAGATTTTGATTTTTCTGTAAAAATAGATTTAGAAAAGTAGAATACCTTTCTTCAGAAAGAGCCGTATACTTCCCAGATATTTTCAGGTACATGGACCCTAACTATCTTCTCCAAAGTCGCCGAAATCTAAAGTCAATTGCATTTGAAAAACTGAAAATTTTACAAAATTTTTCTCCGTCTTCTGTTTTTTTCCCCTTGAAAATCATACCACTTTAGAGAGTCCCAGACAAATCGACGTTGTGATTGGATTAAATAATATTATATTTTTTCTTACGCGTTTAACAGTAACCTGTTTATAAACAGCAAATTGGAATCAAAGTGAATCGAAAACTTTAAATATAGATGAATCTAGTCTCCTCCTATATTAGAGTTTCTTAATAATCTTTATAACTCAATCAAAGAAAATCTTTGGTGATTTTGGTATCAAATCAGTTTGATTAAAGGCAAGCCGCTATTTCCATTGTACGTTCTCTTACCTGATAGCATTTCTAAAAACTCTCCCGCTGAGAGGTGCGGCTTGAAAGTTGGTGATAAGTTAGTCGCGGTTAACGGAGAAAGTTTATCCAATGTTACTCATCAGGAAGCCATACAACGCTTGAAGAAATCTTCAAAATTACTTCTCCGCGTAGAGGTAATTCAGTCGATGGGGTCGCAACAGGTATTCACGAATTCCGTTTAACTTTAGAGCGCCACAGAAGCTGAACCTACTGCTTATTACAGTAAGAGACCCATTCACTCTATTTGTTCCAATATTTATTAAAACCTCTTCAAGAATCAAAGTCCCTTGAGACACTTGAGGTGGCTGCAACTTCTCATCCACCAATCAATCCATTAGCATGTAAGTATATTTCGCAGATTTCTTTTTTGCTCGTCAGATGCTCATTTCATTGTAGATGCTAAAAGTCATGAAGATCTAAAGGAGCCACTACCGATAGATTCCGTTTACAAAATCCACCACCAAGAAAGAAACGAAAGTCTGAGGCACGAAAAAAACGGCTTCGTTAAACAAGGAACTGCCGTAAATGATTACCTTCCGGTCCGCAACAGTAGAGAACGAAGCAAGTCAGAATCAGGTTTAATGTATTTACAATGGGCTTTACCATTTTGCGCTCCAGGCCACTCCAAGCCACTCCAGGCCACTCCCACTTATTTTCATTCATTTTTCATTCATTAAGTTACATTTTAGCTTTATTAGCTTTATTCTTTCGGGTAAATGTTTCAAATTTTTTTAGCCGAATATAACTTGAATGAACATCCTTTCTGAATCTATGAGGACGATGTCATTCTTTTACTTCTTGGATGTTGCTTATAAAAAACGTGTGTGCCTTTAAAAAAAAAAGTTCTTTTGGTACAGAATCATTCTCTAGCATATATGTATATATTTTTTTTAAATATGCTTTTGATCATCAAACAAAACAAAATAAAGAAGAAATAATAAAGCTAAAATGTAACTTAATAAATCAAAAATGAATGAAAATAAGTGGGAGTGGCCTGAAGTGGGTTGGAGTGGGTTGGAGTGGCCTAGAGTGAGTTAGAGCACAAAATGGTAAAGCCCGTTTACAACGATTTACAAACAGATAAATGTAACTTCTTCGATTGCCAGATATGCTGCAAAGCTATGAGCCGTACAAAGTTGTTCCAACATCAGCTGTGACATTTCAACCGATGCGTAGAAGGTTGAGCTTGGACTTGCTAAGGACCACTACAAGATACCACCTCGAGGAATTTCAGGAGAGAAGAAAGGAGAAGAAGTTCTTTTCCATAAGAAAGAAGAAGAAATCGTTATATTTCGGCGAGAGTGTGACCGACATGATAAGCGGAAGTAACTTCGTTGTGAATCCAGAAGCACCGGAAACGGAGTTTTCATTAATCGACCGGCGCAGGGAGACGAAAAAAGATAGTATATTTGCGAAAACCAGAAGATCAGTGTTAAATACAATGCGGAGAAAAACTAAAAACGGCTCAGGTAAGGAAGAATTGTGTGATGCTTGATTCTTCAAAAGTTACTGATGTTGCTTGAATTGTCAAAACGTGTTTCAGCTCCTAGAAATGATTTGATCGTTGACAGTCTGCAAACACTGGATGTGACATTGCAAGAGATACTCACCGTGAACGAATATCGGAAGTTGAAAAAGAACATCTCAAATGTAAAGAATATTACGTAATGAATTTCCTTAATAACCCAGGGCGTGCATTTCTTTAGTACCTCGCGCATTTCGACGTGGAAACATTCGCCGGAAATGTGCGTGTTGTATGTTGCGACGTCAATAAAGCATTTTTGATAGAAGAAATCAGGTCTTAGGGGTTCTTTACTTTTTCCGAGATATGACATAATTAGAGCGTACAACATCTTATGACCTTCATTGCTCTTTTTAGATCAATCGTGAATCCTGCACAGAAGCTGACTTATGATCGGATCACTGGCGAAAGTGAAATCAAGCACGAAAAGGGTTTGTATACCACAATGCGGTATTTTATGTTTTTGAAATTTATGATTTATATCAGACGAGATCAGTTACCCTAAAAATGGAATTTTGAAGCACAGAAACGATGCAACAAAACCACTGTCGCCAAATAACTTCTCCTGCGTTAAAATACCTAAAACAAAAGCTGCTTTGGGTACATACACTTGACGTGCCTGGCTCACTTATTAAACTTTACAATATTTCAGGTATCAGTATTTTGGGGGGCAACACTTCCAACTACCATCGTGATATAAAAATCGCGTCTTTCCATAATGGCGCGGCCTCAAACTCAAAGGATTTAAAAGTATGTTTTTTTACAAGGAGCGCAATTCGTTATAAAACGTCATATCATCCTTCAGATTGGGCAATCTATTATCTCCGTTGACGGGGAAAGTTTAGTCGATATTTCACACGACGAAGCCGTTTTGTTGATACGCTCAGCATACCAAAACAAAAGTAAAAGATGCTTGGAACTTGTCGTGAGCGAGAATTAACAATCAAAACCTTTAATAAAAAACGTTGTTTACGTGATATACTAAACCATAATATTATAAAGTCCGAGAATACCCTGAACTCCCAATTCGTGCATATTTGGATGTTTCGTTGCTGTATAAACACAATAAATTGATACAATTACTACCTGTTTGAAATGATGTCAATATAGTATATCTACTTTTTATGCATTTTTAGCATAGACTCATTTTATTCCGCACGAAATTTGATTTCATGGTTTCTCATAACATGCAGATATTGTATCAAATGTATTTTGACGGATTCGTTTATAGAACAGTGCTCATGTGTAAAGCAAAAATACATCAAAAGATAGTTTAACAAATATTTTGTTTGTAGTACAAGTTGGGGTAAGGTTAAAATTTCCTTGTTAAGCAAGGAAACCAGAATGGAGATTCCAGCGGTATCAGGAGACAATGCATTTGTTGAAAGATACTTGCATTCCAACCTTTAATTAACATGAATGCCTAGACTATCTACAATCGTTTTCTTGCTTATTGGCAACGACGGGATATCAGATAATATCTATATACCTATATACCCCGTTTCTACCAAATCGAGTCTCCCATGTCCCACGACGTAGCAAATAATACAATATCTTCCGAACACCGAACTAAATATACAACAAGCATTGTAGGTATGAAAATGCATTTCGTGAGTTTTATTTTGCCATATTACGTGTTTGTTTTTCTGTACTTTTTGGCATACTAGGTGTACATATAAAGAATGTTGCTGGCTTATTTTCACGCAACTTTTAAATTTATCTTTGCCAGCAGAAACGTCAGAATCAGTAACATTTTCAGAAGTCTTGGCTCTTTTATAGACACGTTTATCAAAATCATAAACTAACTAAAGTGTAACCTTTAAAGAAGCTTGTTTCAGTTAACAAAGGAAAGTCATTCCCGCACTAATAATGTTCTTAAGATGCGATGGTGAAAGTTAGTTTTGAAAGATTATGGAATTTGCACATATTAGTTACTTTAGTGTTATAAATTTTCCCGGGGATTAAATGTCGGTGTTGCTTCCAAAAAAAAGTCAGAATAAAGAATATGTTGATTTGAAACTGCCTACAAGGGTTCAGCTTCACGTGACTGTTTTAAACTTGAATAATGTAATCAGATAATTTCATTGTTCCTGACTTGGTCCGTGTATATCTTAGAATTTTTTAATCCTGCCTTACTCCTCAAATCGAATTTAGAAAATTGAACAGTAGAATGAATGTAGAACAGTAATTAATCAAATTAAAGCATCAAAATTGATCAAGGAGTGTATAAATGCATAAACCATTAAAAGGGTAATTAATGGAATTTTCCATCCTATTTCACTCTTTAATCATTTTTCATTAATTTTTAGCAACAAAATACGTCATATTTGATGATTTCAACTTTAAAGTGGGAAGATTTTAAAAATTATGACAAAAAACGTAATTTCTAAGATTTCTAATTTGACAGTTTGGGACATTCCAAAAAAAACACTGACGTATTCGGTTTTACAAAAAATATGATTGCTGACAAGCGTCAGGTTGCAACCTCATTTGTAACGAACAACATTAGAACACTGATTTCATTTTCGCTATTACGATCCAAAATACGATGTTTGAGAGGTGCTAGAAGTAAAAAAGTTGCAACAATAAGGGACATTGATAACAATGACCAATGACTGAGTTGCAGTCTTATGTCAAGGTTCTCCAATGACTGTAAAGTGTTCGAATCATAAGTAATGGAAATTTGAAAATTTGATTTTTTGAGCACCTTTCCTTTGACAAATTTGATGCATGCTGTTTTCGTAATGTGACCAAGCTGTCTAGACTAAACATGAGAAATGCCTCAAATATCTTGCAACTGACCATTAGACTGACTACAATGCGTTTTCTCGTTTTCAAACATTCTATATATAATTCTCAACTTAAACAAGATTTGTTTTCACATTAAAGTTATTTTTCTTTGGCTTACAAGCATAATTTGATGTTTTCAAAATGTCCTAGCCCCCGCCCCCGTTTACTAAATTTTTGTGGAATTCCCGACTTCCCGTCCTCCATTTATTTGCTAGCTGAGTGTATGCACGGTGCCAATGTTAAATCAATTACGGAAACGAACAATATAACCAATGTAGATTGAAAAATGCTTTTTATGCATTAAAATAATTATTGAAGGTTTTACGTAAACTTAAAATATAAACACAGAGACTTTACTCACGGAACTTACACAGAACAGTTCTTTACGCTTACCTGAAAATAAAAATGGCGACCTCTGATGTGGAATCCGATATTACATTTCAGCAGCATGATGCGCAGCAACCCGATCAACCTCCTGGCGAACTAACAAGTTTTCAATTTGTCCCAGAGAAAATAACCGATTTTACTATTAGTCAGGTTTGCAGTTATTCTAATAAAATGTTGAATGTATGCCTATGATTTGAAACTTTCTATTTTTGGATATATATATAGTTGGAGAGCTAATGAATATTTGGCAATAATAACGAAAGGTGTTTGATTTACAATAAAGTTACAATCAAGCGGCAGTATTTAAGTCCTTAAATAGTTATTTATAGTGATTTTTTATTGCAGATTTTAAACTTTTAACGTTAGTAGGAAAATATTGGAGCTAGCTCTTTTTCTTTACTATATCTAAAAGGGGTCACTCACTAAGTCAACTTACCACAGGAGAGGTTTTACCCTCTTTATTGATGAGTAGGGCAAGTTTTTATTGACCTAAAAATCCAAAAAATTTGACTTTAAAATTCAGAAAAATTGACTTTATTGACCTAACAAAAATTTGACTGAGTGAACCATTGTTTCTTGTGTTATAAACCATACTTTATTGTCAGAAAATTTCATAGGAATTTAATTTCGCGAATGGACAAAAGACAATCAAAATTCAACATTTTAGTTTGTTTATTAACCAGATTGTTTTGTTCTTCGCACTTTTAAAACATGTATATAATACTAACATAACTCTAAAGAAATACTAACTATATTTTTTATGATATCTAATCTTCAATGTCTTCAAAAGCTCTCATAATCCACACTATACACTAGCATAAATAGAGTTAGCACAGATTGAGATTATGATGAATAAGATGTTGTTAAAGTATCAGTTTTTCTCAGCATTTAAAAGAAATTGACTTTATTGACCTAAAATTGAAAAATTGATCTAACGATAAAAAATTGACTTTTTATTTTTTATCAAATTAAGATTCTAAAACTTACTCCATGCGTCCAGAACTCTTACTTAAAACCACATCGCAATAACTTAATAACAAAAACTTGACTTTATTGACTTTACTTGCCTTATTGATGAGGATCTTTTGGAGAAAGACAATTTGAGATTATCTCTAGGTCAAAAAATGAGGTCCAGGTTTTTTCCATAACTTTGGCGTGATGTCAAAATTGAAAAATTTACCCTTTTTGATTATGGGAAACAAACCATCCAAGGTGGATAAAGTATCTTAAGAATCGTTCTTCCATATATATAATTATTTGATAAATATTGTTTAAGTTTCTGATTTCCGCAGCATGTGTTTCAAAAACCAGTCGTATATAAAGAAGTTTTATCAAGGTATAATTTTATAGCAAAAAATAAGATTTTATGAAAGTTGATCAGTGTGGAAGGTTTGTTTTTCCCTCGTTCAAAATGGTTAATAATATAGAGTAACCTCAATGATAAAAATTCATGGGGTTTGTAAACAGGACTCAAGTAGATGATTGGTGAATATCAATAAACTGATTCCTCGGCTTTCGCACTGATTGATGGCAGATAATATCTGACTCAGTCAACCACATTGGCATGGATAAAAAATTCAAGTTAGTTGAACACTGATCCAGAGATTACTGCTATTGATGAAGACAATGATATTGAAGTTTTTTTTGTATACAAGAACACAGTATCACATATCATGAAGGCACACCAACAAAACATCACAACATGGGAAAAGGGTGGACACAAGACACCAGATCAGCAACAAAGAATGAAGGCAACTCATCTGTAGGTGGAGTATTAGTGTTAATTAGTCTCATTTCATGTAAGTCATTGTCAACATTGAAAGCATCAGTCCAAGACTAATGATTGCAACACTCAATGAAAACCCACCGACAGCCTACCCTTATCACTCTTATCTTAGTTACGATAATGTGCTTGATGTATTGCGTAACTTTAATAATAATAACCATCATAAACTGCCAACAAACCATCAAAGAAATTTCTAAACACCACGTTATTCCGTTAGTAGGTGATATATGCACATATTTGTCTCGATATGCTCTGATCACAGACCGATTACAGCAAGGATGAGAATTTCTTTGTGTGCAAATGTGACAAACAAATCAAAGAAAGTAGAGTATGATGGGTCACGATTACTTTAATGATGCTGATTAAATCAAGATTGTATACCCGGTTGAAGTCAGAAACCGCTATAATGCCCTACAAGGTTATACTGAAGAACCGGTTATACTTATTTTTTATGCACCTGATGATGTGCAGACGTACGAAAAGCTTTGTGCTATTTTAATCGAAAAAATAAATATATTGTTTTAAAGAGAATTTTCCACAAGTGTTTTGTCAGTCCAATTTGCCACATCACTTTTTCAGTATCTTGATCTGCATTGTCTTTTATGTTTCATCCGCCATTCCACGTGTCACTGTACGTGCAAGTGATCTGAGTCTATTATAGAATATTCTTATTATAACGACGTTTAGTGTTATTTGCTAACTAGTCAAAAAATTTATATATCTCAGCGCATAAAATATCGTTTGTAAACCTGACGATCATGATGATCGTTGCTGCAAAAAAACTGGTGATCATGACTGAAATTTAGGCGATCATACTTTTTTGTTAACAAGTTGTAATATTATTTCCTCTAAATCAAACAACAGTGTACTCACCCAGTCATTCCTTTTGAACCAACTAATAATTTCTTAACAAGAATTTCTTTAGAGTCTGTCTTGAGCACAAACTGCTTCAGAGAAGTTTAAAAACAACATAATGGCACTGTTCAAAACAGCTTGCTAACGGAAAAAGATCTACGCTTTTTTGCGATCACGTGATGCAGCTGCGTGATGTGAACAAAGCACGAAACCTCTGTTTCCGGGGACTGTATTTACTCCACACAAGGCAACATAAAACAACCTCGTTTCCGGTAGGGTTGTTTGGCTCTTATGACGGGACAGAGAAGGGAAAGAATACATTACACAAAAGTAAACAAAATGTGAACTGCTAGAGAAACTTATTTCAAGTTCTGGAATGGAAAGCAACTTTTACAGACAATCTTCCACTGTAATGTCCGGTACTTATAACAACAAGTACAAGAAAATATTAGACAAGTTTGTCCTCACTCTCGTCATCACTGGATGTTTCATCATTCAGAATTGACGGACATTGTCTTTTTTCGCTCATAAGGTTTTTGTTGCGTTTGATTTGGCCGTCGGGCAAATTTCATTGGATAACATGTTCTGAAAAAATCAAAACCTTATCGAGACAGAACTATGCACACAATATCAAACGAAAAGTAAAGTAAAGAGAGACATGTTATGAACGAGTGTTAATCAAGGATGATTTACCATTGTTAGGAACCAGCAGCCGTTTCTTTTCTTTAAAGTTATTTACTTATGTACAACATGAACTATTAAAGTTTGGCGATCATGAAGATCGTTGTTCACAAAGTTCAGCCGATCTTTGCTTGATTCCTGCCGATCATTGATCGGTGA
Source organism: Candelabrum cocksii (assembly GCA_963930725.1). Taxonomy (NCBI): domain Eukaryota; kingdom Metazoa; phylum Cnidaria; class Hydrozoa; order Anthoathecata; family Candelabridae; genus Candelabrum; species Candelabrum cocksii. The sequence continues at coordinate 5,120,932 of OZ005665.1, forward strand.
TCGCCCGTTATTTTATGCGCTGATATCTATATCATATTTTATATTCTCAGATATATTTCAGAATTATTTGTCCATTTAACAATTATCAAAGTTGATCAGTTTATTTTGTATGTACTAATTACTAATAAAAAAATGTCTTTTAATAGTTTTAAAACATTGTGACAAATGCTTAAATATTTTATTAGTTCCTCGGGATTTCTCAAAAACAGAGTTTTATCAGTTATGGTTGTTTGTTTTAACAAGAACATTAATTAAGCATTTTCATGAAGACCTTGGCCCAGAATTTTAATGTATTTAATTGCTCCCATTTATTTTATGGTTATTTTTGATGAAATTTGGCATTTTTTATTTATAACCGCTCACTAACAACTTTGTGACAACACAAATTTCAGAACCATTACCAATGTTTTAAGAAATATTTGAAAAGATCTCCTGCTTTGCCTTAAATCTCCACGGTATATACATGCATTTTCAGTGAAGAACAACGAAACACACATAATGCTTATTTTCATATTCCAAAATGAGACTGATCATTAGATAGTATAAAAATAAAAAACCATTCCTTTTTAGTAACTTTTGTTTAAATACATTTGTGTATCTCACTCATCTTCTAAGCCGAGATTTAAAGAGCCATTAAAATGAACTGTATCAATTTAAAACGTGTGTAACATAACCATGACCTTCTAATACAAAAAAAAGATTTCTTAAAACATCATAAATAAGAAAATGAATGTAATGTCTGCAAATGTCCCTTTCGTCACACGCAGAATAGATGTTAACAGGAAAACAAAGGAAGTTTACATAGTAATGAACTTACAGGTGGAACGAATCAGACCATTAAAACATGTGACACCTAATAAATCTATATTTTTCTTTTAGATTATTAATTCTTTAATAAAGATTTAGAAACTTTTAACATATAATGAAATCACAAAGTTTGTTGCGCAGTTTTAATGACAATTATTCTGGCCTGTTCTAATTTATGCTGTTTGGTGTACCATGTTATGCAATAAAGTATTCAGGGCATTTTATTTTTTTTAAATCTTTGGATTTCCCCTTTCCAAATAAGCAATTATGTTTTGAGATAAGTTAATAGATTGTTTTTAAGAAATAATTCTGGATTATTGTTTTATTGTCATTATATTGACTCAGTCACCTCAGTACTAGGGAAGAACCAAGGATGACAGCACCTGGCAGATGTAATTAATCTGGCCTATGTAGTTCTTTAACTAAGCCAGGATTTTGTGAATTAGCGAGAATGGGAAGGTTGGCTTTGAGCAGCATTTGTGGGTTACCTGTTACCAAAGGTGGAATGAAAATTTAACATCACACCATCGCACTCCTTAACTTTTAAAAAGTTGCACACCAAGCATTTTACTCATTTTACTCATTCCAAACCCTGTATATAGCTTATATATGCATAAAGAATGCAACTGTCTATAACAATAGTATATGATTTTTTATAATTTTCAATTCATTTACAGCTTTGATGTTATTTTGAAATAATTGTTATATTTGAGATGAAGTGCAAATATGAGTATAGGAGTTAAATGTTGAACGTCACAACAGTTACCTGTTGAGTATTATGGTTTTAAGGACATGTAAGCCAGAAAAGTTAATCCAGTTCTGGGTTTCAAATTAAAGTGCTCTCTATTGGTTTTAAGGCCTGTTCCAATTTTCAGGGAAAATGTCATGTAACCCGAAATTATAATTTTTTTTCTAAAAATGGTTAAACTCCTAAATATTCCTTTACCATTAAGACGTTGTCACGTGACAACATTTCGTGCATATTACTTGTTGATGTAACAATTTATGTTTTAATCTACAGTTATGGTGTGCAGTTGAAATAAATAACATGAACAAAATTTGGTTAAGGTAGGCTTCCAACTGATTGATCTATCATCAGTGACATGTAAATCTAGTTGTCGGTTTTATTTTAATTTTGTTTGTTTGCCTCTCAGGAAGGTCAAAGATCGTACAGAGTTCGATGGAAAGATTCGTGGTTGACCGAGGAACTCTTAGCACTCACTTACCAGCATCTCATCAACGAGTTTTGGTCCATGAATATCAACAAAGATAAGGTAAAGGAAACCAATTCTAGCAAACAAAGCACAAATAAACAGAGTTTAAGCACTTCGTTCCAAGAGATAAACCCGGGTAATATACTCGGCAAGTCAGCTATCGGTGATGCGCATATTGACATCAGTGATGCCGAGGTTAACTCGACGAACCAGTTGGACGATGGCAACCTTATAAAGGCGAATTCGATAATACCATCGAAGAACGATATATCTGGTGCGGTTAGTAATGACGTTTCTCTCGGCAACTTGCAATATTCGGATATCGTGCCAACTTTGTTAACAACACAGTCCATACCGAAATACCAGCAGGCGCTACAACAGCCGATCACCGTTCAACAACAACACCTGCCGCAAGACTCGCAGACCGGCAAAGTGACGTTTCCCAAACACGTTTTCTCGCAGGCTCGCTTTCTTAACAAGAAGCAGCAGCAGCAGATCGCCGTCAACGACATCCAGCGTGTACAGTGCGAGATTTGCCAGAAATCGCTGAAAACCAAGAAAATGTTGTGGGCGCACAAAGTGGCGGTTCACTTTGGCGGCAACTTTCCGTGCGAGATGTGCGGCAAAAAGTGCATAACGGCCGCCGAGCTGCGTCGCCACATGACGTCACACTCGACCGAACGAAAGTTCGTGTGTCAGTACTGCGGCCTGGCGTACAAGCGTTGGTCACATTTGTACCAGCATCTGCGTGTGCACGAAGAGGAGAACAACTTCCGCTGCGATGTCTGTCACATGAATTTTAAAGTGCAGTCGGAATTGAAAGACCACTGTTTCGCCGAGCACACAAAAGGCGATATCGTCCAGTGCAGTGTTTGTCATCACAAGTTGCAGACGCCCTTAGCCGTGTACCATCACAGCATGAAGCATACGGGAACGCGGGATTTTGTTTGCGATATCTGCAGTTCGACTTTCAAGAGGAAACAACATCTCGTGACGCACATGAAGACTCATCTGACGGAAAGTCGCGGTCAAGACGGCGCTTCTGAGGTTTACAGTTGCCAGGCGTGCGAGGAGAACTTCACGTTGAAAATGGACTTAAAGTCTCATTGCGACAACGTGCATTCGCTCAGCGACGGCGAGTGGGCGACGTGTCGGACCTGCGAGAAGAAGCTGAAGGTCTCGCACTCTGTGTATTTGCACGGTTTACGTCACTGCGGCGTTCGGGAGTTCCAGTGTACCGTGTGCAACCAGATGTTCAAGCGAAAGGCGCATCTGTTACGTCACCAGCAAGACAGGCATTTCTGTGAGCCCCGCTCGAGAAAGAAAAGAACCAACAAGAAGCCAACTGTGTGCAGTATGTGTCGGAAGTCGTTTAAATATAAAACCGTCCTTATAAAGCACATGACGACGCAGCATGGCGTCATCCCCGAAATCGACAGCAACTTCACTCAGGGAGTTGTTTATAAGATAAAGAAAAAACCGTTTCATTGCGCGCATTGTCCTAAACGTTTCAAATCGAAAGCCCTCCTCGAGAAGCACGAGTTGAACAAACACGCCGCAATGCATCCTGGGATGGAGGGCGTTGCCGTCCCAACATCGTCTGCCACTGGAATAGCGGAATCTTCGGGAGTCACATTAGTAGATATTCCTATCTCTACTATGGTGAATGCAACGGAAATCAATTCGGTCGATGAAAACAACTCTATGTTGGCCGGCGTGTCTAAGAATGAAGAATATGCGAACAACGAAGCGACCGTTCGCAAAGCTGCAGACAAACAAGGTTTCCTGGACAAGGAGGATTTAGAGGGCAAACAGGGAGCGCCTTTGATTGGTAGACGAGTGCTGACGGTTGATCAGGAGACGGGTCAGCTTGTGTTGATGGAAGAGGATGTCTCCTCTAAAGCTGAGAACGAAGATGGTAAGGTTTTAGTGCGAGAGGATTCCACTCGTAACGAGTCAGAGTCATTGTACAATCCTACGCAAGATGACACTCAAAACAACTTGCAGCTCACACAAAACAACGTGAACACGGTGGATGCCATTCCCATATCACTGGGACAAATCATCAGCCAGGAGGGGGTGACTTTGCAACCGGTTACAGGGTTGAGCGCTCACAATCTCTTGGATTTCGGACACGCCAACAACGAGCAGATCGTTGTACTGTTAAGCGCGTTGAACGCTCAAACCATGGCTCCACTCTGACGCGTATGAAAGTACATAGCTTCGACGGCAAACATTTTGTATTGAGAGATGTACCTTTTGTTGATTGTTTGATTCGGCGCTATGAAACTTTGTTAAGCGCCTCCTTTGCACCAATGATTCGCGTGTATTTATTTCAATGTTATATTCTGATGAAATGTTTATTTACGTTTTTAAAACTTGCCAATTTCGGTGTATCTTCTCGCCACATTCATTCATGAAACGATCACTAAGGAGAGTTTTAAAGACCTGGTACTTTAAGATAATGACATCGAGTCCATCTATTTGGCATGGCCATATGAGTTATTTAACTATACGGTGTGGTGTTGAATAATCCCCCAAATTTTGTTTTACAGAATGGAAATTACTTTGAATAGAACAGATTCTTTTAATAATATATATAACTGTAATAACTTGCGCCACAAAACTTAAAGGTTCTTGTACCTTAAGCGTATTAATTAATGCTGGATTAAATCGTGCTGGATTAATTTGTGCGATTTTGGCCTAAAACCGCAAAAATAAATACCACAAAATTTTTCAACAATAGTGATTCGGAAAATTTGATTTAGTTCCTACGATTCATTTCTTCGATTACGGTGTTTTATGGAAGTTTTCATCGTTCTTTTCCACCGTGTCACTGTCAGTGAAAGAAGATTAACACAATTTTGGTGTCTATTTTCTTATTCCTGACTTGTTTCTCCTGAAAACCTTTCATTTTCATAAAATACGTTTAAAAATGTTTCTTTAATATTAGGTTTGCAAAAATAAATCCCGTAAAAATTCTGCTGTAGACACAATTCGCAAAAATAAATACCGCAAAACATTAATTAATACGCTTAAGGTAGGTGTCATCTGAAAGCATTTAAAAAATAGTCTTTTACGTTGAAGTAAACTGTACTCTCCTTTTATTCACGTTCAAGATATAGCTTTCTCACCCAGAATCGTCTTTTTCCCCTCTGATGGAGTTTCTTCTCCAATATGAAGCCAACATCATTTTCATTCGATTAAATAACCGTTATGTTAAGACTTGGTATATTTGTTTTATTTTTCGTTCAAAAAAAGAAAAAAAAATTTCGAAAAAAAGATTTCTCCTATATTTGGAATCTGTACTAGGCGGGAAAAGTCGCAGCGCAAAATGTCGAATCGCTCGACATTTTCCGTCTATAAAGTGGAGATTCGCCTTAAAGAAACGACGATAGATATTTGCACGTGCATATGCATTTTTGACGATGAAAATTCCTGCGTAAAAAATCTAACAAAAAAAGTTTACAAAATGTGTAGAGGCCGCATTTAAGCAGAGCAAAAATATATGAAGACAAGTGATCTCGATTTAACCGATTTTTAAAGGTTAAATAAAAACATTGTCACGGGTAGACACGCATATACCTTATTTGTACTAATTTTTGTGCAAATTACGTGTAATTTCGCGCGTATTTATTTTTGTGCGAAAATTAGTACAAATAAGGTATATATTTGTATGCAAACAAAAAAGACAAATTGAAACAGTCGTTCTTTCACGGGCTTTATATAGCCAGTAAAGAATACTATAAAATGCAAAAAAGCTGTCGAGTATCGAAGTTGAAACGGTGGTTGGGACCCCTATGCCCAAAAGCGATGACTCCCAGAGAAGTCCTAGGTTTTAAGGCAGTAATCGACACGCCGTGAAATATAATACAGTATAATCCCGATAACTCGACTTACTAAATTAAACTTTTTAAAGTCTAGTCTAGTGTCTATTAAATTGGTTATACTGAAATGAAAACCACCAGGGAAATTAAGGCAAAATGATTACTAGTCCTGCCAAGATATAAACCACAAATGATTCACTTTGAAGGTCGTTGTACGAAATTTAGGTCAATAAAGTAGATAATAATTTTAAAATACAATGTTTGAGAGTAATTTAAATATTACTATAAAATTTATAATTAACTTCTGACTTGGAGCAAACTTTAAATTCGCGCCAGCAGAATTGCCACCCACTAAAATTATTGTGTGCTTATTTTCAACGATTATAGTGTATACAGTGTTATAAAGGGTAATTTAGCGGGAAAAAGGTACATAAAAGATTCCACTGAACGAAAGTTCCACTTATCCAGGGTTCGACTTTTATCCGAAGAAATTAGTAAGGATTTTTTTATGTTTATTTCGCCAAAAGACAGTTGCAATAAAGTTTATTAACAATCGTAATAGTCCGGGTGCCAGAGGTGGTATGTCAGTCAGGCGGTCTAAAATGACTTGTCCCAAATTTTCTTGCTAATGTGTAGTTTGCTGACCAGAATATCAAAAAGTGGGAATTTTGCTAAAGAAACCGTTCCTTCTAAAAGTGCTTATAAAGTCACATCAACCAGTTTGATTTTGTTCAAACTTGACAAGATCGTCCCCCTTATACAATACTCTAACTGATTGTGTAAAAAAAAATTGTAAAATCCCAAGTAAGTAGCTGATGTAAGCAAAAATTTGATGTGAACATAAAGGGATAGTTAGATTAGGGACACCCTGGTAAGTTTGAAGTTCTATCTCTTCATATTTCAGGATTTATTGGTAATTCTATCAGGATCGACTTTTTGCTGAAAAGTGCTATTTTTAGGATTTGCGAATTCAATATTAATCTTTATCAGTCTTCTTAATTAAATTCGTGATCTACATAATAAAATCGTCAACTGAGTCAGTAAAGTCACTATCACTGCCACTCATCAAATCCTCTTCAAATTCGTCATTTTCGCTGTAATCTTCGTTTGCAATGCTGTTTGAACACAATTGACGCACTCACATACACAAGGATTTACAATTATAATTATTTCGTTGACGGGTTCTCTCTCATCCATTTGATTGTTTTCCATCGTTCATTTTCCAACCCTTGGAGTTAAATATTTGAGAATTACTAAAACATATAAACACACTTTTTTCACATTTCTTTCCAAAGTTTGCATAAAAAGAGAAAGAAAGAAATCTTTGCCGACAGCCTCAATTCATAAAAGGCCGAGCGTCCATTGCTGACTTCCATTCCCTAGTCTGATAGTTTGCTCTTTTTATACGAAATTGCAAAGCGTCTTTAGTAGGCGGGATCCTTAACAAGAATTGTTTGAACAATTGGGAGTGTTTTTATCTCTACATATCTGGGATAGAATTGATCTAAATTTCTTAAATTTTTCAATATTAATTTTAGATTTGTCAATTTTCTCGCCCCATTACAGTGCCATAACCATTGTTAAAAGTGAAACTGGTTGAAGCCTGTAGCTTTTAGAATTGCGAAATTACTGGAATTTGCAAACTTTTTACCCTATTTGACTATAGTATTTCTTTTGAATACTTATTGTTTTTCCCTAGAAGTATTAATGTTTCAAAATACACACTTTTCATGGTTTCCCCTTTTAAATGATGCTTTAGATTTCTTACAGCAGTTTTTCAAGAGAGCCGTCTTAGCCATTCTAGAGTGAGAATTCTAAAGATTTTCTTGGCAGGTCGGCCCCAACTATGCTGGGGCCTCCTTAGATACTAAACATTTTGGCCCCTCAATATCACATTGATGGTTACGGCACTGCATCACCTGTTAGGCTTAGGGTTGATAACGAGCTTCAAACACTGTTCGATGAGAAGATCCATATAGCTTGCAAACATATTATTAAATGACCTCTTCGACAACAATGGAAACTTCAGCAGCTTCACAAAGTAATTTTGCCGCGTTTACGAATTGTTCGCCTGACATCAATCATCTGCTTCTTCTTGTTGGCTTTCGAGTTATGGAACAGGGTCGATCTTCATTGTCCCTCTGGAAACTTTAATTGAGTAAGCTTTCTCTGCCACTGTCACGAACCTTGTTTTGTCCTTGAAAACTGCAACATGCTGATTGGTTGTTGACCGTTTATTCACCAAAAACTTGATTAATACTGTGTCACACTATACCAGATAGCTTTTCACAACGGCATAAAAAGCTATCCGATACATGCGAACAGAATCGTTTCAAGTTGATGTTTCGTTTTCAAGGCGTTCACATTATGCCGGATAGACATACTATTTTTATGTTAAAAAAACTTGGAGGTTTATTTCTTTTCAGTTTTGTTAAAATAATTTGTGTTTTTCGCACAAAATTAACTTATAAAGATGGTTTCTTTCCCCGATTTACAAGCATATCACAGAATTTATTGATATGCCACTAATGAGCTATTCCATAAATGCTGTAATGCGACTATTTTATTCATAATATCTGTAGACGACATCTTTCATGAAAGTCTAAATGCATTAAATTCTTTTCATCGAGTTTACGCTATAAATCGTTGCGTCTTAACTATCCGATATATAACGTATCACTTTCGAGAGCGTTGCGTCTTGATAACTATCCGGTATAAAAATCATGACGATTTTATCGTTTTAAGTGTGAACAGAAGGCTATCCGTTACATTTTTGTGCCGTTATGAAAAGTTACCCGTATAGTGTGAACATAGTATAAGTCAAGCTAATATCAGCATTTGTCAGGAACCGTTGGAACTGTTTAGGTTTAGGTTGATCACGTCTGTATGGGATGATAATAGGGATATATATTTATATATCATATCATATACAAATCAGTGTGTGATATATAAACCACAGAATAAAAAAAAATGGCTAGGAATCCATAGAAGACCAAGCGGTCTTTTCATTGGACACCTGTATACACTCATTGATTTATTAAAGGAGTAGTTCACTCAAATTTTGCCATATAAACTAACATCAGATTTGAAATCCTCGCCATTGAATCAGTATAAAAAGAATATTTCCTTTTCACAAAGCTCTTTCGTTATTGTGTAAACAATGCCTAAAGATAGTTTTATTCCGTTTATGTCTTCTTCTTGTTTTTAATTTTTCATGCCGGTTATGTCTTCTTGTTTTGAATTTGTCATGCCGGTTATGTCTTCTTGTTTTAACTTTGTCATGCCGGTTATGTCTTCTTGTTTTGACTTTGTCATGCCGGTTATGTCTTCTTGTTTTGAATTTGTCATGCCGATTATGTCTTCTTGTTTTGAATTTGTCATGCCGGTTATGTCTTCTTGTTTTGAATTTGTCATGCCGGTTATGTCTTTTTGTTTTAAATTTGTCATGCTGGTTATGTCTTCTTGTTTTGAATTTGTCATGCCGGTTATGTTTTTTTGTTTTGAATTTGTCATGCCGATTATGTCTTCTTGTTTTGAATTTGTCATGCCGGTTATGTCTTCTTGTTTTGAATTTGTCATGCCGTTTATGTCTTCTTGTTTTGAATTTGTCATGCCGGCTATGTCTTCTTGTTTTGAATTTGTCATGCCGGTTATGTCTTCTTGTTTTGAATTTGTCATGCCGGTTATGTCTTCTTGTTTTGAATTTGTCATGCCGGTTATGTCTTTTTGTTTTGAATTTGTCATGCCGATTATGTCTTCTTGTTTTGAATTTGTCATGCCGATTATGTCTTCTTGTTTTGAATTTGTCATGCCGGTTATGTCTTCTTGTTTTGAATTTGTCATACCGGTTATGTCTTCTTGTTTTTGCAGATGTTGGTTTTAATTACACGAGGAATGTTACCGCGATATATTATGAACCGGATAAATATTATTGTTTTTATTTCTAGGATGTGAATGTGTAACCTTCAACGAAAATTTTTCCAAATTATGCCTTGAAAAAATAACCCTGGACAATGTTCTGACGGCACTACACGAGACTTTAGGTGATGCATTAGAAAATAATCCTAGCAATAGGTCATACAGATTTGCTACATACAATTTATTATGGTTATATGTTTATCGTGTTATTCCATCATGTGTGATTTGAAAGATCAGAGAGAAATATGTTATGTTATGTTTTACGGTATTTGAACTGAAAAGCACAGCCGCAATTAGTTTTAAGTTCCTTATAAAGTATTTGTTCTGCATTGGCTGAGAACGCCATATATGTTTATGGCCGTTTAAACATAAAATTTTTATACATAGGGCCGATCGTTTAACCATGACCTTCCTAATGACATGAGAAGATGCACAACTGAGACAACGCTGTAGGAGTAGATATAAACACAGCCAGAAAACGATAAAAGCACTTTTTTGTGGATTCTCTTCTTGTCCTGGTATTTGTGCACCTCTTCAGTTTCAGTTTCATCAGTGGTGTGAAATGATGTATCCAAATCAAACTCTGACTGCGTGTCAGCCTCGCTCGACTGCGTATTAGTTTCGAATATATCAATGGTCTGTGCAGATCTTTCTAGGTATGTAACTGAGAATGGTATTGTGATGTTTGTTTGTGTTGATGCATCCACTGATTCTTTCTTAGTCTGGAATTCTTTAGAATTCGCCAAATATTCATTTTCTCTGTCCAGTTCTTCCATCTCTTCGTTGATTTCAACAGCAAGAATATAAGATGCTTTTACCTGGCTTTTGTGAACATTTCTTGTCGTTTATCACTGCTCTTTCGTCTTTGAGATGGTTTGTTGTACGAAACTATAGTTGGAACAGCGTTTTCAGTGAGGATTCTCTTAGTAGGTAACCCAAGCAACTCATTCTAAAGAAAAAATGAATGTAAGATTGCTAACTAGCTACTAGCAAACTTTACAAAATAGAAACATCTGACTTTTAGTTCTTTTACTTACTTTTAGATCTCTTCGAAAACAATTTTCTTCAAAATGATGATGACAAACCACTATGTTTTCTTCTTCGGGTAAATTTGCTCTCTTTAGCTTTGCTATCCAAATTTTCTTCATATTCTTGTCCTTTGGGAGTTTGTAAAAGCTTATTTTTCCATCGTTTCTCTTACTAGAACTGTTTGAACAATCAATTGCCGCGCAATGAACCAGTTTTGACTTCGATTAAAAAATAATTTGTTTATAACACTTCCTTCTTTTCTTTCTTCTCCAGTACTGTTTTAACTTTTTTGTTTTGAACATTCTCTATTCAAACAAATCGCCATATATGATGTCACGCGCCAAGTGTGCAAAAAGAAGAAAAAATAAAAAGCTCAAAATCAGTCAATAGGACCTTTTTTTTTTAAAAAGAAACCTCGCGATCATACAAAACAAATGATGGAGAATTTAATAAAGAACAGTTATATTTTGAGTGGACGACTCCTTTAAAAACAAGAGTTTGGCGTGAAAATTATAAAATTAAAAATACACAGAAAAAAACACACAATAAGCAAATTAAAAATAAAGATAAAAATTCAAAAGTTTGTTTTTAAAACGGCGTTTGAAAATTTGTAACGATCCGCACTCAGTGTTATATGCATAATTGTTCCACAAGCGTGGACCTCGGTATCTTATTGAAAACTGGCCTTTTGTAGTTTTTCTGAATGGATACTTGTATTTTATATTAGAATTCCTAGTATTATATTTATTAGAACAAAGTTTTGGAGTTGACTCATTTTTTACTCTATCGGGGAGAGTGGGGCTGACTGAATCGAAGGCAGGTTGAATCAGCCGTATTATTTCAGAAATTACAATTGGAAAAAATTTGGTTGAACTACCTGGCAATTGTATGACGTCACCTACGCGCTCACCAAAATTATTGCAATGCATGCTTGTTAACCTATTGTTCTAAAAACCCAGCTCGATTTATGCCTGTAGCTGTAAGTAAAATTTCTGATTTTTAAAGAAGTTTTGTTTATTTATACTGAATGTTTTTCTTGAAATCTATAGTAGTCTTATATAACACATATATTAGGGTAACATATTATATGATAAGCTTTTTAGTTGAGCGACGTATTTTTTTCTATGACACAAAATAATGCTGTCTGTGCCTATGGGGCAAGATAACCCCAAAATAATAAAGTACATTGTTTATGAGACAATTCCACCACCTATCGTCAATACAAGTCAACAATCAACACCCAATGAAATTCTAGAGGATGAAATGTCGACATCTGCTGCATGCCGAAAATTGCCATTGAGTCCGGAAACTGTTCGCCCATTTCCAGTTAAAAAAAACAAAGATCATGGCAGAAAAAATCTGCAATTCTGACTGACTAGCAATAATGAAAAAGAAATCTGCAAGTAAAAGTAAGGGTAAATCAAAATCAAAATCGAAGTCTGAAACGCCAAACAACACTCAAAAAGAAAAACCAAGTAAGGGAACTGACTGGTATATTGGGAAATATGTCGAGAAAGCTATTCAAATAGAAAACAGAGAGAAAAGTTGGTAAAGTGTTTAGGGGAGGCTTGTGAAAAATGGTCACATGAGGAGTTCACAGAAAGTGGAATATTCATTTGCTCGGGTTGCGAGTAACTAGTTTATTATTATCATTATTATTATTAACGAATTTTTATACAGGATGACCAAATCAAAATAGTGTAAAATATATACAAAATACATATTTACAAAAATTTTGTTCTCCCTTTGGGTCCTGTGGTAAAATTACCAAAAGAGCTAAAAAATAAGCTAATAACAATAAAAAAAAATAGATCAGAATAAAACGTAAAACATAAAGGTTAAGAAAATAGTGGTTTGGGAACGAATGAATATTGATGTGCTTTAGAAAAGTTAAAACCAGGAAAAACAAAAAGAAAAATTATAGTTCTGTAAATAAATGAATAAAAGTTAAATAAGTAAGAGTTTAATTATTAGTTACAATTAAAAGGTTTAAAAAGTTTGTCGTACAAGATATTAAATTCAGACACGGACGAGGCACTTCTAAGTCGAATAGGTAAGCTATTAAAAAATTTAGCACCTTGAAAATAAAAGCTTTTCTTGGTAGATTCTAACTTAACTCAAGGTAGGCGTAATAAACTGTTGTGGTTTCTCGTATTGTTCGACAGTACTGTAATAATCTTTGAAATTTTCACACACGTTTCCACGAAGACAGTTGAATACTTGAGTCGATAAGCGTTTGTTTTGGATTGTTCGAATCGAGAGTTTCGGGCTGTTCGCTCTCGTTCCAAAAATTATTTCATTTGCTCTTCTTTCGTAGCTCTTAATCCGCTTGTCAACTGTTTCTGTATAATTGCTTGTGATGACTGAGCAATATGTGAATAATGGGATCAGCATTGTCTTGAAAATGGTCAAAGCGAGAGGTGAGCTGGGGTCGAATTCGTCTCAGCAAATACAATCTTCCATTTGCTTTTGTAAAAGAACTTTCAGTGTGTTTACGTAGAGCTAACGTTTGGTCGAGTAGCATCCCAAGGTACTTGTATGTGTTGGTATGGTAGACCTGTTGATATTGGTTGGTAATTTTGAGATTTTGGTTTCTGACTTTTTGAGCCGTACCAAATAACATACACTCCGTCTTCCCCTTTTTCATGTTAATCACAAGATCTGTTAACTTCAACCATTTGGCCACAGCATGGAAGTCTTCTTGTAGTTTAGTCTGGACCTCATCTTTGTTTTTGCCAGTGGTGTAGATTACTGTGTCGTCAGCATATGTGATGATATTTGAGTGTTTGATTACCAATCTCACGTTATCGAAAGTAATCAAGAATAGCAAAGGGCCCAGTATGGACCCTTGTGGAACTCCACATGTGACAGGTTCTTGTTGTGAAATCTCTCTACCAAAGCAGACTGATTGCTTTCTTCCAAAGAGGTAATTCACAAACAGTTTGTTTTCTTTCCCAATGACTGCGTAGCTTGACAAGCTTTCAATGATCTGAGCGTGGCTTAAGGTATCAAAGGCTTTACTAAGATCGATAAATATTGATCCAGTTACGTGGCCCTTGTCTGTGTTTTTTCGAATTTCATCAAGCAATAACGTGGCGGCAAGTTCTGTGTTTCTCTCTTTCCGAAAGCCGAATTGCGTCGGCGACAGAATTTTGCTTTCTTCAAGAAATTGGGAAAGTTGACTATGGATACATTTTTCAAAAATCTTTGAGTATACTGGTAATACGGTAATTGGGCGGTAGTTGTCAAAGTCCTGTTTTGAACCGAATTTGAAAATTGGTGTTACATTACCAAATTTAAAACAGGCTGGAACGATTCCTGTCTTAAGCGATATGTTAATGACATGACATAATGGTTGGCAAATCTGCGCTGCACAATCTTTCAGCATCCCAGGTGGTAACTCATCAGGCCCACTGGCTTTATTGCGGGACAGATTCTTTAAATATTTTTGGACTTTTTTAACTTGTACTTCCCTAAAAACGAAAAGTACTGTAGGTTTTAGGTATTGTGGGTTTCGGTCTTGACCAGATCGTATCTTTTAATGGAATTGCTTTAGGTTTCATGCAAACATTTACTCTATATATGTTTTTAATAGCAATTTATTAATTAATATTATACATATGTTATAAAGTGGTTTTCATCTTAATAAAATATTTATTTAAAATATCATTGTATTTATTACATATTATTTCAAGATTCAACCAACCCCATTATGTGATTCAACCTACCCCATTATGTGATTCAACCTACCCCATTATGTGATTCAGCCAACCCCATTATGTGATTCAACCAACCCCATTATGTGATTCAACCTACACCGATGAAGTGGTAAATAATAAAACGCAAAATGGTCAGAAACGTCACATTTAATTACACCAGAGTTTATTTTAGGAATAATATTAGTGTTGGAATATATGTTGTCTATCAAAGTGACAGATGCTCTTGTTACCCGCGTGGGGCGATTAATAGTTGACGACATTGCATTTTGAATAAAGGTGTTTAGGAATGTGGTAGTAATTACTTCGTTACGTTGATTATTAAGGTTAAAGTCGCCAATGAGGAAAATGTCACTTGGGCGATTTTTTGCATAAAAATGTTATCGATAAATGAAAGAAAGGTTTTAGAGATTGACTGGGTGGTCTGTAGACCGAGCTTCTTACGAGCCGGGAAAATAACTTCTAAAGTATAAAATTCGAAGAACTCATTGCTTTGTGATATATCGTACCGGATTTTATAAGATAATTTGTTAAGGATAAACACACGTATACCTCCTCCAGGTTTCTGTTCTCTTGGAAAAGAGAGAAGTGTATAATCCTTTGATAAAATGTTGAGTCATTTGAAGTGTCGGTACACGCTTTTTTATAAGAATACGCTTTGTAAGAATAGCAGGGTGAAAATGGGCATTTGTAAAGAATATTCTAGGAATATGCCCAGGGTGAGAATTCTACTGTGTTGGAGAATATTTTACCGATATATAACTGAATTTGCAAAAGTTGATAGAAGAAAATAAGATATGTATTTATAAATTGTGACAAGTTGTGCAATGTCATTACATACGCGATCAAAACATGTACGCACAGTATAGAAGAAAAACTTCATTTTAAGAAATTTTTATGGAACAAAAAATAAGAATAAAACCTATTTTAAGTAGAATAATAATATGCTAAGAATATTTCAGCCTGATTTGGAGTAAAAAGTTAAGTATACTTGACCCTGGCCGAATCAATCTATGCTTATAAAAAAAGCGTGTATTACACCAAGCCTCGGTCAAACATATTACGCTAAACTTATGATGGAATTTGATAACAATTCTTTGAAATTATAAAAAATTTATAGATTTATCTAGTAAAATCAAGAGCTTAAATTAGAATGAACTTCATGATAATTGCAATTTAAATGCGCATTCACTGAGTTTAGATCGTTACAGTTAGAGGAAATTAAAATATTTTTTCTGGTTAAATTTTAAGGTTTCAAAACTAGTGGTTTCCATATTTAAAAAAGAAAATATACTTTTGCTGCAATTATATAAGTTGTATCTATTTATTAGCTTTGCTTACTTCTTCCTAGTTTACACAATTTGGTGGAGGTTTCGTGATCAGCTTGTTGTCAGATTTGTTAAAGTAAATCCAACAGATGGGCGGAAATGGTTGCACATATCAAAAGTTCCACTTTCCGAAAGCCAACTGTATGTAAAGTAACATAAAATCGTTCACTGGGACTGCGATTGGTTCTTTCCGTGCAATCTAATTCAACTTTACTTTCATGCAGCATGTAGAGCATCTGGCAAGCGTGTAGCTGCATTCCTACGATTAACAAGTGACCATATGCTCATTCTGGTTTGTTCTTTTTCTTTGTCTCTGAAGAAACAGCAACGTTGTTCTAAAATTTTAAACTTCCCTTGAAATAATTTACGGGTCAGACCCATCGATGCGAGGGATTTAGGCAAAAATTAATGTCGCAACATTTTATGCCGGCAGAAAATTAGTGTAAGTGAGATTTTTTTTCCTGGGTGAGTGAAAACAATTGACTTGTCTTCTCCAATGAAATCAAGCGAGCACAAATTTACTTTAATTACCAGATGTTCGCTTTGTGTGTGATATTAAATCGTTCAAATATTAATTTTATCTCAAAAAATCTGTTTTCAGCTGTCTTTATATTTTCGCAGGCTAGATAATAAGACGGATAAACTTCGATTGAACAATGGGCGTCTGGCTTAGAGCAAAGCAAGCAAGGTATATATATTGTAAAGCCCGGCAAATTTTAAGCCACTGGGAACTATTTGAGGCTATTATTGCATTCGAATACGAATAATCCCAACTGTATAGATATTTAGCAAATGTCTGCTAACAAAGCAGTAATCAACTTGTTAACGTTTTCTTAAGAATATTTAATAAACATGTTAAAAACGTGTTCAGTACTGAGACAACCGCTATTGATCGCATTATAAGAAAAAAAGAAACTTTTCAAACGTTGTACTGTAGTTCAGTTGGAAACTCAAAAATAAAATCACCTCGGACTTTGAAGTTCGTAAAAAAAAATTATGCAACAAATGGTTTTAATTCTGATACAAAACAAATTAAAAATGAAACCGCACGTATTTTATGGGAAAATCGATGTTAGAACTTCTTCTGATAGCGACTTGTTTATAAATTAAAATTATCTATTTGATGACGTGACTGAGTCACTAAGTCGCTGAGCATGAGTGCAAGCTTTACACCAATATTTGCCAGCAAGCGAAAAAACAGTTTGATTGAGTTTTAACAATCGACAGGTGTTGCGTCACATTAACATCATTCATTCTTTGTAGTGCTACCATTGATACCGATTTGATGAATTCGGCGAAAAGATTAGAGCGAATAAATTATGGAATGCAGTCTAACAGAGTCTGTCGCGTATCTCGTAAATGTATTCTGCCAACAATTTTTTTTTAGTTAAAGCTGTTAAATGAGTTAACCAATAGTCTTTCATCTTGTTTTAAAACCCTATAATGCTTTTCATGATTATTCTTTTGTACACACGTTGTTGTTTTTTTAATAAGAAACCAGTCTATAAGAAACCGTAGGCTCAGGTTTGCCAAAAATTAAGAAACTCGCAAGAAACTTAAGCAGACTGAAACTTTTCCAGAGTTAAGAAACTTTTGTCAACAATGAAAAATATTTTCTTACGCAACAGTTCAGCCTCAATTATTCTTAGTATATGTATACATTAACAACGAAAAATTTGGTTGTGACAAAAATAGGGCGAAAATATTTTTGTTTACATTGCGTCGATCGAAGTAAAAAAGGTAAAATTTAAGAAATTTTTGAGGGTCAGAACAAATAAATTAAGAAACTTTTTAGCCTCAAAATGACAAAATTTTAAGAAACTTTCTTATAAAAACAACAACAACAACGTGTATATCGTCGTTCAGCAACGCAAATCGAATTAAAAGAATGTGTTGAGAACCATTCTAGAGAATGTATACTCTGGACATTATTTAATATATACACAAAAGCTCTTTTTTAAATCGCACTAATCAACAAAGCAGAACATATTGTGAAAAACTATGACTGAAAATTGCCAAAATCAGGGTATATATAATTTGATATTGCGGCGCATTTAGTTTATGTTTCACCAGACTGAAATAAAGCACAAGCAATGTTCTGATTTGCTTTTATTATAATGGAACAACTAAATATTGAAACTATTTAAATATCACAAGAAAAAATTAAAAATAGCTGTGAAATGTAAAAATTTATATATGTTGAGAACATTACAATTGGTTTATAAATAAAGTTATACACAATGGAACTTCTGACATATATATCAATATATTATATTTCTCAATGGCATTAATATTTTTTCATTTCTTCGTCACTTTCATCATCACTCCGATTGTCTTTCTTCACTTTGCCGGTCACCGAAAACTGATAAATCATTTTGCCAACCAACACACCCCAGTATAAATGCAAAAAAAATAAAACAAAACAACTACCAAGAAAGATGTATGGTGCACTGAAGTACGAACGCATGTGACCCGAATGTTTATCATTATATTTCATCCATGGGTAAATCACCCAAAACGGGTAAAATACCCAACGAAACAAATAGAATGAAACAGCAAATATAACAAACAAAACATCGCAGCACCGTTGAAATTTAGCATAGTTCATCAATTTTGCTGCTTCCAACCAAAAATCTGAGGCATCATGTAACCACATGATAACAGATCCAATTCTAAAATGGCCGATAACATATGAACCTGTAAGCAAGGCAATTGTAATCACATGATGGGCAAACAGTTGGAAAAAATCCTTGCGTCGTGTATCATAAAATTGTGAAAAAAGCAAAGATGTATAAAAAGACAATTCAGCAATGTAGTACCACTTTACATGCCAGGGTAACTCTTGCTCTTTGATGAACCCAAGAAGACACAATCTAACATTGCCAATCCAGTTAGTGGGAATAAGAATAAAACTACCACAAATAAACAGAGACAAATAAGCAAAAAAACGCCAGCAAGTTTCCGTGCTCTTCAATACCAACGCAGTTTTCTTTTCGAAAGAAGCCAACACTTTTGGATAATGATTTTTATCTTTTGTTTTTCTGAGTTTTCCCGCAACGCTAAAAGCTTTCTCTTCCTTAGACATTAATCCAATGCCGAAAGCTTTGCAAATAGGAATACCAATATAGCGTTCAAATAATACTCGAAAACATAATAACAAAATTGTGGTTACTGGAACAATGTAGAGGTCGCTTAAGTGAGGTCTAACAATTCCATCTTCCATTTCAAAGTCCTCCCATGTAAATTGCTCGGGTAACCAGAAATACCTATCCCATATAATTTCGTTTAATTGTGAAAACATTTTGCTATAGTTTACGTTTCTATTACTGAAATACAAAATAAAAAGTAGGCAATTTGTAGGATAAAAACGATATATATATATATATCTAGACATTCCAGAGAAACACATTCAAAACGAGACTTTTAATTTGAAAAACCATTTTAACAAGTTGCTTGATGGTGCAGTCGTAGATTCACATTCCTCAACAGTTTAACTTCTTTCAATAAAAAAAAACACACACAGCAATGTCAGTTTTCAGTAAAACATACAGAATGAAACAGCAGGAAAACGGCCGCTAAAAAATGTTGTTACAAAATTTTGATTTAAAAGTATTTTAGTCACGTGATTAAAATTTTTGTTTCCGATAGGCGGAATTGAGACTTTGAACTTTTAAACTAAAGTCGCAAGAATAATTAAATTGTCGAGTGTCAAATTTTAAAAAAAACACATTCTTAACAAAACAACTGGTGCAGAATATACTTAAATGAAAGTTCAGTCAAGTAAACAATGCCAATTCTGTCGATACAGCAAATGTGTTGTTGTTTTCATTTCTTCTCTACCAATAACGGACCACCGTAGTGCATTTTTGTGTTTTTAAACAGTAAACAAATGATTTCGACTTTGTAGACGCTTTATCTATGAAACAGTTAAAAGCATGTAAAAACCTTCGCCAGTTATTTTTTCATGGCAAAATTCGTATCTGCAAATATTTTTTAGCAAGGGAATTCGTGAATACTGAAGCAGCCCGATTTTGCTTTACACGCGCTGTGCAAAGCAGACCTTTAGATCTTTATACAGGTGTGGCTTTCTATTATTTTACCTGCACTTTTATTTGCTTTGAATTCGTGAGTAACCGTCACATCTAACTCTACACCGCCTATCTCTGAAAGCTCTACACCAAGCAAAAACGACGGCTTAATGCTTATAGACTTCTTTTGTCTAAAGAATGACATTCTGCACACGTATAATACACTTTTTCCGCATGTTTGTGCCGAACGCGGTTTGGAGCCTGGACTCTATGTGGTGGGACAAGAATGTCAATAAATCTGGCATTTTAATAGCGAAAATGGTACGTAGTCCAGTAGAAGTTAGGGTCAACGTAGAAAAAATTTAGATAAAGACACATTATATACGGTTGGAAGGATAATTAAATTTTACCAGCAACGGTGTGTGGTGTGTTAACCTTGAGCAAAAAAGGTATGACATAAAACGTGATTGGGGACAAATTGGGGAAAGTACGAATCTTCTTTAAAATGGGGGTTGTTGCCTTGGCAACCTGGTGATGTCATCATTTTTATTAAATTTTTGTTTTATTTAGGTAAATTCGGAAAATATATCACCTCAAAAGTTCTGATTGTTCTGTGATGTCCTTCATTCCTTAGCAATCTCTCTCCCCGCAGTTCCTTCATGTTTGTTAAGAACAGTTCCTGTATGTTGGATGCATTGCTATGATGAACCAGTAAGCATAGAATATCGGTGTCATCTGCATAGACCGTGACATGCGTGTCATGTGCAGCAGTCAATGCAATCTTAATAATGGTAGTATCGGCGTCACTTGGGCACTGTACAATATTGAAACCATCCCTTTCTAACTTTTCTGCTAAGGCTTTCACAAACGTTTCTTTGTTGGTGTAGTTTGACAGGAATACAAATCTTTCTGATGGACAAGGATTAGAAACTCTAAAAACCATCTTAAAATATACAATACATAATTACGAGATAAAATAATAAAGGTTCCTTCGTTAGATAAAGGATAATAAATTAGGTTTGTAACTTTCTTCTTATAATATGTTAAAGATTATATCGCATTGAAAAGTTATTTACTATATATTGTTAAGCGAATGACAGCTCTAAGTAACCCGTGTCGTATTATCCACCAATTTTGCTCCAAACTCTCATTCCACAACGCCGAATCGTCAACGCACTTGGATTTCCTAGGTACATCTTGGATCGAAGCGTCTGGTGTATCCATCTCCCCTTGCTAAGAACCCTTGGGTTGCGACTTTATAGCGGAATCGGACCCAAGGAGTTATGAATGTGGTGAGGTGGCGATTATCTTCGTGGGTGAGGTCTGAATGGTACCCGTCCCTGCCGTCGGTAACGAACTTCCATGTACCAGACGATTTAGTGGGGACAGGTCCACGATCTGCCTTGGTGTTCCATCTGCTTTCCGGGCGAGGACCATTCAGTGGCACCATAGCAAAGGTTTGTCTATGGGTACTATCTCCAAGCGCAATGTTGTTGTGAAGTTGCTGCTCCACTTTACCCTGTCAGTGCAAAGGGACAGTTGTCGGAGTGTGTACAGCTACCGGCGTGGCGTTGGGATCAACGTGGAGTCGCATGGCAGAGCCTGTCATCCCTGGAAGCGGTTGGTGAGTGCACTTGTTGAAAGTTGAGTCCGCGTAGCGTGATACGTGTCATTCCCTCATTTTCGAGCTGTTTTCAAGGAAGTCTCTTCGGACATTCTGGAGGGAGCGTTCTTGCAGGGCAGCCACATGGACTCTTCTGATGCTCCATTAGCGAGATCTCTTGTGTGGCTCCTACCACGGGGAAGTTTTTTTTATATGACATTCAGCTGTATTAGAGCTTCCCGGGATAAATGGAAGCGTTCAGTGTCATAAATGCGTACGAAGATTGCTCCATCGATTTGAACTTCTTCCTTGTTCGCAGTTAGGAGAACACACTTTTTTTAAGGAAATACACAGGGGAGGCAGGGCCTATGACTCGACAGAGTCCTGTGTATTGGAAGTTTCACCTTTCTCTCCTTTACCATTAGGTAGGAAAGAAGGGATACCTGGAGCATCCTGCCTGGTGGGGAAAGCCAATGACATAAGCCACCAATAGCAACAGGAGTGGTGGTATTTCACCAGGGCGTTGGGTTTAACTCAACTACCACCATAAAAAACTTTAGCAAGAGGAAATCCAAGTTGCGTTCGCGTGAAAGGGCATTCATAATGTACCTTAGAATTGCGAGTGTGAATCTATTTTCATAAATATTAAACCAACTTTAAATATTTCAGGTGAAACATTGTTATGCACAAAAAAACATAAAATGTAAAATAAAACAAACAAAAAAAATTGATATATAGTAATTTGGAATATGTTCAAAATGTTGAATTAATAGACCCTTGAGGGACACCACAACGAACATTGTTTAGAGAACTAACTGTTGAATTGTAGGAAATGAATTGCTATCATCTTCCATGGAGATAATTTTAAATGAGATTGAAAAAATTGCCACTGATACCATATTTAATGAGTTTTTTTTTTCAGAAGAATCGTTGGATTGACAGGCAATGTCAAATGCCTTTGAGAGATCCACAAAGAAACCAAGTGGAAACCTATTTCATTGACAATTGTAATTGATTATCGCATTTTCAGTGCTGATGCTTTTTCGAAACACAAATTGTCTTTTATAGAAAAGATTATTTGAAGTAAAATGCTCATTTAAACGAATATACATAATTTTTTCTAATATTTTTGAAAAGAAAGGAAGTATTGATATAGGGCGATAGTTTTCAAGAATAGTTTTATCTTTACTTTTAAAGAGGGGAATGATTTTAGTAGTTTTTAAATCTTTTGAAAACACACCTGTTGTTAGAGATAGATTGAGGTCATGAATAAAAAGTTGAGAAATAAGTCGGGAAACAATATGAGCAGATATTTCATCATGACCAGCATTTTTATTTATTTTTTTAGTTTTAAAAGCGTCCGTGGATAGCCTTTTTGAATATGACGTTGTTTCCACCAACGCAGTTAATTTACAAAGTAAAAACGAAAATTGAGTTCCCAATTGGATGTTCCTTGATTGCTAATTGGAAACATTACATCAACGAGAGCGAATATTAGTTCCTGAACGATAACATTTTGGCGAAGGTGAAAGCCGAGCGGGAAAGGTTGGGATCAGAAAAACAACAAGCAACTCTACGCATATACGGCGTATTCCGTGGTCAAACTACCGATGCGTTTCTAGATGTCTTAAAAGCCGACAACATAATCTCAACCGAGATGCCACCAAACATGACCCATGTATTTCAACCACTTGATTTGACAGTCAACAAGTTGGCGAAAGACTTCGCGAAGAGACAGTTTAGCACGTGGTTTTCGAGACAAATAGCTCTCGGAAAATGGCCTAGAGCTAGATGACATACAGGTGGACTATCGGTTATCCATTCGTACATGCTTACAGGCTTATTACTTGTACGACCGCATGTCTAGCAGTGAAGGTAAGGAAATTATCGCCAATGGATGGAAGAAAGCTGTTACCTTCGACGCAATCAAGCTTTCTTCTACTGGTCTGCCACCTTTGGATCCATTCGCTGATGTATGCCCATCAATGGAAGTTCTTAAAGTACGCGAATGCCTGAGCATATCCTCGCTTTTTCATTGATGAAAGATGGACCTTTCACAATGACGAAGATGGTTTGCAATCAAAGGTGAAGTCAGATGGTGATAGTAATGCTGTTGATGATGAAAAGTTTGTAAAGAATGCGCTATTTCAGTTAAAAAGCATCATTTTTGTTACATAGTATGTTTTAATAGCCCAGAACTGGTTTCCATTAGATCGCTAAAATAAAAGTCTACGATTTATTCTAAAATTCAACCCGCGGAATTTAGTGCATATCAAATTTTTCGTAAAGTTTTTTTATACAACGTGTATGTCCACTAATGTTCGCTGCATTGGTAATGGTTACCATTTTGATGCTCTCACATGAGGTGCACCATATGTAACGGAGTGACGATATCCAAGAACACGGTCCCGACAACGTTTGCTCCTCGAAGGTTCGCACCTTGTAGATCAGCGCCAGTCAAATTACAGTTCTGCAAAAACAAGCCTTTAAAAAACTTGAACTATTCCAAACCCAATTACCTCTAGATCAGCGCCGGCCAATACAGCTTCCCTCAAAACGCAATTCTTCATATTGGCCTCCTTTAAAATGGCCAGGCGCAAATCTACGCCACTCATTTGACATCCTGATAACTTCGCTCCCTTTAAATTGGCACCTTGGATTTAAAACATGCATGGTAATAACACGTCTACTAACAGAGAAAAATAGTACCCTCGAGGTTAGCATTTTCACAACCGCTGGACTTAGATTCGAATTTGCAATTTTTCATTGAAGCTCCTTCTAGGTTTGCCCGTTTCATTTGCACACCTTCTAAACTGGCATTCTGAGAGAAATAGAGAGAAGGAAAGATGACATCAAAATAGACCTGCTGCTTTGAAATCTACACTTACGTCTAGACAGGCGAATGATAAATCAGCAAGATGAAACTCGCATCCATCTAGGGAGGCATGAGCAAGGTTGGCCGAGGATAGGTTCGCGTAATTAAAGTTGATTGATCTCAGGTCGAGATAAGAAAGGTCTGCGCCAGAAAAGTTCACACCCTTCACGAGTAGAAGCACAATCATTACACAATACAAAATAATACACAAACGTTACTTGGCAACGGAGTTTAGCAGCACTTGGTGTCGTCATTAGCAACCGCGTGAATTCCGAGCGACTCACGCACACTTCAGAGTTATTGCTTACCTACAGAGCGTTTGACAGAAAAATCCTTTGAAGTTAGTATGTGTTCACCTTTACGCAGGACTCTAACTCTTTGGCGAGTGACGTCAATCCAAAGAACCTGGCTTCCTCAAGCAAACCTACTCAAAACAATGCCTAACATAGCAGCTAATCAATAAATGTTACTGTACCTCTTGGGTTTATGTTATAATTCAATGTGAGCACTCCATTTCGTAGATAGTTTATAATTGGTTCAAAATAATCCGGGCTTCGATCGATCAAAAAGCATCCGTTTTCATCCATCGTGTTCTTCCACAAATCTGAAGAAACGCTAACTGAGAACTGAACATGTTTTGTATTATCGACCAACCAGGCATTTTTCGGAACATCAACGCGAGCATTGAATCAGGATACTTCAGCAGCGTATTTCTAAAAATGACAGGCAATCAAACGGCAATACAATCACGTTGTTTTGGAAACCTGGTCGTGGTGAAGTGACGACCACCAACATTCAACTTCACCCAATCGGAGGAGCGAATATTACCTAAAGAAAATGAAATCTTAATGTTCAGCCACTTTTCCGCAAATAGTGGCTCTAAGTCTTTAAAATCACACACGTTGGAAACAAGCAAAGGCATCACACATTTTATTGCTACAACAAAATCTACTCAAAATATTGTTTAGTGTACGCCGAACCAGCCATTCTCCTTATTGAGGACAAACCCAGATTTAAATTTAGAATATATATGACAACCCGTCGATTACAACATAGAATTTTCAGTCTTAGTTGTCAGTGAACCCACATAATTATTTGATTATACTGTAGTGGTGAAAGCTTGTGTTGGACCATCCACACTATTTGGTAAATGTTGATAAAGCAGAATTGATGCTACGGAAACTAAGTAAACAACAGGCCTGTTGTTAGTTATTACCACAAAGTTTAAAATTATATATATATATATATATTATTTCCTTACTATATATATTATTTCTTTACCTTTAAACTTCTCTACACAGGCTGCATATAACGGTTGACCATCTCTGAAAATAAAAACTACCATGTTATCTAAAACAGGTATATACCTTAAGCATATTAATTAATACTGGATTAAATCGTGTTGGATTAATTTTTGCAATACTTATTTTTCAAAAATAGTGATTTGCAAAAATAAATACCACAAAATCTTTCAAATATAGTGATTCGCAAAATTTGAGTGACTTGTTTCTTCTGAAAACCTTTCATTTTCATAAAATACGTTTAAAAATGTTTCTTTAATATTAGATTTGCAAAAATAAATCCCGTAAAATTTCTGATTACCATCGAATCGCAAAAATAAATATCGCAAAAATTAATCCAACATTAATTAATACGCTTAAGGTAAGTGTAAAACGTCATGGAGAAAAGATTTGTGCCAAGAAAGACATATATACTTTATCACGGCTAGATCGTGAAGTGCAAGTCCCTCTTCTGTATACAAGACCTTGACTTCAACTCCGAAAATACTGCTAGCAAGTTTTAACAACTCATCCCAACATGGTGGCACCTGAACAATCTAAATCAAACAGTTACATTGCTCTGGTACAAAGCAAAGAAGAATTCTCAAAATATTTGTACTTTTCCAGGACTATCTTCGCCATTTCTCATTAGCAATACACATTTTTCCATTGTAGACAAATTATCTATAACCATAGCATATTTACATAATTGTATAATATTGTAAATCTATAAGAGAAAAATATATATATAGTATATATTAATAAATTAAGAATTTGAAAATGTTTCTAATATGCCAGAAATATATAATAACGTATATATCATCATCATTATTTACATTTTTCACGTCTATTTTCCATGCTAGCATGGGTTAGATGGAGTTTCAACAGATGATATTCCCCACAATTGTTTGGACAGATGTATTTACAGCTGAATTCCCTTCCTAACGCCAACCTCAGTGAGAGGGAATACAGTGGTGAGTTAACCCACGCAAGATACCAACTTTTCATTTTAAACTCTGTGGCAGCAGTGCATAAAGGGCATGGGTGCTTATATCCATGGTGTCAAGGATGTTACATGACCCACATACCCACAAAAAAACTAGAAATAAACTGAAATTAATACAATAGAAATATATAGTTTGATAACTAACTGAAACACCTCTTTGTACAATGTTTGCGCATACAAATATATTTAGAAGATTTTTCTAAAAAATGGAAAACGCTTCATCTATTCATCGTTTTAGAAATTGCTGCCATATTCGTTTGTTGCATGTTAAGAACTTTCCTCATGTAGTCAATGACCTGCTTCGATGTCTCTTTTTCCAGAGCCGGTAAGTTTATTAAACTGTTTTCCTGCAAAGCTTGGCATAACTGTTCAATTAACGCCTCAGCATTTGCTATGCTTTGAACAAATGTCTCCTGCGAAAAGTTGCCATCTGAAAAACTGTTTGTAATTCCAATCATCTGGTGCTCTAATTTCTCAAGGAGTTGCAAAATATTGGTTTGTTCATGGGAATGCATGTCTTAGTTTTCTATTTTTGCATACAGATAATTTTCAAATTTAAAACATAAAAATGTAAAGTAAAATATCAGCAAAGCCAAAGAAAGACATAAAATATATTTTTAAAAATAAAACCACGAAACCTATTGATGGTCTGCATAAAAACAAGATGAATGAACAAAAGCCAAATGAAACAACTCTGACAATTGTGGATACGTTACAGAGACATTTAAAACAAATCAATTTTGACTTTACTTTCAACACTAAATTGAGAAGGTATATAAAAATTAAATTAAATCCGTTCGCGGAACGGACCATACGGAACCAGTTCGTTTACATATTTCGTGCACCCTTCACATAAATTGTTGTATTTATTTTTTGCCAATATATACATTACACTATAAATATCTACAACGCATAAATGTAATTACAATGTTCGTTATATAAAGACAGGAGTGCAAAGAAGATTATACTTGAGGCCCCAGATATATATTATATATAGATAGATTTTGATAAAGATCTCAAAAAGCGTAGCAAAAATATATTTTTAAGAGTAAGTTAAGAGTTAAGATCTAAAGTTCCAAATTCCTCTTTTGACCCATCCCTACCCTACTTAGCAGACTGTTTCAGCCTTAATTTAAATTCATTATTGTTATTAATTTTTTGTAAAGGGATAATTGTAAGCCAGTTCCAAATTTTCGGAAATCCATACATTATTGCGTTTCTTGAGTATTTTCAACATCTTTCAGGAATATCGTGTTTACCGTACTTCAGAACGGAGAGAATATTTAGAATGTGTATTATGTTTTATAAATAGATCGTAAAAGATAATGAATGAATGAGTTCTCGCGGAATTTAAACATAAAAACAAAAGGTGTTTAAATAAATGTTTAAATAGCATTTTCATTGAGCGCATTAAATGCGCAGTGAGTTTTGATATTTGCGTTATGGTGGTAACAATAAAGAAAAAGACTGACGACGAGAGCGCAACAATTTAATTTTCCGTTAAAGATCGAAACAGTTAAAACGCAAAGGATTCTGGTAGTTGTATTCACGAATTTACAATTATGGGATTAAGTTAATCATTAAGTACAGAAGAAGATTACACTCACTATCTTCAAGGTTTAAGAAATCCAGTAAAGGTGATAAGTTTTTATTAAGACAAGTGAAGAGAGAATACGTTGATAAACAGTTTTAAAAGTATCAACTCGATGTTAAGAGAAATTGAGACACACTAAATAAAATAATTGGGAGAAATAAAACTGGAAAGTCACGTGATATTCAGCATATAAATATTGACGGAAATAATTTATTTTCAATGATTTTAATATATATATTTTAGACCGCTGGACCTAATTTAGCTTCCAAAATAAAACCTACTGATGAAAATCTCGAGACATATTTAACTGGAAATCCATATTTTTTGTCGAAAGCATTTGATACAGTAAATCATGAAATCCTTTTGAAAAAACTTTTGCACTACGGAGTTTCGGGAAAAATATTTGCAATTTTAAAACAATATTTAAATAAAGGAAATCAATATGTAATCAATAAATAGTGTTGCTTCTTTTCCATATCTTGTGATGTCCCCCAAGGGTCATCCTCGGACCGTTGTTTTTTTAAATATACGCCTTGCCTAACGTTTCTTTAATATTACAACCAATTATGTTTGCTGACGACACAAATTTCTTTTACTCTCATAAAAACATAGACATTACTTTTTCAAACTATGAACACGGAATTGGATAAACCTGTGCAACGGTTCAGGGCTAACAAGCTATTTTTATATGAAGAGAAAACAAAATTCTTACTATTTCATACAAAACATCGCGAGAAAGATTTAAAATTTAAACAACAATAAAATAATCATTAATAAAAAAACAATCGAGAGAGGAAATGTAACAAAAAAGTTTCTAAGAAAATTTTTAGATGAAAATTTGTACTGGTACTATCGCAAACTTATTGAGTGAAATGAATGAAAATCGGTATATTGAATATATATTATTTTATATATATTGTATATTGAATATGTTGGTTCGGGCATAAAGCTTGATTATAAATAAATTTCGAAATATTTAAAATACGAAAATTGTTCATGGCATAAGAAAAGGAATTCGTGAAAATCCTTTTTTGATTTAAAAGAACCATCAATAAATATGCGAGGTAAAATCCTTTTGTCTTCCTTTCTAAAGGTGCCTTAAAAATCAATTTGCTATCAACTGAACTTAATGAATCCAACTACACAACAGTTTTCAAGACTATTTTAATATTTCAATAAATACGAAGTCGTAAAATGCGCTTAGTTTAAATAAAAAGCAACATCAATAAATAAAACCTACTGTTACAAAATAAACCACTGGTACAAAAGTTAGAAATCGAAAAAGAAAATTTCAAAAGTTATACAAAAGTACTGGACAATGGAATGCGGCAAGTTATCCCGATAACATCTCTGCTAAAACGGCCTAGAAAGAAAAGAATGAAGTAGACACGTGCAAATTTGTATTGACACGTGCAAATGTGTATTGATTCCCGAGAGACTTAACTCCGTGGTTATCTTCGTAACAAAAACGAAATTTGATAAAAAGTCTGTTATTTTAACAGCCTGTAAACCTCAAGTCTAAAATGTGTTTTTTCCTTTTAAGTTTAATAATTTAAAAACAAAATTGCAATATTATGTATCAACCATATCGGAATTTATCTCGACGGCTGCTCCTTGGAAACTAACCCACTATTGCTAAAAAGATGTTTTACCATAGCCGTCCACTTCCTGTTCTCAGCTTCCCGCCACACCAACGACCTGTCCGAATAAAACACGGTATCATCAACTTCGTACTTCTTGCGTGGTAAACAGTGCATGAACCTCCAGTCATCCGCTGCAACCTCGCCCAACTACGAACACAGAAAAACTGAACACGAATGCTGTTCAGAACGAAAACAATACCTTTTCTGTAACCTGGTAACCAGCGAAGTCGGATATTTTCTTCTCGGCCATATCCTCCTCTCCCATGCTCACCCAGGTGTCGGTGACGATCACATTAGCACCAGTGCACGCCACCACAGGGTCGTTGGTGACATTCAACCGCGTTCCGTACTAAGCAAGTCAGAATGAACTGAACTCTTGAATCAATCTCATATTTTAACAGATAAATTCAAGAAAAGTAAGACACTTGTAGCAGCCAAGAATCCAAGTACAACAGTTCCGTATAACTCGAGAAAAATTCGATATTTCACCTGGCACGCCATGGCATTTGCATCATGCAGCACATGGGGTAGAACTTCATAACCCTGGTCAAGGTAACAAAAGTAAACAACAACATATCAAATCACAAAAAAAGTTTTACTTTCGGCGTAGCTATATTAATGTGTATTCCTAACTTCGGTGCCAACATCATGAGCGAGTGGACTATGTTATTACCGTCCCCAACCCACGCAAGCGTCAAACCGACAGTGGTTTTAAAATGTTCCTGAAACGTAAAGCTTTTTTTAATCAGTATGTCGTGAAAGAAATGCGCATTGAGTCAGCCACCTGCAGAGTAAAAACATCCGCGACACCTTGAAGGGGATGGTAAACGTCAGACAAACCACTAAACCAAATAACGAAAACATTAATTTAGCAAATAAGTATTGGACACAGTTACTTTATAACAGGGACAGTGGCATGCTTCGCCAACTCCTCAAGCATTTCATGACGGTAAACTCTGCCAAAGATAGCGTCTACAAATCCCGACATGACTCTAAAAATACAAAATTCATTCTTTATTTGTAATGGACGATAAACGTTTCTGACAATAAAGTGTCTTGTTTGATTAAATACACGTAACTAATCTCTTAATAAGAAGTACCGTATTTTCTCGATTAAACGCCCCCTCTTAAATAAACGCCCCTCTCGATTAAACGCCCCTTAAAAATGTTTGATTTTTTAATAAACGCCCCTCTCAATTAAACGCCCCCTTGAAATGTTTGAAAGCTGTCAATTTTATCAGACGAAGATCAGGGGAATCCTTTCACTTCGCTGTCTGACGCAGAGGACGCTGCTGAAGAAATGAACATGATTGACAGTGATGGTGATGACGACATTCTTGATGTTTGATTTATGTTATTATTTTGATTTATAAATAGAAAATAGAAAACGTTGCAGCTCGATTTTCATTTTTCTCAATAAACGCCCCTCTTAAGTAAACGCCTCTCTCGATTAAACGCCCCATTAAAATGTTTGATTTTTGAATAAACGCCCGGGACAAAAACAGGAAGAAACAAGCACATCAATAGTAATATGTTGTTAATAAACATATAATAATATGCGAATAATATTATACAATTGAAAACAATAAATTTATCAAAAAATGAGAGTTGAGAGAAAAAGAGACAAACCTGGCAGTATCTCTCACACTCTCCCCCTCTCCCAAATGTGAGTCTGATGGACCCAAAAAGATTGCATTCCCTCCCAATGCATTTATACCTAAGTGTTACGGGAAATCACATTTTCTAGATATATATATATTTCTTTTTAAATATCAGGCTATTTATTGGTTATCGTCACTTATATATTCAATTTTGTTAGCATCTAGCCAATAATACGTCGTAGAACATTTGTTATATTCAAATGTCGTAGGATTTATTGTAGGATGGTATCTTCTCTAATCAGACACATGGTAAACGATGCTTATCAAAGTCAAACATACCTGTTTCCATGGACAAACGAGTTCTTGTGCTTCTTTTTTCAAAAATCAATGCAATATTTTTACCGCGTAGGACGGGTTCCACCTGGTTTATGAAAGTAAACAATCTACATAACCTTAGTAGGACAGAACTAAATAATAAAACAATTTCTAGTTTTCGTTACGAATAACATTGTCTCCCATTTTATATACGTACATTTTTTGACTGTTTAAAGGCTGCAGATCGCGCAAGTAATCTGTGTATTTCATCGACTTTAAAGTCTTTTAATGTGAGAAAGTCTCGACCAACTAAATTCGAACTATAAAATAGAAAAATAATAAAGGGATGTTCACGAAAATAGCAGCTTCCAATTGCAAGCAAAACATCGCTGTAAAAGGAGTTTGGCTTCACACTCCTGTCTGCAAAATATGTTCAACAAGATCATTGTTAGGAGCCTCCCCGAGTCAGTCTGCTATAATACGGGCAATTAACTGTAAGAAACTCAGCAGAGAGAAATACATTCCCTTCAGTCAGCTTCATATCACACAGTAAATAACAGAGATTTTAAGTGTCATGTTCACATTTAAATTGGTTCTGGAAAAATGAAACACAAGATGATGCATGGTTGGGATCTGTTGGTATTTTTATCCGTTGCAAAGTCACATACCTAGAAAATTTTAGGTTATTTTGTGCTACTATAAACTAATGCAAAAGATTTGTACGTGTTTTCTGTGAAAAGCCAACAAAGTAAAAAAGGAAAAAACTGAAAAATTCAAATAGTGTCTTGGATATCAAAGCATGTTCAAGTGCCTATAATGATCATTGAGATTTGCATCAGATACCACATGTTCACAAATCAATTTTTCTGTTTTAAAAAGTATTAATATACATAATATATGCACCAACATCAGTAATAGACAGTGTAGGTAGAGCATGGGGAGTATAGGACATTGCATAAACTCTTGTATGTACTGTTTATCTCGTATGATGTAAATATGTGTATGTTATTTTGTTTTAATGAAGTATTGACTGCTGCCCTTCCTGATCTTAACAACAGAATTACATTAAATGAACTTGGGATTACACTTCAAGGTGATCAATTGGTGATAATGCATATTTTCAAACAGACAGTTGGAGAACCACCATCACTACTTCACTCTACCACTGGTGCAAATCCCCATCTGCCTTAACTTCAGTGAAACTCATAACTTTACCACAATTTCGAATGTTTGGAGTTGACTGGAGCGTGTATATGACTATCACAGTGTTTCCAGTAACAGAACAGACTCATCATCTATATAGCGCATGTGATGCTACATTGCAGAACAGTATTATCATCCCAAATTTCTTTAGTTGTCTGAGTTTTCATAAAATGAAATTGCGGAGAGTTTATCAACAAGAAAGCCCAACCCAGCAGTACACTACACAGAATAGATTTCCAATCTCCAAAACAGGGTGATACAGAATCAATTCAGTTCCTTATCTATGAGACCAGTTTATATGAGGAGTGAATAACAACAATATTCAGACGGGTAGACAGAAATAATTGATCTCGCAATCACTATCACTTCCATTATCCAAGACAACAACGTAAAGGACAGCGTGAGATAATTGTTAACATCAACTATCACCAGTCTAGCATCAGGGTTAATGACAAAAAAGAAGGATCAAACTACAAAATCAGAGATTTATAAGATTGTCACCAGCCAATACATGTTCTTACCTCAAAGATGGCCACAGTTAAGCAGCCCGAACAAACCAAGAAACCAGAGCCAACCCCACAACTTGGTTTTGAGGAAAGACAACCGGAACATGCTCCTGTAAATAATGTTGAACAACTAGAACCAGCTGTGGTTACCAATGCCACAAGTACCACGGTTACAAAGCATCCTCTTTCTTAGAATTCCAGTAGATGCCTACAAAATCTGCAGGACTGTAACAAACCTGGTTTAAAGGGATGTAGATACCTTCCATGGTAAAGAGGAGACGAAGGACATTGCATAAACTCTTGTATTTATTGTTTATCTCTTTGATATGTGCACATTTTCATATTTTAGTGAAGTAGTGATTGTTGTCTAACTTACTGATTTTGGAAATCAAGACCCATACTCATCCAATAGATATCTAATCTATCATATATATATAAAAAATTATGACAAATCATTTAGCTCAAACCATATGGAGTTATGTTAAAAAATGTTCATTCTGAGGTAAAATTTGACATATTTTAAAGTGGAGAATGAATACAAATGCAGAGTAGTAGCTGTTAAAAAACGAGAAATTATAATTTGGGAAAGAGTTGTTTTAAAAAAACATAAAACAAACCTGGCTCGATATGACAAACTAAGTGGTCTAATAAGAGAAATCAAACGGCTTATTTTAATCATTCTGAAAGTCGGCTGCTCCTTCGCCAAAAAATAACCAGACGAAAAACCTTCGGCCCAAACCTCCACTACGGTAAATGTCATCACAATTTCCGACGTGTATAACAACAATATAGAATCTTCTTTTGTGGTTTTTTTTTGTCAATATGTATAGATCACAGTATGAATCTAAAAAATAATCATAACTTTACAATATTCCGAACTCTTTGTTCCGTATTTACTTCGTCACGTGACCAACCGAGTAATAAGCGTTCGTAATCTTTAGACAAATTGTCGTTGTGAAAGTTCGACAACTTAAGTAAATACCTATGTTTTCCTGTGCTACAATTAATATCAATTGATAAAACAATACACTTCACAATCCGTAGTCCTTTAAATATTTTTCACACCTATGAAATCTATTGGATGTTCCAGCGGGTATAACAATGATCATTATTACGGCCAGATTCCGCGTGTTGTTTGGTGAGTGCTTCGGAACATTCAACGCAAGAAATTTTAGGGACAATCTTTTCAACTATGAAACCAGAAATATAACCAAGTATCGCTTCTTGGTACATAGACACATTGATTGAATTTAACCTTTCTCTGATGATGGAAGTTTCTGCAGCATCGACCTCTACATCTTCCTCTTGGTTCAACAGTGGTGCATTTCGTTTATTCCATTTCAAGGAAAATACCGAGCCATTGGAATGATCTTCATACATTAGACAATTTCTTTTGTTTGATGCAATGATGGAACTTCTCAACTTTTCAATGGAAAGCTATGAAATGACACATTAAAATCCTTTTTGAATACTAGCAAAATCTCCGTAAACGTCAGCAAAACGGAATACGTCATTTTCCACAATACGAAAAGATGCGTTAAGAAATTAGATATATTGGTTTATTACATGACAAACCAAATACTAACTTTTAATTCCGCGATTATTACGGAACTCACTCAGTTGTTATGTTTACGTTATTCTTGTTGTTCTCTAATATTTCCAGGATTATCTAAGCATATATGAATTTAATAACTGCTGTATACATATGCAAACATGTTTAAAAAGTCGGCAAATTTTCGTACGCACACACACACCACACATATATATATTGCGTTTGAGTTGCTCCTTTTCTCTTTTATAATTAAAACTTCAAGGTGTCATTTCTTTGCCTAGTTTTACTATTGAATGGGTTCTAGGAAAATTCCCCCCCGGTGAATTCCCCCGATCAAATCCTCCCTGGTGAATTCCCCCTAGTGAATTCCTCTCTAGGTGAATCCCCCCGCACGTATTATGATATAGTAAGAAAATTTGATTTTTGTATATTTGTCTAAAATCAAGTAAGTCATTACAAGTCCCTATCTATGGTCAAAGCAAACGGACGAAACCCATCTAGGAAAAAAACGTTTGCTTTGCTGTTTGCTTTAAAAATTGGTAGGTTTACTAATTAAATAATGCTAATTTCAGACCAAGTACCAGAATTTGGGAATTTTTACCCCTAATACCTTATTTGGGCAAATTTGGGCCCAAAGTTTAAAATATTCCGTTTGCTTTGAAAATTGGTAGGTTTACTAATTTAATGATGCTGATTTCAAATCAAGTACCAGAATTTGGGTATTTTTACCCCCAATACCTTATTTGGGCAAATTTGGGCCCAAAGTTTAAAATATTCCGTTTGCTTTGAAAATTGGTAGGTTTACTAATTAAATGATGCTGATTTCAGACCATTTACCAAAATTTGAATTGATCGATCATGAATTGATTGTAGTTTAGCCTCCTGACTTTGAGGTAAGGATAACATGATTGGAAAACAGTATAACAATCTGGGTAAGATGACGGCTGTAAAAGATTACGTCATTTTTTATTGTTTTGTTGTAATAGGCGCCTCGTATAGGCGCACTCGTTACTAGATTTTTTATTGTATTTTTGTGACTACGTGTGTGGTCAGTTAGCTTACGACCTTTGAAGTAAAAAGACGTATTTACCACGAGAAAGCTTCGCGTCCCATTTTTGTCGTTTGCTCGGACTCAATTTATTCTAAATTTTTACAACGGCATTGTATATTGATTCTGCAACATTCGGACTAAGATAGTAATTTGGATAATAGCTTGAGTTGACCGGAGGCTTTTATATAGATGTTTACGAGATGTTGTTGTAGGGTCAAATGGTTGTCAAGTGTTACACCCAGGTAGTTATATTGACGTTCTACGTTAATAGGTACTGCATTGATCTTGATGTTGCAGGTACCTTGCTTTCGTAAGTTCTGTTGCGAGCCGTATAAAACGAATTCAGACTTTCCTTTTTTAAGGTTTAAAATGAGACAATTTAATTCGGCGTTTGAAAATTTGTAACGATCTGCACTCAGTGTTATATGCATAATTGTTCCACAAGCGTGGACCTCGGTATCTTATTGAAAACTGGCCTCTTGTAGTTTTTCTGAAAGGGTACTTGTATTTTATATTAGAATTCCTAGTATTATATTTATTAGAACAAAGTTGAAATTGAGATTGGAAAACATTTGGAATTGATCCATTATTTACTCTATACATAAAGATCAGAGTTTGAAAGATATTTATTTGGTAGATATTTAAAATCTTTAGATCTTTTAATATTTCATGGGATGAAATGTCACAGTTTTTGCCTTTTATAATTTTAGCCGCTCGTTTCTGCTTATTAAGGAGATTTTTGAGGTGAGATGTATGTGTGCTTGCCCATACTATGTTAGTGTATATAAGATAATTGTGGATGAATGAAAAGTAAATTTGCTTTAAAGATGATTTATTTAAGAATGATTTTGCTCTGTGCATTAAGCCTATATTTCGGGAGATTTTTTTCCCAAGGTATTTTATCTGGAAATTCCATGTTAGATTCTCGTCAATATATACTCCTAAAAATCAACTATCAACGCCATTCAACATTTCAACGGCAACATCGAGATAAAAGGTTGCTTTTACTACCTATGCTCCAATATTTGGAAAAAAATCCAACAGACTGGTCAACAAGAAAAGTACAGCAATGATCAGGAGTTCGCTTTACACGCCCGAATGCTTTGTGCAATTGCTTTCCTACCGTCAGACGATGTTGTCTGCGGGTTTGAGGAATTAAATGATTATGTTAGGAACCTTTACGATGAAGAAATGGATTGTCTGTTTGAATACTTCGAAGATACATATATCGGTCGGTATCGAAGGAATGCTGCAAGACGCCCACCTTTGTTCTCTATTGAACTATGGAACATGTTCCATAGAACATTCAACGAACTCCCGAAAACAAACAACGCTGTAGAAGGGTGGCACAGACAATTTCAAGGACAGGTATCATCGTGTCATCCAGTATTTTGGAAATTCTTGCAGCTTCTGCAGAATGAAGAAGGTTCGTGTCGAGATTCTTCAAAATCTCGCTGGACATCGCCACCTGTTCAAAGACGGCGATACCTGGATTGTAATTGCCGTATTCTTGCCATTGTTGATGATTATCACAACAGAGACACATACCAATATCTACGAGCGATCGCTAATAACCTTAGCTTTTGAAGATTTTACGATTGTATGTACATTTTATGTTTGAATAATAATTTATTTCCTCATTAGAATACTAACTACTGACAAGAAAAAATTGAATAAACCCCTATTTATAATAAAACCAGTTATCCAAAAAAATCCACAGGTAGAGCAACAGGAAAGAAAAGATGAGTAAGACCTCTCAACCTCTTTTCCACTTTAGGTCGAAATAAGTTCCAGGAACAAAATTTTATTTTCAAAATAAGTATTTATTTTAACTTATATTTGTTTTCGTAATTCTTATAAACCATTTCGACAAAACGCCGCGGCGAAGAAAGAGTTTATCAAAGCGCGGCGTTTATCAGAGTAATTACGGCATTCCAGTGACCAGTAAAGTCTTTTCGACCCGGGGGAAATTGGTCGATGGGAATTCACCGGGTGGGGGGGGGGGGGGGGGGGGATTCACCAGGAGAGAATTTGATCGGGAAGAATTTGATTGGGGGGAATTCACCGGGGGGAATTTGATCGGGGGAAATTCACCAGGGGGGAATTCTCTGGACAGCTATTGAATGACACCTTCCAATCACAATTTGTTTCTTGTTTAAAAAACAACAACAAAAGATTTTGACTGTATATATATATATGTTATTTTGCTAATACTGAGATGTAATTTATTATTCATTATATTTTTTTAAAGAGTTTTTTTCTACATATTGTTGATTGGAAAATAAAATTTATTGATTGTATTCTGCGAGTTACAAATCCAAGTTTTTTAACTTTAGTGAGTTAAAAATTGTTGCGAATTTGGTTAGTGACGTTCTATTCTTAATTCGAACATAAATTCGAACAATTCGGAATTTTATGAACGAGATGAATAATATTTGGCTAAATGGTTTTTAAAACAGCTAAAGAAAATGGAAGATGAATAAAAAGTACTTGGGTTGGAATTTAATCTCCGTTTTTGTAACAATTTTAACAAAAGATATCACGACTATATCGGGTGAGAAAAAAATTGATTAACATAAAAAAATTTCATTTTGACTATTAAAAAATATCTAGCTATCAAATGAGCTAATCCATGCTTTTTACTTTGTTTTATAACAATCTTTACATATGAAAACCACTTTGTGTGTCAATTCGCTGCATGCGAATTTTTCTTCGTATCGCTATACTGACTGAACTGAAGAAATCGCTTTGTTTGAACGTAGCTCAGTGCGAAGAATTTGTACCGTTACGTTTTGTCAACAACGCGTCGAAAATCAGTTGCAACGCGCTTCATCTAAATGCCTACTGCATATGGATGTTGATAAACGCTGACGTTGACATTGGAAACGAAATAAAGGTAAAATTATGCCAGAACTATTCGGCAATAAGTGATATTTCTACTTTCAGAGTAATGGCAGCAGTTCAAAGCATCGCGTGGTCATCGCAAATGGAAACTATTTAATTTACAGGCTTTCCGGGCACGAAGAACAGGTGCGGTTTATTTACTCAGGGTGTTTTTCTGTGATTTAAGTTTTGTTTAGATCTCAGTCGAGTGGGATCGATCGTTACAACCTGTGATTGTGTTAGCCACGCAGAATCTGTTTGAAGTGGCGATGCTGTACAAATCAGGGGGAGGAGACGTTGTGAAGAAACTCGCCAACGTAAGTGAAGTGGAAGCCCGTTATAAACAAAATGAGGGTGATATTTTTGGCGCAAATTTGAGCGTTTTATCATCGCAAAACGATTCTACGTGCCCATATAAGTTAGAACTTAAAGGCGTAAACGAAACGATTGTATACTTGGATGCCAGGGAGTCGACAACGTTCGAGGTTTACTTCCACTATATAAAGAATTTCCCTGCAAATTTAAAAAATGTGAAGTTTATAAAGACGCCAGCTTCACAAACGAAAGGATTGGTACTGCGTACGAGGTATTTTAAAAATAAAAGTCATCAGGTACTTCGCGTTCTTGTAACTCAGAGTTGGAAAGAACCGGGGGAGGCAATTTTAGAATTTGCATCCGCGTTCAAACATGATACGTGTAACACAAGTGCGCACACAGTGAAAATAGTAGGTTCCTGCATGGAGAAGAAAGAGCTGGTGTTCGATTACCCGACAGCGTATACAGCGGAGGATATGCTTGCTTCGAGTGTGAGAGACAGCAGTGGTCTCACACGCGTGTTTGAGTTGCCCATTAATTATCAGCCACCTTCAGTAATGGGGATAAACATACCCCTGACAATGCACGTGTATAACGCTAACCCGAGTAGGGGAATGTTTAAAAAGCGATACTATCATCTTCAACCGCAGGCCGTGTACAAACAGTGCAGAGGAGTGAGTAATAGGTGAGTACTTGAGCTTGGTCGGTTATAAGACGTTTATTTGATTATTCTTTTGCGCAGATCAGCTTGTAATTGTTCACAACTTTTACAAGTCTCCAATAAAATACTCCATTCCGATTGCATAAACAAAGTTTACCGTCTCTTTTATAAAGAGAAACTTGTGCCAAAGCTGCTACTGAAATCAGCGGGGAGTTTGGAAACGTTACCGTACCCTTACATACTGACGGAGCTCAATAATCGTACAGACTACCTCGTCAATGGCCCGCTATCCGTAGAGAACGATGTACCCGTACTATCCACGAGCGTGAACAGTTCCATTGATTTCAAAGGTTCGGGTCTCTATCATTTCCACGTGCAAGGAACAAGAATAGGCGTTTCTTTCTGTAAACTAGAAACTGAGTTTGTTGTTTACGTGGACAACGCTCATTTGCCCTACCCAAGCGACGATCTCGTGCGAACAACAACATCTCTACTCTTTGGATTAGTCATCTTATTCGTGTTTTTATTTCAACTGCGTCGTGCTTCCGTTGACACAGAGCCTTAGCAGTTGTCTGTCGTGGTACTGTGGATGTATTTTACGCCGTCTCTTTGTAATATTTAAGTTGTTGTTGTTGATGATAATATCAAATAACTGCTATTGAAATACTAAATTAGTATTTTGAAGCATCAACACAGATGCCCCCGCCCACACTGTTTCAGCTTATATAGCAACAGGAGTACACAAGTTGATGTTTAAGAGAAAGAGTAGCTTGAATAGGTTGGTAGTCCGGTTTCTTTAACAAAAATTGTCCCCATAAAGATTTGGGCAAATGAACTGGACACCCCTCCTCCCACAAATATGGACTGTTACTCCCCCCTCCTGTTAACAACATAGGTTCTGCCAACCAAAGACCCACAATAAATATAATAAATTAGGGCTTAATTAATAATTAATCAGTGTTTATAATATGCGCTTACTTTCGGAGATGGAAGGGGCCTACTTTCGACAAAAGAGAAATATAATTATTTTAGAGAATCTGGTCCTATACATTCTCCTTCCTGCTTCAATTCAATCAATCAAAGTTGTATTTAGGTTTTTGCGTTCATATTTGTCGCCTTTCAATATTAAGTGTACGTTTTATGTACAGAATATTCCCCTTGCGCTCGCTCTTCTTCGACATATGACGGCGATTTTCCGGTATTTATTCCGTCGACTATTGGTTGGTAAAGCACTTCAGTAACTTTTCCGGGAATGTGACCAACGGATTGCATGGTTCGGGTACATGAAGGATGTCGTTGGGTTCTGGCATAGAGTTACTGTTGTTTTATTTTTACATTATCATGTACATGTTCTCTTTTTACCTCCATCTAATTACTTATTTGATAGCATAATTTATAATGACAAGTAAAATTTTAATTCCCTTGATTCAAGAAAAATATGTTCTTTTTGCAATAAACATCAATTCTTCCCAATTTCATTCGTTAAAGCAACAATGGACAAGCATACGCAAGTACGTGCAACCCATGATAGTTCAAGTACCAAAAAAGACTCAAAATACTCATAAACTTGAGTTTTTATAAAGTCACGCCATAGCTCGTCCAGATTGTTTAAATCAAAACACGATTATAAATTAAAGTTGAAAACGTACACCAAAAATGAATAAAAAACTCATGAATCCAGATCGAAGCCAGAAAGTTTGGATGCGACCGGAATTTTTCCTGAGATGTAAGCTAAATTATACATTGAGTTCTAAGATATACGCAAGAAGAAAGAGTTCAAAGAACCGTGGTTTCGACAAACAGCTAGAAATATTATGAGTGTGCTCTACCCGAATGCCACTTGCAAGCACTACTTGCAAAAAGGAACAATTAGATGTTGTACTAGTGAATAGCATAGGGTAAAGCATACTGCAATATATGGTTGAGTATCTGAAAGTGTGGAAGATAGCTTGAACAAAAAATCCATGACATATTGGATATAGGTTGCGTCCTTATGGCACAAACTATTGTTAATTCGTTTTCAACCATGCGAAGGTCGGTCATTTTATTTTGACAATTTTTCTCACTGTCAAAAAAATATTTTCTTCTGCACAATGCTCTAACACGATATATATATACAGCGTTTCTGAACTAGGATTTCAACAAAAATCAACAAATACTAAAAATAAATCAGAATTTGCCATAAAATACAGTGCACGGGTTACAATCTCCATTGAAATATTTCACTTTCTTGAATCGCAGTCATTCCTTTTTAATGGGCGGTTCGGTCTTTGGTGATTTCACTTCATCGTCGACCACTGGCGGCCTGCTAGCCGATGGTGACTCGAACTGAGGCTCGTTCGGCACTTTACTCATTCCTGTTGTCGGACTGCTTCGCTGGTCGTCATCCGTCGGTTGCGTCGAACTTCTTCGTGGATTAGGCGAGGTCTTCGTCTGTGTTGGCGGCGTATTAGCAGCGGAGAGTAAGGTATCATTCCACGACTGCTTGTCACCGGAGACGGTAAGGAAGAAGAAAACAACACCAATCGCGTAGATTAATGATGTTATCCAGAATACAAGTTGCCATTCTGCTGCCGTCTGTAAATACCGTAACGCATTGTAATGTATAAAGAAAGATTACGTTGACTCACGTTCTTCGGTGTGATATAGCCGACTATCATGGGCGATATAAACCCGGGCATCGATCCAAAGACATTGCTGATCCCTATAATTACACCCGCAAATCGAGGGGCGATATCCAGGATGTTGACAGCGTAGCCGGTTGCGTTCAAGCCAGTGATTCCCACGCCAGTGCAAAGTAGACCGATTGCGACCGCTTTGCTTTTCGCGTAACCAACGCCAACGATGAATATACTAGCCGTTGTACATCCTGCAGAATGCCAGGATGTTAGGAGAGCAAATAAAAAGTAAAATGCAAAAATACCAATCTCTCGTTTATAGACCTTTTACTTTTACGAATCATTTAAAGGTAAAGAATTTACCGATAGTGAAGATCAGCCTTCGGACGTTGCGGACAGACATTCCATTCACAATCAACATGTCTGCTATGATTCCGCCAGACGGTCCGACGATTGCTTTGATCAGGTATGGCAACGAAACCAAGAATCCCGTCTTAAATAAAACATTTTATTTACATTTTTATTTTTTGAGTTTTTGATTGCCTTGAAAAACGACTGTGTTACTTACAGTGGCGATGTCAAAATGCAGAACGTGCAAGAAGAATTTTGGAATGCATATCAGAATTGTGTATAAACCCCAATCTGCGGTGAAGTTCGCAACAATGGTGGCCCAAACAGGAATCGACGTCATTATC
Source organism: Candelabrum cocksii (assembly GCA_963930725.1). Classification (NCBI taxonomy): domain Eukaryota; kingdom Metazoa; phylum Cnidaria; class Hydrozoa; order Anthoathecata; family Candelabridae; genus Candelabrum; species Candelabrum cocksii. The sequence goes on from OZ005665.1 coordinate 5,164,200, forward strand.
TTCAGCCAGGGAACGGGCGGTTTCTACAGGGTTAAAGTGATCAAAGTTTTGTGCACTCATGACTTTATTAACTATAGTTCTGGAAAAGGCTAAAATTGACTTTTCTCACCTCTACTATTCCTTTTTGTTCCAAACTCGTAAGAATATACTCCTTCTCCGCATCTGAAATTGTTGGATGTTTCGCAGGCGACGGATGGATAGCCAAACACCACACGAAAAACCACAACAACCCAACGGCACCTAAACCAGGTGAATTATTAGGCATAGAAAGGGAACTAGAATTTACATTTGTGCCACTCACCAAAGACGTAAAACACAGAAGCCCACCCTCCATCAAAACCATATTTGGTCAAAAGACCAGTCAACGGCATAGTGAGAATAGTTCCAACAGGACACCCTAAGCAAAATAATAAGGAAATCAAAGCCGTCTAAAATATTGCATTTCTTACCGGCAGCAGTGATGGAGAACAGTCGTGATCTTTCCAACGGGGGAGCCCATTGGCCCCAAATGGCGTGGTTGCTTGGAAAAAGCACTCCCTTAAAAAGTTTTTTTCATGAATTGTATTAAAGCAGAATCTAAAATTGTACTCACCAGCACAACACCTTCCAGCACTCTCAAGACAATTAAAGCATACACGCTGTGTCTGGCTGCAGCTGGAGTGAGTAATGTCAGTACGGATGCGATGAATAACGCCAGCCCAAATATTCGCGTTCCGCCTATCTTTGTAGCCAGCCATCCACCGGGTATTTGAAGGACAATATATCCATAATAAAACGATCCCAACACCATGCCTACGCGAACAGAAAATATCTTGCGATAATATCTTCGTCTCAGATTCCAGTTCAGTTCTCCACTTCATCTGACACTTACCTTGAAGTTTCGAATCCCACTCAAACTCGGCAACTTTATTCACGTAGAAGCCGTTCTCATAAATCGTGTGATTATTGCACATCGCTCCTATAGCGACGTTAAGGTTGACTCTTAGAGCGTACAACACGCTGAAGCCGAGGAACACCATGAGCGCGAGTAAGTAACGTTTCGGGAACCCGACATCTTTACCCAAATCGGCGAGTTCCTCGGTACTAATACTCCGTCGTTCCACGTCTACGTTCGGTCTGAACCCTTCCTTTCCCATCTGTTTAAAGACGATTTAAAGTTACACTAGGCTAAGAAAAAGCCCTCTTAACCATATTGAATATTTCATTCGTATTTGATAAAAACTGCGCGTGTTTAGCGTACTCATATTGTTTTTATTTATACAAATATATTTCTATCTGATTAATTCGCCGTGAAAAGGATATTATATTTTACCTCGCAAGTAGGATGTCTAACCGCGTGACGTCATGACGAAGAAAAAAGAATTAAAAAAAATAGTTTTGAATGTTATTCGAAACGCCTGTCTATCGAGCGATACACTAACGCTTTAGCTTTCAATTTTCTGCGACACGCTCGAATGAAGATGAATTCGACTTGTTTCTGTCGCTAACTCTGTTTCACTAAATGTTCGAGAGCGTCTCTGCCCATTTGCGGAATGTGAGCGCACGCAGAGCGTTTGGAATCAGATTGTGCCGAAAACTGTTGATGAAAATACCGCCTCATCACTACAACAGCGGAAACAACGTTTTTATGAATGCATGCCCTAACCAAGATTGTTTTCAAGTTCAGTTTCTCGAAAATTCACCTACCTTTTTGCCTAACTGAAGTAGAATTTTATTCGGATCGCCATTTCTCTCCCTTTGTACAGAAACAATCTTTGTGAGAAAAGAAGAAAGTTAACTTTCGATGCGTGTTTCGTAGACACAATCTGCATCTTCACACTTTTCTTTGTTGTATCTCTTTATTATGTGTATATATTTAACGGCAAATTGATTCGGGCCCGAATTTCTGAATAATTGTTTACCATTAAATATAGGTCCCAAGCAACCTATATATATATATACATTCCTGATCAGGAACCTGGATGGGGGAGGCAGGGGAGTGGGTGGGCCTTGCGTTTTTGAGTCTTTTACTAGAGAAGCGTGACAGATTTTTTTAACCAATTACAAAACGAAATATATTCTTCCCTGACGGCAAACGATGTGAAAATATTTCCATGACTTGTGTTGACCTGGTTCTTGCATGTTCTTGGCACTCAAATCTTTCTGTACTCTTGATGTTCTTCACGTTGGAATCTTTACAATTCTTTCGTGGAAACAAGTTCATTTCTTTGTAAGTATGTGAGTTACGCAACTGTTCTTCCCACAAAAATATTTCAAGTTTGTGTTTGGTTATCGTTACAAAAAACTGTCGCTTTGAAGCAAAGAGATGCGAAAGCTGAACTAGAGGTTGCAAACAAAGCCTCTCTTTTCCCTTATAAGAGAGTGCAGTTTTCCACTCTCTTGTAACCGATAAGATGAAATTATCTGTAATAGAACTATGTCTTCTTGTACAAAAGACAATATCGGAATATAAACTTTACCTTATCATGAAATTAGCCAAGCACACCAACCAAGCTGGAAAGGATGACAAGCACCTTCCCGTGGTCCTCTCTGTGAGTGTCATTCTTTAAGAAGAATGCCCAGCGAAGCTTGTCTACCCCGAGCAACTGCCCAGACTAGAAGTGTTCAGCGCAGGGTGGATAGAGAAACGTCCTTCTCAGGGCGAGAGACTGCCGAAAAGTACCTACGACCTACTGTTCTGCAGCTTAACACCAAGGGCATCACAGCCAGCAACTCAACATCATCGAGCACCTGGCCACCAAACATCAAAGCCTCATCATTCTTCTCCAGGAGACCGACTGCACATCTGTGGACAAGTTGGTCATAACCAACTTCACACTCGCAGGCGCAACCTTCAGTAGGAAACATGGTCTCGCCACGTTTGTCCATGACCGATTAAGCTGGACCTTTGTAGACCAATCACCAGCTCAGTCGGAAATTGAGTGGCTATGTGTAGACATAGCAGGCTATAACATCATTAATGTCTACAAGCCCCCACCTTCGCGAATTACACCAACGGCCATCCCAGTGTTCCCCCACCCCAGCCTATATGCTGAGGACTTTAATTGTCGCCACACAGACTGGAGCTACAACTCGACTAATAACGACGGAGAAAGCCTGAATGCCTGGGCAGCCAATAACAATCGCGAGTCGGACAGGTCCGTCCTCAAGGAAATGACGGACCTTTAGAGGGTACGAACACCGGACGCTGACAACATTTCTGGCAACTTCACCCCAGAAGAGTTCGACTCCGCGGTCAAGCATCTAAAACCAGGTAAAGCCCCGGGCCCCAACCATCTATGCCCGGAGCTAACACTCCATGCTGCTCCCATCCTAAAGCCCTGGTTAAAAGACTTCCTATCCTACTGTTTGTGCTACCTGTGTATTCCAAAAATCTGGAGAAAAGCCCTAGTGATTGCAGTCTCTAAGCCAAAGAAACCTTCAAGGGATCCGAAGAGCTATCGACCAATATCCCTTCTCTGTATCCCCTTCAAGAATATTGAGAGACTGATCTACGCCCGAGTAGAACCAATAATAGATCCGCAGCTCCCTCAAGAGCAAGCTAGATTCCGACACGGAAGATCAACCGTAGATCAGGTCACTCTGTTGACCCAGGACATCGAGGACAGCTTTTTGGCTAAGAAGAAAGCTGGCGCCGTGTTAGTGGATCTCACGGCTGCCTATGACACCGTATGGCACAGCGGCTTTACCCGCAAGCTACTTCGTCTACTGCCTGACAGGCACATGGTTTGCATGATCATGGAACTTGTGCGAAGCCGCAGTTTTACCCTCACCACCGGTAGCGGCCAACGAAGTAGACTACCCCGACTTCAAAACGGCGTCCCACAGGGCTCTGTCTTGACTCCGCTCCTGTTTAACACCTACATCTATGACTTGCCAGCCACCATCTCCAGGAAGTATGCTTATGTAGATGACCTGGCACTCCTGCATTCAGCGGGAGACTGGCAGTCAATGGAGAGAAATCTGAGTCAAGACATGCTAAGACTATCTGCATATCTCCAGAAATAGAAGCTGAAGCTCAGCAAGGCAAAAACAATGTCGGCGGCCTTCCATCTCAACAACCGGGAGGCACAGCGTGAGATTAATATCAACATCGAGGGGGAACATCTGCCCTACTGCGCTGAGCCTACTTATCTCGGCATGACCCTGGACAGGGCACTCACGTACCGCCGACAACTGGAGTCATTGCGCAAAAGGCTTTCAGCGCATGTCGCACTATTAAGGCGTCTAGCGGGTTCAGGCTGGGGAGCTGGCGCGAACACCCTCAGAACAGTTACCATGGCGCTTGTCCACTCTACCGCTGAATACTGCTTACCAGTTTGGTGTCGCAGTTCCCATACCCGTCATGTCGACACCGCCATCAATGACGCGCTGCGCATTGTGACTGGATGCCTGCGTCCCACCCCAACGGACTATTTACCTATCCTTGCAGGCATCCAACCTGCTGAGCTTCGTCGTAAAGAAGCCATGATATCTCTTGCTCGCCTTGGACCCCGACCATCTTCTCCATTCTACTCTCCAGCGTCCATCATCTGGAGAGCAGCGGCGATTAAAATCAAGGCGCCCATTTGTGCCTGCCGCACAACAGCTACTTAAAAGCATTGAAGATCTTGGAATAAGTGCGGCACTTTGGACGACCCACATGTGGAACACGGAGTGGCAAAACAACACCTTCAGACTCCGTGATTTCATACCCGACGCCGAATCCCTTCCATCAGGGATGCCCCTGACTAGACCTGCATGGGTCAGACTAAACCGTCTACGTACTGGCGTCGGGTGCTTTTGTTCAGAAATGCACAAATGGGGTCTGGCTCCTTTATCAGGATGCGAGTGGGGTGCCACAGAGCAGACTGCGGACCATGTTATTTATGATTGCCCAATCCATCGCCCCCCACATGGAATGCATGGTCTGAAGAACCTGGACGACGAGACGGTCGATTGGCTGATGACAACCTTCCCGGAGATCTAGTCTGGACAATATCCTGCTCATACGAAGAAGAAGATCCAAGCACATAATGAACACATGATTTTTTTAAATTCGCGTTAATAAAATACCCCTTTATGAAAGAAAACTTAACTATTCGGTGCGTTTAAAAACGTTTTTCATAAATTAAAAACTCGCTGCTTTAGTAAAAAAGAGAAGGGCTCGGATAGGGCCCAATCAGCGGAAAGGGTTGGCAATGACCGTAAGCTTCTTAATGTTGTTGAAGTCATGATGCCAAAAACATGACACATCTCTTTCAGTCACTTGACTTGACCACAAATTAAATGTATTGTAAATGGAAAAGAAAACTTTCAGTGAATATTTCACAAATACGAGACATAAGAGATACTGCTCGACCCTTGAGACTGTTGCCCTAAATCTGTATTGTTTGATCGAATATTTTCCACCGTTAGCATGGTGTTTGCAGAAAATCGTTAGCATGTATCAGTAGCAATAGTTTAAATGTTCGCACTATACGCAGGTTTTTGTTCAAACCCCGAGTTTGTAGACAAAGATGAAAGTAAAATATTGTTTAAATTTGGTCTTCCGTCAATGATATACTTTTTGAACATAAAAATTTTAAAAGCTCTTCTTGGTCCACGTTTTTTTAATGTTTTTTTTTGCTCAGATTGTTTGCTCAAACTTTTCGCTTGTGTAATATACATATTGTACTCGCCGCAGATAAGTCTACCCGCAGATAAGGCAACCCGTAAATAAGTCTACCCGCAGATTAGGCCACCCGCAGATAAGCTGCTCATCCGTGGATAGACCTATTTTCGTTTATGGAGAGAAAAAGATGACGCTGGATTCTTAGCGTATTGTTTTCCTGCCTCTTTAATGTCTTTTCCAATACATCTTTATCTATCTTAACAAACTTGCAGATTTTAAATATTTAACATGTTATATATTCACATATCTCATGTTGGCTTATGCAATAGAATTTAGTTTTTGACCTTAAAATCCTGGAATTTCTTTCAAAATAAGCATATCATAAGCATTTTTCAGTTTGTTTGCATTTTTTGCACAGGCATATCCCAGCCTGATTCGAAATTTTATATGTTAATAAAAAACAACATATGTACCGTAATGCCTCGATTAAGCGCCCGGGCGCTTATTTAATTTTCGAGGCTCTAGGGTGGGCGCTTATACAAGGGGGTCGCTTTTTGCAATTCAGAAAAATTGAACATAAATAAAAGGCGGTTTTTAATAGAAACACTTTTTCTTTCACAAAATATCTATTTCCACATCTTCGCCAACCACCTTGTCCTCGTTGACGAGTAACATGTCTGGACTCGCGTCAGCGATATCACTCTCATCGGCTTGAAACGGGTATGCTTCCTCCGTATTCATATATTCCAACTGCTCTTTCAGCATTGTACGGCCTTCATGACAAGGTTTAGCCTCTTTAAAGCATGTGATGTAGTCATCTTGGCTTCCATCCGTAGCACAAGTCACTGCACAAGAAACAAATGAATCCCGAATCATTTCCTTCGTCAACATATCCCATGATTTCTGAATCCACTCTACCACTTCTCTTCTCGGGAGTGCCTTCAAGTTGCTACAATCCGTCACCCCGTTTAATCCTATGGCAGCTTTTTAAAAAAGTTTCCCTGTTATAAAGAAATGGAAAATAAAAATAAGAATGAAAACTAGAAAAAAACTGTGTTCCGTTGCCTTTCTTCTTTCCGTGCTACTGTTTTTGCCGAAAACTCGAATAGGCGTCCGTTTCTGAAGAGTGAGGGGTGGGTGCTTAATCGAGGGGGCGCTTATTTAATAATTTAACCAAGAGGGTGGACGCTTATACGAGGGGGCGCTTAATCGAGGCATTACGGTATTAACTTTAGAATTTGAAAGGGCAAATATCTTTTCCATTATTTATGTTGATATGATCTTCTAAAGTGCCCGATGTAATTATCACATTTTTGAAAATATTCTTTAAGGAAACTAGGCTTAATTAGGAATAAAAAAGTTAAAAGGTTTATTTTCATTCCGGTGATGTTGTCTGCCTCAATTAAAGCACATTTTTATATTTCATGCCTAGATTCTTGAATATCTCAAGAAGAGAGACTTGGCCCAGCCGGAACAAGAAGTTTTAAAACCCTCTTTTTTTCTTTCTTTTTTTAGTTTTCGGAAAACCGCTTCCAAAAGAGTTCTTAAAAACGTTTTAAAAGCGGTTTTAAAAAGAGCGCTTTCCAAAAATGTTATTCCTCTTTTTTCGGATTACAAAAAACCACGGATTTTTAAACCTGAGAAAAGAGGTTTTTTATAGGTTATTTTACGCTATAAAAAACCTTATAAAAACTGTCATGTGTGATTGGCCTATTTAATGACCGCGGGTTATAAAATCCAAAAGAGTAATTAAAAATTTATGTTCTCATCATATCTGTTTTTTACATAACCTATATGTTTATAAACGTGCAAAATTAATATGACAATAAAAGGCACTTTCTTAGGTCTTTAATCTTTTTTTATAATTATAGCATGTACAACTTATTCGACGTTATCTATTTTACGTTTAGACTTTTCACTGTGGAATTCCTCTCCAGATGTAATCTGAGAGGAGGAAACAATAAGGTTGGAGTAGTGGATACTCCACTTTATAAAGTGATTTTTTCTTATGCATACCCTATTTTACCATAGACCAAAGTATCAAAATATACAACGATGGACTAGTTTACTAGTACATTTTACTGGGGATGGAGTTTAACCTTGATTGAAAATAGCCAACACTTTCACTAAGTATAACTCAATTTATTATTCAATACTTTTTATAATTCAGTTTTCTTATTTTTAGATGCGGTAAATCAAAAGTATGAGGATGCCACCGAAAAGGCGATGAGAAATATCCTTTCAAACAAATTGAAGAGTGCTCCCGGTCAAAGAGGTGGTGCAGGGCGAAGTCTAAAACTATAGATCGTAAATGCCAAAACGTTAAACCGGAGGGAAACTGAGTGAAACAAGCGGGAAACTGAGTGAAACAAGCGAGAAACTGAGTGAAACAAGCGGGAAACTGAGTAAAACAAGCGGGAAACTGAGTGAAACAAGCGGGAAACTGAGTGAAACAAGCGGGAAACTGAGTGAAACAAGCGGGAAACTGAGTGAAACAAGCGGGAAACTGAGTGAAACAAGCGGGAAACTGAGTGAAACAAGCGGGAAACTGAGTGAAACAAGCGGGAAACTAGGGGGAAACAAGCGGGAAACTAGGGGGAAACAAGCGGGAAACTAGGGGAAAACAAGCGGGAAACTAGGGGGAAACAAGCGGGAAACTGAGTGACACAAGCGGGAAACTGAGTAAAACAAGCGGGAAACTGAGTAAAACAAGCGAGAAACTAGGGGGAAACAAGTGGGAAACTAGGGGAAAACAAGCGAGAAACTAGGGGGAAACAAGCGGGAAACTAGGGGGAAACAAGCGGGAAACTAGGGGGAAACAAGCGGGAAACTAGGGGGAAACAAGCGGGAAACTAGGGGAAAACAAGCGAGAAACTAGGGGGAAACAAGCGGGAAACTAGGGGGAAACAAGCGGGAAACTAGGGGGAAACAAGCGGGAAACTAGGGGAAAACAAGCGGGAAACTAGGGGGAAACAAGCGGGAAACTAGGGGGAAACAAGCGGGAAACTGAGTTAAACAAGCGGGAAACTGAGTGACACAAGCGGGAAACTGAGTAAAACAAGCGGGAAAGTGAGTAAAACAAGCGGGAAACTGAGTAAAACAAGCGAGAAACTAGGGGAAAACAAGCGGGAAACTAGGGGGAAACAAACGGGAAACTAGGGGGAAACAAGCGGGAAACTAGGGGGAAACAAGCGGGAAACTAGGGGAAAACAAGCGAGAAACTAGGGGAAAACAAGCGGGAAACTAGGGGGAAACAAGCGGGAAACTAGGGGGAAACAAGCGGGAAACTAGGGGGAAACAAGCGGGAAACTAGGGGGAAACAAGCGGGAAACTAGGGAAAAACAAGCGGGAAACTAGGGGGAAACAAGCGGGAAACTAGGGGAAAACTAGGGGGAAACAAGCGGGAAACTAGGGGGAAACCGGATGAAAATATAAATGTAAATAATAATATTGTAAATTTTACTTTTAATTATATAAACAAGAATTATATTTATTTTTCCTTAGTTTCATGTTTGCAAATTTTAGTAAATATCTTCTAATTTTTATATTCCTGCTCGCAAAATTCGATATTTTTGACAAATTTAAGATCTAAATTTCTGAATTTTAGTTCCCAAATCCTCTTTTACTGAGAGTTCGGTTCCTAAGTGCACGCATTGTATATTTATATGTATATATATAACTATAATATTATGTGAATAATGTTCAATATTCAATATATATACATGACAATCCAAGAAGATTATGTTTCCCTTTTTCTTTTCGCTTGATAATATGTTTGCAATAAACTCGAAGGTTATTTATTATTTTGGAAAAACGACGCCGAAAGAATAAAATTTCAAGGTTCAACGATTCCGAAATTCGTTTTAAAATCCTCCTTAAAAACGGTTATAACTGTTTTAAAAGCGGACATTTAAGACCGAAAAAAGCCTCTTAAAAACCTCTTTCGAAAAATTCTTAACGACGAAAAAAAAATCTTCCGAAGATAAAAAAAACCTCTAAAAAAATTCTTTGTGCCGGCTGGGGGGATTTCTTTTAAATATCTTCACTGCAAACAAAATTGATGAGACGGCCGCAAAAAATATAGAAACTAGTAAACGTGCACAAAGTGGTTTGGTATATGGAGATATTTTTGAATCGTCATATAAAGTGATACACGAACTTGCGAGAAAACATTTTGATATACCAAAACACTATGCAGCTTTTATAGCAAATTACAATGGGCTCATTGAACAGTAAAAAGAAATTTGCTTTTAAGTCAATGGGAAACAAACGACCGTTACTCATGAAGTGCTTGAGTATTTTCATGTTGTCTGCAACAGTAAAACGCTTGAAATCTTCCATAGAAATGTTAGAAGGTGTTCCTGTAGGCTGTAGGGCATACCGAAATGATCCATCTTTTCCAATAGTTTTGCGATTGAAGATCGAGAAGTAAGGATGACAAATAAGAATTATCTGATTTCCCCCTAGTATTGTTGATAGAAATTATTGGTTCAGCAATAGCCTCGTTTTCGATTTTGCCAAAATTAACGGTAGCCGATTCTAGCGGAATGTGAAATAGGAGCATTGCGGTGCGGCTTGTTCGAATCGGCAGTTTCGAAACGTCCGTACACCCTCCTCCTTTCCGTACACCCTACTCCTTTGAATAATATCCAGCAAAGATATGAGATTGGTACTGCTACCTAAACATAATAACTTAATATGAAGGTCGTGAAAATATTGTTTCGACAGCGGATCTTGTATTTCTGCGGATATAGACCCGAAATTTCATTGTAAATCTATTATTTACTTTCTTACTAAGAAATCTTAACCTAACTTTACCCCAAACGTATCGCTAAACTTATCCCTAAACCTATCCCTAACCTTACTTACCGTAAATCTTCTTATAAACGCTCCCCTTCTTTTAAACGACTTCCTCCAATATACGCCCCCTATAAAGATTAAAATTCTAAATAAACGCCTCCCTCCAATAAATGCCTCTTTTTTAGGACAACTCAAAAGGACCCTCGCAACTGATTAACAAATTATAGTACACTCCCGATAAGTGGGACACTCAGGGGACCGACAAAATCTGTCCCACTTAGCAAATGTCCCACTTAAACGAATACCTATATTAGGTTAGGAAGTTCAAGGGGCCGAGAAAAACCGTCCCACTTAGTGAAAGTCCCACTTATCGGGGGTCCCACTTATCAGGAGTATACTGTAGTAGCCTTTGCTATTCATATTCGCCGCTTAAACATGAAGAATAATTTCAATCCTTCTGATATCATCGTTATGGATGAAACATCAGTATGGGCTGACTTGGTAAGCAGTACAATAGTAAACAAGATTGGCCAGAAAGAGATCGCGCTAAAAACCACTGGTCACGAAAAAGTACGCGTCAGTGTTTGCCTGACTGCTAAAGCGGACGGTACCAAGCTGAAACCGTTCAATCTTTTCGGAGGTGCTAAGCGAGAATCCGCAGCGATAAACAATTAGTTCAAATCAAAGTGTATTGTGGTCTCTTCCGCAAATGGCTGGATGAACAAACAACTTACAATTCAGTGGTGCAAGGAAGTTGTCGGATCTTTTGCCTTCCGTAAAAGGCTTCTGTGTGGGATACATTTGAAGCCCATATGACCGAAGAAGTTAAGTCTGTTTGAAGGGGATGAAAGTCAAAAGTGCTCTTGTTCCGGGTGGTTGTACTAAATACTTACAAGCCCCTGATGTGTACTGGAACAAACCATTTAAAGGAGCACTATCTGAAATGTACGATGAGTGACTGGCAAACGGTGTTCATCAATTCACAGAATCAGGAAACATGAAAGCTGCTCCTCGTCGTTTAGTTATCGAGTGGATTATTAACGCTTGGCAAAAGATACCAAAAGATCTCATCATTTAATCTTTCAAAGGTCTGCGCTGAATATTAAAAATGATGGAAGCGAAGAAACAACCTTGCGAAGCTGGAAGAGAGGTATTAAACGAGCAGAATGCATTGCTTCATGATGTAGAGGGAATGGACGTCAATCCTTTTGGTGATCGAACAGAATCGGATGTTGAAGAGGCGAACGCATTGTTCAATCTTCCAGATGAAGATGAGGAAGAAGACGATTTTGTAGTCGATATATGAAAAAATCAATACAAAAACTTATATTTTGGAATAAACGCCTCCCTCTAATAAACGCCCTCACCTCCCTCTGACCTCAAAATTTGAATAAACGCCCCGGCCGTTTAATAGAAGATTTACGGCATAGAAATATAAGCTCCGCTGTCGGAACTCTAACCACGGCATAATATGAAACGTAAACGTACCACAGCTGAGACTGTAAGTATGTAAATACAGGTGGTAAATCCTGTAATAATCGCAAGAGCTTTTTTGTGTGTTTTTTAACCAAACTTCAGGTTATCTTGATGTTCGCTCAAAAATGTTTTATCTGGGGTTTAAAACCAAACACAAATTCTCAATAAACGGGATATATATCCACAAACAATACATTTGCATTGGTTTTGTGGTTTATTGTTTGTGGAAGCATAGTCTATAGAAAAAAAGTTTTTTTATAGACTATGGTGGAAGTTACGTTTGACATTAGAGGTATTATTGGTCGATGTTTTTGCAAACTTGCTGGACTGGATTGTTGTTTGTTTTGTTTTGCTGATCGGGTTTAATTTCTCATATCTTTTTTATATCGAACAAAAACTTCCTACCGTAAATGATCGATTAAACGCTCTGGGCGTTTATTTAAAAATTGAAAATTTGAATGGGAGCGTTTATTCGAAAGGGGCGTTTAACTAAGAGGGGCGTTTATTTCAAAATGCAAAAATTTGGATAACACCACTTTTTTCTGAAATGATATTACGAGTCACCATGCAAACAGACGATGGTTAAATGATATTACAACTGTTAAAACTCAAATTTCAATGACAGTATCATCATCATCTATTTTGTTGAAGTCTTGCGTAACATCTTCCTCGTCAGAACTCGTGATAAAAGGATTACTGAGTCTGCTTCGCCTAATAACAAAGACATTTCGATAAACACGCTGTTGGTGTTTACAAAAATGAATTTTTAGTGGGACATGCTCCAATAGAATTATCGCGGCTAATTTTTCAATTCCTTGAAGCTGCCAAAACAAACGTTGTCAACGTTGAAGTAAGTGGAAAAAGAAAACGGGAAATTGGCTTGGTGGTACCTGGAAAATAAGTCGCTCGGTGCGAGTATGGAAAAATAGCGAGAGTGTTATGCGACAAGCTGCAAGAAATCAAAAAGAAATTTTAAATGGAGTTTTGAAAAAAAGCGAAGCTCAAAATTGTATGTTTCCAGTGGAAATAAATATAGCATTTTCCTAACAATAAACATTACTTCTTTCTCCTTCTTTGCATGGCTATTACGGGAGGAGCGTTTATTCGAAACTCGCCATTAAAATTTACTCTTTAATTCACTCAATTTTTCTTAAAATTTTTAGAAAAGGGGGGCGTTTATTCGAAAGGGGCGTTTATTACCAAATCAATTTTCACACGGGGGCGTTTAATCAAAAGGGGCGTTTAATTGGAAGAGGGCGTTTAATCGATCATTTACGGTACTTGAACTTTCTAACGAATTTCTTCCAACCCTCGTAAAACGACTTAATTACTTAATCATCTTTTGATCTCCATGATCGTGCTTTTAAATCAATACTTTATAGACTTTAACACCTGACTGCTAGCAACCGGGCGGAGTACTTCTATATTAAGTATATATATATTTAAATAAACACAAAAACATTCAATAAATATAAATAATAAATTAAAATAAAACTTCATAACGTAAATACAAGAGTTATAATAACTATTAACTAATACTTATAACATATAGCTGAATAAACTCTGGAGTACTAAATTTTAAATTTTCTTGTTGTGTAACTTTAAACTAATAAATTGAGTCAATCTTTATTATGGTCTTGAGTGCTGATCAACTCAATAAATTTAACAAGGGCGAACTTGTTGCACATTGTTTGAAAGTGCAAGATGAATATTCCTCTATCAAAAGTGAAAACAATCTCCTTAGAGACACCCTCAAATCTTTACAACTTCAAGTTGAAAATTTAACTGTAACAGTTGAAACCCTCCAAAATTCAATCGGTGGCTTAAATAACTACAGCAATATTCTCGCCGTGATTCTATTGAAATCATAGGAATACCTTTATCTGTCCCGGGTGACTCTCTGGAAAGAAAGGTAATAGAAATATCCTCAAAACTCAATGTTGATCTGATGCCAAGTTTCATACAGGCTTGCCATCGAATGTACGACAAGTCTTGTATTATTGTCAAATTTGTAAACCGGAAATCTGTTGTGGCATTAATCAAGTCGCGTCGAATCCTGAAGGATGTGAAACCTGGCGATTTGGGTTTCAATAATGGAGCTAGACTATTCATTAATGAAAGTCTGCTCTCATTATCGCATGATTCATGGTAAAGTTAAATACCTTTACAAAACGAAACAGATTTTTGGGTTGCGAATGGAACCGTTCGTTACAAGAAGTCTGAAGAAGGAAGGTACATCGTAATCCGACATATCGCTTAGCTTATCGATGATTTTGGTGTCCAATTAGAGTAAGAATATTTTAACTCATTTGTGTTTATTTTATTTGTGTTTATATTTTCTCCAAGTGACTGAATGTGGAGTATGTTATAGGTGGGTTAGCGTTCAATATCATGCTATACAGTGTGTTATATATATGTGAATTATGGGTCCATATAAAGTGTACCAAATATAATGATTTTAAATTTAAAGAGTTACAGTCCACACAATCTCCATGGTATTGCATTGTATGTACCAGAGACATGTTCCCATTTGGTACTCTCAATAATCACCAGCTTAAATTTCATTTATCTGATGATAGAAATAACGATTGTGAGTTCTGTCATTCTGATTCAAATGATACCCTGAAAACTACAAAATCACAATTATTTAAAGTATATAAATAATTTTGTTTCATCACAATCCGACATTAATGATGAGTCAACCAATAATTATCGTTGCATTAATTGCAAATACTATATATGACATTGATGAATTTAATTCATCAGTTTTACGAAGTATAAAATCGTTTTCTTTAATGCATTTGAATATTGCTTCCCTTGCAGCACATTTTGTATGCTTGCAAAGATTTGTCACTTTGTTGATAAGAATACTCTTGAAGCAATATACCATGCAATATTCTCCTCACATCTAATGTACGGGTCGTCAATAGTTTGGGGTCAAAATAAAAATAAAAATCTGAAAATAATCTCTCCACTACAAAAGCTGCACTAAGAATTTTAAATTTTGCACCATTTCGTTTGCCTACCGCTGATTTATTTCTAAATTCATCTATTTTAAAATTCAACGATTTGATTAAAATTAATATATAATTTGTTATTTGTGAATGACTTTTTAAATGATCTCTTACCTAAACCCCTGTCGAAAATATTTACCAAGGCTTCAGACGTTCATTCATACAAGACAAGAAATATTGAACACTCAAAATTAATGATCTTTAGATTTAACACTCTTAAATACAGAAAATTCTCCATAGTACACCAATGTATTTTAAACTGGAATGAGTTTTTAAAATGTTCCCATAAACTGATGAATGATTCTAACATTTTTCATATTTGCTCGAAAAGAACTCAAATAAAAGAGTACCTTACAAGTATAATATTAATTTCTTATAAAACTTAACTAGTGTCTCCCATTTAAAACTGCATGATAAAGTTCATTTAACCCGCCTTTAGCCTCTAACATTTTATTCGATTTTTTTTGGTTTTTTTTTTTGATGTTATGATGTATTGCATTATGTACTATATTTATAAAGTGTTTTATATTGATATTTGCCGCAGAGTTGAAATGACGTATGTAGTTGTATATATTATTTAACTGAAGCTTGTCTGAAATATATAGTGTTTTTGTAGTGTTATAGATAAAGAATTTTCATTAGTAAAAAATTCTGCGATTTAATATTTTCAGAATTAATTTTGTATGTTGTCATTCCTTCGCCTAATTCTCTATTGGGTGACACCCTCCAATCACACGATAACTAATGGATAATTGAAATTCTTTTTTATTTTCATAATAATCCATGCATATTGTTTTTTGCCAATAATATAATAAAAGATTTTATGAATTTATCAGTGGTATTTTATATTCGTAATTTTTTTCTTAACTTGCGCATTATTGTACTTTTTGTGTGGTTGGAAAATAAAAAATTATGTTATGTTGTTATGTAAAGTGAAACGTTTTACTGTGTTCTCCTGCAACTCTAGACTTTATGTGGAGAAATATTGTTTCCGACTATTTCTACCAAAACGTGTAGAACAGTATATGAGCAATGTCATTGAATACAGTGAATTTGAATTTCAGTTTAAAGAGAAAACACTCTTTATTCATAAACACTCTATTTTTAAGCAGAACATTAAATATATATAAACCAGTAATAAATTGATTTCCATTGTTGAATAGGAATAAATATAGAAAATATATAGAAAATGCTGGAACTTCAACCCATTATATTGGCAGCCGGGGAAGGATCGAAAATGTATCCATTAACTGATGAAAAGATGCCCAAATGTTTGCTTCCTATTGGCAACATGCCGATGATTTGGTATGTTGTAAATTATTTGGAGATGTCAGGATTTCAAGGTTTGTTCTCGGTGTTATTTATTACAAATTCATTACATAGCATGTACATCACGTATCAGAATAACTCTAAAAATTTTGTTTTATTCCAGACTTCATTGTAGTGACAAGAGCCAGTTTTCTTGGTAAAGTTCAACAAACATTGCACTCTTGTTGCAAACCCCACAGTAGATTTGAAATGATTAAACTTGCTGATGAAAATGTTGGCACAGTAGACGCTCTAACGGTTCTAAAGAGCAAGATCAAAGTATGTTCCTTTTGTGTCTATTTTTTCTATTACACAGCTCCAATAATGTAACTGATCACAAAGCTATTTTTAAAAATTGTTTTTTGATAGATATACCTGTTTTGACAAAACATTATAAATGACATTATAAAACTATTTGTTGTTTAACATTGACTGATCTAATGTTAATGTAGTCTTATCGCCTCTGTGCAGGATAACCATAAAATATCACGAATGAGTGTACGAATTGAACATTGATTTTTGTACAATAACAAATTTTTATACTTTTCTTATTTTTCTCTTTTAAACTAGAGTGACATTCTTGTAGTGAGCTGTGATATGGTCACGATGACGCCCATCCATCGGTTAATTGACATTCACCGAACCTATGATGCCAGTGTAACAGTCATGCTCTCCAAACAAGTAGACCTGCAAACGGAACGAACGTCAGCCAAAGATAAGAATGCTTTGTCAACAGGTTCCAAAATAATTAATTTTTGCTTTTCCCAAAATGTTTGTGATTTGGATTCTATTATGATTCACTATTGTTCATTATATTGTTTATTATTTATTATTGTTTATTACTCATTAGTAATTATAGCAAAATATGTTGAAGCAATTTTGAGTTAGAAGATTTTAATGTAGGATCCATATTTAAATTTCATATTTCTAACTTTTGATTCCAGGAAGTAGAGATTTCGTTGCAATTGATGATGAGGAAAACCGGCTTCTGTTTTTCGTTAATGAAGGAGACCTGGAAAAGGAGAACATAAAAATAAAAAAATCTGTTTTAAAAAGGTGAGAAATTATACTTGCTTAAAAGCTGCAAAAAGCTTGTGGGTTGTCACCATCCTCTCCAAAGTTGTCAAAAAGACAGATTGCACAGCAAGAATTTTAATAAGCTGAAAGTTTTCTGAAATCTTTTTTTCTTTTTTCTAAAAATTATAAGCCATTGGAACTGCTATTGATTGCAATGGAAATTTGAAAAATCTGAAGATATACAACAAAAATGTCTTCTTCGTTTTCTAGTGTATACCCCTTAGGGCATTAGGATGTATGTCATACAGGTTTCGGCAAAGTCTGTGCACAGGTTTAGGATTTTACTTGTATATATTTACACATGTATTTATATTATATTTTGATGTATTCTCATTTGTTTTTAGATATCCACACATGAAAATCTTAACATATCTCGTTGATTCACACTTGTACATCATGAAAAAGACAATCATTGATTATATTACATCAAACAGGTGTTTTCATATTGTTTGATGTGTATGTTTGACAAAACACTATTGTAGAACGGCTCCATTTGAAACCAGACTTTTAATGAGAACTTTTGTATTTTGCAATTTGATATTGTTATTATAGTTGCCCGCCACATAATATTTCTTACCATTGCGATTAATTTCAAATTTTATTAAAAAGATTTAAAAAGATAAAAATATTTTTAATTTGTGGCATATTTCACCTAAACATTAATTATGACACACAGTGACAACATATTTAAGTCTTTTTGGTGAAAATGCTCTTTTTATTCACAAGAAGGTTTATGTGGGTACAATATGACATATTGTTTTGGGAGAGGCGTACGATTGCGCACCTTGGCGCACTCCTGTAAAGCCCAAAACGCTTTTTTTGTGTCGCGCACCTCGATTACGTAAATTGAATAAAAAATAAAAAAAAAAATTGAAGAAGAATATCACGTTAGGCTATTTTATCACTTTATAAACACATGCAAATTGTTTTATCGTGTATCTCAACAATGATGTTTAAAATCTAATTGGTTTAAAAAAAGGACTTACATGAAAACTGATTTTTGTTGCACGCTTTTTCTTTCAAGGAAGTGTTGATAAAAGATTATGGCAGTCACAAACTGTCTAAAAGTAATTGGGATCTCCCATAGATTATTGTGAGGAAAAGCAAACTAAAATAGAAACCTCGTAAAGCGAAAGTAAAAAACGTGTCAATTAGTAAAAGCGTGTTAAATTGCTCTAGTTGCGTTTTGTCACCGAAGCTTTGGTAATCGCGCGTGCCTAAATCTTCCGATGATATGGAGATGAGCAGAGTATTAATAACAGAGATGTTTAGAGACAACAGATGCAAGTGTTTCAGACTTATGTTGTGTATTTCATGTCAACATTCAACACTGCTCTCATGTGGAGTTGACATGAAATTTGTAACAGAAAGATAAACAAATATGATCGATAAATTAAGATGATAGCTAAGAACATAAACAAACAGTCTTGTACATGTAACAATATCATCCAAATTTTTTGTTTAGTCAGTTTGAAAACATTAAGTCGGATGTCATCCCTCATATTGTTCGAAAGCAGTTTTCAAAAAGTGCAAAAGATCAGATCTGCAACGTAACAATGTCAAAAGAAGGTTTGTGATTGGCTACAGCAAATGATTCTTTAGATTTATAGATAACATTTCTGCTGTTCTTCTTACAAACCAGGTTTTTAAAATTGTGCCATCGTCTTATTAATTGTATAATTCTTTCTTCTGTTTTCTGTCTACAAGATGACACTGTGTCTGCATCCATGCAACACTACTCCGGTTACCAAGGAGACTGTTTAAAAGACCTGCTGAAGTGCCATGTTTTTGTCAGCGACGATTTTTGTTTGCGTGTAAACACAATACCATCATACATCTATATTAATCGACATGTAAGTAGATTGCTTTTCTTTCATGCATTTTAGAGGGATATTTATTGCATTGCTATAATCATCAATGTTCTCTTTTTCTTGGTTTTTGATTTCCAAATTTATTACTTTAGCCAGCCTAACTCTTGTCTATGAGGTCATTTTCTTGAGAGAAAACAAACCTGTTCCTTGGAATTGATGGCAATTTTTCTGTGTGTGTTGCATCTTTCTTGGATATAAAATCTCTCCAAAACAGCTCTCATGATTTAGTTTTCACAAACACAAAAAACAAATAAAAGTAAACAAGAATTTTGTTTTTGAACCTTGAGTCTGTTTAATTGAGAGCAAGCTATTTCTGCTTAGCTGAAATAATCAATTTTGAAATATTCTCAAAAATCTGCTTTAAGAAGTTAAATTTCTTTATTTTGTTTTGATAGATTCCAATATTAAACTTTATTCTAAATTGTTTTCTTATTTAATACTGCTTGTATTATTTTTACAAAATTTAATCTCTCCAACCAATAAATGTTTTTTTTTTAACAAAACAAATTCAATAATCTGATATCTGCTAAATTTCTTCAATTCATACATATCCAGAAAAATTTTTCAGGGTAAAATATTGTTTGAAATTTCTTTGTATCATTTATTGCACCTGGGAGCCATTAATTTACATTTTTTTTTTTTTTACAGATCATGCATTGATTGATTCTCACTGTTTCGTTTAGTTCAGCAAACTGAAAAGTGAAATTGCACCAAATCTTGACGTTCAGAATGTCCATACAAGTGTTTCGAGAGAAAAATGTCAGGTGATGAAAAGCCACTACAATGTTAAAGTGTCTTTAAGGTTGGCTGCCACAGTAAAGTTTAAATTAGCAAGTGAAAAATTTACAAAAATGAATATGAATGATTTGGGACAACTTGGTACAATCGATGCACTTTATTTGATTATATTGGAAGTGTTTCAGTCAAATAAAAAAACGCCTGTTTTCACAAAGATGTTAGAATTAAAAATGTGGTTTTGCGTTGTAGATCGGGAACGATTGCTTAGTAGGCGAGTCAACATCATGCTCAGAGAATGTCATAATAAAGAGATCAGTGATTGGTAAACATTGTACGATTGGTGCAAACACTCGCGTTACAAACTGTATGTTTATGGATCACGTGACAGTTAAAGAAGGGTGAATTGTTCACAATGTTTTTCATTTACTGCATACATGATGTTATATTTGGGTAGTCTGGGCAAGAGATGTAAAAGCTAAACGACAAATCTACATGTATTCAAAGTTTTCCTTAAAACAATATATTTATTTTCTCAATAAAATATAGCACAAAGCTTTTCGTACGTCTGTACATCATCAGGTGCATAAAAAATATGTATACTAAAAAAACTATAAAACGTTGCATAAATAGTATGTAGATCGTAAAAGAAATCATAATTAAAACATTATTTACGCAAAATCTCATGGGAGCTATGTTACACCGAAAGCTTTGCGCTATATTTTATTGAGAAAATAAATATATTGTTTTAAGGAAAACTTTGAATCATTAAACTGCATCTTCTATTTAAATTAATCACATTATATGTATTTATTGTGCCTATTCCACATACGAAGGGAGTCGTATTCAGCATTTTTTCATTTTAACAGGTGTAACCTTCAAGGATGTATCATTGGCCACAATACTTACATAAATGCACATTGCACTCTGGAAAACTGTCAAGTGAGCTTGAATGAAACAATAGCTGCTAACGGTAAGTCGATCATTGTTATAAATAAATACATAAATATATTCTATAGAAATGTTTCAAACAGTTTAAAATGTTTCAACCTTTCTTACTGTCAGTACTAACATCTTTAGTGGTGCTGAAAGATACGGTCATTGTTCAAGAGGAAATGGAGTTTGACGAATGAGATAGATTTACGATGATAATTTAAAAATGTATTTAAAACGCGGTTGTTTCTTCATGTGTGGTGATTATGGCTCGGTGGTTGAAACTCTAAAATTGATCAAGTGTCTGGTTAAGGAATTCTTACTTACTGTTTCCCTGCTAACTAGGGTTGGACTTATTTTCATAGTTTGAACTTTGATTAGCCGAAGTATGCCTGGCCGTCTGTCTGGGAATATTTATATATCACTCTAGCTGTTACTTTTTCAACGTCATGTTTCCAGTGTAAATTGTAAATAATGAATTGAGAAGGCAATGTATTTCCCCGTTGGATGTCCAACCTTTTACAACGCTCGCAAACAAACCGGTTGTGATGACGCTCTGATATCCGTATGCTTCAACCGATCTAGATCATTGTTTGTGACGTTGTCACACACTACGGTGTACATATGGAAGTCAGAGGTAACTTCCTATATCAATGATGTTATATCAATTGTGGCTATTCTTCTTTTCTGGTGCATTTTATTCTCTGAATATTCAAGGTATCTCTAATGTCTGTGTTAAGTTAATGTATGTGTCATGATAATTTGATAGCTGAGAGAGTTCTCATTTTTTATTGTGTCACAGCCACATCTTCTACTTGCCACATGGAAACGAGAAGAAAAATCTATTCACGATCAGGGAGACAACAAGAGCATTTACTGGAACCCAGACTCCTCCACACTGGCAGTTGTGGTAACATTTTAATCCTCGTAAATCATTGATTGTGAATTGGCTCATAATGCAAAGCATGATTGAAAAGATTAGCATAGCATTTGTTTTCATACAAGTAAAACTTTAATACACTTCAATACGACTTTAACGTTGAGGCATGAAAAATTTGTACTTAGTGAGTAACGTAATTAATTTTAATTTCTGCATTTATTTGTATATCATTTAACCTCGAACTTTTTTTGAATTCACGATTTTTGAATTTTGGCTTTTGGAATCCCCCTATTTTTCGAACCTTTTTTAAGGTCCCGAAGCATGAATACCCCTCGTTTTTTTAACTTTTTTATGCTGTTTTCAAGTGGTTTGTCTGCGATGTTTGTCATCGAATAATAATACCCGTGATTGGATTAGTACTTCACGAGTAAGCAACCGATTTAGCAGAAAAACTTGGTATAGCTGATTTCAAAACAGAGAATGGATGGGTTGACAGATGGAAGGCACGGAATAGTGTCATATTTAAGGCACTGTCAGCTGAAGCAAAATCATGCACATCAGATATGACTACACACTGGAAGGAAATCCACATACCAACGATACAGTCATAGTGCAAATTGCAGGATATCTTCAACACGGTTGAGTTTAGTCTTTTCTTCCAACCTAACAAAAACTCTGGAACCTAACAAAACTCTGGAATTGAAAGGTGCAAATTGCACTGGCGGTAAACACAGCAAAGTCGGTAGTCTCACCGGAATAAGCGGGTGAAAAACTACCACCACTTATTTGAAAAAGTGAAAATCCAAGATGTTCCAAAAACAATCCAAGAGTGTAAATTACTCACAGTGTGTAAGGAACAAACAAAAAGCTGGATTGGCTCAGAGATCTTCACAAATTGGATCAGAAATTCAGTAGTTCAGTAAGGTAGCATTTATTGTCCATAATGCCCTGCACACTCAAATGTGCCAAGGTTAACGGTCATGTTAATGGTGTTATACGATTGTTAAAAGCTAAATAACATGCAAAAGTAATCCAGAAGTACATCAACACTATCGACTTCAACAAAGAATTTCCAAACATCACCAGACTGGTTGCCATGACTATGCTCGAGCAATCATGGTCCACACTGCCAGACACAACAATCATTAATTGCTTTAAAAAGGCAGGGATTTTAAGGCAAAATTAATAGAATTCAACCCAGGCACTGAAAATCTGTTTGAACAATGTTAGACGAATTGATCTCTTTGTCCCGACCTAGCTCCAGATGGTTGCTGAGTCCTTTGTCGCCACAGATGAGACTCAACAACCATCAGCAATCCATTTAGTCATTGCCATCAGCAATCTATTTTGTCATTGCCAATAGAGAATACCAGTAACTATGATGTTGAAATGTTTGACGATGAGAGTGAGGAAGTAGAATCAACTGAGAAAAAGCAACTGAGCTAGATAGCGTTGTTAGAAGCAATGGACTTGATTAAGAGTTTTTCTCTTTTCCAAAACGATGACATTGCTAAAAAATTGCAAAAACACACTGCACAGCTCAACGACTTAAATTTTTGATTTTTTAAAAAACTATTTTGTTGGTCCGGTCCCTTAGGAGTTTGAAAAATCGGGGTATATATATATATAATTTATATAAATATATATATAATTTAACCGTTTCAATATTGTTTTTTAGACCAGTAATGGTTTTGTTATACTTGTGGATATCTTAGAGAATAGCAAGGAGTACAACTACTATCTGGAGCAATCAAGGTATCGTATTGTTAAGATTGGATGAAATATATAATAGATATCACAATAAGATGATGGACATAAATTCTTATTGATTTTATATTATTTATTTACAATGGTATAGTCCGGCATAAAAAAGTTATAAATGATAATAATTTCTATCTATTGTGATGCCATGCTCGTTGTACTTTCAACAGTGCCGATCAGCCAATCAGGCAGTTGCAGAAGAACGGCATTCTAAAGTTTGAACTCGTTCATAAAATCACCGTCACTCTGAAAGGCTTCGTTGCCAGGTGCGGAAATTCACGGCGTTCAATAAATCTTGCTAATTAGACTTTTTTTCTTAGTTACATTTTTAAATATTACCCCTTAATTAAGCGAGAGTGTTTCGTTGACAGTATTTCTACACGCCACAACGAGCTCTTCATAGCTACCACCGAAGGATGGGTGCACAGATTGAAGTGGGAGGGTGAATTCAATACAGCACTTGCAATGCACATCAGTGATCTCCTGTTTTGCGTGGACTTAGAAACACCAACCAGTAAGTCGGTTTGTGAAGGTAGTAAGACAAATTAAAATAAGTGTTTTGAAATAAGTTTGAAAAAATGTTTGATATCTACTGTAAAAAATAAGATTTCTTATGTCATTTCTTGGCAAGTTGTTTAGTTTCATTGTTACGTTTGGTTTCATTTCCTTTTGATGCATCTTTGATTTTGCTTAGTCGGTTCACCGCTGACAAAGAATAGAGACTTGTTTATTAGTACGGTGGAATGCAGTCCGGTTTTGGGTGGTTTTGCAATTGTTTTGTCTGATGGTCGCGGTGGTTTTTTGTCGTCGTCAACACCTGAAGCTAAAACGGAAGTTAGTGCTTTCATTTGGCAACCAACAAATTGAGAAATAATACTGTTATGGGTATGCGTGTAACATATTTGACCTCATGGATATAAGCATGTCCTTTATGCACTGCTGCTACGGAGTTTAAAATGCAAAGTTGGTATCTTGCGTGGGTTAACTCACCACTGTTTTTCTTCTTACTGCGGTTGGCGTTAGGAAGGGCATCCAGCTGTAAAAAACATCTGCTCCAATGAATCATCAAATGATTAAACCTACAAAATTGTGAGGAATATCATCTGTTGAAACCCCGTCTAAACCATGCTAGCATGGAAAATAGATGTGAAAAATGTAAATGGTGTTGCAAAGACCATCATACAAAGTTGTATACCGCAAAATCGCATTTTTTTAGGCAGTACTTTTTGTTCTCTATGCTACAATTTTTCATGCTGTCTTTTCGTCAGGACATTGTTGGGATTTTTGCGAAGGATTTGACGAATGCCGTGACACTAGCTGTGAATATTAAATACCAAATCATTGTGTTTGGGCAGACGACGTGAGTGGACGAACATCCGAAAGACATTGCGTTCATGTCTGTGTTTGTTTAGTGGGCAAGGTGTGGCCTATTGTTTTGATGATTTTAATGGTGGACTTGTTGTTTCGCATCGTTACGTTTTACCAAAGAAAGACTATCCAGGTAAACGTGAAAAATGCTTCCTATAAGTTGCTATTGCTAATCTTTTGCTTTTAATCCCACCTTGAAATGTTTCCAGCATTAGTTTTCCCTCTCACTGGGGTTGGCGTTAGGAAGGGCATCCAGCTGTAAAAACATATGCTTCAATAAACCATCAGATGATTAAACCTACAGAATTGTGGGGAATATCATCTTTTGAAAACGCGCAACCCACTCTGTTATCTGTTTGCAGATGAAGGAGCGTCTGCTGGAAGCTTATATAAGTTGTGCTGGTCACCCGACGGCTCAGTGCTGGCAACTGCTTGGTCCATCCATGGCGTCGCCATTTGGAGCGTGTTCGGAGCCCTGCTGATGTGTCTACAAAACATGGGGTATGTTTGTTTACCTGTTACTCGCTGAAAACTCACCCCGGACTTTTTTAGTAGCGGCACATTTCATCGCAATCTTCAAGTCTCCAGTCTGGTATTATGTTGTATTGTTCGGTGTTTGTCTTTGTTTGGATGGTTATCTTTTTAAAAAGGACTGGGGAAGCGAAGGGTACGAACTGCTTGTGTTGGCTTCCAGCGAAAGTGCCCCGATTAACATCGGTGACATTGTGCAGTTGAAGTTTGTAAAAAGCGCAATTTCCGTGAACCCATGCGTGGTACGGTGTTGTTTTTGTGTTACAAGTATGCTGCATTTCCCTCTTTTTCAGTCGAACCATCAGCATTTGTTCCTGCAAGGGAAATCGTGCCTTCACGTAAACATGGGAGATATACTTCTCCAGAATAATCACTCTCCTTCGTCAATAGACACCGCGAACAACTCTTCGAGCATGCATTTCAGCAATAAACACTGGCAAACGTTTCAACTGCCACAGAGTTATGTCATTGCCAACACACCCATCAGAGTAAGTTGTTGTTACGCGATACGTCTGTTTCTGACCGTCCTTTCAGTACGCAGTTATCGATGATTCGTCTAAATATCTCGCTGCGGCCGGCCTTCATGGCTACCTGCATTTCTCTCTAGCCAGACGAAAGTGGAAGATGTTTGGTAACGAAACGCAGGTTAGATGTTTGTAAACAGGCAACTGACATGTTATGACAGGTGGTTTGTTTGTTGATAGGAGAGAAACGTGACCTGTCGTGGAGGTATGGTGTGGTGGCAGAACTTTCTGGTTGTCGGTTGTTACAACTTCCACGATGAAGTTGACGAAGTTTGCATTCATAAGCACTCGCTCAATCTCGATGTAACGCAGTGCTTCCGCTTCACAGCCAATGCGCCCATATTTCTCATGAACCTCTACAACAACGTCCTGCTCGTCTACTGCGCTGATTGTAGTATTTCCTTCTACGAGCTGCAAACCGTGGGCAACGAGGCTCATTGTCCCGGGGTGAGCGCTTTGAAGATATCGGAGAGTTCACTAATTGAATACCTAATCCATCCCATCACAGTCACTTCTCTCAGGCTCACCGCACTCAAAAGCCAACAACAAAGTATTGTGTTCTTTCGCACGATTCTCTCTTGGTTTCTATGATTTTGTCGCTAGGTGATTGTTTCCTTGGTGACAACGAAGAGATCCAATCGCTCATCGCTAACGTGGCTGGCAAACTGCTCATGTTACAGAAAGAGAAATCCAGCGAACAAAACCCAAAAGAGGTGAGTTTATGATAGCATCCCGTGAAATGCTTTTACAAATGATTGTTCAGCTGATTTATTTGACGCCTCTTTGCCTTGCGTCTTGCGTGGAGAACGTGTGGTATTCGGTGAATCCCACCACTTCTAAGAAACAACTGGCGGAATCATTATGGCTAGCTTGTGGCGCACACGGAATGCAGGTGGAGAGCAGATTTGTTGTTTTGTATTCAACGTAACATTTTCCTTTCATTAGGCGTGGCTACCTTTATTCCCCACTCGACGTCCGATTGGTTTTCTGTCCAAAAGAATCATGCTTCATTTCCAGTTGCATCTCTATCCGTTAGGTGTGTGTGTGTAAGTGTCGACTAGCTCTCAGTCTCCACGTTTCCGTTCGTTTAGCTGTGTTGTTTGAAGATGCTGTCATACTGGGCATTGGTAATGAAGATCTGGAAGACTGTCTCTCACCCATGCACGCTGCCACGATACCTTACTTTACCCTAGAACGGACCGTAAGCAATGTTACATAGCATTCCGTATCGCTATTTTCGTTTTTTGTTCTAGGCGCAAGTCTACCTTCCGCAAATACTTAAACAGTTGTTGAGGCGCAAGTACGTCCCGAGTTAAAAATAATAATCTTTCAGCTTTTATTGTGGTTTTCCTTTTCAGTCTCGGCGTGCACGCGTTGGATATCGCGCGCAGTTGCACGAATCTACCGTATTTCAGCCACGTGCTTGAGCTCATGTTGCATGAAGTGTTGGAGAGGGAAGCGACCGCCTCAAACCCCATACCCGGTGCGTATTGTTACTTCAATATATATGTACATATATACGCGCGTCCGTCCGCTGTGTTATATTCCCGTAGACCCGTTGCTTCCACGCGTAGTGGCATTCATACAGGAGTTCCCGCAGTTCTTGGAGACAGTGTGCCACTGTGCGCGGAAAACAGAGGTGGCGTTATGGCCTCACCTGTTCTCCGTTGTTGGTCCTCCCATTGAATTATTCAAGGTCAGTTTTCGGTTATTACGTCCGAAAGACTCGCACGATTTCTTCCCTTCTGTAAAATCTGCCCAATAACTTCTTATTATACCGCCTTATTTTCAGAGTTGCTACACGACCGGAAAACTGGAGACGGCTGCTTCTTACTTGCTCATTTTACAGAGCTTAGAGTCGCCCTCAGTGAGCCGGCAACACGCCACCATTCTGCTAGATACCGCCCTTGAAGAAAGAAAACTCGATGTAAGTTTTACCGTGTATATTTTCGCTATCTCACTAATGTGTGTGTGTTTTAGCTGGCAAGAGATCTAGTGCGCTTTCTTCGAGCTATAGGTACGCACTGGAGTCACGTTACGTTCAGGTTGTTATGTCGATTATGTTTTAGGTAGAGGGGACACTGGGTCGCCACCTCGGACCCCGCATGCTCTGCAGCACAAAACATCCTTCCACCACAACTTGTCCGGTGTGAACTTAGACGATTCCCTACCTAGTCCTGTGGTGTCTCCGGTACAGCGGCAGTCGCGGACAACCATAGCGGCGCCTCTCACCAGAACAACAAGGTACTTCGGCTGCTCTTTTCGTAACTCAAAGTCAACGAAGTTACTTGGTTTCTAGCGCGGGAAAGGAGAGGCCTATCATTTTAAAGCTGGTGAAAAAAGACAGCGACACAAACTGCGCCAAGTATTAATTTTCACTTCTCATTAAATCGGCCTCATATCAAATGTATATTGTTTGTTTTTTAAAGAAATAGTTCCCCGATGGACAGTTGCGAACATTTCTACACTGAAATGATACTCAGTAGATTCGCTAGGAGGTTGTTGAGCAGCTATGCGTTAAACGACCTTGGATTGTTCAGCTCGAAACTGGACTTTGACCTTCACACGTGGCTGGTGAAGGAACGGTATCGCGCGGCGTGCGTGGAAAATTTCATGGAGGCGATGGCCTCTTTACACGAGCAGTTCGATTGGATCTACCCTGATGTCTCAACAATCAACACCTATACCTTGCTTTTACGCAATGCTGAAAGTAAACTATACGCCCTTCTCTTTGTCTGTCTTTACTTTTTTGTAAACTCATAGAAGAATGCTCTACAGCGGAACCCTCTACCCCATCTGTAGAGAGTGAACGTAGCTACAACGATGATAGTTCCGTAAAAGAAGTGACTCTAAACGGTATGCCTGTATGGTTACCAGAGAAACAAGCTAACCTTTCTCCCCGTAGCAACACTGGCCGATGACGATGTTCAGTCCGACACCGTATCCTTGTTCACTGTTGCTAACAGCAACAATGACGACAGTGAAATGGTGGACATCCAATCAGTGATCTCCTTGCAAGGAATGGTTTCTACGAGTTCACAAGCGAAACTCCGGTAAGCGTATATTCGCTGTTACTGTCATTTTTATTTATTTTTTGTGTTATAGTTATATGTTGGCAGTGTTCGCGGCAACGCGTTGCGTAGATTGGGTTCTGCTTTTGAGCATCATGTTACTGGACCTGACCATGTTCAACCAGGTGCTGGAGAAATCGTTCGCCCTGCACGACTTCACAATGGCCAGGCTTAAGAATCTCATTGAACAATTGCAACAGCTCTACAAGTGGCTCGACACCAAATGGTATTCGACACCATCACTCTCAATATGTTTTCTCTAGTCTCTCTTTTCAGTCCCGCCTATCAACCTCTACTTAGCACCATCCTCGCCAACTGTCAGACACTACTCGCGGAAAGCGCAGAAACTGCTTTCACATCGGCGGAACAAACACCTGACGATAGCGCCACGCCTGATGCAGCCACGCCCAGGGACGCGGGGGAAGGAGGGGTCTCTCCAGAGGATAG
This sequence comes from Candelabrum cocksii, assembly GCA_963930725.1. Taxonomy (NCBI): domain Eukaryota; kingdom Metazoa; phylum Cnidaria; class Hydrozoa; order Anthoathecata; family Candelabridae; genus Candelabrum; species Candelabrum cocksii. The sequence continues at coordinate 5,193,589 of OZ005665.1, forward strand.
CCAGGGTCACGAGGACGAATACTACCAATGTGTGATTTCTTGATTAAGGTGGTTCCTACAGAAAGAGACTCTTTGTATCAGCTTCAAATTTTATTATCTTGGTAAAAAAGATCAACATAACTTGTACATAGGAACATACAAAAAGTGCAAATCATCTTAGATATTAGGGGTCATTCAAATAGTGTGGTCGCTCAAATTTGCCATTTTTTTAACACCCCGCCCCCCTTTGTTCGTTTTGATTAACGCCCCCCATAAGCCCCCCGCCTGCTAACGTTCGTTTTCACCCATGCCCCCCCTTCCCCCCCTACTTTCTGAAATTTTCTGGTGTCGGGGAAATACCAACAAAGAAAGCCTTTTGTTGTGGTACATAAAATGTTAAATCAAACAAAACAAATTATCAATCAAACAAGGAGTTTTTCTTCTTCTTTCTTCAAATGGAGATTGTAGAATTTCATGGTGACGGTCATTTCGTCGTCATCATGAACGTCCATTCTGTTGTCATTGTCGCCGACTGAATCTTCTGCTGAAACTTATTCCGCTGGATCTTCTTCACTGGACGAGAGGGCTTCGATGGCACGTTGGTTTTGAGGCCTTCGGACTGCCTTGCATTGCAGCGCTCCTTCGGTCGAATTCGATTGACATGGCGCGCTGTACTTTAAAAGCATTACTTAAATGTTTTTACACTTAGTTGTTGATTCCCCGTACGAACGTACTATTTGAATGACCCCTTGGGAATATAGCTTGGACGAACGCAATATTTTGTCGAAAATATTGCGTTTGTTAGCGCCGTAACATCCTTTTAAAATATTTTGAGCAATGCAGCGAGATCACATTTAAAATCGAGTTACGTATCAAAAAGACCTTGTGATTTTCTAAAATGGATGTGAAACAAGTCAAACGCGTCGTTGCGGCTATAGTGAAGAAAGAAAAAATTCCACAATAAATATGGATGGAGGGGGGAAAAGGGTGCATATGCCAACATTGAATAAAATTGCTAAAAACAAAATATTCTGGTGAAAATCATTCCTACGGTTTTGATGAAATCAAACACTGACTGTTTCTATATTGGAAATGTTAAAGTAATCTACAAAAATGGGATTGTCTCAGGATTATACGTTTATGTCTCAGCGTTAATCCACAAAATACTACAACTCTTAAACAGAGGCTGGAAATGATAATATCCTATCGGAAATAATTGGTTATCAATCTTAAATACGGACAGCAGCTATTTGCGCATGCGTAATATTAACTTTTGCATAAGCGTCAGAATGACGCCAAAAGACGAAAACATATTGCGCCGATAAACAGAACGGATTTTTATAACACTGGAAATGATGAAATTATTATATATCGCAAATATAGCATAAATCAAAACTTAAGACTCTTTATTGTTGTCCAGAAACATGCAGTAAGAACAATTTATTTTAAAGACAAATTACCTTATTTGTACTAATTTTCGCGTAATGGGCCTTACGTGTAATTTCGCGCGTATTTATTTTCGCGCATCATGAATTTAGTATAATTTCGCGCGTATTAATTTTCGCGCAAGGCCATTATACAAGAAATATTTTCTCTATAATTTATTTGAAACAGGATGAAAAGGGAAGCTAGATTTAAGGAGTATGGTATTTGGAAACACAAATAATTAAACACAAATAGTGTCACAAGGTAGTATCAATAATTTGTCACGAGTTAATGACATTCTTCAAACATGACAATTATCGTTGTCCAATTCCCATTCAGAGTCGTCACTGGTATAATCAAAAGAACCGAAATACTTACAAAGTGTCTTGAACTGTTTGAGGAACGGTACGATGAACCTCAGGAAATTGTGATTTTGGGAACTTTCCATGTATCATTACCAAAGCAACTGGACACAACAACGACGACACTCACCAACCGAAGTTCAGCAACTGCAAGAAAACCAGAACCATCTAAAACCTCTGCTACTATAATAGCGAAAAATAAATCAAAAGATATTCGGGCCATGTTCAAGAAAAATGTAAAAACGCAGAACAACAGCCTGAAGCAAAGAATGTACATAGTGTAGTTTTAATTGATTAAGATAAAGTGAAAAATTTTATTGATATTTTATTTATTTTATAATACACTAATACAATAATAATTACAGTAACACACATATATATATATATAAAAAAATCAAAATTTTAATTTTTGCGCGTATTAATTTTTGGGCATACCCTCTTTGCGCGTAATAACTGTACTAATTTTCGCGCATTTTTCATATTTTGGCGCGAATGCGCCAAAATTAGTACAAATAAGGTAACACTTCGAGTGAGGCAAATATATTGGATATTTATCAGATAAACATTTATGCTGTTTGATGCTTTGTATGTGCTCATGCAAATTCCATTTATCACCTGGAAGTTTTAATGACATTTTTAAATTTAAACCGAAAAACAAATACACTATGAGAACAGAAAAACTGTTAATGCCAAAATGTAAATCTAAAGTCGAAAAGTTTTATATTTTTTCGTGGTCCACATTTATAGAATAGTATTATTTTGGGGGAGAGTACTCTTACAAGTTACAAAGGAAAAATTGAAAACTTTTAATTTCTCAAAATGTTGCAAAAACAAAACCTTTGAAGCATTAACACTTTCCTTTTAGTCCGCCAAAAAAATCTTTTATTTTCAGAAGGTTAACAAAACTGAAATTATTCCAATTATTCAGGTAGCCAAGCGATATCTTGGAAGATCTTGTGGATCAAATTTCTATGTCTCTGTCGCCACATCCATTCACGCAGGCAAAGCGGGATTTGCACACGCGAAAAATTCGAGCGAAAACATGTGAGCGAAAAAATCTCTCAAATTTGATTGGTTAAAAAACATTGTTCGCACAAACAAAAAATTCATTCGCTCACTACCATTTACACGAGCAAAAACCCGTGTGCTAAAATCACATGGTTTTCTAAATGATATTGTTCAAAATGGAAGGAAGTAAACGCGAAAATTTATTTTTAATGTTAAAGTGTTGTTAGAGTCGAAATGACGAGAGAAATAAAAGAAGAAAAAAAAATAGCAAGACGTTTTTAGACACGACAAATCTTTCTGGAACGCCAACAAAAAGAAGAATATCACAACTTGGTGCGCGAAACGAAATTATCATTCATTGGCTCAATTTCATTTTTCGCTAGCTCTTAGCGCCAAAAGTTCACTCGGTTTGAACTTTTTTGAACGCGCAAAAATAAAAAATAAAAATCTCGAGTGACGCAATGTTCTGTTGTGAACCAATCAGATTCTAGAATTTTTGTCACTCAGATTTGTTCGCTCAAACTTTTCGCGTGTGTAAATCCCAATTCTGTTCTCGACTTGTTGGGTATTGGCACCAGTTACAACCTGTTCAGAAACTGTTTTGAAGTGCACATCTAGACTATCAACGGTCCATAAAATATCCAATTTTCCATGTAAGAATCAGTTGACTCTTAATTTTGGCGAAGTTGTGAAGTTCTGTGAAAATGAATCTATTAACCCTTTCTAATGTTGTTCATGATAAAGCATCAAGTTTTTGCAACAAAAAAGAATTTAGCATGATCCAAGAATTTGTGTTAATAGTCAAGCAATGGCACTGCAACTACGAGAGTGATAGATGGGTGATAGGTGATAGAATGGTGATAGATGGAGATATCGCTATTGTGAGTGTCGATCGGAACATTCTGCAAGAAAATGTACCTGATTGGAGGGTTCAAAATTGGCGTATAGAGACATAATTTTATTTATGTATTGTTGGTCAAAGAGTTTACCAAAATACAATTTTTCCGGACAGAACTTGGCATAGCAAAAGATGGCACCATTGATTTTAATCATTTTCTGCGGGAAGTATGTGCAGCGGATCTTCTTGCAAACCCTATTTCAATTGGTGGACCAAATATGACTGTTGAAGTTGGCGAATCACTCTTCTCGAGGCGAAAAAATAGCCAAGGCTGTATACAGTTCCTGACTGCAGTGCAGCTACTTTGTTTCCGATCATCCAGATACGACCAGGAACTACTATAATGTCAGATCTCTGTAGAGCGTATTGTGGAATAGCAGCAATGCAGGGTGTGGGGTTTAACCACTTGACACTTAATTTTGTCGATCCTCACACTGGGGCGCACACGCAAAGTGTTGAGCGGTCGTGGAGATCCGCAAAAAAGCGAAATAAACGACATAACGGAACCTCCCGTCACATGTTGGGCTCGTATTTGTGTGAATGAATGTGGAGGGAAAAACATTATAATAATGTTGACTTATTTGAACATATTTTATGTTCAAAATGTGCGGGGGGGGATAACCAACCTTTGTGCTATATGTGATTTTACGATTTTTGAATTGAAATTTCGTTTTCTCTGACAATCACTTTATCTTTTCTCTGCATTTCCTTTTATGTATACACGCGTATTAACAAAATACAAATTTACCAGCAGCTAGCTTGTTTAATAGTTCAAGGCTTCGTGGGTTTGAACCATTAATTCAAAAATAAAAAATTTACAATCTTTTTTGCTATCTCGCTCAATCTACATTCACGTTCTCTTTACAAAGAGGAAGTTTTTGTCGTTCAAAATATACAAAAGTAAACGTGTAAACAAAAGGTTAATGAGGTGATAATGAGGCCTGTGGAACGCTGAATATATGACGCGTATGAGCTTGTGAATGATGTAACAGGGCCTACGACACATAAATGTAAGTTGGGAGGCTAAGTTACTGAGCACATATATTTAGTATCACCCGCCGCCCCACCATGATTGGGGTCAATGGGCCAGAACATTTTTGAGCTTTTGACTCTCCTACATTGGCTTAAAATGGTTTGAAATTTGTTTTTAAGCTTCTATAAAGGCTTAATTGTCTCAAAGAAATTGTCCTACAAAAAGGTGGGGTAGCTATAGTCCCCTCAGCCCCCCCCCCCGGCGTCGTAGGGCCTGTGTAATGGTATGATGGGTTGCCATGGTAGGAAAACAAAATGTAGAATGATATGAAATATGTAGAGAGATGCTACAATGGCTCCCCCCCCTAGAATGCGAGAGATAAAGAAGCATACGATAATAATAAAAAGAATATATATATATATATATTAACTGCAGGTAAATTTGTATTTTGTTAATTAAACTATAATTGTTCAAACGGTCTTCTACGAGCACCGTGGTTGTATGTATAAATTTATAGATGTATATGCAATCGAAAAATAAATCACAAAAAAATATAATCTTCCGAACACCCTGTTTCGTGACATCATTGTTTGGTTCCTTAGTTGTTGCTTTGTTGTCTTTGTTGCTATACAATTTTAATAATTGTGAGTCAGTACAGTTGAAGTACGTTAGTTGTTTAAACGTTACTAAACGTAATTAAGCACAATTGTTAACTTTATATCAGAAACCGTTTTGTTTCATAGAGTGAAAAGAAAACATGCCACAACTCCTTCTGTCACATTCCCAGTTCGTTGTTAATTTCTTGCCCAATTCGCAAATCTTTCAGGGGGCGGTAAAAATACAAGATTTCAATAATATTGACATGGTCCGAAATTCAAAATCTTTTCCCCGGTAAATATTACTTTTCCATAGAATCTATCTCTGCCTATTAATCTTATAATAAACAGAGCACTGTCAGTGAGTTCAGTTTCCAAATGTCCTGAACAGTTAAAACCCAAGTTAATGATAATAATAATGATGATGAGTAATAAATCGGATGATTTGGCGATTTGGATAGTTGTCGACAATTGTGAGAATCCTTCTATTGCCATTGAGGTAACACTGCCTTCAACGAGGTTAAATGTCCAGCAAGATATTGAATGATTGACACTCGTATAAGATTCTGCAGTCAAATAATCAAGGAGTTCAATTGATTCGAATACGATCAGCCAAATCGACAAAACCCTTTCTAACTTCTTCAGGAAGCAAAAAGGCGGTGATAAGCGACATTAATATAAAATCTATAATTTATTATAATAATCATTATCATCGATTAAGCTAAAGTACAGTAGGCGTAACGCCTATAAAAAGCTTCCCGCGGCTACCGCAAAGCAGAAGACGTAGGCACACAGTCAGCGATTAACATTGATATTGATGTTTTCTCTTGGTTGGTACTGGCAATATTGCCTTTCTAATCAACTAAGATCAGTAATACCTGAGGAAGGGTTTATTTTGATTACGCGTAGGAAGAGAAAGCTTTTCCATTTTAACACTATTGATAAACTTCGTTCAAATTGTTTTACTGCATTCCCAGCGAGTTTAATCACTAGCTTTCCTGTATGCTAGATAGTCGTTACCCTGCTTTGTTTGACGAATTTGCTGATCTTCCATTTGTTTCCTCTTGATCTTCGACATTACCGTGTTATTTAACCAAACCTTTTTCTGTTTTCTACGTAAAGGTTGGAATATTAGCATCTATGACAGGTTAATTCTTTGCGAAAAACAGATCATATTCATTGATATTAAGATTTTCCAATTTGTGATTCCAATTAATGTTTTGGAATTAATGACGCACTTTCAAACAGTTCCTTTCAGCATATATGTAACGACTTCATCGATGATGTGATATAACAAACAAAGTCAAACATCAATACAGTGTGATAACCTTTACTTTATAGGAGAAAGGGTTGCGAGATTTTGAACCCTTCCCTCTTCGTTGGTTAGAATTAAGTCGAGTAGGTTCTAGTGTTTGTAACGATCGTTGGTAAGTAGGTTCTAGTGTTTGTAACGATCGTTGGTGAGTAGGTTCTAGTGTTTGTAACGAACGTTGGTGAGTAGGTTCATGGCGTCTTGAAACAGAAACGAATATGTATAAAACGCCAGGAACTTGAAGCGTTTTGTGTCCCTCTTTTGGTAGTAATATTCTCTCAAACGATCTCAGGGTAATTGAAGTCACCCGTAATGAGCAATTGAGAGTTTTGTTGTGATACGTCACGGATAGCATTACGTCACGTTTGTGATACGTCACGTTTGTGATACGTCACATTTGTGATACGTCACGTTTGTGATACGTCATGTTTGTGATACGTCACATTTGTGATACGTCACGTTTCAGGAAATAGTATTATTGTCAGCGGCGTTTGGTGATCGATAATATTTTCTAATTTTTGTTATTTTTTTGTCAATGTCCTTAATATTCTGTGACATCCTCTCAATAAAAATCAGCTTATTTTCATAAACTTCAAGGCATTTAGTGATTCCAGCTAGTCAACAACTGTATTTAATCTTGCCGCAAAATCATCGTTGGTAGCAGTAGCCGGTTCAAAGTCAGATTTATTATTTAAAATAACTGTACAGACTTGTTGGTATATCTTTTAAACCAATTTCCATCGTTAATTTACAGTCGATCAAACGTTGGTTAAATAAGATATTTATTAATAATATTTATTTATTATTTTTATTTAAAATTGATTTATAAGGAAGCTGATGCAAACTGAACGAACTTCTTTGTATGTATTCACCGTCACATATTATAAATGCACAAATCTTTGCAAGCAGACGTCAGAGATAAACACACTTTGAAGTAAACAGCTACAATATGTTGGAGAAAAGATAAAACTAATATTATCGGCAAACATTAATTCAAAGTGATAATAAAGGTAGGTTTTCTAGCAAGCGCGACCAGTAGAAAATTAAGTCTTGCCACTCCTCAGTTCTCCACCTGCCATCTATTCTCCTCCTACTTTAATCGTTCCAATCAAACTGATTTTTCAACAATTCTCTCATTGATAAAAAACTATCTAACGCATAGCAAAAGAGCACGTTGCTGATATTGCGAGTGATATATAGCCTGTTACTTGTGGAGTACCCCAAGGCTTTATTTTAGGTTCTCTCCTTTTCATAATTTACGCCAATGGTCTACATAACGCTTCAAACAAACTCGTTTGTATTATGTTTACTGGAAATACTGTTTAATGCACTGAACTGAAATTATTATTTGTAAAATGGTTCAATGTTAATAAGCTTTCGTATGGAGTTTGTATTTAACGATTGCTTCATAGCACTAACGCTTTGGACAAACAGCAACTTTCATAAGTATCTGCTTCAATATATTAACGTTAATGCTATAATCTTCTACATTTCCTGGTGAGCTACTTTAATTTTATTGCCTTCAATGAAATTGTCCCGGTGATTTTGGTATCTGGTCTGCCTCCTCTGTTTTTGTGACAGTGAAACCTTTTCTTTCTTTAACAATTTTCTTTGATCTGCATTTGAATATCTTGATATAACTAAAAAAGAAGTTAAAAAGTTGAATTGAACCAGAGATTTCCAAAACATATACTGATTAAATAAACCAGGAAACACTTCATCTTTCAAACGGTTTATTCGATAAATACTTATTTACATAATAACCGAATATATAAAAAGAAATTTTCATAAGAAGACTAATATGCAAATAGACAGGAAAATTATCGTAACAATCTAACCAAGTGCCTAACCTAAAATTTTTCAACGGATTCTGGGTATTTAGACTATAAGAAGTAATTTAAGACTCTGAAACATTTTCGAAACTTTCCAGGGAGCCTCACAATTGATGATGTCATCACTATGGTATTTTTGCAATATTGAGAGGGAAAAATTCGTTGCAAATGGAAAAATAGTCATTAAAATGCCTTTCATAGTTAAAAAAACTGCAGTTATATATTTCAAATTTTAGTTGCAAAAGACGGGGGTTTATGACGTCATTTCCATGCAAATTTTAGCTTAGGCACTTGGTTAGATAATTCCTAATGTATTGATTTACAACAATATTGTGAATATTCTCAGCCTCTCTTACTCGTTGTGTTTTATAGTTAACTCACGGTTTTAGGTAATCCTCTAGTTGCCATAGAGACGGGCGTGTCTTCCTTTGACTTGATGACTTTTCCCAGTCATTTCAGTCTTCTTTTTCTTATATCTTCTCTCCACTCCTTAGCTTTTGAAACACTCTTTGACAAAAATTAAAAATATAAAAATCACCAATTTGATAGTTTGCAGACCAGATTTGCTTACCGGAAAAATCGATTTTTGTTTGGTAAAAAGGGCGTTGTTTGGTAATATTTTATACACTGCATCTAGCAAAATCTTTAGAAAATGTTTCTGGAAATATTTCACTTTCACTATGGGAAAGAGGATTAAATTTTAGTCTAGAAAATGTATGCACTGTAAAAGTCAATTTTTAAGGAAAAACCAACTTTTTCTATGGAAACCACTTAAATTATTATCGAATGCACTGTAGATATATCTCTTTCTCGGCTTCATATTTTTTCTTGTCGTTAACTACAGTTCGGAGGCTTTTATAAGACCCCTTGGAATTTACAAAAGTCCTCTTTAATTCGAACAAAGCTACAAGATCCTTTAGTGCTTGAATCTCCTTGTGATAAAAACTCAACGAAATCTTTTTTACAACTTCAAAACAACAAATCTTCTTCGCTGTTGTTTTGCGAGATACTATATTGTGGAAGTTCTTTTCAGCTAGTGTAATGGGCTGGCTCTACTTGAAAATTCCAAGTTATAGTGAAAGTAATAATTGCTTTTTTATATAAACAGTGGCGATAATAGAAATCCCACTTAATATAAGTTACATGAAAAACTTTACATTTTCACACTCAATTTGAGTTGTTCATAAAACATATTCTGAAAATAATTCATCTTTCCGTGGAACCTTTGAAGCTCACTTAAAAATCTTCCATTTAAAAACTAATATAAACATTAAAAAAATTCGCCGCTCTCTATAAGTTATTCAACGTTTTTTGTTTTGTTTTGTTCGTACTAACGCATGCCCTCGTGCGCACGAGGTTACCTTGGTTTCATCTAAAAGCCATCACTTGATTCTACTTGTAAAACGGCCATGAAGTTTGATAATTAGGAGGGGGGTTATAATTGTTCGTGTAGTGTTGCGTATTGTACGCGTCTGGATAAAAGTTTGAGGAGTAGTTTATATCGACGGGTGGTGCTGAAGGAAGGAAAGAAGGTCTAGTGCCACAGTACGACAAACAGCTGTCCGATATGTGATTGTTCTGTACGAGGACTGGTACCTGGCGCGGTTGAAAATGCAGCCAATCGTATGGAGGCGGTCGAGAGCGGTTCTCTAGCGTCTGTTTTTTGCATTTGTAGCGTTTGTTTTGGAACCAGATCTTTACCTGAGCAAACGAAACAGATTTTGATGTAATAAAACTAGCAAAACACAAATGTAAAAAATCGATCAATGTTCCTGGTTTCGGTCAATTTTTATTGTTCAAGTCCCCTTTTCAAAACTAAATTAAAAATCCATGAATCTAAAAGTCAAATCAAACTAACCTGAGTCGGAGTTAAATTCAGTTTATTGGCGATTAAATCTCGTTCGGAGGCCGACAAGTACTTCTGCTCCTTAAACTTCTTTTCTAGCTCCATGACTTGCGATTGCGAAAAGAGGATTCTGGGCTTTTTCCTCACAGCTTTTACCATTGTCGGGTTTTGTTGGGCGGAGGTCGGATTATGCATATTGCTGGTCAGACTATTGCAATCAAATTCTGTGCGCGGAGTCATCGGACCCAACGCTGTAGCCGCTATAGAATGAAGAGAGTAGAGTTTCAAATAATCATACCTAATATCCCTTGTAGTTGTTGCATATACCAAATTTGCTCTAGTGCCGACAGATACAGTACTCGTGTCTGAGATCGTATATCCTGCGATTTTTGTCAGAATTTCAAGTCTAAGTTTGGATTATTGGTTGCTATGTGTTGAGCAAGTAACTATTTAATGTTTTGTTGTTCGAAGGGCACACGGAAATTATTTATCGTAACCTTTACATAAGGGCAGACACACGCATCATTTTGTTGTTGGTACGACTTCAATATCACACACGGTATGTCGTAAAGAATTCACTAAAGAATATTTCTAGCTGGGAACTGTAAGAGGAAGCGTTTGTGATGCTCAAAGAATGATGACATTCGGTGATGATGTAACCGAATTAGGCCCGTCCTACTTTAACCATGTTTCAAGTGACTTGAAATGGTTTCAAATAGAAGCACTCAATTGAGAGTCGTATCAAACAAAAATACCAATGTAACAAAGAAAAACAAGCAGCCTGTTTTCTCAGAAAACCGCCTGGTGGAAAAGCCGCCATCTTTGATTTTACTTTCTCTTAGAATCCGCGTTAGCGCAAATAATGTCGAGAAAAAGTCATTGCTAAACGAGAAAACAATCCCAAACCTGCGAAAGATTTCCCAATGCCAATTCCCTCTATGTTACATACCATTGGAAATGTTAAAAATGCGTAGAGTTATCAATTTACGACGCTATTACTGGCGTATAGAAGTATCGACATTTGTTTTCTGTTCGACGCCTCACAACAGATTCCAAAGTCAACAAAACGTATGAATGAATGTGACTGTTTACTTTGGGGAGGTACTATGCATACGAACTGCTAACAGCTAAGCAAATCCGACAGTTACTGAGTGAGAACAATTCATTGAATGTATCTCTCTCTCATGCAGCAAATCCCGATGCCGCTCTCAGTCATAAACAATACGTCTGCAAGCTTCGCAAAACGCTGTGCAGACTCCGCCCTCTTTTTACTATTACCTTTATCGCTCGCCGACATTTCTCCCCGTTTTATCCCGGCCATATAATTTCTGCTAGAATATTTCACAGTCTATAATATGTTATTAGACAATTCAATCGAAATGACATTAAGTTCCGGCCACTTGCGTACGAGTGTTCGATGATACAAATATTGAACTTCACAATGAGGTACTTCTAAAGAACACATAAAAATAATCGTTACCTTTATGTGCGTGCAGTCTTTGCTCCCCCTTGTACATTCTTTCCCTGAAGTAATCGGTTAATAATTGACCTTCAATTTTGAATCGTTTTCTGGCAACGTCGCGTGTGATTACGGTACGTTTCTGCGCGCAGCGTTTTAACGACTATGGTTTTTTGCTTCCATGCTGTGAAGTCGTAAACCGCATTGTTTTTCTCGCACACATTAAGACACTTAAAAATAGCTAAGGAGGAAGTTGTCATTTTGATCTGATATTTTTTAATTTACAATATTTTGGGCATTGCCAGCTTTTCTTGGAACAAAAACCTCACGAATACAAAAGCGATTGACTATGGAATAATATTGTTTGTAAATTTACGGCGATATTAATACCTTGAAACTGTTTGTTGGTAGCTTTAAAAAGGTGGTTGTCAATATTATTGTTACTTGCAGTTTATTGTCTTAATTTACGAAGGAAATTAAACAACATGGAATAAACAAAGGCAATAATAGTTGGTTTTGAAACAAAAATTGATAACGAATACAGAGTGTTGATAATGAAAAATTTCCTTCTGATGATTATCTGTTTGGAATGTTTGTTTTGTTGAGATAATCCTGAGTAACTTACAAATCGAACGTAAACGTGTCGAAATACGTAGTCACCGGTAATAGCTGAATAAAGGAGAAAAAAATATACTGTTTGAAAAGACTTAGTGACCACAACCAGGCCCCTTTTTCGCTGAGAATAACTTGCAGAGCTGAAACTAACAATTATAGAGTCGTTTTTATATAGATGATTGATGAATGACTGGAATTTCAAACAAAGCGAGTTGTTGATCGGGATGTGATTAAATACTCATTTCGGCGCGAGGTCTTCAGAGGAAAAGAAGGGAGAATGCATCTTTTTAATTTCTTGAAGTTCTCGCAAACGTGCAAAATTATTGAAAAGTGATTTCTTGCAATTAACTCCCAATGTTCGTTATCATTGCATTTCCAGTACGCCGGTAAAAGCTACGGCACCGACAGAAAACATTGCTCGGTGTATTAGTGGAAAGGTTGGGGGTTTGCTCTCGCCATAGATGCCGGAAAATTCGACCAAAATCATTTTGTTAGGCTCTATAAATGATATTTTCGTATTTTTAAGGGAAGCAAACCCACTAGGTAATATAATTGAGAAGAAATACATGCATTTCACAGTAAACGTTTGCAATGTGAATGTTTCCAAAATTGAATAACACTCAAATAACTGTTTGAGAGGAGAATGTTGTATCAATGATGTAAATCATCTATGTTGTTTAGTGTTGACCCTTAAGCGTCTAGTTCAATTGCGAGAAAGACATATTATTCTCTTGTGAAACTGGAAATTTTCCAACAAATTCCAACAACTCGAAAATGAAATCTCTTTCAATATCATACTATGAATATAGTTTTCCTTAAAATGCTTATTTGTTGAGAGTTCGATATTTACTAGGTTTGGTGGATAAACTTCAAGCAACTTCTTAAATACTCACGAGTTATTTTTTTATAAGGAACCCCTATATAACAATATTATCTAGAAAGAGTGACCACAACCACGAAATTTCATTTATGTGTGTTGAGAAATTAAGCATATTTCAAAAACTTGATTTTTGACGAGAGTTATAATGTGCGAGGAATAATTTATTTCCAAGCCTATAAGTGCTTCAGTGACCTTATACAACGCGACATAAAGAAAAAGTCAATAGTCTATAGCATTATCAAAACATTAAATAATGGCAAGATGCAAGAGAAAAGGCACAGATATAGCCGAAAGAATTCGTAACACTTTCTACCATGTGCAACCACAAAAACCGCAGAGATTCTGCGAAGTTTGATGGGCGGTCAGAAAGTGACTGAATTGCGTCAATTGTGAGCAAATAAAATTGTTTGTCCAATGACACTGCTGAATGGAGAAATATCTCTGGGAAAGAAAACAAAACGAAAGATTAGGCGAATTGCAACATTCTTGTACGCACGCGGTGAATTTAGTTAATTGCGTGCAATAACACTCGTTTACGTGTTTATGTTTAAAAAAGCAGGATTTGGGGCATTTAGCATTTTAAATGGCTCCAATGTCCTCGATTAAAAAAACGAACTAAGAATGCGTCAAAGTTAAAAATACATCAAAGTTAAAAATACAACACCTATAAAATTACACTAAATTCGAAAAGAAAATCCACCAAAATAAAAATTACACTTTTCAATAAATCAAATGACGGTGGCTCTTATTGGCTGTAAGCCATTTGATTTCCTGGTTGTAAAATCTACTCCGGAGAACTCAATTGATGAAGTGCCAGCAAAATCTCAACACTGGTATATTTGTCCCATTAACAGCGAAAGCATATAAACTTCAGCTAAAAATACCCCAGAACTCTAAAAATAGCAGCTTCATTATCGTCTCGCGAAGAGAAACTTTCGTCACATGTTTCGTTTTTGTAGACTACAACCTAACAATACTATAGAAAATCTCAAAAGCATTAGGGAAATCAGGAAACATTCTTTTTAAAACAACACCAGCAGCCATTTCACGTGGATTACTTAGACACTTAAAGACACCACAAGAAATTCTTCAAATAAAAGCCAACGCTCCTTTTTTTAACAAATATGTTTTTCCGTGCTACAAAAATAAACTGCCTAAAATACAGAAATGATTTTAGACAATTTGTGATGCTAAATAGATCTGCCAGATAATTAAATAAAGTCTCGCCCCAAAACCCCATTTTAAACCATTTTTTAAACATAGATATAATTATAAAGGCGACAATTTTTAATGTTTGAAATAACATTCCAAGGGTCTAATGTTGCTCGATGTATTGCATTTCTCGCTGTAGTCTCCATCAATGACCTTAAACTCAAATATAAATTAAACAAACTGGAATTTTCAGCAAAAATTCATTGACATGTGAAAAGAGACGATGAGAAAACGCTCTCAAGTGGAAATATGCATGTCTAACATTTGTTAGTAATTTGAGGACCTTGAGATACGTAGGGTATGTATAGGGTATATGTAGGGTATAGCAGGATTGGCTCACAATCTATGAACGAACACCAACAAGAAATTAAAGACTGACACAGCACATTACGTGTGAATAAACATTTTGTTTCATTATAAAATCAACATTTCGATTCTTATTCATTGCTCGCTGCGTGTGACGTCACTCAATGACGTCACTCAGAAAGGGTTATATTTTGTTTTTGTTTTTGTAGCCGTTGCAATTATATATTTATTTTGGTCATTAGTTTGTTCGCCTGGTGATGCATTATAATTGTTGAAATTGAGAAGCAGACGTCGTGTAAAAAGAACACAAACGAAAACCTTCACTTAAAGCCATATCTGGAATCTACCTATTAGACGAAATATTTGGGGGAGGATACAAAACCGGTTTTGCTGTTTGCTAAATCCAGTTCGTATTTATGTTTGGGGTTTCAGACGGCGCGTGAGATTTAGAAGCGCGAAAGGCGCGCACCACTTGTCAATTAAACGCGAATAATTATTGAAACATTGAGTAAATATGTTTTTTACGATCGGGGTTGGTTTGTTGACTTGTGGAATTATTGAGGAAACCGACTGGAACATTGAAGTAGAGCAAATAATTTTTATGAAATTAAACAAATAAAACCTATACAACACATAAATAGATTGTTACATAAATAACCGTGAACACAATGATTCTTTTGGATTATTTAAAGGACATAGCTTGTAATATCAGTCTCTGTTGAATATTATCTACTTTCTAGGCGTTTTATTTTATTTACCGTAGTTTCAGAATATGACTTTTACAACTATATTTGGTAGGGAAAAAGGTGTGTTACTTGAAGAGTTATGACGTATGACTTTTAAAAAGAGAACATAATTACAATAATTAACAGTTACATAATTATGCACATTTATACTTTCGTTTGGATTTTCTATACTCTTTGCATATTTATGACGTAGTTGAGACTGTTGGTGATTTGAGTAATTTGAATATGATGTAAAGGCTCAAAAAAGGTGCCCCACTTTCGAGACAAAAATGGTCATTTACATCTTAAACCATCATTAATTACATCTATCAAAAATGATAAAGAAATGGAATTCCTGATCCTATTTGTGTATTTGAATGTTTTCACCTTTGTGTCCTCATCTGGTTGCGTACTCTTAAAACTAGCATCTGCCATTTCATTGGCAATTCCTGAAATCGTGGATTCACCTTTAATCTTTTTCTTTGAGAGTTTCTCAGGGTTATTTTAGCCTCCGAGGTATCACGTGATTGCCGAATTCGTGGTCTATAGCGTTACATTTGTCTATAGCGATAACATTTGTTTTAAATAATTAAGTAGTGAAATATAGAAAATGAAAGTCACTTTCAAGCGATATTTTTTTTAATGTTGCAATGTAACCCAAACCAGCGTACTCAAGAGTAATCAAGTTGTTCTACAAAGGGAGGTTATCTACATATATTATCTACTGTTGTCGACAACGAAACTTTCTCAACACCACAAGCCAACTTATTTAATGTTAAATAAAGCATAAATCTTACACGTATATATTACGGGAAATATGATAAAATCCGAATTAAGTGTAATTCCTGGTAAAGTGGCCGAATTAACCCTAATGTCTTGTACCTGGCGTAAACTATCTCCTTTCCCTTAGCGCAAGGCGTTGGGTGTAACTGTTGAGGCGGGCGCCACTCCTACCACCAACACCTGTACTTTAACGCATCGAAATGCTACTCATTCACCGAGTCGGCGAGGCCGGGAGGATTTGAACTCGCAATCTCAGAAAGCGCTCTACCAATTGAGCTATCCCGACCTAAAATCCCCGGTAATAATGCGTAATAACTACAAATACGTTTCTCTTTGGGTAATTTTACATAATGAACAGAATTTTGCATAATAAGCGGCATTTTGCATAATAAGCGGTCATTTTGCATAATAAGCGGCCATTATGCATAGTAAGCGGCCATTTTGCATAATAAACGGCATTTTGTATAATTGTTTTAAAGTGTAGGTAATTCAACAAATATCATGGTATATTTTGTGATAAAAAACATTACATTAATAAAAGAATAATTAAGGAAGATAAAAGTCGCTGATAGGTCAGAAAACAATATTTCTTTATTTTTTTTAAACTGTCCATAAATGAAAGATTGAACGAGTGGATTCAAAACAAATGGTGTTTGTGCAGAAGGTAAAATTAAAAAGGTAAAACAGTAAGATCCATTAAACGTGTAAGAACCACATCATTAAATCATATTCTATTCATCCTTTACTAAAATATCTCGATGAACCAAACGTTACCATTTTTGACCTTTTTGAAATGCCGATGTTCAGGTCATTAATTCGAAATGGATTCGATAATGCTTAAAACAAGACATCATTTTATTAATCATGGGAAATAAATTTGTTACTGGTTTTGGACTTAACCTTACCATGTGTTAATTACATAAGCTATATAAAGACCGAACTAAAGGTTATTGGATTTCAAATTTCTCGCACGTTTTATGAAATGTGAAAATGTTACTCTTGAACGTTGTATAAATGAGGACAAACACATTTATTATTCTATCCCTCGCCTATGACGTTATCTATTGCTGAAAGGTTCTATCTGTTATTCGAAGATATGACGTTTCGACTATGACTAACAGTGTGACGATCGTATGACGCATCGGAAATTCCTAGATCCTGACATGTTTTTATGAGATGTTTCGAAAAGTTGTTTACCAAACCAGTCTAAGGCTGTTTAATCTTCAAGTACGTTGCTTCCGAAGAGCGTCGTTTCCCATTGCGTTTTTTTTTTTTTTTTAGGAAATACACAGGAAAGGCAGGGCCTATGACTCGACAGAGTCCTGTGTATTGGAAGTTTCACCTTTCTCTCCTTTGCCATTAGGTAGGAAAGAAAGGATACCTGGAGCATCCTGCCTGGTGTGGAAAGCCAATGAAATAAGCCACCAATAGCAGCAGGAGTGGTGGTATTTCTCCTGGGCGTTGGGTTTAACCCAACTACCACCTAAGTTTTCTATCTATAGGGTTTAAAAATCGAATTCCCGCTGAACGGAAACTTGCTCAAAACGATGCCGGTACTTCCTAGTGGTTTCCTACAGATGGTCGAATTTCCTTAAAACAATGAATGTTGCTATTTTCGTTGCCATCGTTTTTTATGTGTAATGCACACCTTGAAAAGATTTTAAGATCCATTCTACAGCTGTTCGACGTGAAGCTGTTTTTATATTTCCGGCTTTTCATTAGCCAGCTAATTGCCATACATTTCAACAATAAACCATTTAAACGGATTATTCCAGTAGACATATAACCTCCATAGTCTAACCCCAGCTGTTGGGAAAAGAAGACGTGTAATCCGTGCAGTAAGTAAGTACATCAGCAGATTGGATGTACTTTGTACACCGACCTGTAATAAAAGCACTTTTCCTTTAATGAAAGCTTTTAACCTTTTCCGTCATGTGTGTTTCGAATGTATCTCATACAAGAAACCGTTTACGGGACGAGAAAGATCCAACAACCTGTTTGCACCACTCTAACGAAATTCCTCGTTCATCCAACCATTCCTCGTTCATCCAACCATTCCTCGTTCATCCAACCATTGCATGTGATGATATGTTACATTTTGTTTGGAACTCTTCATTTAAAGCGCATGACTTTCGTTTATCGTACTTCTCACCTCATATTAAGAACGAAACACTCTTTGCTAAATCAGACTGTAGAGATGAAGCGATGAGTACGATAAGTTTTCAATTGGAATTTTCAAAGAAAGGATGGGGAAAGTGGATTGATTGGACATGTACCCTTGGAATTATCCAGCAAGCCTTCTTCCATCATTTGTGAACACCGATCAGATCAGAATAACTTGATAAACGTCACAGTAATCGGTAAACGTGTTTCCGCACAATACGATTATTACACAAAAATCAAACTGATATCTTAGATTACAAGTTAAAGCAACGGAAGGAAAAGTATTTGACATTGAAGCTTTTTCATCAAAACAAAAATAATTACCGCAAGTTTCCTGGATTTTCTTAAATGAATAAATGACCTCACACAATATTTTTCCTTCTTTTTATTAAGTAAAAAACCCTTAAAAACAGGTTCTTTCACCGCAAAAGAGCTACGGTGTTTATTATTTCCAGCCAATAGAGAAAAGGGGGCGTTTATTAGAGGAATCACGTTATTTTAACGGTACGATTATTAGAAGAGGGCGATTAAAGGACGGTGGCGTGTATAAAATATTTTTGATATTTTTGCGTTCTTCTATTTTCTATTACAATTTGGAGGTACATATGTCACCATTTTTACTACCGTTAATGATATGTAACAAATGAAATTTACGCATGTATTGAAAGTATACCGTATTTACTGGAAAGAGCGCCTATGCTCGAAAGAGCGCCCCCCCCCCTCGATTTAGCGCCCCACTTTTGACGTGAATGATTTAATGATCGTCCCCCTCGAATTGGCGCCCTTTTATTTTCTCAAAAGGGGCGCTCATTTAAAAAAGACGTATTCAGAAGGGCGCTCATTTGGGAATTAGATAAAAAAAATCTTTAATAGAGCTAATTTAGCTTGTAGTGCTATTTTCCTTTGTAAATAGTGTTTTTTACTACAAGGGTGTTCAGTATTATCTGTTATTTTATTATCTTGTTACTGTTTTTATTGTTTTATTAAAGAGACAATTTGAAATTGTTTTGATGTCTAATTTATTTATTTATTGAGCGCCTCCCTCGAATAAGCGCCCCCTCTCGAATAAGCGCTCTCCTTTGAGAGCCCAAAATTAAATGAGCGCCCCGGGCGCTCACTCGAGTAAATACGGTACGTCAATCCGAAAAGGGTTTGATGAAAGGACCATCTTGAATTAACTTTGAGATATCACGTATTTTATTATTTTTACTATTTTTTTAGTTTCATTAGTCGTGTATTTATTATTTTATGTTAAACGACATTCTTATATATTTATGTGACACATATTCTGTGGTAACAAAAACACAAACAGAAAAACATGCTGGGTTTTTCCTAGGAAGTATATATAGCGGTTAAAGTGGCGATAAGTCATTATGCAAGTAATTAACCGTGCAGAACATTTTCCAGAATGCCCCTTGATCATTGGATATGATGTGGATGTGATCATTTATTTTTTACTTCGCGTGCACCCTACCCTTGTCTCCAACCCACATATATATCCTCATCAATCGCATCAAATTCAACTCTCGACCCCAACGTGGTTCTTGTTTAGATTGTTAAGTTCGTAATTTAAAGATGGCTTCCCAAGTAAGCAAGACCGTTGCTCGATTGGGAAGAGGAGAATTAAATAACCTTAGGGCATCTCCAAAGATAATTCCACAATACGGCCATTTACTGGTGAGAGGGTTTGAATTTAAGTATTAGTTAGCTCTTTTTGGTTTTTATTATTTTAGCGATTTCCTTTCACCGTTTTAGCTATACTTCATACGAAAATAATATAAAGAAAGAAAAAGATGACCATTTAAAAACTTTTTAACTAACCTTTCTATAGACTCTGTTATGAGAACCAAATAACGCTTTCCCAACCAAAATAAACAGCATTCGTACCAAATTCCTCACCACTGAGTGCATCATTAAACACTAACACCATGCCCTGAAATAGCTGTCGGTCAATGTCCGATGAAATTCGGCCATTGACTGACGTATTTGCGCATATCAACGGTCATGTTGACCAATGACTTCTTTGTTTGTATTTTATTTGAACTACAATTCAAAAAATTGAGCGGCGTGAATCTATCGAACCTTGTTGAATTAATGTTTATTATTAATGGATTTTTTTTCAGACTACTGCATAGAGATAGTATATACTACGGTCTTCTCATTTTCGTGTACGTTTTTGCGTACCAGCTCATTCTTTGCTGATAAGTTTGCAAGATGTACTCACTACTCGAGCTTCGTCTGGAATGTAGAGCACTTGAACCCTCCAATGAGCTGCAGATTTATCTGACCCAGCGTTGGTGTGCATTCACCTGCGGTATAGATGTTTTCCGCGGTTTGGTTTAGCCTCTGGACTGGCCTTCTCCACTGTAATAGTAGAGATGGTTTCAGGGGTGTACAGTCAAAACGGCCCCTTGCCAAAACGGCCCCGTTTTTCTATGACCATAACGGCCTCGTTTTTCTATGACCAAAACGACCCCGTTTTTCTATGACCATAACGGGCTTGTTTTTCTATGACGTTCTAATGACCAATAGGCTGGAGAATTCTTTGCTTTCGATATTATAAGACAAGTTTTTCTGCTTTAGACAAATTAGACAAATATAATTTATTCTATTCCCTGGCGTCGATGTTAGGTGCAACGAGATGCGCACACTTGCGTAACAGATCACGCGCTGATTTTCTACCATCGATGTAGGCGGACCAAAGTCCATGCAATTGTCTCTGATTATATGCAATGTTAGGAATTCCAAACGCGAAAGCACGTGCATTCTATTGCAATAGCATCGCTTTTGTACAATCTAAAATTTATCAAATAAAAATATATTAAATTTTACTTCCTAAGAAACGTAATAATTTAAAATAATAACAAAATGTCTCAAAGTTTGTTAAGTAAGAACGGCTGTTGTTATTATGTATTATACACAATGTGTTGTGACCGAGTGCAACGCAGCACATTTTCCCTCATGTAAAAACGATATCGTAACTTGTTCTCTCATTATTCCATTTCTAATCTATTTAAAAAAATAATTAGTTATATCTTCTCACTTTTGCGTACCCGCTCGCCGGCACATACGCCAACCTTGGTATAGGGACGTTTGCGTAGGTGTTTTTTTTGCATACACCAGATGTTTTTAACTTTCATATATGAGGAATAGGATTTTTTTGGTTTTATAGACATCTTCTTAAACCCACACCAAGTACATTATATTTCTAGATTTGAATACTGCAACGCTTTTAAGTACTGTTTTATTAGATTTTTTTTGCACCAAATCAAATACATGCTTTTTTATAAGAATACGCTTTATAAGAATAGCAGGGTGAAAATGGGCATTTGTAAAGAATATTCTAGGAATATGCCCAGGGTGAGAATTCCACTGTGTTGGAGAATATTTTGCTGAAATATAGCTGAATTTGCAAAAGTTTATATAAGAAAATAAGATATGTATTTATAAATTGTGACAAGTTGTGCAATGTCAATACATACGCGATCAAAACATGTACGCAGTATAGAAGAAAAAACTTCGTTAAGAAATTTTTATGGAAAAAAAAATAAGAATAAAACCTATTTTAAGTAGAATAAATAGGAATATGCTAAGAATATTTCAGCCTGATTTGGAGTTAAAAATTAAGAATACTTGACCCTGGCCGAATCAAGTTTATGCTTATAAAAAAAAGCGTGTATTCTTCACTCATTTTTAAAATTGCTACAATTAGAAGTTTGCAAAATGTATATGATGACGTGCTACCCGAATTCGTATTTTCCGTATGCCAAGCGTAACATATGTCTATGACACATTTACAGACATTCATTTACACATTTAGAAAAAAAACGAAAAACGCGTTTTCAGTTATAAAAATCTGAGCATGCTGTGTCTACATCTTAATTCTCTAATGACCTGGCATGCCAAAGAAGCTGTCATATCGCAGTAACCATTTGGAACTATGCCATAGGTTACTCATCCCTAAAGGGACCAGTCACTACACTAAAGTGTAGAATAAACGCCCCTGCCGAATAAGCGCCCCCCATAGAAGTAAACATATTAATAAGCGCCCCTGCTGAATAAGCGCCCCCCCCCCTGGGTTGTAAGGGGGTGCTTATTCAAACAAACGTGTAAAAGACAAAAATTGATATTAAGACAATATTATTAACTATTAAATATAGGCATTTTTCTTACATGCTGATTTATGTCAAATTCTATGTCAAAATGTGAATATGTTGTTTTTTGTTTCTCCAGCATCCTTTTAAGAATGTTGGCGACCAGCAAATCCTTGGTATTTGCGATGTACTTTGCAGGAATAACAAGTCCAACTTCTTGTTTTCTTTTGCCGATAACAATTGCGTCAAGTCGATTTTCTGGTGAGTCCCTTAAAAAGTAATCTATGACGCTTGATATTTCTATTGGGATGTGGCCCACAAGCACTCAAGATACTTGCCTCTCAACTGTCCATTTTGACAGAAAAAGATGAAAATCCTTTCACCAAAATTGACGAAGATGTCAACGAGGCTACTCCAAACTTTTTGCAAATTGACTCTGACGACGAAGAGGATGACGATATAGATATTTGCAGCTAACATTTTCATCAGTTTGTAGTATTTGAAATTTTATTTTGACTTTTATTAGATACTATGTTATTTATATGTTTATCGATTTCTTGATTCAAATGAATAAGCGGCCCTGCCGAATAAGCGCCCCCTCTGAAAGTTAAAATTACTAATAAGCGCCCTGGGCGCTTATTCAGTCATTTACGGTAAATCCAGGACCAGTTTTAACTTCAGGATTCAAAAACAAACGGGGTATGAAGATATTACATCAAAACGTTAGGGGTTTATTCAATAACTTCGTACATACGCAAGAATTCTTTGATGGAAACAAAGATGTTGATGTTCTTACTTTATCCGAAACACACATTGTTAAGAATGGATATTTAGATAATGATAATCTTTACAATATACAAGGTTATCAATTTGTGAGTGGAAATCGATCAAATGGCAAGGGAGGCGGTGTTGCATGTTACCTTAGTGATAAACTTAAATGGGTGCGACAAACAGATTTGGAAAACAAGATCATTGAAAGTTTATGGATCGAAATTTTTCTCCCTAAATCAAAAAGTTTTCTCATAGCAATTGTTTATCGCCCACCAAATACTTCAACATATCTACCAAAGGATTTTGTTGATTGTTTTAATAATTTGTTAAGTAATGCTGTTAGCGAGAACAAAGATAATTGTCCTCGGAGACCTAAATGTGAACTATCTCAAAACGTCAGACAATAATGAAATAAAAGACATTTTTGCACTTTTGGGTTTCAAACAGCTCGTAAAATCTGCAACTCGTATTACAAAAGACTTGTCTACATTAATTGATTTGATTGCAACAAACAACCCATCGAGTATCTCACACATTGACGTTTTTACAACTGTTCATAGCGATCATGCATGAAATGGTTGGTTGTGGTCGTAAAGTAAATAATTTAAAGTTTTCGCCAAGACTAATTACATGTTGAAACTACGCAAAATATAACCCAGAAATAATGAACAAAGACTTTGAAAATATTGACTGGAAACAGCTATATGAAATAATTAATGGAAACGAAGCTCTTAACCACTTCAATAACATAGTGAAATCGATCTTTGATATACATGCTCCTCATATCGTAAAGAAAATATCGGGAAAACCCTTTCAATGGATCACACCGGAGCTTCGAAAATGTATGACTGACAGAAATTGTATCCTAAAAAAAGCGAGGAAATCAAAATCTACCAATGATTGGAATTTGTACAAAACATTAAGAAATAAATGTAATAATAAACTTAAGTTTACAAAACGCTCTTTTTACCGTAATTTACTTTGTGAAAACTCTACAGATGCAAGCAAATTCTGGAAATGTCTGAAGAAGATTTTCCTGTATAAATCAACTACGAATACCACAAAGAAAGATCACAATATCTCACCAACAACTTTCTTACAATACTTCCAATCTGCTATAAAGAAATTGAAGGAAAATCTTTTCGTGAAACCTTTTATGACAAGTACCACTTTAGCTCCAAATCACAGAACGAAAGAAACTTTTCGATTAAACTATATCTCGAGAGTTTTCATCATCACTCAACTCAAAAGTTACAAGAGAAATAAGGCATGTGGTATCAACAACCTACCTACCGCTTGGAATGCTTAAAGATTGCCGTGACCATATTTCAAAGCCTCTCTGGTACATTCTCAACTTGTCGATACAAACCGGAACCATACCATCAATTTGGAAGATTGCAAAAATCGTACCAATTCACAAAGAGGGCTCAAAATGGTTAAATGGTAAATGGTTAAATGGCTCACGAAATGGTTAAATATGTACCTATACTCATTTTCCCAAAAAATTGCATGACATTAATTGTATAATATGGTATGTTTTAGTTGTTTCTCCACTTAGATAATTCATTTGTGGAAACCAGGTCATTTTGGGAAACCGGGTCAAAATTGAAACCATGATATCTCGGAAACCGGTTATGACGATGTGCTAAAAATTTGTGTGTAATTTCTGAAGACCCACGGTTCAACATACCGGTTTGATGTGGAATTACCCTGATGTTAGTAGGGACATAATATCGTAAAATTCTTCCTATAATTTTATGATGACAAGTCAAAATCAAAGAATCTGTGTAGGTGGTGCTGGCAGTATCAGTGTAGACAGTATCAGTTTAGACAGTAGTGCTTTCACTGATAGGGAGAGACTGTTGGAGTTTGTGGTTGCAACTGATCAAAGCACGGGCATCCGAGGAAGTTGCACAGGCGTATCGAGGTAGTGAGCAGACAAAGTGAGCAGGAAGACTGAACAAAATCTGGAATGAAGTGGTGAAGAACGACCAAGCTAAGTGTTCGGCATGGATTTAACAGAGCCTCATAACTGCACTGTGTGGAGAGGGTGTCTGCGACGAAGACAAATCAAACAGGCCACACCTTCGGTTGAAGATTAATTCAAGCCTGTACAATCAAAGCTAGGGTGATGATGTCAGCACACAAATATCTCTAATCTGCCTTTTTTTTGCAGGTTGATCTAGACATGTTAATAGCTCTTCCATGTTACCCAAATCACAGCCCAAGGTTAATCTCGCTGGACCACCGATATCCCTTTTAAATTTAGCATTCCAAAGTTATGCATTAGAAAGGGATTGTCTCAAAACTACTGACCTTGAGATTTGAAATATGGACTGTCCTTAAAGTTCACGATATCATTAGTTGCAGCTTCTCAAATAATAATACATCAATGATACATCATACATGTGCAACGAATTAAAGATTGAAATATTTACACTTGTTGTAATTCCCGCCAGACCATGATGAGCACTTCTCAAGCGTCGTTGTGAAGTGGTTCTCACTTGTGCGAAATCCCGCCCATGGAAATTTCTAGTATATGCAACATCGAGTCCATATCCTGAGAGAGTTGAAGCGGCAGTACCAATGTGACGGGTCGATTTGTACATCATGTTTTTCAGCTGGTAAAGTTCCTGTAACATGGAGGTCCGCAGAATGTCACAGTTAAAAACTGATTTAACTGTTCCATCGTAAAACAAAAGACAGACAATGCAATATTTGTAGTATTTTGTTTTTTCTCAACTTTTCTGTGTTTTTTTTAGCAGTAGATATTCTTTTGATAAAGATTAAATCTTTAAAAATCTTTTAAAAAAGATTTTAAACTGTTATGTATTTGTAAATTTCGAACAAACTCAGTGCAAACTAGTTCTTTGTTGTTTGATCTCTTTTTTAATTCAACCAATCAAATCACTTTATTTTATTCATTGTTTTTCTTCTTCTTTTTTTGACCAAATGAATGAAATGAAACAAAATATGATTATCCAGTTTTTTTTACAAGCATCTTTCAAAACAGACATTTGTAGCTAGTTATCCTTTATACTCCTCGAAAGAAACATTTCCCATCTCATTTCTTTCACTTTTACTCGGTAGAGTGCTCAATAGTTTAGTCATAATAGCTAGAAAAAGTTTTTTTTAAACAATATTATTGTGCCTTTTATGCACTGCTGCCACAAAGTTTAAAATGCAAAGTTTGTATCTTGCGTGGGTTAACTCGCCACTGTTTTCCCTTTCACTGGGGTTGGCGTTAGGAAGGGCACCCTGCTGTAAAAAACATCTGCTCCAAGAAATCATCAACTGATTAAATCTATACAATTGTGGGGAGTGTCATCTGTTGAAAACCCCGTCCAACCCATGCTAGCATGAAAAAAGTGAACGTTTTAAACGATGATGATAATGATTAGGCAAACACATTTGCTGTGACTTTCAGCATTTATTTGCAGATATTTAGATAGCTAGTCTATAAATATCATTTTGTGATTTTGTTGGATACAATTTTCAATGGATATAATTTATGTCGTGGATATTGTTTTGACAGTGTTTCTTAGTAAGAAAGTAAATTCCTGATCTACAATGAAATGTCGGTTCTATATCCGCCGAAATATAAGATTGGCTTTGTTATTTACCTTCTTACCAAGAAACCTAACTCTTACTTATAGAAATATAAGATCCGCTGTATTGGAACAATATCCACGGCGTACATTTTAACTCAATATAACATGTTGATCATCTCTTTCGCTTTATATGTAAAATGCTCTTTCTTAAATAATTTCCATCTCACGATGAGAGCAATTTAGTAATCCAAGAATATTTCTAATAATTGTGTTTTTGATATTTATTTGTTGTTGTTTTTTTTATTTCTTAAAAATGACATTTTTACATGCAACTAGACATTTTGTTTATTATTGATCCTACGATCTGTGACTGAATGTTGGGTGTGTTTTAGAAAGATCCCGCCATAGAACGTTGGAGTTACATAAAAGAAAACACCACCCCACATTTCAAATGGACACCAAAAACCGCGTCGCTTGGTTTCTTCTGGTGCATTGCAATACCAATGTCAATGCTGTACCTGATCAAGGATGAGGTGGTATGTGATATGTGATATGTGTATGTTACTATGGCAGTATGGAAAGAAAAGTCATTATTTGTGTGGGTAGATAGGGGGAATCCTGGCTAATTCACTCAGCAACATCGAGGCTTTATGGTCCATTTAAGGTTAACAAATCTTTTCTTTAGACTAAGAGATACTCGAAAGACGGAGTGCAAAACATGAAATTTTTTCCCGGAATTGAAATGCGTCAACGACCTACAGACCCGTTGCCGCCGCGAAAACCTGGAGTCCATATCTTACATTAAACAGCCACTAAACACTGTGTTGTTTTTCAGAATTGTAGCCTCAAAAGTCTCATTGTATATTTTCGATAATTTGAAAACCGTGTTCGTTATTGTTTTTCTTGTACATACGCCTGGTCAATTGAAATCGATTATACCTGCTTGATTGAAATCAATTTTATTTTATGCATTCTTGCATTATTTTAGCTTTTATTTACAGGTAAATGACAACAATAGGTGCACGGCGCCGCCATTTTCCTATAGAAAATGAATTTTTGGAGAATGCATCCACGTCGTCTAATAACATTCCTTTTGTTTGCCGGCCTACTGCTGATTTTGTTTATATTCTTTCCGAGGAGAGGTGACAGAGGGACAGAACTTGACAGAAACGCCAAGATTGATCGAATGGGAATAAACGTTCTGGAGTCTCTCAACGGCATAAAAGATTTGAAATCCGATGATGACCTCATTGAACAATACAATCTGGAGGTGGCTCACAAGGAAATCATTGATCCATTTCAAGAAGACAGCGATAAAGTGAAATACGTAGATTTTGTTAATTTCAAAACGCTGTTTGTCGACACGATCTACCCGGCAGAAACTCTACGATCTGTGATTGACGCATTGAATGATCGTCAGCTTGTGTACAACTACGACAAGTATCGTGGCAATCATTTAGGGGATTACGCTGTCATCGTGGTGCAGGTGCACAGACGAATAGAATACTTCAAAGAACTGCTTGACTCGCTGCAACGCTCAAAAGGGATAGAGAACGCTGTGCTGGTCATTAGTCATGATTTCTATTCTGACACAATGAACGAGCTAATCAGACAAATAAAGTTTTGCCAGGTAAATCTTTTGCAGTTAAATGGAAATTTTGTTTTGTAACTACTTTGTCGCTTTCATTTCAGGTGATACAAATATTTTTTCCTTTTTCGACGCAACTTTACCCTGACAACTATCCTGGTCCAAGCGAAAACGACTGTCCAAGAGACATGCCGAAATCAGAGTAAGAGCCTTTTACGCATTTTTAAAGCTCAATGCCTCAACTTTTGTTTTTTCTTCGCAGAGCACTGCTTACGGGCTGTACGAATGCAGAAACTCCTGATAAGTATGGCCACTATCGTGAAGCTCAAGTCACCATGACGAAACACCACTGGTGGTGGAAGGTAGCTTGTGTCTCGGGCATGTCTCTCCACGTGTTCACTGTTGTGTGTACTCAACTTTAGATAAACATGGTGTTTGACGTTCTGGACTCGACACGAAACCACAACGGGCCGTTCATGTTTATCGAGGAGGACCATTACATGGCACCCAGCTTCTACGAAGCGCTGATGCAACTGCACGAGATCAGGAAAACGTAAATCATTTTTAGTTGAATTTTAACGTTCACTGGGTGTAAACGGTTGCGCGTGTGTTTAGAGACCCTGTTTGTAAAGATTCGTGTGACATTCTAACCATTGGATCGTACAATAATAAAGAGGATTTCCTCAACGAAGGGGAAAAGGTACGCGTCGCATATTAATTTAGTGTGCTTAACAATATATCGCCGTTCAACAACAATTAGGTTTATGCGGGAACTTGGATATCTACACAACATAACATGGGAATGTCTATGTACCGCGATACGTGGAGACAACTGAAGCAATGCGCCAAGGTAATTACAGCAAAAATCCGCACTTCGAATCTCTGCGCTAAGTATCTCTCTATCTGTGTAGAATTTCTGTGAGTTCGACGACTACAACTGGGATTGGTCTCTCATGCACCTCAGCGAGCATTGTTTCCCGCGTAAACTATCCGTGCTTGTATACGAAGTTCCACGCATGTTCCACATAGGCGATTGGTGAGTAAAAACCGGGTGTGGTCATTTATAGCGAACACACGTATGCTGATCTTTCTAGCGGCTTGCATCATCACAAGGACTGCACGGACTCGAAAGCTTCGCTAATAAACGTCAAGTCGTTGATCGAACGACATCGTGAACATATTTACGTCATGAAGCTGCACGTGAAACAACACAACGCCTTGCTGCACTCACAGACGATAAACGGTGGCTGGGGAGACCCCAGGGATCACCAACTGTGCATGGGGTTCGTTCACGAAGAAAACGATGTCCTCTGAGTTTTTCTATAAATTTTTATAGATATATAGTATTCTATTATATATATATATATATATATATATTTATACATATATATTTCATTGTACATGTTTTGGGATTTAAAGGGAACTGGTGTTTTTTTCATTGTTGTTGTCGTATTTACAATTGTTAATCGTTTGCTGTTTCTTTTGTGTTGTTGCTTTTTCATTCATTTGTTGTTGTTGTTGGTCCGCAGATGCCTAAAGTAAAACGCAGTAAGAAGCCTCCACCGGACGGCTGGGAATTGATCGAGCCCACACTCGATGAATTGGATGCGAAGATGAGAGAAGCGGAGCAGGATCCGCACGAAGGCAAACGAAAAGTGGAAGGCATGTGGCCGATCTTCCGACTGCACCATCAGAAATCGAGATACATTTACGAACTGTTCTACAAGCGCAAGGCTATAAGTAGGGAGTTGTATGATTATTGTCTGAAGGAGAACATCGCCGATGCTAACCTCATCGCTAAGTGGAAGAAACAGGGCTTCGAGAGTCTCTGTTGCCTGAGGTGCATTCAGTCGAGAGACACGAACTTCGGTACGAACTGCATATGCCGCGTACCCAAAAGCAAGCTGGAAGAAGGTCGCATTGTCGAGTGTATACATTGCGGATGCAGAGGCTGTTCCGGATGAACCATGCGCTCGTTGATGGACTAATTGTGAAACTTCCATATCTTGTTTGTTAACGTTATGAGTGCGCAGTGACTCTACGCGTAGATATATGCATATATACAATCTGGGGATTTTAACTAGTTTTTCATTAATAGAACCGCACTTGAAAAACGTTTGTTCTTACGATTTGTTTCGAAATAATGGGTCGACTAAAATAAAAAAGATATGATTTTTGTAACATTTCTCAGTAATGTTTTTTCAATTTTTAGTCAAATGATAAGTCTGCGTCTGGCCTCCCGTCTAATGTCGTCACAAGTGCGTCCGGCTGTAGCTGTGGTTCTTTCGGGGTGTGGCGTGTACGATGGCACTGAAATCCACGAAGCTTCTGCGTAAGTCATGCTTGAACGAACAACTACAGTTACTTTTAATTCACTGTCATGTCCAGTGTGATGGTTAACCTGAGTCGTCACGATGTTCCCTACAAGGTCTACGCTCCAGATACCAAACAAATGCATGTTGTCAATCACACGAAAGGGACGGAAATGAAGGAGGACAGGTGAAACTATTTCAAGTAAAAATAAATTATTTCTAGTGATTCCTGGCAACGCATTTATGGCTGTAGTAAAAAATGAAAGCTCAACTCGAATTCGTTTCGGCATTTTTTATATATATTTTACCGAACAAAATGCAATCACGTGTAGTATGTAATTGTGTTGTTTCTATAGAAACGTGCTTGTCGAGTCAGCGAGAATATCGCGCGGTGTGATTAGTTCACTCGATGACCTGGTGGTTGAAGAGCACGCCGCTGTCGTCGTGCCGGGAGGGTTTGGTGCTGCTAAGAACCTGTAAGACACGGCTATCATTACTTGTTCTGTACCGCATGCATTGTGCGTTTCCTTCAGATGTAATTTCGCCGTTAAGCAGGCTGAGTGCACGGTGAACGAAAATCTTGCCGCCGTTTTGCTGGCTTTTCACGCGGCGAAGAAACCAATCGGGTATGACGCAATTTCTTTCGTACGTACTGTACAGATCATCGCATTTCTTGCAGTTTATGCTGCATCGCACCTGTGATCGCGGCCAAGGTAAGCGAGTCAATCGCATTCGTGATATGTTCGTTCATCGACCGCATCATATCTAGCTCATACCAGGCTGCGAAATCACTATGGGGATGAAATCACCTGAGCAACAGTGGCCTCACTCTGGCGCGATTGATGCTGCTGTTGCCATGGGAGCGAAACACATTGAGAAAAACGTGGACGTATCTTTTCTCAGAAACGTTTCGTCGTTGCTGCTAGGTTCCAACCTTTATTTGCTATGTTTGTTTGCGCCCTCCATTTTTAACAAAAACATGATGCAACTTTTAAATTCTAGACCCACAATGGAGGGATCGGGATTGTGCAAGAAAAGGGCAAAGAGAATGGATTTTTTATTTATTTATTTCACACATTTTATTAACAACGGAACAGAACAAAAATTTCAGAATATTGATAATTCCAGGAGATTGTGTAAAATGGCACAATAGTGCGCAGGCTAATTTATTATTTTGCTTTATAAGAAGCCACTGCTGCGTTAAACACCCGTGTAACCCGAATGAACTTCCTTTGTTTCCTTTAACTACCCGCAGGACGTCCACGTGGATGGTGCGAACAACCTCGTTACCACGCCTGCTTTCATGTGCGAAACGCAGATCCACCGCGTGCACGATGGAGTGGCGAAAATGATTAACGAACTTGTAAAATTAATGCAAGAAAAATAAACACTGTTTTCTATCTATCATCATCTCATAAATATTATTTCAGCAGACAATGTTTTGCAAGAAAACAATTTTTTTAACAACTGCTCAGTGAGTAACGAAAACAAAAAACAATATTAAGGGGAATGATTGCATAATGAAACTTAAAATCGGAGATATCAGTTTCGCAGAATTAAATCAGTAGCAATATCTTGATAGGGCTCCTAAGCATCTCCTGCACCCCGAATTAACATCTTTTCACTGAAAAAGTAAACTTCAATAGTTCAGCGATTTCAATAGTTTTTGTTATGCGAATAAGTAGGTACAAAATCTTATAGATAAAATCGTGTTTGATTTATCTAGATTTCTGTAAGCAGGGTCGCCAAACCTTTTCAATCATCCACTTCTACATACCCCTCATCAAATATAGCTTTCCGTATGAATGCGTATCGGGTAGTGATGCAATTAAAATGCGCGCTACCGCAGGGGACGTCAATGGTAACATCTTGGTGTCCCTCGAGGATCAATATGGGAGGTCCCCATTTTACGTAAAGGGTTCATAAATGACTTACTATTATTGCCGCGTAGAATCAAAAAACTGAGCATGATGCAAATTTAGCACATATCTTATACTCACACAGCCAGGAAATATGATATCAAACAAAAAACTACTCTGGGAAATGTCATCATCACAACCTGAAGATCCATCTGCTTCCTAGTAACAAAATACAAATGTTGGCCTTTAGACGGATGCATTATTGACATACGTACATGCTGACGTAGTTTAAAAAAAACGCTGATTTAGTTCATTCGACTTTCGTTTTTTTCGTGACTTTCTGGTTGCGTTCACCTTTTACAGCCAATCTTAAATTTCAGTGTTCAAAATTGAATTTGTTGGAGTTTCGTTCTTTTGAATTACGCGGAGAGAAAAACACATACTTGACAATAATGGCTTGTTTGAATTGCGTTTTGGCAGCGATGAATAATCTGAATGGCTATATAAAGTCGTCTTTTTACATCGCCTGATGTTTTCATTTATCAGTTGCGCTGTTTACGACTGTCAGACTGTTTCAGCAGCTTTGTCCACTGTTCAAACATTAAACCGGAAACCTGCGCAAATAGTTGGCTTGTACTTGTTTAGCTATCTCTCTCGATTTTTAATTTTATGAACATGTTGAAGATAACAGTCCTTCTTCTCGCTCTCTCTATTGGCCATGCGCAAGTCAGACGAGGGGCTCAAGTTCGTCTCACTGACTCTGGATTGAAGTACGGTAAGTAACGTCGCATTACCGAACACGTTAAAAGCAAAAGTTCATCCAAGACAAGCTAACAAAATTTGCAATTAGAAAGGAAACTATATATGTTTTCATAGATAAATAGGTAGTTACTTATTTCATTACTTCGCAAGAGCGTTTAAAAAGGCACAACAACAAGGAGACATCAATCTAAAAACATATATATGTATGTACACAACCGCAGCATCAATTGAAAAAAAGTAAAGGTAAAAGGTGAAAAACATAACATTTTGTCCGCATGTCAATACAGCCGCCTCGCTTGTCGTCAAAAAACTGCATAATGACTTGAGATCAAAACGCATTGAGACAATTCGTGACTCTTCCGGCGATACAACTTGGGAGGCGGAAAAGTAAGTTTTGCGTTAGTTGTTCTTTTTGAATATCCATTGTTGTTGATCTCTTGTCTCGTTTCAGTATTGTACTACGCCAGTTTAATATTAATAACTTTCGAGTGAGTTTATTGGAAGGCAAGGGAGTCAAGCTGGTCGTGGAAGGTATTTCCGTCGAAGCTACCGGGAAGGTATCGGCAAGATACAAGAAGGGATGGCAAGGAGTTCCTCAATCTAAAAATATCACAAAGAAATAAAGCTAAATTATATTTAGGATTAAAGTGAGCGATTCGACGAGTCTTACAGTTTCGGGGCGAGGTCTGGGAATGACACTTGAAGTAAAGCTCTATCTTGGAGGCTGTATAAGTAGGCATGCTTCTCCCTTTTAATTCATTGTTTCACAAGATTTTCTTCAGATAATCAAAATTGCAGACCTATAGTGAGTACAAGTGCATGTTCAGCGTCTGTGCAAGATATCAATCTCAAATTTAGAGGCGGTTTATCGTAAGCCACTTGTTGTTTTAATGTAAAACGCGGCATAATCCTCTACACTACAGCTGGATTTACAATGCCCTTTCAAGCATTCTAGAGAGCAAGTTAGAGGGCACGTTGAAGAAAATGGTAAATGATTTCATAAATGTTTTATCCCTCCTCAAACTGGAGAACTACTTTTAGATTTGCAGGGAAGGATCAAAGATTTTGAACGAGAAAGGCAACGACTTGTTCCGAAACATACCGAGTATACTCAATTCGTACATGCATATTTTGCTAGTCATCTAAATGGCGTTTATCGTTTAGCGAGACAAGTTATCGAGAACAAGGCTTGGCTCGATTATTCGTTTCAGGGGATTGACATTAAGAAGAACTACTTCGACTTAATGCTACGAGTAAATATAAGTTCTCTCTATATATTGAATGTGCGTTGCACGCCTCGTCGTCTAGGGAGAATTTCTCCCGCTAAACAACCCGACGCCCGGCCCCGTATCTCCCCCTGTGTTTGACACGACGGCTGAATCGAACAAAATGGCTTACATATGGTTGAGTGATTATTTGGTGAACAGTGCCGGGAAGATTCTTCACGATTCCGGCGAACTCAAGGAAATTATTACGGCTAACGACAAAGTGGTGAGCTGGAAATCGTCGCCTGCTCGTGAATTTGATTTTGATTTTCCTTTAAGATTCCCGACCAAGTCAAACCATTTTTGAACACGAAGAGTTTTGAGTCATTCATCCCACAGGTTTCCCCGTCTTCTTACAAAACAATTGCCCATGATCTGAATTTCGTTTTTTCCAGTTGTACAAGAAATATCCCGACCGCCCCATACAGTTCAGCGTAGCCTCAAACGCTCCACCAAAGGTAGAAATCCATGCTGGCAGTATCGTTCTGAAATTATTTGCTCGAATAGCGGTGGAAGTGAGCAAAGCGGACGGTGGCGTGGAGCAGGTATTTTACGTGATCTTGGTAAGTACTCGCTGCACCTGATTTAAGAGAGTTTGCGAAGTTGTTTTTCTCCAGGACATCACTGCTTCGGGATCTGTGAAAACACGAACAGCTAACAACCAACTTTATATTGCAGGATCTATCTCCGATTTCAAGTAAAGATACTTCGTTGAACGAACCAAGGTTGAATGTTTTCTTTTCAGGTTTGATGCGCTGGTCGGTGGTTCGATTATAGGTCACGTGAACGTAAGTGAAATGTACATTAAACATTTTGATGTCTTAAAGTGGAAGTATTATTAGGTACCAATAGACAATCTCAGCGTGAAGAACTTAGTCAAAGGTTTGGTGATCGATCGTGCCAATCCTATCCTGGCTAAAGGCTTCCCAATTCCTGAAATCAGAGATCTCGAGCTCAGAAACACCAGAGTCTCGTTAGTGGATGTAAGGCTTAGTTTTGGGCGTCGTACAAATAGTAGAGTCCTCTTTTTTTTTAGAGAGCCATAAGACTGGACACTGACATCATTTACAATGGAGGATTGTAAATTCCCACATTTACAATAGTATATAGATTTATATATAATATATATATATATAATACGACAATATGCACACGAATGAAAAGAATATACAGGTATCAAAAAGCATGTCCACTCATATTTTACAAAACTATTATATTAAACACGGTCTACTGGCGTATATGCGCAGCTGCTACCCGACAATGTCACTGTAAGGGTCCGCTATGGGAATGTCAGATTGGATGTTACTTTTCAATTCGCTATACCTATCTGTGAAGGGGGAATCGTAAAACGACGTCACAATCCACCCCGCCCCGGTTTTAAATTTAGCAACGCCCATTCCAAAATGTTTACTCGACTTCCACATGAGCTGGACAAAGTCTGAGTTTTTCTTCGTCACCAGTGGGCTCTTGAAGTCGAAGTCTTTCGCTTCTCTCGCCCACGCGTCCATCGCGTCCTTTCCCACATTCGGTGAATTCAGCTTCACTAGTGCAATGGTTTCACCTGGCAGTTTATACGCGTCGGATTTGCCGACATCAAAGTTGCTTTTTCGCGCTAAAAGCTCGGCTTGTTTTTGCGCGCGGTCGGAAAGATCGTCGGACCACGCTAACTTGTCGGCATGATAACGCTTTCTATAAAGTTCCGCTTCAAATATGGCGGCATCTTTTACTTCGTTGTAATCCGGATATTCAATATCTTCTAAACGAAGACAACTCAATAAACATTTCCTTGGAGATAAAAACATTTACCTGGAAGTATCCAAGGTTTGAATGATCTTGCACGACCCACGTCATCCCTTTCATCGGCCTCCCCATCCCTAGCAGATGCCAACGGAACATCACTTGATTCGTTCACAACACGATCAACCGGTTGCTTGCTAACAGTTTGCACGTCTTCTGACGTGGTTTTTAACCACTGAGATTGATCCGGCAGACTTTTAAAATGCTGAAATTGTTCTGTCAAGAGTTTAAGATTCTGAGATTGCTCCATCGGATTTTTTAAAGACTGAGATTGCTCTGCTTGAATTTGTTTTGGAATTGTTTTCAGCAACGTTGGCTGCACCGATTGGCTGTTGAAATAGGGTTCGTTTTCTGGTTGTTCGTTATTTTGCTGGAAGGATTGTTTGTAGGAATTTGAGTTCAAAATGGAATCTTCCATTGGTATCTTCGCCTCGATGTTTTCGTTGGATTGTCCGCCGTCAGTGTCTGATATGACCTCGTTATCTTTTTGATAGTCAATCGACTCCGTGTTCATTATGAACGGCTTATCATCGTTTGTTGGTTCGATCGCTTTCTGAGTTGCTTTGCTTGCACCTTCCTCTACAATTGTAGCAGGTTTATTATACCACATTGCCTGACCGTTATGCATCATCATTTCGTTCAGCTTTGCCTCGACACCGCGTTGCACGGCCTCGGAGAACCTTTGCTCATCGTTTGTCGGATCTGCATGGTATTGTTTACGTGAGGCCACTCTTGACGCGTTGCGATCGGCTTCGTCGTGGTTCGTTACTACGGCTTCCATTCCCTTCAATTTGTTCGTCAGTTCACCGAGTAACGACAAAATGCGAGTTTTCGTTTTCGTTTTTTCGGGATCGGAAGTCGATTGCTGTGTTCCACTATTATCGCTGAGCAGTTTTGCGTGCATGTCTTTTAGTTTGTTCATCAGACTGGTCCCCGGATTTTCATATCGCTCTTTGTTTTCGTAGTAGTTATTGTTGGGGGGCAGCAAGTTTCCTTGAAAACTGCTTGTGTTTTCTATCGGTGCTGCGTTAACGGGCGCGTTTGATTCGTTTTCTTTGAAGTTCTTTGTGGCGTTCGAAGGTGGGTTTTGTATGGCGTTGACTTTCTTGTGATGAACAATAATTGGCAGGGAGGTTTGTTCTTGTGAACTCAATTGGTTACTTTCTAATCCAGTGGGCATGCTCTCCTCATCTTGACTGTTAATTTTACCAAACGCTTCGGCGGTCTTCCAGGGTAACTTCGAAGGATTTTGTCGCCCGTGTGATGCGCTTTTACTGTCAATGCTCGGAGAATCTGTAACCTCATATTCCGGTAGATCTTTAGACGAGAAACTGTCGTAGAGTTTCCCCGGATGATTCGGAACATCTCCAAGTTGGAATCCGTGCCGCGTCATCCCAGGCACGTTGGGGAGCTCTTTGACGTACTCGGGGAACATGGATTTTGACTGGGGGGTCAATTTCGGCTTCAAATGCACAGGGATTTCGTGGCCGTTTATCTCGTAAGTGATAACAGCACTTTTATCGTAAAAATCATCAATCCCATTAACCTCAAATTCCTCTGCAAAATAGTCAATCTACAGGAAGGTCACGTGAGAATTGTGAGGGTCTTACCTCCAGCTTCGGCCATGTCTTTGTTAAAGTTTAAACCTTCATTACTCGAGATGATCTTCTTCACATAGGAATCTTCCGCGGGGTCGATGTTCCTGTCCAATGCACTGTCCGAATGCCATGGCCCTAAACGCGTTACGTGCAAACTTCAAGATACAAGCAACAAATAACTGTTTACCGGCTATTCGTATGTTTCCCTTCTTTTCATTATTTTTCGTTGATCTACCAAAGCATACTAAAAGAGGCGAAACGAGTAGATAATGTGCAAATATTAACCTCATAATATCGCCTACCATTGATGAACAGTAGGAGTAAGATTTTCATTATTTTAATATGTCATGATGCATAGTGTTGTGGCTTTTCACAGCATGCGCACCTACGTTACGCATGGCTTAACTGCGGAACATCTTCAACCGACAGGTCAGAACACTCGTTACCATGCCCTTTCCAATCTGTTCCGTGCAATTTTGATTTAATGATCACGTGACGTAAATCGGAACGAAATGAACAAACCGATGGCAAGAATTCTTTATGTCATTGATAAGTTAATAGGTGGTTAATTCTACGGTGTGAAATATACCTTATTGAAAAAAATTTATATTTTTCGCGTGAATTCGGTGATTTTATGTTTCAATGAATAGACAAAAGAAGAAAAAGACTACTAGCAGAAAAATAGCGTTTCATCGCAGATAACAAAGACAACAAAGGTTTTCGATAGATTTGCCCGATCCACGCAGTTTCATTTGATCCAATTATCATATCGTGTCGAAATCCCCTGCAAATTTAAAATCATTATTCCCCGTTCACAGACAGCCTTGAAAGCAGATTATGATCCAGTCTTCAGAAGGAACGACTCAGGGCGATCCAAGGTAGAAAGTATCTCGGAGGATTTGTTGGATCGAGTGAAGGTCGCCGTGGCTACATATAATGTCTTGTGGACAACTGGAAAACCCAACTCGAAACACTGTCGGAAATTGCCAAGACTGAGCCTCAATCTGCTTTACTGGATTTTCCACTGGATTCCGTCACAAACTGACGTACCACATGAGGGTAATTCCGGAATTGGGTGAACACGTTGACTTACTTGACGAAATCATTGATCACTCGTTTATATCATCAATTACGGGTGGTCACGTGTGCTCACCAGATGAGAGAAAACTACGAATCGAAGTTGGCAGACTATAAATAAAGAAAAGACTCAATAAAGGCATGCAGGCTAATAAGCAACAGTATTATCCAACAAGATCGGCTCTATACGGTAAACGAAGCAGCACAGTTCTCAACGAAAATAAAGACCACCCATCAGAAACAAAGGTTTCTCTTGAAGATGTTCGAACGAAACTCTCCGTGGAGGAAACAAGATCAAACGATATCGCGCAACTTAACCGAGCTTCCAGCTGCTTGAACGCAGTCCCGACGATACATGATAATCACTCTCGCAACAAACGTGAATTCTATCACGCGCGCTCGCATTACGATATCGCTGGCGACCAAAGTATCTTCTATCTGTCTGCGAGTGTGGTAAACAGTTTTCCGTGGATCATGCTCTATCCTGTGTAAAGGATGGATTTGTTCATCAAAGACATCATGGACTGAGGGATGCTCTGGCCAAAGTCATCAACGATGTTTGTAATGATGTGACAACAGAGCCACCCTTAACGAGGTTAACTGGTAAACAGCAGATTCAGCGATCTGCCAACATCCGAGACGATGCTCGCTTAGATCTAGCAGCAAGAAACTTTTGTGTACGTGGTCAAAGGGCATCTTTTGACGTGAGGGTATTCCACCCATTCGTTCAAAGCCACGTAACCCGAGAGATTCAGATTTCTTTCAAAGGCAATGAAAATGTACAACAAGCGAGTCATTGATGTTGAACACGGTTCTTTTACGCCACTCGTTTTTTCCACCATGGGAGGATGCGGTAAGGAGGCTGAAATTTTTCTCAAGGAATTAGCTAAAAAACTCGCTGAGAAAAGGGACTCTCTTCCTTCGCAGATAATGAGGTGGTTACGGTGTAAAATTTCCATCATGCAAGTTCGATCGGCAGTATTGTGCCTAAGAGGTTCAAGCAATGATGAGATATTGAACTATCTGATATATATAATTTTAAAGAAATTTATTTATTTATGCTACGAGGGTACACTTACCAAAAATTTATATAAAATAAAATTCTGTTTATTTAATTGTGAATGGCGACCGACCATTGTTTTGTACTTTATAACCGGCAGTTTATATAAGGTTATATTTTCAAAGAAAAAATTGTTTAAAAAATTTTCTACCTATTATGCTTCTTTTTTTGCCTACCCTGGATTCCGGGACAATGGCAGCACAATAAACACAAAAATCGGATAATGAATGAATAAAAATTTTAAAACTACCGCAATGAAATTTACACGGAAAAAATCGTTACTTAATTTACTTCTATATGTATACAGAATGAAAATCGTCATCTTTAACACACATGCCCGTAAAAGCCATAAGTTCTTCTATAGAAGGACGACCTCCTCAACTTGAACACCGTTTCATTCTCAGAGCGTGACCACACCGGCGCGTTTGCCGATGAGCCGCGCGTCGACTTGCGAAGCGTGTAGTTACGCTTCAACGAACGCACCTTACGAAAGTATTTATGGAATAGGGAGTTTGATCCGTACAATACCGGATTAAGAACGGAGTTCGTGTAGGTGAGCCAGTAAGCGACCGTTATTTGAGTATCGCTCACGTCCCCGCCGCTAAACGTGATGTATAACCAGGTGATCTGATTGGGCAGCATGAACATGGCAAATACAATCACTATGGAAACAAACAGTCGAAGCATGGACATGGTCTGTTTCTTCCGTTTCATGATATGATACAGCGATGAACTTTGTGGAACCGATCGAGTCTTTTTCTTTTTCTCTTTGACGTCCGACTGTAGCGTAGTATTTCCGTTCGTATCCACAACAATGCGTCGTTGACGTAGCCGTCTTTTGTTTTCTTCGAGCCGTATGCATTCGTCATTGGACCTCTTCAACCGCCGCCACGTGAGAAAGTAGAACATGCAAATAATAGGGAGAGGTATCCCATACTGGACCAGGAACAATACTATGGTGTATGCTGAACTGCTTCTGTCAGACCATGACTCCACACACGATGGCGTTCCATCATTTATTACCACGTGGGATACGAGAGCATAAGGGAGAACGAAACATAGCGATATGAAGTGTAGCAAGACAATTAACACTATAGAAACGTTCTTGAGGTCGCTGTATTTGAAAGGGTGGACTATCGCTACGTAACGTTCGAAGGAAAGAAACACTAGTGTGAGTGAAACAGAAATGATTGCCAACGTTCCGAGTGGATTAAGCAGGTGACAGCCTACTGACCCGAATGGGTAATAGCCGAGATGCATTTCCGTCAGCGTTGGAGGAATGCTCGTTGTTACCAATGTGACGTCACAGAATGCAAGATTCATAATCAAGCGCACGGATATGGATTTTTTCTTTTTGAGAATCTTCGTGACGAGAATGCCATTACCGATCAAAGCCAACACCAAGATGCACGAATATATTGTCGTTTGCACAGCGTTCGGAATTCCGGCGGATTCCGTTGCAATGTCGCCCGTTGTGTTGTTCATATTCTGCAACAAAAATAGATGTACGATGAAATAGAGTCGCGTGTTTGTGCTGACAAGTAAATTGCAAACACAAATAAAAAAGCCCTCGATACTCCATCTAATCATGCCGGTCAATATTTGTCTTTACACATCGACTAATGCGGTTTACCGCTGAACACAATAAAAAGAAAATATTTAGTGACCATTCAAAAAGAATAACTATCGATTGCTTTACGTTTAGCAGAAAAAGTTTGTTTTTTTCCAATGTTCAATAGTTGTGCATATACATTGCAAATTGATACATAAAACCGATTTTTGATAGTAGCATATTTAAATTAGCTACTTTGCTAAATTTGAAAAACCAATACGAAGCTTAAAGTGCGAATTCTTTAACGTTACTGTAAAACTTTAGTATTATATTTGCGCAGGGTAGAAAGAACTACTTCAACTTATCCGCCAAAGACATAAAGAACGGAAAGCGACTTTCACGATTGATGTTTTAGCAGCAGGCGCTAACCAGATAAACCGTAGGAGTCGCGGGCAGATCTTCTCTGATGTAAAGATTAAATACATATATAACGCAATCATTTCATCTTACCTACTAGCCTCTATTCTTGTCATCGATAGTGTTATCTAGCAGGAAGAGCTCTTCAGCGTTTAAAAACCACGGTCGTGTGTTTGCCGACGAGTTAACACCTCTTATAAACGAATTGCTGTAATTGTTTAAATCGGAAAATTAATAAGGTGAAAGTCTACGCAATAAGAGTAGCGTCTTCATGAATCATCACATTTCCTTCGCAAGCATCGTGAACGCTTTGCAAATCTTGCCTGGCTCACTACCAACAGTTCAAACACACGCAAAATTTCTTCTACATTTTCTAGTATTTTCGTAACAAATAAGTGAAGCGAAGTGTCTAATGTTTATATAGCATACTTTGTACGAGGTCGCGTATTGTTAAAAACAGTGTTTGATAAACAGCCGACACAACCTACCGTGCTGACTTTAACTATGATGAATTGCGTTGAAAAGAAGGAAATTTTCCTGGCATTGTGCTTTGAATTTTAACAACAAATTCTCTGTAATTGGAACACTAAAAGGTGCCCTTTAATCAGTCGGCATTATGGAAATTTTAGCGAGTATTTATTTTCAATAATTCTCGCCACGGGGAGCACACATATTATATTTTCTCTATTATTTCAGAAATGACGAGGGCAATATGCACGGAATTTACGCAGCTAGTTTCCAATAATTTTCAACACATTAATAGCTTGTGGTCTGAATTCACGCAACACATAATGATCTGATTCTATTATGCGAGCTCAACAACCCTAGTGTTACGGAAGAATTCGTGAATTAACATAAGAGCTTTAACCGACGATTCCACCTAAAAGTTAAATCGCAAGGGCGAGTGCACTGCGGCTGCGCACAAATCAATCAAATAATTTTGCAATAAAATTGACACCAAAGTGTGAAAGTATCGCATTCCTTTACTTTCGCATGCGTCATTGCATCAATAACTGGAAGGAACGGTCTCAGCACGAACAACAAACAATCAAAGGACTAAATCAAATATGTCTCGATGACATAGTAATACATATGTCACTTTCGACGTTGTCCTCTCTCCTTTCAGTCACATTTCACAGGACCCTTCGCGATTCATCTTCCATCTCGACATCACGAACGCAGAGTGCTTGCTAGTTCACCGCTTTCATGCAGCTCCTGGTAAAATCGTGCGCACAAAATACAAATTAGAGCGCATATAAAAAACATACTTTTACCTTTATTATATCTAGCCCGCCAATGAATTCGCCCTTCACGTACACCTGCGGAAAGGTGGGCCAATCAGAAAACGACTTCAAGCCTTGTCGAACCTTAAAAGGAAAGCGCTGCGTAAATACACCAGCGAATAGCGAACTGAGAACCACTTACGTCATCATCTTGTAAGATATCGAAGGAGTCAAAGTGGAGGCTGAAATATGAGGTATAGCAAGGTAGACAGATGCTCCGATAAAGCTAACAGCTTACTGTAGAGGTTGCAGTAAAGCCATAAGCGCCTTGCTAAACTTGCACCGAGGAGTCTAAACGACAGCAAGCACATGCTCACTACCGCACTAAAAGCAACAACTTAAAATGAATTACATCAGGGTGGCCTTTCATGAAAATCATGACGTCCGATCTGCGAACTAATTTCCATAGCCTGAAATACTCGCAACATTACCAACACGTACGTCAAGAGTATAACCTAACCTTTCGTTTAAAGTTTCAGGAGACGGTAAAGATTCTTTTAAAGTTCCGCTCTCTGCTAAATCCTTCAAAGGAAACTCGGGAATAAAAAACACACCGTGCAATAACGCGGAAACAGATTTACCTTGACAATATCCAAACCGCCAATCAATTCACCGTTGGCGTAAAGTTGCGGGTAGGTGGGCCAATCAGAATATCGTTTCAAACCTGAACGTAAAACCTTCTTTTTTTTTAATTCTTTTACAATGACCCGGCGAATCACTCACCCTGGCGAACAGCATTGTTAGTGAGTATATCGAAATGTTTATACTCTACACCGTGCTCCCTCAATATCTCTACTATCTGCTTACTAAACCCTACAGCAGCAACAACAATAAAAACAACAATAAAAACAACATACGTGCTTTCAACAGACGGGTTGCTTCTACTCACCGCATTTCGGAGTTTCTGG
The DNA here is from genome assembly GCA_963930725.1 of Candelabrum cocksii. Lineage (NCBI taxonomy): Eukaryota > Metazoa > Cnidaria > Hydrozoa > Anthoathecata > Candelabridae > Candelabrum > Candelabrum cocksii. The sequence continues at coordinate 5,237,857 of OZ005665.1, forward strand.
TTCACCCTTCATGAATAACATACAGGGGGACTGTGTAAGAAGTTGCTTCAACTGGTCGTCTGTCACCTGCGGATACATCAATCATGCCTACATAAGCAACTTATCCTTTAGCTTTAAGTTGTTTTAACGATCAGAATCGTTCTCATAACGGCTTATCCCTAACAATACTTGACCTTAAGTTTTAGAATAACAGTGACAGGATAAAAGTGTTCTGTGAACCATTTTGTAAGAGCCCACTGTAAGATCGAACAACTAGTAGATACTTAGTAAACAAATGTGTGTTATACATTTTCTGCAGAGTTCGGCAAAACAACAGGAGCGACAAACGACGTTGAATAATGCCGAACTGTTTTGGTAAGGTTAGTTGCATCAGCTCCTTCCAGTTTACAAATAACTTTTCCAGCCTGTTTAAAAGTTAACGGTTACAATCAAAGTCAAGTTACTGGCTGCGCGTTTCACCTTCAGCAATACAAACGTAGGAACCAACTCTACTCCATATCTTTGAGAGAGTTCTGGAAGTTCTTCAGCTGGGACCTAAATAGACTGGATGTTTACAACGAGAAATTGCCTGCAAATGTCACACACCCCTGGTCACACACTCATGGAATATAAGATTCTTTGCTAATGATGGCTGGCGACAAAGGAGGGGTATAAAATAGAAGGATTATTATTTATTATTTAGTGTTATTGCAACAAGGTCTAAGTCACGGAACCACCCATGGTTGGCAATGGGAATGGCGTTCGGCTCTTAACCGAAAGGTTCTGGGTTCGAGACCACTCTATCACAAAGTTGTTTAGTGAGCAGTTATAAATAAACAATGCCGTATTTCATCAAAAATAACCGTAGCACAAATGGGAGCAATTAAATAAACTAAAACTCCGGGTCGAGGTCTTTATGATAATGCTTGATGAGCGTTCTGGCCTCGTTAAAAAACAAACAAACAAACAAAAACTTGCTGCTAGTGTGTGGTTAAATTAAAATTACAAACAACATTTGGATTTCACAATATCCAGTAGTAAGAATTTATTGAAGTGTCAATTTTCATTAGCCATCGCTACATACATTTCGTGAAGACGTAGCACGCACCTTTATAAACGTTGAGTGTTTCAGTTCATTCGCAAGCACGTTCATCACTTCGTTCATTTGCAGACATTCTTCCGCCCACTCGGCTTCGAAATGAACTACTATCACCTGGCTACAAAACATTTAACAGCCGACAGAAGTCCTCAAAAGATACCGTACCTTCCAGCTTCCTTGCAACGTGTTTGAAACGAACTTTCATCGGCACACAGATGCAAGTTTGTAGCAGACAATGACATATTTGTTAAGTATATATTCTGGGTCAAATTTTCTATAAATATCCAAAATAGAGTTGTAAGGCGCTGCATGTTTATGTGTTTAATAATAAATAATTTAATGTCAATTCTCAAGAAATTTACAGCCATATATTATCCATATTCATTTACATATCAACCAAATATATTTGCATGACACATTGGACACTTGTTTTGCACCTTCAACCACTTTTTCAAACAAAACAAATGAAAAAGATGATTGCACGGAGTGATTCGTGCCGATTTCATTTCATCCAAACAAATCGGACAGACGTCTTTATCTTCACTTAACCGCGTGGCGCTAGCCTCGGGTAATACTTTCAGTTTATTATTGACTATGCGTCGCATCTGCAAACTGTGCCAGCCATCTTTGAGCGAAAGGTATACATTGACATACAAGTGCAACAGCACGGTGATAATCTGGAAAATCGTCCATTTCGATGTTGTATCGAACACTCGATATACAAGTATGAGTATGATCAGTAAGAACTCAAAAGACCTACAAGTTCCTTTGACGTAGTAAACATAATCGTCGAGCTCTTCCCAAATAACGCTGTTGTACGAGTTGTACATGTACAGAAAATACAACACCAACGCAGACACGATTTGAACTACGGTGATTATGTTCGGAATACTGAACGGAACTCGTTCTCGTAAATTGTACAGCTGATGCCCTAGATAAAACGCGCAACATATCAGCATACAGCATGAAGCAATCAAACCAATGTGTCTTTGACGGGAATGCACGGTTACTCCATTTAGCGACAGCAAATAGGGCTCTATGATACCGAAGATTGAACGAAGCAGCACAGACAGAATGATCAACACGATCAATTCCATCAGCATGATACGTTTCGACGGATCCACTGACGTGAGATCGGTGTATAAACTCAAAAATAGAAAGCCCATGCCTTCGCGCAAACCAGTGGGATGGTGGAGATTTTCGTCAATAAACGTGTGATCATCTCGCACAAAATTGTTTATAGCTCGAAGAAACACTTTGACAATGTGCTGCAAAACGTGACAGAACGCTAACACTTTGACAAACGAGTTGCACGTATGCGATAAGCATGCCAGGAGAAACGAATAGTGAAACGGGTCGTCAATGAATATGGTGAACACAATTAACTGGTAATTCCACAATATAAACCAATACAAGCAAAAGACCGCATGCATGTGCAGTTGACGCCAATGTAACATGAACAATACAAATGCACCGTAAATTCGAAAACGCACAGTTAATACTTGCACTTGATAGCATGCAAGCGCAAAAAAATTCAGAGTGAAATTATATAGAGTCTGCAACACCACAAATGTTTGAACTCCAAATGCTAGACAAGTGAGTAAAGGCTTTGGTTCGTGGGGACTGAAAATCTGAGCTTGAACAATGGGAACAATCGCAAAAGCAGTTATCAGTGGTTTTACCGATTGAAAAGATAACGCGTAGAGAACATTAAACATTACGTAAACAACCCATGACAGTGCAAATGAGGTCAATGTTAACGGATAATCTTCTGCATCATTGTACATTAAAAACTCATTGAGGTTTGTTGGGCTTGTAATGTTTAGGTGAAGAATGGAAATTAAATGGAAAAGAAACATTCCAAAATGGTAGACGCTAAACAGTTGATTGGTGGAAGAAACCAGGACGCAAACAACACTAAAAATTGCTAAAAAGCAAAATTCATAAGATATTTGAAGAAACTCTTAAAGTTTTAGTAATAAAAAGGATGATTAAAATGTACGTTCATAAAACAACTATCACAATAAACTTACCGACTATTTGCAATAAATAATTCAAAAACAACGGTAGCTCAACGCCGACATGAAAAAAGTTCATGCAATAGTCCAACGCAAACAGAACTGGTACACGAAAGCCGACTTCCAGCCACTTGTGCGACATATTTGTATAACTTTGTTTTACTGAAAACAAGATATTAATATTTATATCTGGTAATTTTATTTATTAACACTCACATAAAGGCCGCTAAAGGCATTATAGTCTGTCACTGTTCACTCCAAAGTTCAGAATAATAATTTAAGTTTGCTTGTCTGTTTGTTTGTAATTAAACTGCTCATAGACCCAAGGACTGATTTGGACAAAAGTTTACAAAGGGTCTAGTCTTTGAAAAAAAAAGAAGAAACATTTCAAAAAATGTTCTCTATTAATTCTACAGTATACCAGTCCTAAAGGGTGCCGAAAAAGGAAGAAGATCGTTACACTTTCAGTTTAAAATCGCTTTCAGTGGCCTTAATAAATAGCACATGTAATAATAGAGGAATACTACTTATACAGAGGAAAACAATATTCAAAAACTCATTTTGATGAAATTGTTAATATTATTCTCTCTATATATATATATATATATATATATATATTTGTCAGGAAAGAAATATTAAAACTACATGTTTACATTGTAACGTTTCGCTTTACGGCTTCGGCTACAGCTATAATATATATATACTTATTAAGCTGTCAGATAATAGAGATGTGAGAAAATAGAGCGGTGTAGGAAGTAAGAAAAGCATTGACTAACCCCAAACGTTTTTGAGAACAAAATGGAATGATCCAATTGTTCTTTTTTTATAGTTTCACCACAGTTTAGTGAATCACAACAAAGTCGTTAATTTTTGAAATTACTCACCCATAAGTATTGTTTTTTTAAACATCTGTGATGTTAATAACACCCCATAAGATTCAAAAGATTCCAGTACAGATATGCTAATTTGAAAAACACATGATACTATACACACTACTTGATCATTATACAGCATTATTTTAGTCTTTATTTGTTGTGTTGTTATGAGAAATAAATTTGATTGGTTGTTCATGTTATTGCATAAACAAAATATGTAGATTTGGGTCGCCGAAGTCCCATTAAGTTTTATCCAATGTTTTTTTATTTGATGTTGTTTTAAACAACACTGTAGTTATTATGTTGTATATTATATTACACGGAATGTTATTTTGATGTTTTATAAAAGTTTGGAGTTATTCTCTTGCATTTCGCTTTTATGCGCTTTGGATTCATCTATAGCTAGATGCCTTATTTGAGATGTGTTTCCCACTGTGTTCTATTTCCCTTAATAATTGTGCCCATAGTATGCAGATGACTTTGTTCTCATTGCTGAGAGCATGGAGAAGCTAATGGATAAGATTGAAACCTGGAAGCAGGGTATAGAATCTAAGGAAGAAGGGTTCAGAGTTAATATGAAGAAGACAAATGATCAGTGAGAGGAACAGTTTGCCTCCTCGGCCATCTGGTAAATACCCATTCCATGCACTGTTGTAAGGGGGTTGGCAGTAACTTGATATTCTGTGGATTCTGCAAACAGTGGGTACATAAGAAATGTAGTGGATTGACAGCTAGGTGCTGTTGTAGACTACAAGTGCAAAATCTGTACAGGTGAAGTGTCAAAATTGAAAAGGCAACATTCCTTATGAAAGATAACGAGGAGTTAGATGTTATAGATAAGTTCTGTTATCTTGGGGACATGATCAGTGCTTAAGGAGGTGCAGTGGAGAGTATAGTGACCAGAATAAGGTGTGGATGGAAGAAGTTCTGAGAACTTCTGCATTTGCTGACAACTAAGGGTTTCTCTCTCCGGAGTAAAGGGTCTTTCTATCAGGCATGTATCAATAGTGTCATTATTTATGCTGGGGAAACATGGGCTGTTTGAGAGGAGGCTTTGTCCAAGTTGGAGAGAAATGATATGATGATAAGATGGATGTGTAATGTGTTAAAGGACAGAGTTACTTAGGACAGCTGATGACCTAAGGCATGTCTGGGACTTGTATCTATCAGAAAATATATACAAAAGCATCAGTTGAGGTGGTTTGGGCATGTGGAAAAGATGGATGATGATTGTTGTGTTATGAAATGTAGAGATATGGTTGTTGAGGGACTGTAGGTAAGGGCAGACCTCGTAAGACTTGGGAACAAGACCTCAGAATGAAAAACATCCATGCAGACCTTGCGCAGGACAGATTGGAGTGGAGAAAAGCCATCAGGTAAACCCGACTAACCCATGCTAGCATGGAATATAGATGTGAAAAAATGTAAAAGAAGATAATATATATATATATATATATATATATATATATATATACACCAAAAAAAGTGTGGTTTATTGCTTGTGCTTCCCCTCCACTCCACATATTTCTGCTTGTCTGAAACCCTAAACACTCTAAAGACATTTCCAGACCAATATGTAGGAGTTTCATTCAAAACGATGGAGGAGCGAAAAGAATACCTAGTCAAACACATGGGCAGAATGATTGTCAAACTCAAATGTCGATTGACTCAATATTTGCCTTCTTATATGTCAACATCAATAACTTATTACTTTAGTGTTCCTACGTTTTTTACTTCGTCCCACCATAGCATAGCTAGCTAGACATACTGTACCAGAAAAACATTTTACTACAAAACCTGCTATTTGATTTTCTTGGTCTTCGCTTAAGATTCTTTTCATGTCAGTGATTTTACAGCTATATATAAATACAAAATTAGTTAACGATGGTCTTATCTAGTGTTTCCAAAAGTGTATTGCCACTCAGTAGGTAATATTTTGGCGTTCTTTTCTTTCTTCGCACGACTTTTTATTAAAACAATATTCGGACTGTTCGAAGCCATGCTTTTCATTTTTCTCTACTCCTCGATGGCATCACGTTTAAAAAGCATTAAACCTTTTTGAAAGTGTAAATTCTGAGATTTCATTTCGTCTATCTTCAGTCATTCAGTCGGGATAATATCTGCCCGAATACAGTTAACGTAGAAAACGACCTTGAATTAATTTTTTTATAAAAAAAAGCAGCAGGCGAGATACAATGTGCTTATTTTTTTTGGATGTTATATTTCTTATCTATTTGTAAGTGTGAATTACGATAGGAGCTAAATCGATACTATATGGCTCTTCCAGCGAATCTTCCTTTCTCTGGTAGTGACGCATGGAAGAAATAAATTTATTTGCCCCCTCAAAGAAAGGACTCCTTATCTGAACTTTCTAGAGTTGACGTTTCTAAAAATAACAGTTAAAATACCATCCATGGGGTCGTGGCTGTGGTGGGCCTTATCATAGAGCCATTCAATCGACAAATCAATTCGGAAATCGGAAGGAAGCTAAAAGCGAATCTGGATCTGAACTGGACTGCACCCAACCATCACTACACACCATGATTTTCGACATTTTGTCCGACTTTTCCTCCTTCTTGATAACCATATCAATACCTGTCAAATGAACGATTTTAGATCGCTATTCTCTTTTATAACAGACTTCTCACTAATTTATAAGTTTCAAAAACATCTTCAATTAAAAGCTAGCGCAAAAAGATTTTGAGTTTTTTTTCTTGTTGAATTATTTCGACAAATTGTCCATCCGTCAGATTTACTCTGTTAACAATTGTGATCGATACTTTTACATGTACACATTAACACCGGAAGTAACACAGCAATAGTTTAAGAATAAATAAATAATATTTATCATGTTCTCTTTTATTCCTTAAGATTTTTCATATAAGTAGAAGAGACACTTACATTTTTAGGTGGTAGTTAAGTTAAAACCAACGCCCTGGTGAAATACCACCACTCCTGCTGCTACTGCTGGCTTATGCATTGGCTTTCCCCACCAGGAAGGATGCTCCAGGTATCCTTTCTTTCTCAATGACAAAAGAGAAAAAGGTGAAACTTCCAATACACAGGACTCGAGTTATAGGCCCTGCCTCTCCCGCGTATTTCCTTCTAAAAGAACAAAAAACAAAAAAAAACATGTGTAATGTTATGAGCAAACTGTTGAGTGTGTGTGTGCTTTAATGTCGTTTTATTTTACAGGAGAATATTGCATCAAATAACTCCAATTGTGGAGTTTTACTGGAGGAGAATATTATGTTGAAAGACAAAATTAAAACGTTGCTAAGAAAGCGAAGAATAAGGAACGATGAAAATAACGCATTAAAGTTGCAATTAAAGAAAATAAAGAAAGAACAATAAAAAATTAAATTAAAAATATGCAACCTCAAAAGATCAAAGCTAACAGCCAACTGAAAGATGCTGAGGATGCTATTGCTCAGTTATCCAAGAAATACCATCGCGTTTGCAGTGAAACAGAAATAATGTTTGAGGATATGAAGAAAGAAAAGGGAGAATGTTTTGCTTACAGGTTAAAAATCCACCAACTGCAAGACATGCACAATGTTTCTAAAAAACAAACACTCGGCGATATCATGGAAACATTGACTTGTTTCGTATCAAAAGTTAACAGAGTGAGAAAGAACGGGTTGAAAGCGATTGCAACCAAAAGTCCACACAACAATCCAGTATTAAAATAAAGTAGTTCTATATATTATATATAGAACTACTTTATTTTAATAGTGGATTGTTGTGTGGACTTTTATATATATATATATCAGGTCCTCGGAGAACTTATGCTTCTTGATACATATATGATAGATAGATATATATATATATATATATATATATATATATATATATATATATATATATATATATATATATATATATATATATATATATATATATATATATATATATATATATATATATATATATATATATATATATATATATATATATATATATATATATATATATATATATATATATATATATATATATATATATATATATATATATATATATATATATATATATATATATATATATATATATATATATATATATATATATATATATATATATATATATATATATATATATATATATATATATATCTATCATATATGTATCAAGAAGCATAAGTTCTCCGAGGACCTGAAACTTGGACGTTTTGGAACATGATCGCAAAATAATAATTCATCATCACAAGGGCAGAAATCTGTGGGTTGTCTGGTTAAGAGATTTTTGTAGACTCAAATAGGTGCACTAAATACACCAGAACAGCCTTAGCCCTTCTTCATTCCCAAGGTCAATCTGTTGGTTACCCACGTTAAATGTGAATCCGAATTTAACGAATGAAATCATTTTAGCATTCAGTTGATTCCTCTAATGTTAGGGGTTACGTGATTGACTACGCTACAACAGGCCCGGCGGAGTAAAAAAAACGTAGAGGGGCTGAAGAAACAACTTTGCAGGCAATGGAAGTGCACACTGCGTTTCGGACTTTATTCCGTTAAAAGGTGGTGTATGCGCTGTTTATACACATTTTAATATATATGATCAATGCATACATCTCCTTTAATTCAACGCAGAAAATTTCTTTAAACGGCAGGGTTCATTCTCACTGGTTTCGAAAAAGTACATTCCATTGGTTAAAACAACAAGAACATTGATCGAACGATCTTTACATAAATTTCAACCAATGACGGACTTTACTGGCGAATCTCCACTAAGCGCTAAAGTACATAGAATCATTTCATTGGTCGCAATTAACGTCACTGGCGGGAATAATAAAACGTCAAGACCTAATACATACTTACAGTCTAAGTAAAAAGTCCAAAAAGTCGTTTGTGGTTGTCATTCGAACATGCAAGAACATTTGCTTTGGCGGTCAAGTCGAGACTATCAGTCTGCGCCTTATGAAATGTTGAAATGGCAAGTGAATTGAAATGGCTAGGTAACATCGTAGATCGCATCTACGTCTTTACTCTCTTTGCCATGGAAGTGTTTCAGCTGTCGCGCTAGTGGTTGAGTTTACATCTAACAATTTACACAAAATACAATTGTTTATCAACGTTTATTATTAGTTTCTTTTCTTCAGAGGGAAGTGACTGCATCTTATTAATCAAATCATCGGCACAAACAATACCTTCATCTTTGAGTAAGACTTGGAGGGTTTGTAATTCGACTCCCTGTTCTTCAACGTCGATATCGAACTGGTACAATGATTCCAACAATGATTCCAATTGCTCAAAAATCAACGACGACGGCTAATTAAATCTTTCTTGGACAGACGACACTAATGCATCAACTGCTTCGCAGAACGAAACTCTGTAATGAGTTATTATTAGGGCAAGTAAAGTTAAGTTTTTGTTATTAAGTTATTGCAGTGTTGTTTAAAGTAAGAGTTCTGGACACATGGAGTAAGTTTCAAAATCTTAATTTGATAGATCAATAAAAAGTCAATTTTTTATCGTTAGCTCAATTTTTCAATTTTAGGTCAATAATGTTAATTTCTGAGAGAAACTGACACTTTAACAACATCTTGTTCATCAATCTCAATCTGTGCTAACTTTATTAATGCTATAGTGTATAGTGTGAATTATGAGAGCTCCTTGACAGGTGATAGCCTATGTCATTGTTGTAGGCTATAGAGTAAAAAAGTGACGTGACATGGTCCATGGATGTATTTCATTATTTTAAGATATTTATGCGCCGAAAGATGATCATCGTAACGTTTTCGATATTTTTGACGACATTGAAGATTAGATATCATGAAAAATATAGTCAGTATTTCTTTAGAGTTATGTTAGTATTATATACAACATGTTTTAAAAGTGTGAAGAACAAAAAAATCTGGTTAATAAACAAACTAAAATGTTGAATTTTGATTGATTTTTGTCCATTCGCGAAATTAAATTCCCGCGAAATTTTCTGACAATAAAGTATAAAACACAAGAAACAATGGTTCACTCAGTCAAATTTTCGTTAGGTCAATAAAGTCAATTTTTTTTTATTTTTAGGTCAATAAAAACTTGCCCCAGTTATTATTAAACCTATAAAATCTTCTCGCACATGGAAACAATCATCTACCCATTGCAAGCAAAGTGTTAGTTGCTCTTTGTTGGATATATCACTGATTATCGCATAAAACGATTTTTGATTTTTTCACAAATGTCACGAATGATCTGATGTGCCATCATAAGCATTATTATTTCATTTTGAATGTCATGAGATAAACACTTATCTGACTTCTTTAACACCTATTTGCTTAGTTCAGGGAAGTCTTTGCTTTAGTTAAATGAAATTTCAATCTTTGTCATTGTCATCATCCCTTAAGGCTAAACCTTGGCGCCATATAAATTGTAAACATTCTATGATCTTTAGCAAACATCGTCTATTCTGTTCCATGTAATCTTTCACGGTTTGGTTGGACGTTTCACGAACGTTTCCGCAACATGGAACTGTCGTTTCCTAGGCTAATGCTAGTGTGGCACTTTGAATGAAAGTGACTACCCAACTTAATATACACAGAATTGACTTCTATAGACCGGTAAATACAGTGGTAGTAATAATAACATTGCATAAGGACTTAGAAATAGCCATATTTTCCTCTAATGATAGAAAAAAATTTATTATGTAGCAAAAAAGTGGGGGGAGCTAAGTTTTATAGGTAATACAGTTAGCTCTAATTGGCTAACTGTATTACCTATAAAAGATCTAGGATACACTCTTTATGAAGAACAGTTTCACTATCATTAGCCATTACTATCGAAATCTGTCACACGCATTGTTTTTCTACCATTATCAGTGTAGAGGACAAGAATCTGTACGATACCCACCAAAACAGACCAGCAAATGGTCTTCATAATACCCTGAAAAGTCTTTAACCTTCAGAATCACAGAAATATAAAAGGTTTTACTGAACACGAAATATTGACGAGAGAATACACATATGGAAGATATAGTAAACTAACTACAGTCCAGGTTCTAATGTAAAAACACTTTTCAGATGTAAGACTCGAAATTTCAACGCAAGCTCGCTTGTGTACTACTGCCGATTAGGTATAATGAGGTAAAAAATATTCTTGTTAATGCATTGTATCTGTACCTGTGTATCTCACTTTTTGAACTTATTGGATGGCAACTTATCGAAAATATTTTTCTCACGGTTATGTTATCATTATACTGACTGCATATTTAAAAACAAATAGCTCTCGGGATTTTTCAAGAATTTATTAAATGTATCGTATTCCGAATACGCTCCTAATCGAGGTATTGCGTATATGCGTGTATCGCCCGATATATTATAGAAGATGGTAGAGAGACGGCTGTATCTTTAATTTAAAAGCAAGTTCTGATAACGTCAAAAATAAATATTTCAATTCAACGCGGTTTCCTTCGATCACATGAACATTTCACTTGTTCTTTTAAATATACTCTCCCTGATACCCGGAGAAAAGAGACCCGGAAGAACAATCTGGAAAATAAACTTTTGCTATTTGCTAAGTAAAACTGTATCTTTTTTTAACAGTTCTGGAAGACATCGCGTACGATAGTTCTTTTTTTCTTTGAACGATGTTGGTAAATTTGAAAATGACGTCACCCAAATTTTGATACCATCCAGTGTCACAAACCTACTAGGCATCAGTAACAGGGGATGTAAAAGAAAACATATTTATTCAATGGAAAATAACGATGGAGTCTATCTTCCCACTCTGGCATACCATCGACCGTAAACTGCAATAATTGGAGTACCGGAAGAAGCAGATTGTTCTTTAGAGACCTCCGAGTGAGATTTTGTACATAAAGATCACATGAATGAGTGACGTCAAATTCTCTCGAACCCTCCCCTTGAAATGAATATATATTGTGTATCCTCCCCCAGGGCCGCCAAGAAAAAAAAAGCATGGGGGCAGAAGTGTAGTAGGGCCCTGGAATTTGGGCAAACAATTTTTTAGGGGGGGGGGGGGGGGGGGGGCTATTGAAAAGCGAAAAAAATGTCATTATTGGGGGCCTTAAAGGTCAAATCAAATCAAATCAAATGTTTTGTTTACCAAACACAATAACACAATTTAAATAATACAAATACAAGTGACGAATATAAACATAACAATTAAATACTTCATACTTTTTTCCAACATGCTAAATGAACTATATAGAATGAAAAAAGAAATATATATTTTAAAAAGTGATTATTGTGAATGGCTGGTGTCATTCAATAGAAAACTAGGCAAAGGAATGAAACCATTGTTTGAATTGAAAAATTTATAATTATTAAAAGTAAGAGAGAGTAATAAGAATGCTTCCGTCCGTGTAAATATAGAAAAAAATTAATTTGCAAATATAAATATAAAAATCAAGAATCCATTGCAAAAATGATTAGGGATAAGAAAGGTAAGTACTTTTCACAGCAATTATTCATAATGCGTAAAGGTTTTTTTAATTAAGAGGCGTTTTAAAGCTTTTTTCGAATTTTTTATACATTTTAAGTTAGTATACTTTAACATATCATTCCAATTTAAAATGCATTGGTAACATATCGAGTATTTCCCATATTTTGAAGTATTGAACCGAAGTATATTGAGTATATTGAGTAAAGGTATTACCTATAGTCTGTTTAGTCTGTGGTATTAGACCAATAAAACTTACTACACATAAATTAGTAAAAATCAACTTAAAATATTATAATTTAATTAGTGATGAAGCACAAAAGGTACTGTGATAGTAATTACATTGTAAGAAACAGTAACAAAACAACTGAAATACAAATTTGATGAGATTTTTGCAATTTATTCGTACTTAACTCACGAACGAAGCTCAGCTTCGTTCGCTCATGGCTTTCATAGATCTGGAGAAGACGTTTGACCGTGTACTTCGCAACATCATATGGTGGGCAATGCGCAAGCTTGGCGTTGAAGAATGGCTGGTACGGCTGGTCCAATCTATGTACCTGGATAGAAGAAACAGAGTGAGAGTTGGGGATGGCTACAGTGATGAGTTTGGTGTTGGAGTAGGAGTGCATCAAGGTTCTGTTCTTAGCCCGTTGCTTTTCATTATTGTGCTGGAGGCCCTTTCCAAGGAATTCCGCACAGGCTGCCCATGGGAACAGCTTTACGCAGATGACTTGGTGGCAATTCCAGAATCCTTGGAGGAGTTGATAGAAAAGGTGAATATGTGGAAGTCAGGGATGGAGAAGAAGGGACTGCATGTCAACATGGGGAAGACAAAGATCATGGTATCCGGCACAGACATGGACCAGCTGAAGATGTCTGGTAGATATCCTTGTGGTGTGTTCCGCACAGGAACAGGAAGCAATGCAATTCTTTGCAGTGGCTGCTTGTTCTGGGTGCACAAGAAACGTAGCGGCATTCAGGGCCCCCTACATGTAAACCCTGTTTTCAAGTGTTCTCGTTGCCTTGGCACTGCTAGACCACTTGATGTGAGACCTCTGCTGCAGGTGATGATTGGAACTGACAAACTGGAGGTGGTCTCAGAGTTCTGTTATCTTGGAGACATGCTCTCTGCTGGGTTAGGATGCACGCTGTCTGTTATCACACGCTGCAAGTGTGCATGAGGAAAATTCCGCCAACTCTTACCACTTCTCACCAGTCGCCATCTGCCACTTCTCACCAGGGGTCGAGTGTATTCAACCTGCATTCGGAGTTCGATTTTGCATGCCTCTGAGACATGGGCGTTGACAGCCAATAATTTTAAACCGTCTCCGAAGAAATGACCGTGCCATGATCCGCTGGATTTGCAACATCAAGGCTATGGAGGAAGTCAGCTCTTCCTCCCTTCTATCTAAACTGGGTATCAATGATGTGGAGGTGGTTCTACGCTCCAATAGGTTGAGGTGGCTTGGACATGTGGAGTACGGGTTGGATTGCACAAGTGCGCAACATTGAGGTGGCTGTGCCGAAGAGTGCTGGTAGGCCAAAGAAGACATGGGAAAAAGTAGTCCGGAAAGACAGAAAAACGCTTGGTATGGTTTTTACAGACCCACACAACCGCTTTGTGTGGAGAGGGCGTCTTCGAGAAAGAAAAACCAGACAGGCCACACCCTCGGTAGAAGATTAATTTAGGCCTGTATAATCAAAAGTTGGATGATGATGATGATGAACTTAAATTAGTCATTAAGTGCAGTAAGCATCATTCCTGGTCTTGGTGACCGCATTCGCACTCGGCCGAGTCAAAACTCTATTTCTTCATGGAGGCGGCGAAACAGCCAACACCGGATCTCAGGCGGTTTAGCGTTGTCCACTGGCGACGAGGGAGCTCAGAGCCGAGGATGTTGTCTGGCGTCTCGATGAACTTGTGGAATCTTGATTACTCTGATGCTCCCCGTCATTCCTCCTGCCAACAGTTCCCGGTCCAGGTCTGTTTGTTTATGTCTGGTGGTGTGCCAGGCAAGAGTTTTTGCGCATGTCCAGCGAAGGCGTGCCGTGATTTTAGCCATGTGCGTGTAGGAGGCTCAGCGACCGTGGCGTGTAAGAGATGGTTGATGTCACGTTCAGCCTTTCAAGCCAGAGCGAGGACCGCAGCTTCACAGAGTAGTGAGGCTTGGAGCGATGCCAGCCAGAACTGGAAGACGGTTCACAGGTGTGGGGCCTGTGATCGTTTGGAGTTGTTAAGGTCCACGTCCAGTTTCTTTTTATGTGTGCTCCGACACCAGACGGATGCGCAGTACTCAGCTGCTGAGAAGACAAGGGCCTGGGTTGAAATGCGCAAGGTCAATCAAGGAGACTCGGGACGATGTTTTTGCTGAATTTTTCCAGGTGTTGTCGGAATGTCAACGCACGGTCCAGTTTCACTCCAAGGTACGTTGGTGTTCTTTCAAACTGCAGTACACTGCCGTCCAACATGATTCCCAGCTCGCAGTTTGCCTCTCGGTTTGTGGGGTGGAAGACAGATGACATAGTCTTTGCGATGCTGACTAGACCGTAGACCACTTTACTGATGAATGTCCGCTGTTCCGACCTCCTAACGGGGAACAGGGCCTGGCGTTGATGGACGCTGACACGAGAGAATGGCTGTCTTCGACCAGGCTGGAGATATGAGACAGCACACGTACGACAGAAGAAGAAGCATCATCCCTAACTTTTACTACATTGCAATAGGCAAAAACAGCTGCTATTGATAACAGATTATGTAAGCTGTTTTTTGCATTGCGCTTTAGGCCTACTAACTCATTAGACCAAATCATTATTTTTATTGTGTCAATTTTAAACCATTTAAGCCCATTGCTAAAAGAAATACAAATTGTTTCAAATATTTATGGGGCCTTGTTTAGCATGGGCCCCGGGTACTTTACCCCCTCCCCCCACCCCCTCTCGGTGGGCCTGCCTTCCCCTTTTGAGTACCCGACCCAGCAGATAAACCAACCGATACGAGTTATGAACTTAATGGTCCGGCACCGGAATAATAACGATGACGCTACGTTTTCGCTGTTTATTTCAAAAAGGTCAAACTTCGAAGTACCTAAATATATATAACTTTTTTCCCAGATTTATAAAAGAACGGTTTAACCCTTTATGTGACGGGTTTTTTAAATAAGATGTTTTCAATAATATTTTCGGTATGTGGTGTTTATATGGCAAAAGTGTATATATGTTAGCGTCGGATTCAAAATCGCGTGGAAAAATGTTCGAGACAATGTCTTTGAAAGAAGCATTAGCAAGTGTTTGTACAAAGGCTTCTAATTCAATCAAAACACAAACATCAACATTAATCTGCAATGCAAGGTCTTCTCTTTAAATAGCGTTTGAGTAAGACAAAAAACGAAAACCCACGACTCCATTTTATTTTCACCCCCTCATTTTACAGAAAACTTCAGAATACCCCCTTAGGTCATTTTATTATGACCCCCCCCCCCCCCCCCATTTTAAGATATTTTCCCCGGAGTACCCACCCCCCCCCTGCTTTTTCGAACCTCCTTACAATTAAGCACAAAAGAGTAAGCTTGTGTGCTTAATTGTTGTCACCAGTTCTCCGCAGCAATTTTCGAATTTTGTAGTTAGTTAGGCCGGTTTAAAACATCAACTGAAATATTGAAAGCAGTATAAAACAATATTTCTGAACTTACACCTCATCAAAAATAATTGAGGCGTGCAGTAGATCATGCGGTAGATCATCATCATCATCATCATCTACATTTTTCACGTCTATTTTCCATGCTAGCATGGGTTAGGCGGGGTTTCAACAGATGATATTCCCCACAATTTTGTAGGTTTAATCATTTGATGATTCATTGGAGCAGATGTTTTTTACAGCTGGATGCCCTTCCTAGCCAACCTCAGGAAGAGGAAAAACAGTGGTGAGTTAACCCACGCAAGATACCAACTTTGCATTTTAAACTCTGTGGCAGCAGTGCATAAAGGGCATGGGTGCTTATATCCATGAGGTCAAAGATGTTACATGACCCGCATACCCGCTCAATTATTGATTGATTCATAAAATGTAGGAAACTGTCTTATTTTCTATAATATTATTTCTTAATTTCTGCATATATTATTTCTTAAATTGTTTAGAATATAAAATGAACAAAAGATTTATGTCAAGTGTACGTTATCACAAAATAAAGGGTAATGACGATGATTTTATTTCTGCACAGGTAAACTACAGTTTTATATATATATATCTGTGTGTATTGTGGTATATATATATATATATACAAAAAGAGATTAAAATTTGTCTAATATTTTTATTTTTACAAAGATTTGTTTTTGACTATTGCCTTAATTTGTGATTAATTTGCGTTAAAGAAGAGCGTTATTAAATATTATTTGTAATATTTAGTTTCAAACAACAACACCTCCCATACCATACAAAGCAATTGTTCTGGCACTACTGCTGTTTACATTGGGAACAGTTTTGTTGGTTGTTGGATGTTTGTTGGTCTCAGGTTACATCAACGTCAAGGTTTTTGTTTTAGCTTATTTTTCTTTGCTTGTTGCTTATTACTAGAATATATTAAATCTTTAAATTTTAGTTTTAATGCAATAGGCCTTACCCTTAATTACGTCACTGTTGTTGACGCGCGCAATGCTTTCTGGTACTAGTAGTCACGCATCCAGAATTGCACATTTATTTTGCCCAATCTTGCTAAGTGATAATAAAGATAACACTAGCTTTAATGTCTCTTAATGCAACTTTTTCTTACAAGCAGAGATTTACAACTTTTCCGTTAGTATTTTGTTTGATCTGTATGTCATAGGTAACATCAAAAGGTTTTGAAAATTGAAATTTTTGATAAAGAGAAAATATTTTGTTTTGATGAGGCTTATAATAAGCATAGGAATTTTTTAGTGCTGTTTAAACAGATACAAATGCCAAAGGAATTTTTTCCAACACAGTTTAATTTTAAGAAAATCATCTTCAATATTTGCATTAAATTTATAATTAATCAATCATCAACTATAAGTGGTGGCAAAAAAATTGTAAGATATGAGCATACAACCCATATCTTTTTCAAGTCTGCAGCCATTGAAATTGGGAAAGCAGTGCTCAGTATCCTAAATGTTTTGATTCGTGAAATCGCACATTCAACATGAATCCGCACTGAGGCAATCTGTTGAGTGTCCTTTTCTTCTTGCAAGTTTAAATATTCTTTGCCCCGTAAGAAAGGGGGTATGTTGAGGGTATTATAAAATCGCCTTTTTCAAGCAACTTTATCATTTCACAGTCATTTCGGTTCGTTTTAATTGTTTATTAACTTATCGTTACACGCCTGTTGAGTCAATCAAATTGCTTAACAATCCTTTTTTCCTTTCTTACTTTTAATTACTGTATATAAAAATTTTATCTTTGCCTTAAACTGTACTCCATTCATTTTATTTATCATGTCATCTAACAAGTCATCTTTCGGTCGAATTTTGAGAAAACCTGACAGATTCAATAAAAATTGGTCCAATCTGAGTGCCCATTGTTCCAACGATAATTGCACCAGTGTTGACAGCATTATTTATTTTAGGCACTGCACACGTTCAAAATACTATTGCAGTGAGTGTTGTGAGTTCAGTAGGGACATCATTGAGCTTCTCAATGAGAAAGTTGATAACTTTTGGTTCTGTCCGGACTGCACTAAACCTGCTCTAAATGCAATCTTTGTAGAAAAAGATATTGAATCCAGATGCGCAGCCTACTTTGAAAAAATTGAATCTCGCCTTTTTTCTCTCGAAGCGTCTCATTCTTTATATAAATCTTCATTGTCCAGCATCAAAGACAGCATTGAGACAAACGCCTCATTAATTCAAAAATTAGTTGATGACAACTTGAATCTAAACACTCTAATTTCCAATTTAAAAAATAGTGTCAAGGTTGATTGTTTAGACTCCAAACATATTTTAACTAAAGAAATTTTTAAAAATATTGAAGATCACAACTGGCGCAAAAATAATTTGATAATTTATGGTTTGAAAGAGACTGAATCGGTTAGTAACTCATTGCAGGTATTGGGTCTTATTAAAAATCAGCTTAAACTTAATATTCGCATTGACGATATTAAAATTTGTGAAAGACTCGGTCCTTTGCAATCCGCTAAAATTCGACCGTTACGAGTTACTCTGCGTGATTATGACACAAAAATTTCCATCTTAAATCACAAATGGATTTTGAAAGAAGCTGATGGAAATATCTTTATTAATCCAGACAGGAGCAAGGAGGAAAGGGATATATTCAACAAACTTCGAGTTGAAGCTAAACAGAGGGAGGCTGGTGATAGTTCGGGGGAATGGGTCTACCGAGTAAGAGGTCCTCCGTGGAATTTGTTTGTAAAACAAATAAAGAAAAACCCCTCCTTAAATCAAAACGCAACAACAAAGCCAAAATAAAGTTGAATACTCATCCTCCATTCTCCTTAGCTTTTAGCAACATTTGTGGTTTTCGTACCAATTATTCGGATGTGGAGGCTTTTTTGATAAAAAATAATCCGGATTTATTAGCACTTTGCGAATCTAACCTAAATGCTGGTATATCTTCTAATGATTTCCTTGTTCCTAGATACCTACCTCTGTTTAGATTGGACTCCTCTATTCATATGCATGGTCTAGCAGTTTATGTCAAGGAAACTTTACCAATATTTCGTGAAATTGACCTGGAAGACCCCAATCATCCTTTCATGTGTTTTCGTTTGTCTCTTCTACATTCAACTAGTTTTTTGTTCTTTCTCTATCGCTCTCCATCTTCTCAAGACTGTTCTGTTATCAAATCAGTTTCAAAGTCTGCTGACTTAGCTCTTCTTAATCATCGTTCAACCAGCATCTTTGTATTTGGTGACTTTAACATTCACCATAAACAATGGCTAAGATTCTCGAATGGAACAAGTAGCTCTGGTGTCGAAACCTATAACTTTGCAGTATCTCAGTCTCTCTCGCAATTGGTTGATTTTCCAACCCGCATTCCTGATCACTCAAGTCAATCGCCCTCCTTGTTGGATTTATTTTTGACCTCTAACCCTGAAATTTGTAAGATATCTCATAGCGCTCCACTGGGTCGTTCTGACCATGTTGTTTTGGAGGTCAAAATTAATTTCAATAGGCAAGTTTCCCATGAACATCCCATGCATAGATCCTTTTTTAGATATGATCTTGCGGATTGGCTAAAATTTCAAAATCACATTCAGTCTGTCCCATGGGAAAAAATTCTTTCCAATTCAGTTGATGATTGTGTTAATGAAACTACTTCAATAATATCTGAAGCAACACAATTATTTGTTCCGTCAGGGAAATATCAGTTAAAACCTCATTCTTCGTCATGGTTTTCTCCAGCTTGTGCTGCAGCCATAGCTCATCGCAATCATTTCTTTCATTGCTACCGTCGTGATGCGACTGATCATAACAGACAACTGTTTATTGCCTCGCGCAATAATTGTAAATATGTTGTTCGTAAAGCTAAAACTGTTTTTGCTGAAAGGACTAAAGATCTTATCAAATCCAAAGAAATAGGTTCTTGCAAATTTTGGCGTATTATCAAAAAGTCCGGGGTAGTTCTAAAACATCTGTACCTCCACTTTTCAATGGTCCTGAAGTCATTAGTCTATCTAAGGATAAAGCTGAACTATTCGCTAAACTCTTCAGTTCTCATTCCACCCTCGATGATTCTGGTCATGATCTCCCTTATTTCTCCTCCAAAACTGTCCAGACTTTACATGATTGCTTTATATCTCCTGATAAGGTTTCTAAGATTATTAACAAAATGGATTCTAATAAGGCTACTGGACCGGATGGCATTCCTGTAATTGTACTTCAAAGATGTTCTACTGAGTTATCTCCCGTTTTGTGTGCTCTTTTCAAAAAGTGTTTGGACGAATCCTGTTTCCCTTCATCTTGGAAGTTTGCCTCTGTTATTCCAATTTTTAAAAATTGTGGTGAGCGATCTCATCCTTCTAATTATAGACCAATCAGCCTCATTTCCATCTTAAGCAAAGTTTTTGAGACTTTAATTAAACTGAACTTAGTTAAATTTATTGAAAAAAATAATTTGTTTTACGACTCCCAGTATGGGTTTCGTTCTGGGCGTTCCACTGCTGACGTTTTGACAGTTATAAGTGAACGTTTTTATCGTGCCCTTGATGTCTCTGGTGAAGCGCGAGCAGTTGCCCTTGACATCTCCAAGGCATTTGATAAAGTCTGGCATCGGGGGCTACTGCACAAACTTAAGGCATATGGTTTAAAAGGTCCATTTTTAAATATTATCTCCTCCTTCCTTTCCAATTGTAAACTCAAGGTGGTTCTTAACGGTCATTCTTCTTCCATTTTTTCCATCAATGCTGGTATTCCTCAAGGTTCAGTTCTCGGTCCGACTCTGTTCCTACTGTACATTAACGATCTCCCTGACAATTTATCATCCAAAACCGTTATTTATGCTGATGATTCAACATTGTATTCCTGCCTTAATAAATCAGATGATTGTGATAAAGTTAGAATGGCCTCTGATCTGGAAAAAGATCTCAATACAGTAGTTGAATGGGGTAAGAATTGGCTTGTTAATTTTAATCCATCTAAAACTAATCTTCTTTCCATTAATCATCTCAATCATGCTTACTTACCTCGAATTTTGATGAATGGTTCTCATTTGCCTGAAAGCAATTCATTTCGTCTTCTTGGTCTTATATTTACCAGCGACCTCTCATGGCGATCTTATATTGAAAATATAGCTAAATCAACTGCCATGAAGGTTGGTTCTCTTTTACAAGAAATGAATTACCTCACTCCTGAATGCGTCCTTTACTTATACAAATCATCAATTCGTCCATGTATGGAATACAGCTGCCACATATGGGCAGGTGCACCAAAAAATTGCCTGAATTTGTTAGACCGTGTTCAACGGCGTGTTTGCAATGCAATTGGCGAAAACCTTTCTTTGAAATTGGACTCCCTTTCACACCGGCGGAACGTAGCGTCTCTTTGTCTCTTCTACAAGTTTTTTTATGGTCGTTGTTCAAGCGAACTATCATCTCTTACACCTTCTCTCAAAATTTTTCTCCGTTCTACTAGGTTGTCTTCTTCGTCTCACCAATGGACTGTTTGTGTTCCAAATTGTCGTAGGGATTTTTATAAAAACAGTTTTTTTCCGCGTACGTCCAGACTTTGGAACTCTCTTCCATCTACATGCTTTCCTCCTGAATTTAACCTTCAACTGTTCAAATCTAATGTTCATCGCAACCTTAAATCTGCTTAACTTCTCCTGTAGCTCTTTACTCGCAAGTGGCCTTTTAGGCCTTGTTTTGAGCAATCTCCAATAATAATAATAAAAAAAAAAAAAAAAATTGTTGCTTGCCTGTCACTTGTTCTACCGGCATAAAGATAAGATGCAAATGAGATGGCACCAGCAGGAGTGATGCCTATTAATGCCTTTGCAGTGTTGTGGAGCTTGTATGTTGAATATGTTGCACTTTGTGATTGCACCAAGCTTGCCATTTCAATGAAGATCTCTGTGCAGTCAATCACAACCCACGTGGTAGGATAGGTTTCCTTGAAACTTTTGGGCATTGTCTGGTCAATATATGATCTTGAAGGCCATATCGGAAATGATCGAAAACGGCTATGAAGAAAATCAAGCCAGGTTATGCATATTCTTGATATCTGGGATTGAGATAATGATGCCCTGTATGCAAGGTCTTCTTCTAGTAAGCCAAGCCTCAGTCGCACAAGTACAAGAAAGAATTCCTGTTCTGGAGAAAGCGACCTCTTAGGGCCACGTTTGACATACTCCGGCGAAATTATCTTTTGTGAATTTGTCACAGAATCTTGGTAAACAAGGCTGTTGACTGCAGGTAGGAAGGCCAGTGTAGAATCTGAACAGTTTGTTATTATGTTTAAATTTTTCAAGGTGAAACCCAAGTACGTTTTTTTACCCCCCACAAAATGCTTGGAGCAAACTCTGTGTCCAATCGTTGGCTTGAAATTCTTTCTAGAAACCATGTGTATCCATTGCTTTCTCAGGGTCTGTTTTTCCTTACTTTTTACATTTGGAAAATTATAGAAAGACAGGTGTGGATGCCTATTGGTATTGCTGAAACAAAGAGGCACACAACACGTAAATCCTCCTTTGCCGCCACTCTTCTGGGCCGAGCAGACAGTAGGCCCATCTTCCCCTTCTTCGGGCGCTGTGAAATCTTGATTTCCACTGCCATCGACGTTACCATTGCTCGGGCAAGAGTTTTGAAAAAAACTAGAACAGTGTTTTTCTTGAGGAATATCGAGAGCTTGGTCGCTATTTTCCATTTTCCGAGAGCTGTATATCATAAAATGTACTGTGTTCACATACAACTCTCAACAAATTCTGGATGCGTGACTACTAGTACCAGAAAACATTGCGCGTGTCAACAACAGTGACGTAATTAAGGGTCAGGCCTATTATAATGATTAAAAACAGTAACTGTATCAATATAATAAACCATACAACCTGATTTTATTCACTGAGTGCACAGCGCAAATGTTTTTCTTATTGTCAAAATTCAAAAAAAAATTGTTTGTTCTATTCTAGTATATATTTTTGCTCTAGTACGCCGATCGCACATATCCAGTCATTATTCTTGGACTGTTATTATTTATCCCTGGTTCTTATCACATGAGAATTGCGTTTTACGCGTGGAAGGGGTATAAAGGCTTCTCGTACAGTGACATTCCTGATTTCGATTAAGGTTTATTTAAACAAATGGAAAATAAATGTTTATGTGAATATATCTGTATTTATACCTGAGGGAATGTTTGTAAATTTAATGTATTAATCTATTATTTCTTGCTTTTTATATAAAGTTGTTTTCATTTGGTTTTTCAAATTTTACTCACATTGTGGTATAGTAACTCACAGAAATTTCGTAGACATTACTATTTTGAATTTATGTTATATAATATAATAATGTTTTATGTTATATATATATATATCAAAATTCTTTAGTAAAAACAGTGCTTCTTAAAAAAACATTCAGCAGACATATAGTGTTAAAAGTTGACCTTCAGATAGAATTAGTTAATTAAGTATGTCACTTTTCATTTACAGTAAAAATCAGTACATTGTGAAATGTCAAAGCAAGCTTCAGTGCGGGACACCAAGAAAGTGGTAAGCATTGACGCAACTTCTGCTGGCGCATTTTACGTGGATTATGTGTTTAGAGCGGAGAACTGTTTACTCTCACATACGGTGCGCTTGTCTCGCAGCTGCTGAAAGACTATGAGAACGACGAGGCAGTGAACCTACAGCTGGAGCGAATGTGCGTTTGTGTTTTTGAAGCGATGGTAAATGCAGTCTTTGTCAAGAGTATTTCAGCACGCGAGTGACTTGGCGCTCGTGAAAATCGACCCGGGCGTGCGACAAACCATCGCTCGTGAAAATTCAAAGTGATGTGCAATCGCTCGTGTAATCACACGTGACCGCACGTGCATTTTTTTTCAAGTTAGTTTTTAGTTTACTGACGTCTTTAGTTAGCTTAATGTCTTCACCCATCACTATGAAAATTTTATTTTGAAGTTTGACTTTAAAGTCACTAGCTATTGCTTAGATTCTTGACGTATTACACGAGCAGAACAAGCTCCCCTCCCTAGTTGCTTGGATCTGTGTAACAACATTACAGAGACACGCCGCCAATGATTTGAACATGGACTATTTATTCTGATACTGACACTGCTCGCACAGGTGTACAGACGTTAGAAACTGCGGGTTCCAAAACTGGCCGTTTTGCAATTGCCGATATTCAAAAACGTTGAAACGCGAAATTAAGTCCCAGCGAAATATTTGGAAATGGCTCACCGCGAAATTTAATCCCCGCGAAAATTTATCACATTAAAGTAGTGAAAAGTGAAAGGAATATTTTATTGATTTATTTTTAAATAAAAACATCTCTATGTTTTGAACTGCCAGTTTCGAAATAGCAGTTACGAAACGTAGTGGAATCAAACAGGTGTACAGACGTTTCTCTTGTTCCGCATGAATGATTCAAGATAAAACAAAATAGTATCAATTTAGATCAAAACAAAAGAAAAGTTTTATGATATACAGCTCTCGGAAAATGGAAAATAGATCGAAGACTAAAAATACAGAAAGAAATTAAACTTAAAAAATATCTATTCAAATAGCAACATTTAATAAAAAAGAGATGAATATAAAACATTTCAAAATTCTATCAAAACTAATTTGTAACTTTCTTGATAATTCTTTTTATTGATCGTTCTAGGCCTCGAAATCGGCAATAATATTATTCCTTTGCGAAAAACCTTTAGAATACCAACCAACTGGCACTTATAATTAATTGTGCCATAGTAATACAATTATCCTGAAATTCTGCAATCACATATTTAACTATTTAACAGAGAACAGTTTTTGACTTCATATCAAAATTTTAATGATATAAAATGCCACGGCACATATTTTCACTAGCAAAAACAGCTTTAAAAAGTTAAAATACGACGACTTTGAAGTTAACCCGTTAAAACCTAGCTGTCGTGTTTATTTTCTTCAGAGTCTAATGCATGTTTATTGTTTTGTGAAAGTGTCTTTTGTTTTGAAAACTGAATGTTTTGTTGTGGTTTGATCTTTTTATCTTCCATTGAATGCAGCATAGCTCTTCTGCATTTATCTGTCTCTAAGTTGAATGGAACTTTTAAACAACCCGTAGCATCGCGTGTAAACATGTCTGTCGGTTCTCTTTGAAAATCTTCCTTCTTTTTATAATTTACGTTACAAACTTTTCGAAACGTATACGTTTTTAATCAAATTAAAATAACTTTGTTTGTTATTACTGCGAAAAACAACTTGATTAAATTTGTACTTGGATAATAAGAAGGTGTCAAAAACTGAAGAATTAATATCACTCGTGAAAATTAAAGCACACAAGCAACAAATCGCTCGCGAAAATTGATTATGGCGTGTGCCAGCGCGTGTGAGAGCGATCGCACGCGATTTATGACAAAGCCTGTAAATGTTGTGATTAATCAATAGATCAATGAAGGATATGTTTCCGTTCAAATTCTGTTCATTTTATCTTGAATCATTCAGGGGGTATAACATTGGTGTGCGGCTGATTGAAGACTTTCTTTCGCGTTCGAATGTCGGGAGGTGTCACGATTTCAAGGAAACTGCCGATGTCATTGCAAAGGTATATTCCTAAACGTCCCAAAAAGTATTGTATATTTGTGAAAAGCAAACTGACACATAGGTGGCTTATGCACAATGGTGACACTTGCACCTCACTCAATTGCAATTTACGGATGTAAAGCCTAAGGGGTTGTTTATAGGGATGAAATTTACCGGGTAAGCGAGATAATATTCCTGCTGATACTGAATGCCACATTCCATTCATATGGAATTTTTTTTCCCATCTATTTGGGAAATCATTTCCTCGGCAAGCAGCTCAAATTTTGTGGCAAATAGATCATATTACAGTTTAAAAATCTTATCTTTAATTTTTTAAAAAAATCCCATTGAGTATTTATAAGTATTTATTTTTAATAATTTGGTGACATTTTTCTTGTGATTGACATTTTTAAATTTATAATGATGATTTCAATTTGTGCTGACGCAGCAAAATTGTTCCTGCTTACCGAAGAAATTGTGTTCATATGAGAAAGTGTGTTTCCTTGTGTGCGAGATCTCGATTGTCTCAGAGCGATATCGAAATAATTTTGTTCTTATGTACTTTAAAGGAAGAAATTGTTGCAGGAAGAAAAACTTGCGAAAGTTGCGATTTTATTTTCGCAACTTTAAAAGAAAAAGTTGCGTACATTAAATGTTGCGAGACAGGGCATTCATAAAAAGTTGCGTACATAAAATGTTGCAAGTGAAGTTGAACTTACGATAATTTTTCTTGTCGTTCCAAGCAAATTAGCGTTTGGACACAATTAAATACAGCCTACTACGGATTATTTGAAAAATCAAAGACGGATTTTTTTATACGGACCAGACTTTTTGAATATTTTCATACCTCAATGTACACAGAAAGGTGTAAACTTCATATAACTTTACTTATACAAAAAAGGTCCAAAAACGAAGTTCAAAACATACAGTGAAGAGAAGCAAGCTGCCATACAAAATTAGTTTATGAAGTCCTTTGATAAAAGCAAAAAAGACCAAGAAAAAATAAGAAAGAAACAATAAATATTGATTAGAATCTACGTTGAAATCTGATCGATTTTGTAAAAAATATTTATAGACGAATATTCTCGCACATTGCATTTGCTGTTGTTCCAAGGAGATAACTTTTTAAAACAATATCACACAACATTTTCATCATTAGAATTTGGCCACTTCTGATAAATTTTTGCATAAAACGACAATTGGACCAGCCAAACTTGAAGTTATTTTTGTTCAGATGCTTTTATAAAATAACAAGAAAAGAAAGAAAAAGTTGCGGGAAGAAAAAGTTGTGAATTGTAAAAAAATTAATTGTTGCGGGAAGAAAAAGTCGCGAAAGTTGCGAAAATTTGCTTGCAACATTTTCCTCTTGCAACTTTTTCTTCCCATAACAATTTCTTCCTTTAAAGTACCTTAAAGGGATTCCCAAGTTCTCATACATATTTAACATATATAAATAAAAATCTAAAAAAAAGAATCAAATTTGTCCCAAACATAACAAATAACCAAACTAGTTACATTAAAACCCAAAAATTTCGGCAAAAAAGTTTGGCGAATATTTGTTCGCTGAAATTTCGAGTTCGCTGAAATATTTTCCTGCCGAAATTTTTGGATTTTAATAACTTTTCATGATATACTTATTTTCAAAAAATTATCAAAAACCTTAAATTATGCTTAACTGAATACAGACACTAAAGCCTATCCAAAGCAAATGTCCGTTTTTCAAGACAACGAGCAAAAAATACATTACCTTTGGAAGCGTAAGTAGTATGTTTAATGCAGAATGGAGTATATATATATTTCCTGAATTTTAGGATAAATATGAAATATCTAACAAATTTTCTTTTTTGTGTGTTGTTCCCCTTTAAGGATAGTGTAAAGTCTACTAATATATGTTCTGTTTTCTTGAGATATCTCAAAATTTAAACAATTTTCATAAAATTGTGTGACTAACCGTGAATTTTTCGTTTTCAACAAACAACAAGAAAGTTGGGCTTAAAACTTTTTAAAATCGTACGAAAGGTTTTCATCAAATCATGATCGAAAATGACTTGTTTTTACTGTTTCCCTAATGATTTTTAAATAATATTGAAAAATATGAAATTTAGTTTGCCGAAAATTTGTCTGCCGAAATTTTGTCCGCCAAAGTTTTTCCTCCGAAATTTTTGGGTTTTAATGTATTCTGTTTTTTAAATTGTTGTTGTTCAATGCGACGCTTTCTCTTTGACCTTCTTCCCACGATGTTTATTTCTAACTAGGGTTCAGACCTCATTTTCTGTATAAGACGAAAAGGTGAGGTAATCATTTGTTGTGACGTACATGGTACGTAGTTTTGATGTATGAGATTAAGATTAGTTTTTAAGCCGGTTTCTGCATATATTTGTTGCAAAAGCGCTACAACTACTTTCACGTGATGAACAACAGCGTTTATAAACAAGCACTAACTGGTAAGAAACGAATCATGGCTCCAGTCTGCACTGAAACAAAAGACAATATCATTGAGCGATCAAGAAAATATTCACGTCTTCATGCAATACATCTATTAGAGAAGTGCGTCTACCATTTTTAATTCGACGCGGTTTGAGACATGGGCTCTAATTGACGGGACAAACTTTGTTGTTGCACAAGAGTCACAAGAAAGAATACAGTTAACTTCTCATTACACCTCTCAGCACGGTTACTCCTCAGCACGCTACACCGGGAAGAAGTTGTGTACGAATATTTTCATTACTGTTTAAGAACTTGGCGATGGGTAGAATTATTTGCGCAGTTATCGGTTGTAGTAATGACTCTAATCTTAATCAACTAGACAAGTGGAAAGGGAAATGTGTTGTTTACATGCAAATGTTGAGCACGTGTGTGGCTGTGATTCACCTTTCAGACTATATTGCTTCCCAAGTAAGCTACGTAATCACGAACAATGACAACGTTGGGTAAAGTTGATGAAGAGAGAGGACTTGAAAAAGAAATTTTGGACACCATCAGATAGTGATAGATTGTGTTCCCTTCATTTTCTTGATGGAATTCCTACCCCATCACACCCTGATCCCAGGCCCTAAAATAAGTGCCGGACATCGGACATTGTCCGGCACTCAATGATAGATGTCCAGTATATACACATTTTACATCGGACATAATGTCCGATGTGTAATATTCAACTTTGAAAATAATTGTTATTAAAATAAGAATACATTGTTGTTATTTTTTGTAAATAAAATCGTTTAAAATATTATATTAAAAAAATAACAGTTACGTTTATCAGTGTGATTTATTTCTTTTTGCAAAACATCTTTTGAAAACATCGCACTAACGTTCAGGTGCGCACATCCTAATGTTATGCAAGTGTGACGTCAATACCATTGTCTGTTTAAAAATAACTCGATCGAAAAATAACTAACGATCACACTCGCAAGTGCTGGCACACGCCATCATCGAATATCGCGAATGATTAGGCGCTCGCATGCTTTAATTTTCACGAGCGATGACTATTTTTCTTCCGTGATGACCACATCTTTATTGATTTATATTATATTTTATCACTTTTCATGTAAGAATATCATGTGAAGAAAACTACGTTTGTTTTCATTTTCAGGAAAGTTAACGTTACCAATTAAACATTTAAAAAAATTTGTTATGTAACGTAAAATATAAAAATGTAAGATTTTCAAAGAAAACCGACAGACATGTTTACACGCGATGCCACAGGTTGTTTAAAAGTTCCATTCACCTTAGAGACAAACAAATGCAGAAGAACTATGCTGCATTCGATGGAAGAAAAAAAGATCAAACCACAACGAAACATTCAGTTTTGTTTACAAAAACATTGAAAAGACACAAAATCAATAAACATGCAGTAGACTCTGAAGAAAAACACGACAGCTAGATTTAACGGGTTAACTTCACACTTTTTCCAAATTTCAAGAAGACATCGTTATCACTGAAGAAGTCGTCGTATTTTAACTTGTTAAAGCTGTATTTCGCTAGTGAAAATATGTCACGGCACATATCACAGTCTTCTCATTATTAAAATTGTTGCCTACGCGAATACAATTTTTACTGTTTTGCGTACCTTTTTGCGTAGACATATTTTTATGTTTTGCACTAAATAATTTGTCATTTGATTTAATTTAATTCATTGTCCCTTGCCGCATTTTTATGTCTCCTTGCAATGTGTTTGTTAATCATTGTGACGTACGTACGTACGTCGTATAATTAAAACATTAATCACTCAGCTAAGTTCTTTGTTACCCTGGAGATTTTCCCCTCCGTAACCATGCTTTATCCGCATGATTTAATATTAACTTTAACAACATAAATGTCTTATCTTAATATATGTCATATCTTAATACGAGCTTCTCTCCAATGTGCTGATTGCTTTATGCCATTCCAGCATTGGTCCGCCCTCTGCCGCAGTGAAAAAGTAGTTATGTATCGTCTAGGATCTACACTTTAGTGTAGTGACTGGTCCCTTTAGGGATGAGTAACTTGTGGCATAGTTCTAAATGGTTACTGCGATATGACGGCTTCTTTGACACGCCAGGTCATTAGGGGGTTAGGATGTAGACACAACATGCTCAGATTTTTATAACTGAAACCACTTTTTTTTTAAATGCGCACGTCATAGTAATACGTCTATAAAACCAAAAAAATCTTTTATTACACATACATAATAGTTAAAAACATCTGGTGTACGCAAAAAAAACACGTACGCGAACGTTCCTATACCAAGGTTGGCGTACGTGCCGGCGAGCGGGGAAATTGTAACTGTAAATTGTAAATTTGGATTACAATTTAATTCCATCTAACATAAACTCCACTAGGTTCTGGAAATTCCTCCCTTATCTTCGCAACGAACAGGCTGCTATTATTCGTCGTATGTAATGGCCAAGCTTTATTTAGATAAGCCAGCTAAACTGGCGGTATGCTGTGTATTGATACGATCTGAGATCATTCAGACCTACCATGCATGTCCACAATACATATCTATTTAGACATACAGGCGCAAAAGATTTGTGCTGTGTAAGTGTATCACAAGAGATGTCTGGAATTTAAATTGAATACATTGAAACTCGTTTTCTGGATTAGCTAAATTATGCATAATGTGTGAAAACACCTGGGAAGTCATGAAGAAAAAATAGACAAAACAATTTTCTGATATAATAACGAAGCAAATCACAACAAAGTTAGTAAACAGATAAATATTGATAGTAATGCCATCATTAAATTGAATTTGGTTGATTTCACAGCGATTGATGTGTTCAACAATTGACTTTTCAATGTTTGAAATTTCACTGCCGTCCACACTTTCTTCATCTTTATCATTATGTTTCTTATTTTTCTGTGAAGTTTTTTTTGTTTGGCTCAAAGCGATAAGGTTGAACAGACATTTCTATTCCAAAAGCAAACAATACGCAACGATGTTACATACCTTGTATGTCACAGGTCGCGTTATACCAAAGAGGTTTGAACCGAGGTTTAAAAATGTAAACATAGTGAAAATTGGACAAATCACAAGACTTTCTTCGTTGTTTTAGAGGATTAGAGATAGCGACTTTAAAAATAAGTTATTGTATTATTTTTTAAATTCAGTTTTGAGTTATTGTGATAAAGTATGTATGAGAACTTGGGAATCCCTTTAAGGGAATTAATTTTTGCGGGAACTTAATTTTGCAGGGGTTTTTAGGAAATTTTGCGGAAATAAAGGGAATTTAATTTTGCGGATCAACATGATTTGGAAATTTTGCAGGAATTTAATTTCGCAAAGTATATCCAAAAATGTCGCAAGAATTTAATTTCACAAATCCAAATTTTGTACAATTTTAAAAGTAAGAAAGAAGTTATAATCGGGAGTTTTTTGGAGGGAGTTGATGTTGTTGAGGCTGCTATAGCTGTACCACCAAAAAACAGCAAGAGAAAACACAAATCAAGGAAAAACCAGCTCCACGATGTAAAGACAATAGAACCCTTTTTAATAGAAGCAATGTACGAAATAAAAATGAAGAAACCACCATTGTTATTGATTAAACATTGTTAAACTAAAAGTAGTGTTTTCATTGTATCAACCTCACAAATTTTAGTCTCAAATCACAAATTTTAGTCTCAAAACACAAATTTTATACTTTAACATATATACCGTAAAATTCTGAGTGTATTTCGAGTTCAAAATTCACATGGAATCACGAAACATAGTTCATAATTGCGGGGTAGGTTTATTTACTGGATTTTACGGTATCTAAAATTAAAAAATAAAAATTAAAGAAAAATAGGGAATTTAATTTCACGGACAAAGTGTATCCAAAAAATTTGCGGAAATTTAATTTTGCGGATGAGGGACATTTGGATTTTTCACGGGAATTAATTCCCTTAAGGTATGAATTTATGTGTGTTTTATTAAGCTGTAGCAACAATTCCTTGTTTACCAGAGAATACTTCATTTGTAAGAACAGCCCCTAAATCACTCCCTTCTGATCTGAAAATATCTGTTCACAATTTATCTGGATTGTTATGTCACAAACAATTGAAAGCAGAATTCTATGTTTTTGAATCAACATTAACTGTGACCCACAATCAATTGTGTTTCTTTTGAATATCGTTCTGAGACAGTTTGACTTTTCAGTGTAGAACCATCAATCAATTTTCTCTTTTTTAGTGTCCTTCATTAGAGTGCTATGTGTTCAACATTTCTTTCCCATCTTTCGAAAAGATGAATCCATTATAGATTAATAGAGGATTATGTTGCTGAATGTGTCACAAATGACTGAAAGAGCATTGAATTGTTTATGGAAAACTTTAACATTGACCCAGAATTTTGTAACCAAAGTGTTTAGTTATTTGTAGTTCAAAACACTTCTGCTGAAAGACCAACAATGAGCTGATAGAGGATGCTTAATTGATCATTACCGCTATGTTTAGAAATTAGGACATATTGAATGTTGATTTAAAGCATTACTTTTAACCAAGATGTATGATATTGGTATGGCGGGAGTTAAATGGTTTTGTTTTGCATTTCATTTCATCATCTTTCAAAGTCTTTGATCCGTTTTCGCTTCAAGATTGTCTCTTTGAGACCATTCCCAGTGTCGTACCCAGAGTTAGTTTGGGCTTTACTGTTTTTTCTCACAATAATTTCTTAATTCTTCCTTCCCTTTATTGCAGCCCCCAATGGTGGAAATTTTCAGTTTACATACGTCTACTTTAGCTAAAACACCATTTGCCAGCTATTTTGTAGAAGTATATTTTCTCTCAGCGTTTACCAGTTCGTCGTCCTCGCAAATAATATATTCAAACAAATGTCTACACAAGCAACGCAAATTTTTTGAACATAAAATGAAATACAGAAACATAAAGAAGAATATTTTGTCTCCCTCCATACTGTTTCGGGAGAGGTGCGCGATTGCGCTCACGCACCTTGGCACGCTCCTGGAGTGTGTAAGATGCGTTTTTTTTTTCGCGCACCTCAATTATGTTAATTGAAGATAAAATAAAAAAAGTTTTTTGTCACGTTATAAACAAGTACAAATTGTTTTGTAATATTGGTTAAACTTAACAATGATGTTTAATCTTATTGGTTAAAAAAATTTACTTCAAACAGTGATCTTTGTTGCACGCTTTTTGTATAGAATTAATACATTCTGCATAAATTTTTCTTTCAAGTGTTGATAATTGGGCTCTCCCATAAATTATCGCGAGAAGAAAAAAAACTAAAACAGGAACCTCGTAGAGTGAAATTAACAATTAAAAAGAGTTGTGTTTACATTTGTATATTGTTTTTGCTGGATACATTTGATTGTGTTCTCATTTGATATTACAATTTCAATCATTATTTCTAATACAATCATAAAATAAAAACGCACACCTCATTAGCGCTTTTTTCTTTATTCATTAAAAACAAATATAACGTTGTTAAAACAACGTTAGTTTTTATACAATACTAAAAGTAGTTACTGCAGAAAATTTTAGCATAAAAGTTCTTGTCTTTGTAAATAAAATACTGGTTATCTTTCTTTATCTTTCAGTGAGTCTTGCGACACCGAAGCTAACATCATAACTGTACTTGAACGCAGTTTAATATTTTTTAAAGACCTTACAATCTTTTGAGTCATACGGATGGAGAGTATTGCACTTGAGTGACGTTGTCTTCTATAAAATGTAACGGGACATATTTTCACTGGCGAAATACAGTTTTAACAAGTTAAAATAGGACTTTTTCCATCGATAGCTATGTCTTTGAAATTAGGAAAAAGTGTGAAGTTTAAAAACCTTTAAAAAGGTTGAAGAAAACTGAGCAATCATAAAGTGATTTTCGTAAACAAAACTGAATGTGTTTGTTTCTTTGTGGTTTGATCTGTTTTTCCTCCATCGAATACAGCACAGTTCTTCTGCATTTGTTTGTCTCTAAGTTGAATGGAACTTTTAAACAACCTGCAGTATTGCGTGTAAACATGTCTATCGGTTTTCTTTGACAAATCTAAAATCTTTTCATATTTTACGTTTACGTAACAAACAAAGTTTAATGATAATGATACTTTTCAGTGTGTTTATGAGAGTATCAAGGAACGAATCTTTAAAAAATAAAGGAAACAATGAATAGTTTGGGCGGATTAGTTTGGACGCCCATACCGCTCAAACGGTATGGGATTACTGCTGGGTACGGCGCTGATTCCATCTTTTATATTTTTTGTTAAACGAAATTGCGTGTAGAATGTAGAATGTACGAGTGTAGAATTTTTTCACCAGTTGAAAAGTGTGTTCCAAAATGACCGTTCCATATAAATATCATCCAATGTGACTTTAATACAAGCCATCGCAGAGTTGATAGCATATACTTCTTGTTGCATGTAATCCACTATTCAGTTGATGATTACCTTTTATGTAGTGCGTTTATTATATGTATAATTGTTGCTGATCCTTGTGTATTCACGGTATGTTTGCATGTTCCAGGTTGGTTTTAAAATGTTCCTTGGCATTACTCCCCAAGTTGCCAGCTGGAATATGGCGGGCGACGAGTTTTCATTGCTTTTCGATTCCAATCCGCTCGCAGAGTTTGTTGAGCTACCTGACGGACACTCCAATCTGTGGTACTCAAGTATTTTGGCAGGCGTCTTAAAAGGCTCATTGGAAATGGTGAGACTCTTTAATGATAAGTAGTAATGGTTGCTCGACTTTCAACATTTAAGGTGCAAATGGAAGTAGAGGCAGCTTTTGTTCAAGATGTTTTACGCGGTGACACCATTACTGAGATGAGGGTGAAGTTTGTAAAGAAATTAGAGGACGCCGTGCCTGTTGGTGAAGACTAACACACTCAACCTCAAAGAATCTCACAAGTTGGACATGTGGCAATATCCAACCGGGCAACATAATTCCAATTGTATATTATGGCATGTTTCATGCATTTACATTGGTTTTCACTTAGCAATGTGCAAAATTATGTGTTGTTTTACCGTGATTCGGGTTGTAAATTTTGCATGTTTTTGTTGCTTTTGCCGAAAGAATCGGTGCCTTTACTTCTAATAATTACTCTTTGTATTAATAAAGCAACTTGATTTTTATATGAGCACGGAGAAATATATTTATATTGATGTTTGTTTTATTTTTTGCTTTTCTCACATTCTCAAAGTTGATACCCTTGATTTGTTTACAAGACAATTTAAAAAAATATACAATATGTGATGTAATGTAGAGTTGTTTAGATGTTTTTTAAGTAATTCAAAAACAATGTGCAGAAATGTGCTAGGGAAGATGATATTAACTTTCTTTTCGTTGTTCTTTGCCCCATTAAAATCTGGAATTATTGATTCAACCTAACTTTGGAAACAATAGAATGAACCAATGTTATTATTAATACTGCGATATTTTAAAAGTTCAATATGATTTGGTAGGTTTGGTCAAAACACAAAAACAAATCAAAGAATACACAAAAAACTTATAAATCAATGCTTTAATAGCTGTCAAAGCGTGGTTTAAGTTTCGCTCTGTGTGGTGGGTGGTGGGTGTATGTGGTGGATGTTAGATCCTAATATGTTTTGTTCTTCACAGCTCCAGTTCGTAGAAACGAAATTGTTGAACTTTTGTTCTTTTAGCCCATGAAATAAATTATGAGAGGATGACTGAAAATTGGTGTTGGAGCCCAAAGATACTGCCCGGTGTGCTTCACGATGCCAACAGAAACGCCTGTGATTGGTGCGTACTTGTCTGATTGCGCCGACAGGTGCATGTTTTAGCGAAAGTTACCAGTTTCTTTCTTAACGCCAGCAAAACAATCTAAAAATTTCCTTTTCTGTACAATTCCTATTTTTCCAACACAGGGGTTGGCAAGGGTTACTGGCATACGGTTGTCAAAGCTACGTAGTTGTCATTGATCCAAAAACTGTGCAGGTATTTAAACAGAAGTGAATGTTTTGTTTTGAACAGACATCAGCATTTTTTGGGCGTGTCTCCCTCAAGTGTTTGTACAAAGTTTCATGCATTTATCATAATTAGCGGAGAGGCCTCATATAATGTCTTGCAAGTAAGCTTGTGTAGGGTTTTATGAAACAAAAGCATCACATTAAAAAGCATTATGAACTGAAGACAAAGGCAAATATCAGTAAACGGTCTCTATATATGATCTTTGGAGTAAGTTTAAGTTTACAAAATTGGAGTTATAATAAAAGTAAAGTCGCAAGCAAAGATCGAAATATTTGTATTTGACAAACTTTGTCTTCAATTCACAATGCTTCTTATAACCCATTACCAATGACATGCAGGATTTAAAAAAAATTTATCTCGGTCAACTTTTTTGTTTTACAGGCGATACAAACTGTGCACCATTCGTCATCTCTTATATGTCAGGTGAACTGTTCTTGTTAGTCGTTGAACTCCTAAGACATCTGAAGGTGCTCCAAACGTATCGAGAGTCAGAGTTTAATAATAGGAGAATTATTTTGTGATCAACAAATCATTTTTGCACTTTCAATATTTAAATTTAAAATGTTCCAGTTTTTGTTCAAATATTAACTATAAACATATCTTAATTTTGAAAAAACTTAAGTCCAACTTTATAGATTTGAGATAATTAAGATATTGCGTTAGTAAGACAAAACAAATAATATTCAAAATATAAGAAGAAAATACTTAATAATGTATATATATAAAATAATATATAACTATGAACAGTTAACACACCATTAAAGTTGTCCCTCGTTCGCGAGAGTCACCTTTACTAATCGAAGAAATTGTTTTCTGTTTAAATCAAAAAGAGAATGATAATCTTTGTGTTTAATTTGAAATAGTTTGATAATGCTTTCAATTGATTTGTTCCAATCAGTAATGCACTGGTGTTTTATGGAATATTTGCCATATGATGAAGTTTTAAAATGAGGTAAAAACAGTAAACTGATAAATGATAAACTGATGATAAACTGTTTATCATTAGAAGCATTTTGTGTTCCGTGATGATGGGAATTAATAGTTTTAGAGAAAAATGACTAATTGAAGAAGGAACATATTGTTTTAGTGAATCGAAAGTAAATAATAAATTTGAAATTTTGATATGAAGTTGAAAAGGTCGAATATTAAATTTTTTCATTGCATAAGAAGTATAAGAGCGAAAAGGTTGAAAATTTATTATTCTATTTTTTCATTGCATAAGAAGTATCAGAACGAAAAGGTTGAAAATTTATTATTCTAACCGCAGAGCGTTGAGATGACAATAATTTATTAAATTCAATATTATAAATAACAATAAAAAAATAAATTCAATAAAAATAACTGTTTTGACATCTCTGGACTTCAGGTTATTCAATAAACATATTGCAATTATTAATAATTTAACATCAAAATTTTTGACTTTATGATGGACATAAGGTCCTCAATGAAATCTTGTAATGATGGACATAAGGCCTTTTTCAAACAAGTGCAAAAAAGTCATTTTTGACAAAAATGGACTTAAGCTCATTCAAAATTAAGGCAACGTATTCAGTATTAGGTGCGATATTTAAATTCCAATTTAGGTTAAATGGGCCCAAGAGAACTATTATCACGACCAACACACATCTTATTGCTTGCGGTTGGCTGCGGGAGATGTTTCCGGAACCATAACAATTTGGGACATACACAAAGGTGTTGCCCTCAACGAACTGGTTGAATCAAATCGCGTGCCGTTGTCGCTGGAGTGGCTGAAAGGATACGATGTTTCTCAAGACCTGTTGCTCATTTTGTACAGTCATAATACAATGGTTTTATGGAACGCAGACACAGGAGTGAAGCTATGGCACAAGACCTTCCAAGATAACATTATGAGCATGGTCATCGACCCTTTCAACAATTCTAATATGATTGGTTGGTTTTACTCTACCTTTTTTTTTTCAATTTGTGCTGGAAACCATTGCTTTTCTACCGGGAAATTGTCATTAAAATGTTTAATTTAATTTAAAACCCCTTCATAGCCATTTTATGTTTTATAGTCGTAAGATGTTTTTTAGTTCAATTCATGTTTTATAGTGATGAACAACGAGTGGGTAATGTTAGTCACTGACTTGGACATTAGTAAAGTACCATCGGAGAAAGGTAAAAAAATATACATACACAGTAACAGTATCGCGCCAACTAACGGCAACGGAGGGAACTCAACTCCCATCAAAAGGCCTGCATCTAAATCAACATTTCAGAAAGTAATAACGTGGGCTGAAGATTTAAGAGGAAAGTAAGTGCTGTTTTGAAAGGGTAGTATTGAACCATTTTGTATACACTCGTGGATTATAGAAAACAGACAATAAAAGTAAAAAAACCCGTGCAAATTGCATCTATCCATATCATCTTCAGACAGTAATTTTGTTTGTTTGTTAGTGTTGTGGTGCGAACATGTTTATTCCACTTACTGAACGAAAACTTGTTTTAACATTGAAACAGAATGCTCTTGGAAATCATAAATTACAGCTAAGAAAAGTTCTCGAAATAGAAGTTACGCGTTTATATTAAGATTAGCTAGCAGGATTTCTATCTGAACTGTTTTCTTTGTCAGGATCGAAGAGGACTTTAACAATAGCTGCGACTGCCTTCAAGTAACCTACCTACCTTTGCAAAGAAATCATGCCCTCTTGCTTTTCCCACAGGAAATCCTCATACTTGACATAGAGATTGGTCAAGCAATAGGCAGTCTTTCTATTGAATCAAATAGCCCTCTGTTCCAATCCGTGGTGCCATGTCATCAACGAGATGTGCTTTATCTTCTGCACGAGAACGGCAGCATATCTGTGAGGGTCGTTCATTCGCCGGACCACGTTCCTTACCAGAAGGAAAACGAAGACGAGAGATTGTGCGATGATACCTACAATGTTGTTTATGACATGAAATGTCACTCGGACAGTTTCCGTTTAAGTCGTAATTCAAGAATGTTTGGTTTCTGCGTGGATCCTGTACTCGAATGTAACTCTTGTATTATATTAAGTGACGGACGTATTCTGTTATGGTCTCTAGCGAAGCCCTGTGATGGAAATGGTCAACCCAAACCTCTACCTGGTCTCCAATGTCCCGATGTTTTATCACTGAATAACAACTTCCTTAAACTTGAGGATATGTTCCCTTTGTTGTTGTCGTTTGGAACAAATTTTGGAACGAACGTATATCACCCCCCTAAGTTCTTACTTGGTGGTGTTTTCGAGAGTGTCGCTTTGAACCCTGTATGCTTTAGGATGTGTCCGCCTATGACGACGAAGAATTTCAAAGAATATAAACCATACTTAGCCATAGGTAAGTATCTAATGCACATCTCTGAAGCATTATTACATCATTACATAATGATTGATTTGATTCCAGGTTTGTCCCTAATAAAAAGGTGTTTGGATTTTGTCTCACACTCACATCAATCTTTTTCGCTTCTTTTGGAGTTTTTTCCCCTCCTTTTTTTCATTCTATTTGGGTCACCCTCCTTCCTCAAATCACCTTCCATGGGAACTTCCTCCTTTTCCTCCTTTTACTCGCTTTCTTGATTTATCTATTCTATGTATCATCAACACTTTCCTCTAAACATAATCCACATACCTTCTTGACACAATTCATCATATTCCATTTTCCCTTGCCAGCTGGTCCATCGCTTCAAGCCTCGACATCACTACGTGAGGATAAGAATCCTCAGCGTTTTCCCCATTTCATTCCACTCTCTCACCGTTGCTCTCTTTGTCCTTCTCAAAGTATTAAATACTAGCTGTATTGTTATATAGACGCAAATAAATGAATAAATAGACGTTTTCCTACAGGCTGCGTCAATGGTGTGCTGCAAGTGTTTAACGTGTCATACGGTTGCCTAGTGCGAACATATTCAATGCAATGTCAAAAAATCAAAGGAATTGAATGGATCAACTTGACATCAATGCTGGTGTACTTTGCAGGGAGCAGTACGGGGAACAAGAGCGAGATAGCGTATCTGGATATTGTTGCCGGTAAAATATGTGTTACTAACAGTATGCTAGCATGATAAGTCGTGGCTTCACCTCTGAAATTTCTCTATTGTTTTATAAGTTTTGACATCCAGTTACTTATCTTTGTGGTACAACTTTTTGTCACACTCTGCTTGTGATTGTTAGGCGGAATGCGAACATTACCTGGTAGCAATGGCATGAAGCACTCAACCATTGCTTCTCTGAAGGTTTCGCGCATGAAGTAAGACTTCTCATCAGCTACTTGAGCTATTACTCAATCTCTTCTCCTTTAGACAGTATTTTCTTGTGTTGTATTGCAACCGCGCAGCCGAGTTGTGGGATGTGGTGAATCTCTGCCAGTTGAGAGACTTCCCGCAAAAATTTCCACATATCACTGCTTTTGTGAGTGCTGACTCAGCTATTTTGTTTTTCTAATTAGAACTATCGAGCGACAATTCTAATGAGTTGCAAATTTCCATATATTTTGAGTTTGTCATGTGTAATACATTTAAGCAATGAGGTTTGTTGTTATATGTCTCCACTTGTCAGATGTTAATGGCTTT
Organism: Candelabrum cocksii; assembly: GCA_963930725.1. NCBI lineage: Eukaryota > Metazoa > Cnidaria > Hydrozoa > Anthoathecata > Candelabridae > Candelabrum > Candelabrum cocksii. The sequence continues at coordinate 5,278,357 of OZ005665.1, forward strand.
ACACAAAACCAATGCCATAATCAGGTCTTAACAAGTTCCTGTGGAGCTTATAATCTAGTTTAAAATCATTAGAAGTATTTTTCCGTTATTATTTAAGGAAAAACCTGTACTTTGATATGAGAGTCGTTGAATATGGATCATTCTTTGACTAACTGAAACATTTACGTCAAGTACGTAAGTGCTAGTTGTATTTTATAAGGAAAGTTGTTTTCTTGCAGGAATGGTCACCGATAACCTACAAATTGGCGAAAAAGAAGACTGATACTTCCGCGCCTGTCGTTGCGTCCAGCGAAGATATTTCCCCGCCAAGGGAGTCTCTAAATATGTTGGAGGCATCTCCACCCGAAAGTAGCTCAACTTCTTCTGTGCATGTACGATTTAAGGCTGTTTTACAGTTTTTGACAACAATTTTAGTTTTTGATAGTGACTACTCAAATCTTAATTGTTAATTGCAAAGTTTTGTATGGTGCCATATGGATGATTGGTAATAATGAAATCATGCTAAAAAGATGAACGAATAAGATCGTAATAGCAAATCTGTGTAGAATGTTTTTTGAATTGTAGAACAACGCAAAGGAACACCTTGTTTTCTCGGACAATAATGGAACCGTGTATCATTATGTGGTGGAAGGCACCTCGTTGAAGAATGGGTCTAAGGTTCCCCCAGAAACCGGCATGGGTGCCGTATCTTATGTGGCTTGGAAAGGAGACATGTTAACGTTAGGAGATGTCGATGGAAACATTAACTTCTGGGACTTGAAGGCGAAGATATCAAGGTATAAACGGAAGTGATGTTGTTTACGGTTTAAGGCCTATGACGTGTTTAGGGTGTGCATTACCCATCGTGGTGCGATACGTCGTCTGAAGTTCGCGCCTGGCAAGGGCAACATGCTGGTGCTTGTCCTCTTCACCGATGGTGTGGACATATGGGATGCAGCAGAGGTGTTTACTAACGCAAAATTCAGCATTTGTTGTATCCTCTTCGTTCTTGCAGGCCAAAATGATATCTACAATCAAAACACCCAAAGAGCAAGTGGGTATCATTGATGCCGATTGGTTGTCTTCCACACTTCCATTGTTCCTACTGTCCAATGGTTCGATTCGAATTTTGGAGTCGTCGTTAAAGTCCGAGAACTGCGCAATTTCTGAGAAATCGTTTGCCGGTGCGCGTCTCCTATAAAATTGTTCCTTAAGAATCGTTGAGAATGCCTTTTGTTTCAGAGGCGGTATTCAACCCGCGTTTACTTAACAATGAGTCGCTACTCAAAATGAAACACTTTCTCCAGCATCAAAAATGGAGGAAACAATACAACGCGTCAAGGTACAGCTCCTATTTAGGTTTACTCGTTAAACTAAACTCTTTTCCGCAGTTTTAGTAAATCAGGCGAAGAAAAAAGGCCAGACTTACAGACGATGTTAAACACAATGCCCAGGTGATGGAAACTTTGGTTGCTTTCCTGTACGTAAGAATGTGTTGTGTGTTTAGTGATGTGGCAAGTGCTTTAAACGACTGTCCAATGGGGACAGCGGAAAGATGCATGAAAATATCGTTGTAAGTTTTTAATGGCTCTTAAATACGATTCTACGTCGAATTTTATATATTTGATGTCATTTTTTATGGTTTTCAACGTCGTTTTAGGATATACGGTGACGAATCCGATTGGATGTTTTGGAAGGTCGCTTTGCACTATCTGAATGAAGAACGAGAGAGAACCGAATGTCCTTTGCACTCACAGGTTTGAGTTGGAACGCGCTTCTGTATACAGGCTCTTTACTAAATTCGGTTTAGAAAGTCCAAAGTTCGATCAACAGCCTGTCATCAAGTTTTGACGATCTGCTACTTGAAGATGATATTGCGCGTGAAAATGTCACACAAGCGGTTTGCGAGTGCACGCCCGCTTCTCTCGACACCAGCTTCGACGTTCTTTGTAACAACGACTTCTATAAGGTACCCTCCTCCTCGCCGCCCATTGGCCTTAATAACGCGTGATTGTTTTGCTGTTTAGAAGACGCAGTTGTACTCGATCGGGTTGCTGGATAGCCATCGCACTTCTTATGACCACACAAGAATATGTGCTAAGAAACTTATACTGTCCGGACAAGTAATACCTAGCTAGTCTCCCTACGATTTTCGTTTCCACTTTTACTGTAGACTGACCGAGCCGTCCAGATGCTGTTGGAAAGCGAACCAAACGAGTCAAACTATTACCTCGATGCCCTCAGGTAAAATCAGAATTTATTGGTTTGTTACATTTTCACATTTTTTCTTCCCAGAGCTTGTCTCATAGCAACTGTAAGTTCGTCGGGTGCCTCACAAAGCACAATAAAACTCGTTGCCACAAACCTCATCGCCAGCGGTAAAATAACAGGTAAGTAAGACCGCTGCTCCCTTCATTCGTTCCGACCACAATTACGTTTCATTTCGTAGAGGGAGTGGAGTTGCTGTGTTTGGTTGATAAAGGAATAGACGCTTGCCGCTATTTGCAGACGTACGGTGAATGGCAGTTGGCAGTGTGGCTAGCAAAGGCATGTATTTTCTCTCAATTCCTTTGTATTGATGTTGACTGTTGTTAGTGCAGGTTCGATTGAACAGAGAAGATTGTGCTGAGGTTATCGTTCGATGGAGTGACAAACTCAGTTCATTGCAACTCGAAAGCAAGGTATACAACGCAAAGATTACACCTATTTACTTGCTAGTACCAATTGAACGATTTAGAATTTAGGTTTTATGAATAACGATAAAGTAGAATATTACGCATGTTATGTAGTCTAAAAATAGCATTGATATTCTTAGTAAAATAATTCATTGGTGAAGTAAGTTACGAGCGAATGATTTAATTTTAATTTTTCCACGGGCAGACGCTGACCATCGCTATTCTTCTCTCAGTGGGGCGGTTTGTAAGGGCCCTGGAGATGATGTTCAGCATCGGGCAGATCGAAAGGGCTGTGTTATTTCTCGAAGCGTGCATGGAGTTTCAAGTGCTGTCGCCGCAGGATCACGTCCATTGTATCCTTGAAATATGCCTGTTTATGTGATCTGAATGAGTTTATATTTCGTATTTTATTGTATTGTTGACTACCAGGTTTTTTGCAATCCTTAACTGTCGACAGCCGCACTCATCGAGAACATCTACCTGGATTACGCACGGTTGCAAATCAAACTGAACAACTTGCATTCGGCGAAATATTATTGCGGTTTGGCGGGTGGCCGCGGTAGGAAACTACTCGAAGATATCCACGTGACACTTGTAGACATCGACTGAAGCGCATCCGCCTTTCTGCGACTTGGGAGAGAGAGACCACTCGCGTCTCGAACAGAAATTTCGCTTTTATGCATTATGATTTCTTAGTAGATTTATTTTTTGAATAAACAATATTTTCCATAAATAATACAATATTTAACTGCCGGAGGGAATGGTAACAATCTCTTTATAACTCCCCCTGAACAACATGTTCTTTTTAATTTCTTATAAGTTAAAGGGAATCACAGCTCAAATTTTAAGCATTAAAACGATCCTCAGAGTGAATCATGTTGATAAAAAATTCTTTGTTTATCCATAACTTCATCAATCTTTATTGACAATTATTTATATTTTAACACTCCTTATAAATACTACGTTTGTTTATTAATCAGTATAAAAATAATAAAAAACATGGAAACAGGCGACGACCTTCTGCGTGGTGATGAGAGGTTTGCGAGTGAGCGTTTTGTTTTCGCGCGTCACTTACCTACTTTCTTCGTGTGTGTGTAGATCCCATGAGACGGAGTTCATCGGGCCCGTTCCCCCGGGCGACAACGAATCAGAAGCAACCGGAGGCCAAGCGAAAGGTTTGTGTGATTATACAGCGAGATATTAGCCTCGTACCTTTTTCGTTTTCGGTTTAAGTAAACATTTTGCGCGTTTCAGATGAATGTTTGCGCGCTACTGTTGAAGAGCTGCAGCGCGCGGTGAACGCGCAGGTTGAGTTGAACAGATGCAGAGACGAGGAGATCGCGTACATGAAAGTGCAGATACAGGAGCTACAGCAGAACATTGAAGTGAACAACAACTGGCAGCAGGCGCTCTACTTGCAAGTGCAGAGTCTCATAGCGCGATCGACCCCGTGCTACGACAGTAACAAGCGCAAGACAAAAGATGTGACTAGGGAACGAGTGAGCTACGCCGATCCAAAGTCAGCCAGGAAGATCTTGCAAAGAAAACGACTGAAGAAGAATGACAACGGTGTAATGGTTTGGGACGAGGAGAACGGAGAAGTGAAAGAACCTGTGTTGACGTCGAAAACTTTCACAAATTCCGTTGCTAAGCAATCAACAGCAACCACCGATTCCGTTGTTAAGCAACCACCAGCATCCAGCAATAGCACCGAAGAAGGTAGCATTGAAGCGACTCTGCGGGAGGCAGCCGAGAGTGTTGTGGCGAGCAGTGGTTTTGTTTTCGACGAATCGTCTGGATTGTATTACGACTGGAACTCGAAGATGTACTACGACCCGAGCACGCAACTTTACTACGACCACCAGAACGGCATCTACTATTACTACAACACCGAACGAAACAGCTACGTGTTCCACTCGCAAGTCGACAGAGAGTTGTTGAGACAGAAGGAGGAATCGAGCGAAGAAGGAGAGATTACAGACGATGACGAGACGTTCGTCGAACCGTGCGTACGCATGATCGCCGTCCAATCGAACTCCATCGAAGTGGGATCATTGTTTGTGGTCACGTGTTCGGGCGCTACTATCGGTCGTGATGCACAGAACCAGGTGAAAATACCCGAAGACGTGATCAGCAAGCGCCACGCGAAGATCATGTACACCAACGAATCGTACTTCATCAACGACCTCGCCACGCGCAACGGCACTTACATCAATAACGAGAGAATGGCCGAAAGCAACAAGACTTCATCGCCAGTAGAAATATCTCACAAGGATTACGTGAAGCTGGGCGAGACAACCTTCTGCATGCATATACACCGAGGCACGAAGACATGCCCGGAATGTGAGCCCGGGAACATCAAAGCGCTCCATATGCAGAGCAAGAACAACCGCGAGCCTAACGCAGAGAACTTGTCGCAGCAACACAAGAAACAGGTGAAATTGATGCGAAAAAAGTACGGCGTGCATTCGGGTCAGGCGTCCAGTAAAGGGTTGATCGATTCCATACCGGATCGCGCCGGCGCACGTAGAAAAGTAGTGGGCAGTCAAGCGTACGATAACAATGAAATGCCGCAGAAAAGCGCCTCGATACACGAGCAAATACCAACGGAGAACGTCGGTCATAAACTCCTGTCAAAGATGGGCTGGAAGCCGGGCGAGGGCTTGGGAAAGCAAAGCGATGGGATCGTTCAGCCGGTTACGGTGGGCGTAGTGGAGAAAAATCAAGGGTTAAGGTGCGGTGGTCAAAAACCAATCGATCAGATCTGCGTCGATAGAAAAACCGAACGGTGGAATAAAGCGAGAGAAAGATACAATCAATTGGATAAGAAATAAAAATGTTGAATGTTTTTCCTTTGTACTTATATGTGCTTAACTGTAATTTTCCTTTCATTGAATATATGTGAAGGTCATGGTTACATATCTAAATAATAACCACGCTCTTAACAGTATGCATTAAATCACAGTGCATATTATGCTGGTACAGAACACGATACATTCTAGTGTTGACATTTCCATAGAGTGCAATTGTAGAAGTAACGCTGCATGCAAATTACGATTTAAATTCTAAACAAAGGCGAGTATAAAAGGAATTTAAAATGTTTACTAACAAAGGAATTAAGTAAACTACGGGTCGGTGTTATAACAACACGAAACATTTCAGGGAGCGTTTTCACCCGTTCGTTATTTACTGAAAGGAATACCAGTTTCTTCTCACAATTTTCGTGCAAAAGTAACATTGTCATGTTTTTCTACTGCCGTTTACTTTGAACACGTTAAATTCTGTCGCAAGCAGATGTTTTTTCTTAGCTTCGATGGTTAATGAGTTTTGCATTTAAGCGGCTTGATATTTGATTGCCGTATATAGACAAAAACGTTTAGAGATCAAATCTAATTGACAGATGTTGTGATCCCTAATTCAAGACGGTTCCTATATAAGAAAAGATATCGCCATATTGCATGGCAACCTTATTAGCCTTCCATGTGTGAACCAGGTGTTTGACGTTGATTGGTTAAAAAAGCTGTTGCATACAGTTTCTCTGTATAAGCCGTCCTATTGTGAGGAGATAAATACTGCGAAAGGGCAGTGGCTTAATGTTCACTCGCTTCCACCGTTCAATCGAAGACACAAATCAACAGGTATGCATGTGACTACAAAATGATATTTCACTGAACACTTTCATCGCTCAAATATACTTTTAGACTGTTGTATATCACTTAAGAATGTAACGCAGTAAAAAACGGGCTCGTTAAAAGTATCGGGAATAGAAAATTCAAGAACAGGTGGTTGTACTAAAATTAATGTCGCTTAATCTCCACGACAGGAAGCATTGTTTAACTTCATTTTATTTCGTATTTTCTAGCAACTCCAGTTTGTGCATAATGGCCAACATCAGTGAAGACGATTTGGATGCTATTAAAGAACGTTTCGACCTTTACGACAAAGTTGGAGATGGGAAAATCGAAGACAGTCAAATTATCCAGGTCTTAAGGGCGTGCGGATTGAACCCGTTAACAGTAGAAGTCGATAAAGTAAGTTTTAGGTCCTGAAAAGTTCTTCCAGATTGCGTGTTTTTAAAATGTTGTTAAATGCTTTAAACATTAATTTTAGATTAGGAAAGACTCTGACTTAATTGGCAAGAGAGTGGACCTCGCCACATTTTGTCCGATTTATGAGCAAATTTCGAACGCGCCCGGCCAAGCTACCTTTGAGGACATGATGGAGGCGTTCAAGACCTTTGACCGCGATCAGACCGGCGTCATTTCCGCGGGAGAACTGAGACAGCTGTTGGTCAATCTCGGAGATACGTTGACCGAAGAACAGGCGGACGCCATTTTGATGCCTCACGAAGACGAAAAGGGCTCCGTAGGATATCAGCAGATTATCAAATCATTAATGTCTTCGTAGATGTACACTTCCTTACTTTCACATTCCACAGACTCACCCCTCTCATCTTATATAATTATAAAGAATTGTACAGTTTGTAGTATTTCTTTGTAAAATAGTTTCAATGTTTAAAAAGTCTGTTTTCTATTCATATTTTCTTTGCGTAGCTTAAAAATTTATCAAAGTGTTTAATCTCATCCCACCTCTGAAAAAAACAAACTAATCCAGATCAAATGTGTTTACGTCAGGTCCGAGAGAGAGATGCTTCTTCGTTTCACAGTAAAAACATTTTCTGAAGAAATATTTTCTAAATCTAAAAGACAAATCTTAAATCTTGTGTGGTCAAGTCACGTGACATTTTCACTACCAAATAATTTACAACAAATGTTATGAAATAAAATACATACTATTGTGCATGTAACATAAATAAGAAAGTAACAAATATATAGCTTGCAAATCAGAGCGTAATAAGGACTTAAAAAAAAAAACGTTTTAATCACAAAGGCCTAATTTTGAAAAATGTGCCCTTCTCACCTAATCATAAATTTTCAATAAAAAGAAATTGTATTAGTAAATTAACAGCGGTATATATTATATTTAATCACAAAAGAAGACTTACTGTTAAGACATATACTGTTATCGTGATTAATAATGCTTTTCCATAAATAAGGTCCTCGCTATGATAAAGTCTTTCTCGAAAATCTTTTTTACGAAGAAGTGGTATTATAAAGCTGATAATCGCGTGTTTTGTAGAGTGTTCATGATTAGCTTATTCAAAAAAGGTTTTAAAAGCTGATGGACACATATTACGACTAGCGTCATACATAAACTTTAGATGTAAAAATATATTAATTTGATAAATATTTAATATATTAGAAGATTGCATGAGGTCTCGGGTGCTTGTATATTTATCCACGCTAAAAATCAAGCGACAAGCATGTTTCTGCCTACTGAAAATTTGTTTTAGTTGTGTCAGAGGCACGTTTGCGCAAGCGAGATTTGAATAAGTTAAGTACCATATTTCCTCTTATTAGCGCCCCCGGCGCTTATTTAAAAACTGACTCAAAAAGTGCGGCGCTAATAAGAGGGCGGCGCTTATAAAATAATTTTCAAAATGGTATAGAAATAAATTTTATTTTATGGAATTTCTCGCTCTTCAAAAACAATAAAACAAAAGAATCAGTAATGTTTTTATATTACAAAATGTCAATAAAATCATTCTCGTCATCGGAGATATCCACCAAAAGAAATTCTTCAATATTTTCATCAGCGTTCTCAAACGTATTTTCCGTTAAAGAAGGATCACCCCGAACCGTCAATTGTTGCTTCAATAACTCAGCGCCAGCTGCAATGAAGAATCGAAAAGAACTATTGACTTATTTCGAACATACGTACGAGCTTGAGTTTGTGAAAATTATGAAATTTCCCTGATTTATGAAAGATAAATAATAATTTAGAAGCTAAAAAAACGTATTGTATTGTATAACTATCCTTCTGTATGGGTTACTGCTCTTTTTATAATTAGCGCCGCTTTTCTAGGTGCGGCGCTAATTAGAGGGCGGCGCTAATATGAGGCCAGGCGCTAATAAGAGGAAACGGTATGTGTTTTAAATGAACAGTACAGATTCATCATTATTTTTTTGTTTAATATCGATCTTGCTTTATACATAATTTCTAGGCTTTTGGTTAGTTTGCATTCAACGTGCTGAATGTATTTTGTTGTTTTGTAATATATATACAGTGCAATCCCGATAACTCGAACCCCCGTTAAATCGTACTCGCGTTAAGTCGAACTGTTTTTCCATTCCCCTCCTAATGCTTTCTCATAAAAACTCCCGATAACTCAAACATTCGTTATCTCGAACTATTTTACTCGGTCCCTTGGAGTTCGAGTTATCGGGATTATACTGTATATGTGTATCTGAAAATTGTAGTTGGTCATAATAAATAAATACAAAATTTTTTTTTCAGAAACCCAAAAGTTGGTAAAAATATTTATTCCGTTGTTAAGAAACAAGTAAAAATTATTGGGCAGCAGTAAAAAAGTCGTCGAAAGATTTTTAGTCGGTATTAAATTACCCTGTCCAAATATTTGCTGACTGCCGTTTCACTGATAAGGTCCATTAAGTCCACTTAATTCGACCACCCTGGATAACTCGAATTCCCTTTCATTATTTTATACTATACTCTCCGTCTTCTCCCACTGTATCAACATTTCTTTTATAAACGGAGTCTTTCCTGATAAACTAAAAATAGCTCGTGTTTCCCCAAGCTTTAAAACAGATGATAATTCTGATATGTGTAATTATAGGCCTATTTCTATACTTTCTGTCTTCTCTAAACTCTACGAAAGAACAATGTATAAAAATCTCTATTCTTATCTTTTAAATAGTAATCTTCTTTATGAAGGCCAATTTAGGTTCCAGTCCAAATGTTCTACTGAGCACGCTATTGTCAGCCTTGTAAATACCTTATCCATCGCGTTAGACAAGAACTCATACAGTATTAGAGTATTCCTTGACCTTTCAAAAGCATTTGATACGGTTAACCATAAAATACTGTTAGAAAAACTAAGATTTTATGGTGTCAACTGAACCACAAGTGGATCAAAAGCTATCTCTCGAACAGATCTCAATTTATAGCATACGATGACTCATCTGAAACAGACCAGATTTCGATAACTTGTGGAGTTCCGCAAGGTTCAATTCTAGGACCTCTCTTATTTCTTATTTATATTAATGACATTTTTAAATCTTTAAACTAAACAAATATACTTCTCTTTAATGCATAGTTATCTATCTTATGGTAACATTACGTGGGCGAGTAATTATAAAACAAAACTGACTAGACTTCTATCTATGCAGAAACATGCGTGTAGAATTATATAAAAAAAAAAACATGGAACATGCTTTACCCTTATTGCGCGAATTAAATATTTTAACGATTTACGATATTAATATTTAACAACATCTTATATTTATGTACCGTTTCAAAACTGACAATTTACCTGTCATTTTTAATCACATCTTTTGTAGAATATCAAACGACCAATATAACCTGAGATCTCACGAATTATGTAATTTTTACAGTATATCATTTAAAAAGAAGAAATGTGAATTTTGCATATTACATAGAGGGCCTCTCATTTGGAATAACTTTGAAGAGCCACAAGAACGCAAATAATATAATTGCTTTCAAATTTTCAACAAAGAAATCCATCTTATTAAAATATAACTAATTCTTTGTCTTTTTTTACGTTGATAATATCTAGTTGACGCAGAATTATATATATTACATATTGTATAATATGGGAAATTGCTACAGTCGATAAACAACAGTGGGTTTTATGAAAAAGATTGACTGACTTGTCAGCAAGGCCTTCTTTAAATCCACGCCAATAACTTCCTACACTATACTTTATACGATTTAAGCTACAATTTCTTTATTATAACATTTTACATATTTATATACTAACAAACTGTTCATTGTACATTTTTATTGGTAAAAAAAACAAGAAAAAAATTTGAACACTTTTTTTCTCTTAAAATGATTCCTTCCGATAACTCGAATAATAGTAGTTGGGACAAACTAAAGAAAATAAATTTCTGTTTATTTCTTTTGAAGTTGCTCCTTCAAGATATTTACATACTTTGATAGTCCTGGATTTATGAGACACGTGTAGTGCGTCTCCTCCATTACTGAAGTTGGACCATTTTCCAGCGATATTGGCATAAAGAGATGAAAAGGGTTCCGCTTTTAAGCAGTTAATTTTCAGAAATCTTACCTTTTTGACAAAGAAATTCTCATTTCAAAAAGAAAGTAGTGTACGTGGAAATCGTAGGACTGACTTTGCGACAGGAAAATATCTTGCGGGACAAACTACCGATGTTTGGGGTCATAAAGTCTAAAAATTCCCGCTGTTTCATTGGCTTCACCTGCCGTTCCAGAAATGAAAAGAAACACTGAATGGATTCTATTCGAAGAGTGAGTTCAAAAGATCAATGAAAAGTTTGCATTTTAAGGTAAGATGATTGCGTTATTGCTAGGTAATTGCCCAGCGCATGATCTGAAGTCAATAATCATCGTGGTTTTGCCACCAAATACGACATCAAAATTGCAGGCAGGGGCGTACCGTGAAAATTAAAAGGGGGGGGGGGCAAACTTAAGAATAAAAAGGGCACAATTTTTTTAAAGCTTTTACTAATTTGGGCTCCGACGATGAAGCAAAGCCCCTAGCAAAGCCTGTTTTATTTAATGTACAATGTTGTAATTTTAATTTACCGTAAATATTGCTTTTACAAATTGGTTAAAACAATAGCGACAAAAGAACTAAATCGGCGACTGTTATTGCACGGCGACCGTTTTTACCTTTTCTTTTAATCAATCGTTCAATGGAATGTTATCTTTTTCTCTCGGGAAAGTGAAACCAGTTGTTATATCAGTGCCGTATCCATCAATGTGATATTGGGCCGGGTCAAAAAGTTTAGCATTTAAGGAGACTCCAGCACGATTGGGGCCGACGTGCTAAGAAAATTTTTAGAATTCTCACCCTCTAGAATGGTTAAAACAGCTGTCTTGAAAAACTTTTGTAAGAAATCTAAAGCATCATTTAAAAGGGGAAACCATGAAAAGTGTGTATTTTGAAACATTAAGACTATCTTCTAGGGAAAAAACAATAAGAATTGGAAAGAAATACTATAGTCAAATAGGGTAAGATGTTCGCAAATTCAAATAATTTCGCAATTCGATTCATCCTTTTTCAGCTTTAACCAATTTCAATTTTTTAACCTGGTGGTTACTACGGCACTGTGTGTAACCATAGATATACGACTCTCCCTAGTATGTCTATGGTGTAACTTTTGATGTCAGGAGTATTGCATCTGAAATTACCTCTTTTTTTGTCAAAAAGGGCACATAGCGGACGACACCCCCCCCCCCCCCCCCCCCCACGGTACACCCCTGGCAGGCAATGGATTTTAGGGTGTTATAAGGTGCTATACGGAGAAAACAAACTTGCGACAGCAACAACCATTTGGAAATTTATTTAATAATATATTTGAACGTAACTTTATTAGCGTTTCACGGTAAGACACGCAATCAACGAAATAGCATTCTTATTAGCATTCTAGGCATTGAACAGTCCAGTTACGGACTGTACGGACTGCCAGGAACACAATGACATTTTTATGTTAAATTAACAACATTCTTGGAAATTCTCTTTTACCGTCATCAGTACTATTAAATTTTCAAATGGTGACAGGATTGTAATAACTATCAGGTTATGGCATCCTACGATGATAGGTATATCGTTTTTTTCTTCTATTAATTCTGTATTTTGGTTTTGGGTGGGCGGTTAGAATATAAGATTTGTTTTGGCAATTTTTAAAACAGCAATTTGTGTATTTTCACGTATATATCAGTTAACTTTCGACGATAATACAGATGCGTTTAGAAACAATCAATGTTGTTCATGATGGATTTACAATTAAAATAATTTAGAAATGAGCATATATTTATTATATATATATATATGGTAACCTCCTTTGTCAGTTACAGGAATATTCATAACAAAAAATGTTCTCCCAAAATGATTATAAATAAAAAGGTTAGATTCTTGATAAATTTATGGCAATTAAAGGACTCTATTAAACCTACGATAGATATATGAATATACGATTCTTACAGAGGATTTTAAACAAAAAGATAATTTGTTGGTTGTTCATCCCAAAATTATGAATAGAAAACAGCAGGTGTCAGGTGTTTGTATTGTTGGAAAGGCAATTCATAAAGTAACAATTCAAACTATTAGGTCCCCCATTTAGCATTCAAGAGTATCAACGCCCTATGTAGCCTCTAATATTATTGGTATATAGTTTGTCAACGGTGTTAACTTCTGTGAATATATATTTGTTTGTAACAATTGCGAAAGAGTAATATATAGCAGATTCTAAAAGAAATTAAGACGGGAAAATTTGAAATTAATATTAAGTTTTTAGAGTATACAGTCGAGTATATATATATATATATATATATATATATATATATATATATATATATATATATATATATATATATATATATATATAGAAGAACAGAAGAAAAGAAAACAATAGTTTATTTACTAAACTAATAGTTTCATGCCGCCACACGGACGACAATCTTCAGTAGTAATAAACAAAAACCGTTAAAAATTACAATACAATGGTATCAAAATTGACGTAAAATGATGTAAAAAATGACGTCAGTCGCGCGAGTCGAACGTAGCGAGATAAAATTTGTTCATGTGCCTGCATTTAGTTATAATTTCAGTTCTCTTATTGAGAAGATTGTTGTCAGGGTAGATGGCAATCTGATATTTTTCCTCCTGGCAGAGCTGACATGAAACACTTTCTGGAGTGAACGATTTAGCTATATTAAGAATCTTCCAACTAATTACAGGGTTACCATTCTGCTCCTTGACTCGCCAAGACTCCATTGACAAGGTTGTGCTGCCTTTGTACTTTTGATGTACAAATGAAGTCTTGTGAGTCGCATAGCGTTTCTTGAATGTAGTATCACAGAGCCCAATATACTTTTTCTCGCCATAGTTGGGTAGATCTGATGTAATCGTTGCTACATACACAACATTAGAAGCGAGGCAGTTTTGGTTCATCGGGCATTGGTCTTTCCTTATACAGTTGCAAGTTCGTAGAGTTGTGGGAGGTGTTGGAGGGTTGATAATTTTGTTGTTGTGAGAGTTGATGATGGTGTTCATATTCGGCATGCAGCTGTAGCTCAACTTGATGTTGTTTTTATTGAATATTTTGTGGAATTTATGCTTTTTAGGGAAGTGTTTCTGTATGAGGTGGAAGAAGAATTTACCGATGTTAGTGGCCAGGTTTTTGTCGTAAGGCGGGTTGAACCAGATGATCTTACGTTTCCTGTTTCTGTTTTGTGTGACCCGTTGTTGTTGGTGTGGTTGAAACTTTAATTGGTAGTTGTACCCAGATCTTTTGAGGGCTTCCACGTAGAATGCCGCTGATTCTTGGAAAACCACTTCATTGCATGACGTGTTGGACAGCCTAGTTTCGATTGAGATGGGGATTTGTTTGATAATGTTTGGTGGATGATTGGACTGTTTATGGACGTAGTTAATGATGTTGTCAGGTTTGTGGTAAGGTCGGTAGGTTCCATTTGAAAGGTTGAGCGTCAGGTCAAGATAATTGACTGTTTTCATGTTGCATTGGATGACAATTTCGAGGCTGTTATTCTTAAAGATGTTTTGAAAATCTTTTTTTATCTTTTCTGCTTGTGGGCCGCTTATGTTCTTGAAAACAGCAAGTCCATCGTCTCGATAAAGTCCAATGGATTTCTTGCCGTATCGTTTCGTGATGAGGGATAGGATATAACAGCCTACCAACTCACACACTTCGGCACCGTCGTATGCACCCATTGTCACGTCAAAAAGCTTCCCACCTTTTTTCATCCAGCTTACGCGGTCGTTGAAGAGAAGTGATTTGCGGGAATGGTGAATGATCTCCTTTTCCTTGTCGTTGATATACGTTAAAGCCTCCGCAAATTGAAGCGAATTTATTAAAAGACTTTCTTTTATGGAAGGATAAAAGTTCTTAACATCAAACAGCATGAACTTGTGAAGATGTTTTTCTTGAATTCCAGTGAACCACGCGATCACATCACCGCTGCAGTTCCATTGGTTGATCTGGAGTCTGTTGCGGATGTTTTTGTTGATCTTTTGGAGAATGACTTTGCTAATTCGTCCCAATTCGTTTTTGGCTGGGTTTATAAGACGGGTGGTGGGGTTGTTGTTGAAATTCTCTTTATGGTCTTTTAAGGTGACAAAGCAGTTGTTTTGGCCGTTTATATACATACGGGAGAGGATGGGTTGATCTTTCAGTATTGCCTTACCTTTCTGGTTGATGACTTTCTCAATTTTACCTTTGGACTTTTTGTATGTCGATGTAATGGAATTCGTTAGCATGTTATCGTATTCGGTTTTGGAAAGCTTGTAAATATATATATATATATATTTTAATGAATTAATATTTTATGTCTTTGAAAAGCTATAATACTGTTAGAATAATGGTAACGATTTATTTGAATCAGTTATATCTTAACAATGCAAACCATCTCTGTGTCAAAATTGATCATGTTTTATTTTCAAAACGTTCCTTATAAAAAAATTTCACTAATAACACTCCCTCTGTTAACATACTTCATATTGAAAACAGAATTTAAATCTAAATCCAGGTTTAATAAGGGTCAATTCATATATAATCATGAATTATTTTAATATTTTGTAACCACCATCCTTAATATGTGTTATTTTGTTTTTTATTATTATTGTAAATTGTCAAAATTTGGCAGTATAACATAGTTTTTAAAATGGTAAAATAGACACATATATGAAGTAAATACTCATAATACGCCACGTTCTAGCAAATATAAGTGAAAGCGAAATTAAAAAACTTGCGCGCTCACTCCTTAAAAACCACCTAATGGTGAAAATTTCAAACCGCCACAACTCCACAATCGTTTGAGAGATATTTTTAAATGTTTTTTTGATTTGTTCATAATTTTGTAGGTACTTCAACATAATACAATACCAACACACATTAAGGATGGTGGTTACAAGGCAGTAGTGATTATAAATGATTTCACCCGTAACTAATGAAATGGTCGTACATATAGCCATCTATATATATCCTGATTACAACTTATATACGTTTTAAATATTTCTCATCTCAACTATATTGAGATATAATTTTAAAAAATGACTCTGGATACTCCCCTGTTTTCTTTCTACAAACTGATATTGGCTGTCAAGAACCTTGGTGAACATTTTTGTTCTTTCTCTCAATCTAGTTATCATTTTAAAACATTCTCCTTGTTTGTTGAACTGTAGTGAGCACCATACTGGTTTCACAAGTTGGATTACACATTTTATTTTATTATAAGAAAAAACCGTAGGCTCAGGTTTGCCAAAAATTAAGAAACTCTTTAAGAAACTTAGGCAGACTGAAACCTTTCTAGAGTTAAGAAACTTTTGTCAACACTGAAAAATATTTTCTTATGCAACAGTTCGGCCTCAATTATTCTTAGTATATGTATACATTAACAACGAAAAATTTGGTTGTGACAAAATTTGGGCGAAATTTTTTTTGTTTACATTGCGTCGATCAAACGTGTTTGAAATAATCAACACATTCGAAAATATTAAATTAATTCAGAAAAGATAAATTAAGTCAGAAAAGATAAATTAAGAAACTTTTGTGCCTCAAAATGACTAAATTTTAAGAAACTTGAGGCTCAGCCCATTAGCTTAGGTTTCTCATAAAAAAAAAACAACGTGTACTTGAAGCGACTAGAACAGTAACACGGATGTCATCTAAATGCAATTAACTTTATTTAATAGCATTTATTATTTTCGTAATATAAAGCATCGCAATGGTCTTAAACCTCTTATTTTGTTTAGAACTTTCAATTTTTATTATCCTTTTACAAACCAGGTTTCCATAGGAACTTGAATCTGAAAAATATAAACATTTTGAAGTTGGTCATGCCTTTCTTACTTTTTTCTAATATTTGTATCTATACACAATTAGTTTATTATTTACGTTTTTTAACTCTAGATGTTCTTGCTCTTCTCGATGTTTTTGTTTTTGCATGGTACTCACTTTATGGTCCGCAAAATTATGCAAATTAACATTGTTTTGTGTATGTTTGTGGTTTTTTGTCTCTCTGTTTTGCCATACATTGCATGAAAATTGCATGTAGTTTTGACTCGTAGACGAACGTGTTGGGTTTGTTTCGGTTGTGACGAGGATGACCCGTCGGCGAAATGGAACCGACCGTGTCGATGTCGCGGTACGACGAAATGGGTACACGAGATCTGCTTGCAGAGGTGGTTCGACGAGAAACAGCATGGGAACCCGACTGTGCGCGTGTTCTGCCCACAATGCAACACTGAGTACATGGTGTCGTACCCACCCCTCAGCGCTGTGTTGGTGTTGATCGAGTTCGGCGAGAAGATGGTGAACAAGATCTGTCCAATAGCAGCGGCGGGCGTGGTGGTCGGCTCTCTCTACTGGTCGGCCGTCACATTTGGCGCCATCAGCGTCATGCAGGTGATGGGACACAAGCGCGGTTTCGAAGTAATGGAGAAGGCCGACCCCCTGTTCTTGTTGGTTGGTTTGCCAGTCATACCTATGGGTTTACTACTGGCCAAAATGATCCGCTGGGAGGATTTCCTGTTGAAGATGTGGCGCAGGTATTCGCAACACTGGTGGATCATGAAGATGTTATTTGGAGGATGTGAAGTGAAAGACGTTTCGATGAGGGAGTCGCAAGACAACACCTCGCAGATGGACCTAAACAACTCCACGCGAATACTTTGCGGGGCTCTCGCTCTTCCCACGTTCGCTACCGCCTGCGGGAATTATTTCTTCTCGAAAGTTGACTCTCCATTGAAGCGCGCAGTCCTCGTAAGCTCTTACCGCATTCCTATAAAATCTGCCGCGATAATATTGTTTAAGTATGTATCTTCCCACGTGGTGTTTGTTCCAAAAAACATTGATACCATTCATCAATTACGTATACATCACATATACTAAATATGTCTTTAACGTTGCTCTCTTTTCAAGACAAAGTTTCTATATATATATATACAGTACAATCCCGATATCTCGAACAATAACTGTTTTCCACTCCCCCTCCCTAACAGTTTCACATATACCTCTTGTCCCTTGGACGTTCGAGTAATATAATATACATATATGCTGAAACACGATCATTTTAGTTGTCTTGTACTTGAAGTTTCGTTTTGTTTTTTTAAGGGAGGCAGTGTGTTTATATTGGTGAAAGGTCTTGTTAAGATGTTCTACAAACAGCAACAGTTCACGAGAATGGTCAAACGTCACATAAGAGATTTCATTGAGCCGACCAGCTTGTAGTCTGTATTCGTGAAATATTTTTTTGAACGATATATAGGTGTACATACAAGTTATTAATTTTTCGACGTGGAAACCACCCCCCGTTGTTGTCGAAACATAAAGTTTTCCTATCAACAGAAATTGTCTTTTTTTGTTAGTTTATTTTCAAAAAAGAAACCATTTTATTCAACTTACTATAAATAATTTTTCTTCTCTTTTAAATTCCTCTACGTAATCACGTCTAATAAATCCACGTTAGCTACGTAATTTAAATATATATATTAAGAAAAAATCCAGTTCAACTAGAGATTTTATCCTCTTCATCGCACTCGTGCTCTTCGGTATATTTCGAGTATCGCTCCAATTGACCTCGGTAGTCGCCATCCACGGCGTTGCGACGTGCGTTCTCTAGCGGTCCGTAACCATTGATCGACTCCTCGTGCTCAACGGTTGATTCGTGTGGCATCTGCGCGCAAATATGATTAGCAGATGGTCTACGCCTCCGTTCGCGCGCATACTTACGAGTTGCGATGGCGCGCGGAACAAATAACTGAACGGGTAGTAGAGCAGGTTCACACACGACGTCGCGTACAGATCCGCGTAGCGCATACTTTGACTCGCGAAAAACGTTTGACGAGAACCTAGCAGAGTGCGCACCGTAAACAACTTGTTACCAAAATAAAGAAACACTCACCGCTTCTGAACAAACTACCGAACTGACCGTAACACATCTCCATGCTGTGAACGACCTCCTACGCAACGAGAGAAAACATTCACCAAATACTAAAATAACAATCGACTCACCCTGATGTCTTTGCGAAGTTGAGTAATGTCAATGGTTCCGACATCTCTCGAATCCATGTCCCTTCAATGAACTTACAATAAAACGACATTATCACAGCACCGCCACCTCACCTGTATGTTTCACCCAGTTGCTTTTCCAATTCGTGCAGTTTGTCAAACTTATCTAAACAGAGTACACACGTTTTTATATAAGAAACTTGAAGCTGAAATTTGGAAAATACAGTAAACTCCCGATAAGTGGGACACTCAGGGGACCGATGAAATCTGTCCCACTTAGCGAATGTCCCACTTAAGCGAATGCCTTATTAATTAGGTTAGGAAGTTCAAGGGATCGAGAAAAACCGCTCCACACATCGGGAGTATACTGTATTAAAGAAGTTAGGCAGGCTTTCGTCCAAATTGCGAAAAGTTGAACGGAACACAGAAAAATTAAACAAATAAGGAGAAATTAAATTTTAAAAAAATTAAAATAGCTTCAAATAGTTTCAAGCAGAATCTCAATACCTCGTTTCATCGTCCACACATCCAGCTCTTGTGTGAGTTCAGGCACGACCAAGTACGTTCTGCAATAATATCAAATAACCACCACCAAAGACCGCGCGTGCGTACAACTTACCTCCAGCCTTGCTGCTTCTTTGACTTCAATATATCACCAAATATATGATCTCCAATGAACAGAATGTCCTGAACACATCCAGTAACTTAAACGGCGATGAATTTTTTTCAGTATTTCGTTACCTTTCCTTCTGCGCCTATGAGCTCTGTAAACACCTCGGAATTCCCTGAAAATAAAAGTTGTAAATAAAGAAGAAATTGAAAAAGGGGGACGCCTACCCCCTGAGTACACTAAGCCCCTTTCGTGCTTTCCCATGTATCTCCCTATACGTAGTTGGCCAGTTTTCTAGAGAAATTGCTCTATGGTCGTTCCGTAAATTGATTAAAACAAAGGGTTTAGTGATTTAACCTACCTCGTCCACTTGTCTTAGAGCAGTTCCTACACAAGAAAAATAAAGACACAAAGTAATACAAATTGCGCCAAAGGATCATCAGTAGAATACCTTCGCCAAAAAAGAGCGGTTTTTTTGCATCGACCAATATCAAGTCAAATAGATCCTTCCATTCCAGCGGGGCTACTCCGTCCTTAAAATAAACACCTTGCTTTGCAACGTTTTCAACTTCCAGTGGAACACCCTACCACCGGTCCGTCGTTGGAGTCGCACAAAAAATTCATGACAGCCTGTAAAATATATATATAGTAGCTCCCCCTCAAAAATAAGGTAAGCCAGCCGAACCTTGGTGTATTTGTAGTCGCTATTCGTTAACAGGAACGTCTTTTTGCCGGCTCTACGCATTCTGTCGGAAACATAGCAACATAATGGAGAATGGCGAAGTCAATAAAATATACAATACCTGTAAAGTAACTGCGGAATACGCGGCTGAAAGAAAAGAAAAGCTGAAACGAAGACGAACAATGTTAGTATACACGTACGTCTTTTGCAATGTACTTCTCCGGGTCAGCAATGGTGTTCGACTTCAACGCACCCTAAAAGTAAACAGATGTACTATTGAAGATTGGAAGAGATAAATGGAAACCTCACATATTCGTGGACCCAATCCATTGCATGTCGAATATCCTGACCCATGCTTTTATACGATATGAAAGCATCCCCGTTAATCACACCGTTGTCTTTCCTACAAATGAAGCACAACAACTCAATTAGGTTACCAACCTATCTTTTGCGCGGTTAGAATTGCTGCTTTTATTCCATTTAGATATTTATGAAAAAGGTTATTTTTGTAATTCTAATCCGGTTGGGTCTACTTTCAATTGTCAACTTATACAAGTTAAGACCACTAAGAATAGACAATCGGGAGGAGGTACTTCTCGTGTAAACAGTCGTCGACCTGTTTTCTTAACAGCCTGTACGTCTCGTGGTTTTTACAATAATTCCAAAAAGTACGAACGCAAAAACATTCAATGAAACGCTTAGATTTTATTCTTCTATTGACATATTAGGATTCTTATTTTGTTTTGATTTTTATCTGTTTATATGGTTAGGCTTGTTGTAAAAAAACAACAACAGCAAATATCATTACAAGTAAGCTATTGTCGCGTCGAAAACAACAACAAATAAACAATGTTCCAAACCCTGTAAAGAATTCCACTATAAAAATCAACAACCGTTGTTATTGAATTGCGATAGCCTCAGCGTTCGCACTCAATGGAATAACTATGGCAGAATGCTTGTTTACCTTTTGAATTCCGCCAACGTTTCTTCAAACAAATGCACGACACAAGCGAGCAAATGAATTTCCGGTAAGTTAAAGAGCGTGTTATTGATTGTGAAACGTTCCTTGTCAAACTGGAAGAAAGAAACTTTAAACAGCGAGAAACCATTTGCGCGGGCGACGGCGCGCCCATTGCAAGACTAACGAGAAAAAGGCCCGAGAGAAAAAAAGGTACGGATAAAAATTATTAGTTGCTTTGCATATTTGTATTATCTCCGGCGATTTAAAAATGTTGAAATTGAGAAAATATTTCTACAATATTCTCATGAGCCAGGCCAGGTATTTAAGCGGTCAGAACAACAAACTGGCGATAGGTGTGTTTCACATACATATATATATAAAACAGAACAAAGTCCTTAAAGGTCTTAAAATGTCATGCCTATATTGTTACGGATAAAAGTTATGTCACATCAAAAATATTGATGCCAAAGAGCACTTTTTATTAGCATTGTTTTTTATGCCGTATATATCGTTTTAAATGAAGTGCATGCTAAAGAAGATAAAATTACATTAAGTAAGCATATACCTGCACAAATTTATTCGGGTAGTATTTACGCAATTCTGGCCTAAAACAAAGGATATATTGTTGAAGAAGTTAACACTCTCGCTTACAAAATCTAAAATAATCTATTTTTCCTGAAATTCCAACGAGAACTTACCCCACAACAAAATCAAAGCCGTGGACACACGTTAAAATGTTGCCGTACGTATCGACCTAAAAATGAGAAAAAACACATCAACATTCCAATGAAGATGATTGTTAATATACTTACTTTCAACAGATTTCCAAACACCTTATCAAACAGCAAGCCACTAGTGAAATAAATGAAGAAATGTTAAATACAACCAACAGTCTAATCGATTACTCCTTCCTACCGTATTGGGAATGTTGGATCGTAACTGTAGTTCGATAATTCCTAATATCGAGCAAAAAAATTTTACATTGTAAACAGTGAAATTGCCGATTAGCTCACCGGAGGGTAGCCCTGTTTAATCAACCGTCCCACGACCAATTCAAAAGACATACTCTCATAGGCAGGCGATTTATAAACTATAACATAAAACCATTGCATTTCCATGTCCGCCAGGTAAACAGTAAATACCTGCTAAAGTGTAATCCATATCAAACCCGAAGAATCGGATGTTTTCCATGCTAAGACTTCTGTTCACAAAAACCCTAACAAAAAAAAAGAAGATGAAGTAGAATTCTTATGAAAAACTCTCCGTCTTTACCTCATATTTAAATCGGTGCAAATGTGAAACAATTTTTTTTCTCACTGGAGATAACTTTTTAAATGAAAAGTGGGACGTCCCTTACTTCCAAAAAATAACATCCACCTTGTTATATAACATAAATTTAACAAGAATAACTTTTTTCTTGACAAAGAAAAGCCGTTAACACTCTTACACCAAAGAGAACGTTCACAAATACAAAGTTTCTTACAGAGACCATACCTTTCAGGGATTTGTCTGTGATCTGATCGAAGCTCATTATTGTCTCCTGTCGGGATTTTTGTTTTAAAAGCACCATTCATATTTCTACCAAAGCAAACAAGCTCAATTTCTCTAGGTTATTTTAAATGAATTTCCTGTTTGAGGAAAACATGTTGCATAACTTGAACACCATGGAATGTTCATAATAACACCAAATTTAACATTTTCAACTAACAACGTAATAAAATATTATGTATTTAGATATAAACAGCCATATTTAATAAAATTAATCATATAAAAAATGTAATATCTAAATGACACACTTACATGTGTGCACACAAAAAAAACATAAAGTTTTCTTTCTTGCCACCTTCATTCCACACCCTCAAATTGATATTAGTACTTATATTCAATGCAGTATTATTGTATGTCATCTGCGGTGACCTCACCAGACAGAATATATTGAATTACAGTTTTCACAGTCGTGATAATACAGGATGAAACCCCATAACGTAAGTATCCTCTCGAAAAAATCAACTATTTTCATTGTATTATCTGTTAACAAATTCAGAGACCACATTTACCCACTTAAAAATTTTTAGCCATCATTTAAGTGTCCACTTAATTTCTTAACGTTGTTTTAAATTCCAAATGCATTATCAGTTCTAAAGGCCTTTTTCAAAATATGGTCACCTATTCAATGCATGCATGGTTCTCGGTATTTTTCGTGATTTGAAGTTTCACCCCACATACTGCCCTCACCACCATCCACCCCACCAGTCTCGCTCAGTTCTGATATACCCTTCATCTTCCAGGAGGCCCTTTTAAACATAATCCCCCTTGCCATTCTCTAAATTTCACTCATCCAAATCTTGTTTTTGCTTTAAGAGCTACCATGCACTCACCACTTACACTCACCCTGTACCCTGAGTAGCAGAACCTTCTCACTGTTTCCACTTGGCCATTCAACTTCTCCAACTACACCATTTTTCTATATCTATTCCCACTTAAAATCTCTTGATCAGTTTGTGGTTAGTCTTGCTTTAGTACATACACATGTCATCAGTTTCCAGTTACTCACTCATTTACCACTCTTCGCTCTCTCCACTGCTGGCAAACATCATTTCATCACCAACCACTCATCTGCATTCCTCAGTAAGTACCATGATATCTGCATTCCCTATCTCTCCACTTACAGCTTCTTCTCAACTAAACGTCTCATCATATTTGCTTCCTTCCATTCAATCACCTCAATCATAATCCCCTCCATACTTACACTATCATTTGTTGTCCTGAAGGCAAAATAGTGCATTACACAATATCACAGTACAAATTAAGTTGAAATGAATAGTTGATATAATTGTGTATGTACATATATATTACCAGTTGCATTATAATCGCAAGGAAACAGATAATTTGCATAAATTAACTTTTTTATATCCCATAACGAGAAGCCTACAGAAAATCAATTACTCATTATGCAAATCTTACATATTTATATATCTATTTTCGCCCAAAAACAATTATATATTTTAAGTTATTTCTGGACAGTCAAATTATAGTATTTCGCAAGTGAAACAGAAAAGATAAGAGAAGAATGTCTGTAATTTTTAAACATGTATACCACTCTAGTTTTGTTTAAATTAAATTAAATATTTATACAGGATAATTAGTACTAAATACTGTTATCATATAGGTCCTGTTAGTTAAAATAAAAAGCACAGAGTGTCTCTCAAGACATAAAACCTAAACAATGATTTGATGTTCTTACCTTACCTAATTTTGGTACTCTTTAAGTCCCCTAAATTTGAAATTCTGTTATGAATATATAATATTGATTTCTTGATAAAGTCTTTCTCGAGGGAATTTGATGCAAAACATCAATTTTTAGATAAAGTTCTTTTCATAGACAGTTTCAAGCCAGACAGCTCACCAGCGCCAACCCACATCATTCTCATTTATTGTGACCACACACTGAGCTCATTGTATGACATGCTGAGCTGTTCAATACACATGGAACTGAATGTCCATACATGTTTTACTTTTTATATAAGAAACATGAAATTTGAGTTTGAGATTTTCAGCCTGAAATCTTCCTTAAAATAACATTTAGCATAAGTTTTTTTGCGTTCACATGCATTCTAACGTTCACACGCTTTTTTCTATTTTTAAAACAAAAAAAATGTAAACGAAGTTAATGTAGTGTTTACTATAAGGTAATAAAGATTTCTAATTTTACTTTACATTCACAATTTGAGCCTCACAATTCTTTAAATTATAAAACGTGTTCTGTATGGTCTGAATCAGGGGTCATGACCCTGGAATCAAATAAGTGACATGCTTGAAAAAACAACATAACAATATTTTCCCTTCAACTCCTATCAAAGCATTGATTGAAGTGTTTCAGTCAAATCTAAAAACTCTTTTAATACTTTAACCATGAGTAATATCTAAGGGACTTGAAAAAACCAATTTGTAATGAAATTGTCAGGAAAATAACTAGTAAACTGCGTAACTTTTATCTTTATCAAAATACCAATGTTGTTTTCAAACTAAACCACTATAAACCCACCATTTATATCTTTATTGAAAAACTAAGCCCATCATCACATTCTTTCAGTCAAGTTACCTTTGTGGATGATAACAAAGGTAAGACAAAGAAACAGATAATCAACAAATATATAGTAGATTAGGATATGGAACTTTCTTGGCTTGCAGTCATCTTCCTTATCCCAACATTCTTCCACTTTCTGTTAGCAGCCTCATCGTTCTTCTTCTCCAATTGACATCAGCTTCACAAATGACCAACTTTCCCACAATTATAAGACTTTGCTTGTCTGTACAAACAACTATTTGCCACATATCCCAAGCCTCCTCAGTGAAAACATTCCTGTTTATCCCCATCACGATTCTTTTCAACTAATTTATGAACGGTATTGTCCGTCTCACTATTATCTGCTACTTTATCAATACAAATTGCTCTGGCATCTCAATATTCTTCTTCAAATGTTGTTGCAGTCCTAGACAGTCCTTGTGCTTTCTCTAACGTTAAATTTTTAATCGTTAATAACTTCTGCTGCACACTCTCACTATTCAGTCTGCATAAAAATCGATCACATAAAGATTTATTAAAGTTATCTCCAAATTCACAATGCTCATATGATTGTTTTCCTAATTCCACAATGCATGCATTTACAGGTTCACCATTCTTCCTTTCCCTTGCAAAATTGAAACCGCTGTGCGATCGAATTTGGCCAAGGTTTCAAATACTCTGTCAATAAATTTATTATTTGATCCCTTGCATTTTTCTCAAATAAGCTCCTCAACAATTTATATGCTAGTTTTGATTTTTCAGAACATATATTTTAATGTGCAAAATAATGAGGATTTTGTAGAATATTCAGAGATTTGAATTTTTTTAGTAGTAAACAGGGCAGTGAATGATGTCATGAAAAAGTCAGTTTTTCTCTTAATGGGTGGACCGTTAAAAAAAAGCATTTTTAAAAGCAGGTTAGCAAGTATTATATTATAGCTATAAAAATATCCTAAACCATAATTTTAATATTGGTAGGACGGGTGTGATGTGCATATGATTGATAAACACTCGTGGGTCATTCAAAAAGTACACACACTCAAAATTCGTAATTAAATTTTATGAACAACAAGCAAATAATTGCCAATTGTAGCAGCTAGAAGAGACAGCAAATAAGGACAGTATTTGTTATAATAAAAGTTCATAAATAAGATTTCCTGTTATTTGGAATATTAACATATTTAGCAACAAAAATTGTGAAATGATTGATGTTTGAATGTGATTCATGTTAAAATTTAGAAACTAAATTAGATGGCCTGAACACAACGGGAACGAAAAATGTGTTGGGGGTTTATTAGCAATACTATCTATTTCGACGCAATTTTAGATATTTTGTAGTGTACGCTTTTTGACTGTAAAAATGCAAAGACAGAAACAATTTTACTTACTTAATTCAAGTTATTCATAGAATTATGAAGAAAAAACAAAATGGAACATGCTTTACCCTTATTAACTCACGAACGTCGTGCTGCAAATACATATATATATACAACTATTTTTACAAAAACAAAAACATTCTCTAAAATGAAGGATTTAACCGGACGTTATGCTTTACCCTTATTGCGCGAGTTACATGTCATTTTTAACAATACCTTTTGTAGAATATCAAACGACAAATATACCTTTATAGATCTCACAAATTATTTAATTTTAACGGTATATATATCATTTAAAAAGAAGAAATGTGAATTTTGCATATTACATAGAGGACCTGCCATTTGGAATAACTTTGAAGAGCCACTAAAGAACGCAAATAATATAACCTCTTTGAAATGTTTAACAAACTATACATTACATGTTACATCTTCACTTGACTGCACAGTGCACAGTCATGTTTGTTTGTTTTTGTTAGAGTGCCGGTGGCCGAGATCGTGCGTTGCATGACGCTGTTGTCAACGTATCACGAGGATTCGGACCGGGGAGAACCGAGGGGTGTTGTGTTAAGCAAAAGAAACGAGTTTTCGGGTGTAAGACGTTTTGTTTGAGAAGACACATATTTAACTCACCTTCGTTTATTATTTTTTGAGATACAACAACATAGAGGACCTTTCATTTGGAATAACTTTGAAGAGCCACTAAAAAACGCAAATAATATAACAACTTTGTGACAGCATGGTTTCGAACCCAGAACCTTTCAGTTAAATGCCGAACGCCATTACCATTGCGCTATCGCCGGAATCTTCAACAGAGAAAACCATTTTATTAAAATATAACTATAATATAATTGTAGTAGTTTACAAGTTAAGAACATTATTGTGGCATCAACAATTATCAATATTATATGGAACCAACAATTTTTAATTTTTTCACAATATATTTCGACATTGCTGTCATCATCAGGTAGTCTACAATCAATAAAATCAGTTTAATAACCGATAACAATATTCAAAACATTTTCCAACAAAATATATTTATTCAATCAAGACACTAGATACGACCATTTATTGCGTATACAGAAAGAGATTATATTATAATCTATGAAGCGAGATAATTAAATACTACGCCTAATCACAATTTAATGACCAAACTATGGCTTCTAAATTCATCTTTTGTATTAAGACTTGGCTTAAGGTCATTAATAAACAACGCTTCTTTAATCAATAATTGCCTTTGGGAGTTAGATGTGGCAAGAATCTTTACATCCTTGTCAATCGAAATGTTGTTGTTATTAGTACATGCTAGAAAAAGTGATCCCACGGGAGTCGATGCACGAGAATGTTCTTTAATGCGGGTAAGTAGATGCCGAACCGATTGTCCAACATAGCGCGAGTTACATCGCGGACATGAAATTTGATAAACTATACCGCTCTTAAAAGATTTCTCGATGGCTGGTTTCAGTGACGGGAGCACTGTTTTTAATTTTCTCAACGTTAGGATAACTTTAATTGGCACCTCCAATTTCTTCAACGAACATTTAAACTTATCAGTAATTTTCCCACGATATTGCAGAAAGATCATTTTCCCATCCACGATCTCTCTCTCCTCTGGATCTTTTACCTCCTTAATTTCCGGTGTAACAATTGACTTGACACATTTTGCAATCATCGGTTCATAAAATGATGGAGGGTACTGATTATTATGGAGTATTTTCTTGGCTTTTTCCAAACTCTCGTGAATGGATTTCCATGTACTACAAGCACGAATTACTCGGTGGACCATACCATATACAACTGAACGTTTGTAAATTTCAGGAGCTAGAGCATGATAATTCATAACAAGACCAGTATCAGTCTTTTTACTATACCACGTCGAAGTAATATTGCCATCTTTGTCGCGTTGAAGTAAGGTATCCAGGAATGGTAAAGAACCGTTATTTTCAATTTCCATGGTAAATTTCAGTGATGGATGTAACTCGTTTATCTGTAAATCTCGTTTATCTCGTTTATCTTGTAGACTACCTGATGATGACAGCAATGTCGAAATATATTGTGAAAAAATTAAAAATTGTTGGTTCCATATAATATTGATAATTGTTGATGCCACAATAATGTTCTTACCTTGTAAACTACTACATTTGGAATTACAAAGAAATGGTTGCTGGAAAAACTATTTACAGTATCAGAAAATGCTACAAAAAGTTGAAAACCACAACCTACGAATTGGATTCCTTGATGATTGTTTGAAATCAAGAATAATTCCGCGATTCTTAAAATTTCGGATTCCTAACAACGGTTGTTTTGATGATCGTTCGGTTGAAGATTTTCAAGTTAACCTTTTGAGAAAAGAATTGTTCAAAACATCCGAAGAGAGGAAAATAACATCACAGAAATTAGATGCAAGTCGCTGGCGGTTAAAACAGAAATTACCAAATTATTGTATTTCTTCAGTAATTTTACACACAAGATACAACTTACGACTATTACGTAACGTGCGATCACAGAAACTCAACAATAAATTACGGACATTATCTGATGAACAAGATCGACCACTATTCAATGTACGCAACACTGTGATGGGCTATCAGCTTGACAATTTGCCACCAAAGTTTGTTTTGGAAACGCTGTCCCTTAGTCCAAAAAATGCTGTTTTGGAGAAGTTCAATCAAAATGACGTATTATGTGAGCTTGACGGTGTGTTGAAATATTGTCGAGATAATGATGTGAAAGATGAATTGATCACCGACATCAATGTAAAAACGTTAACTTACATAAAGAATTGCAAGAAACAAAGATCATCTCGTAATATTCAGTTGACAAAAAAGTATTTGAAAGATAACAAACTGTTAGCCGTCCCTTTTGACAAAGGTATTGGAATTTGTCTCATGAAAACAGACACTTACAACAACAAAATGCGGGATATTATTGGCTTGCCCCAGTTTCAGAAATTCACAGTGAACAGAAAGAATAG
The DNA here is from genome assembly GCA_963930725.1 of Candelabrum cocksii. NCBI lineage: Eukaryota > Metazoa > Cnidaria > Hydrozoa > Anthoathecata > Candelabridae > Candelabrum > Candelabrum cocksii. The sequence goes on from OZ005665.1 coordinate 5,307,792, forward strand.
CAAAAATCCAATCGTGAAGGAGGAAGAACGAATTGTAACTATGTTAAAATCTATGAGAACAAATAACAAACTCTCGGAGTCGTTATTTAACAAATTGAAGCCCATTGGAAGTCAGCCACCTAGATTATACGGTCTCGCAAAAATCCACAAGCCGAATGTTCCCGTTCGACCTGTCCTGACAATGCCTGGTTCCGCATACTACACAATCGCACACCAAATTGCAGAGTGGCTTTCAGTTGTGGAAGAGTGTAGAATTAACTCGTCGACAAAAACAATCGTCGACGGCTTAAAAGACAACAAGTTACAGGAAAATGATGTCCTAGTAAGCTTCGATGTTTCATCTTTATACACAAACGTCCCTGTATATGAAGCAATGGATGAATGTACAAACTTCTTATACTCCGGCAGATATAAGGAACCACCAGTAGATAAACAAACCTTTAAAGATCTCTTGGAAATTTGTAGCTGCAATGTGATAATGCTCTCTAATGAGGGATATTACAAACAGATAGAGGGACTGGCTATGGGTAGCCCCCCTGCCCCACTTCTTGCCAACGGATGGATGTATAAGTTTGACAGTATTGTAAAAGGTGATTCTTCATTGTTTGCAAGGTACATGGACTACTATGTGCGCAATATCAAACTTGAATCCATAAATGAAAAGTTTGAGCAGATAAACAAGTTACATCCATCACTGAAATTTACCATGGAAATTGAAGATAACGGTTCTTTACCATTCCTGGATACCCTACTTCAACGCGGCAAAGATGGTAATATTACTTCGACATGGTATAGTAAAAAGACTGACACTGGTCTTGTTATGAATTATCATGCTCTAGCTCCTGAAATTTACAAACGTTCAGTTGTATATGGTATGGTCCACCGAGTAATTCGTGTTTGCAGTACATGGAAATCCATTCACGAGAGTTTGGAAAAAGCCAAGAAAATACTCCATAATAATCAGTACCCTCCATCATTTTATGAACCGATGATTGCAAAATGTGTCAAGTCAATTGTTACACCGGAAATTAAGGAGGTAAAAGATCCAGAGGAGAGAGAGATCGTGAATGGGAAAATGATCTTTCTGCAATATCGTGAGAAAATTACTGATAAGTTTAAATGTTCGTTGAAGAAATTGGAGGTTCCAATTAAAGTTATCCTAACGTTGAGAAAATTAAAAACAGTGCTCCCGTCACTGAAACCAGCCATCGAGAAATCCTTTAAGAGCGGTATAGTTTATCAAATTTCATGTCCGCGATGTAACTCGCGCTATGTTGGACAATCGGTTCGGCATCTACTTACCCGCATTAAAGAACATTCTCGTGCATCGACTCCCGTGGGATCACTTTTTCTAGCATGTACTAATAACAACAACATTTCGATTGACAAGGATGTAAAGATTCTTGCCACATCTAACTCCCAAAGGCAATTATTGATTAAAGAAGCGTTGTTTATTAATGACCTTAAGCCAAGTCTTAATACAAAAGATGAATTTAGAAGCCATAGTTTGGTCATTAAATTGTGATTAGGCGTAGTATTTAATTATCTCGCTTCATAGATTGTAATATAATCTCTTTCTGTATACGCAATAAATGATCGTATCTAGTGTCTTGATTGAATAAATATATTTTGTTGGAAAATGTTTTGAATATTGTTATCGGTTATTAAACTGATTTTATTGATTGTAGACTACCTGATGATGACAGCAATGTCGAAATATATTGTGAAAAAATTAAAAATTGTTGGTTCCATATAATATTGATATAATATAATTTTTTTTACGTTGATAATATAGGCAGGGAATTTATTACAAGAATCTAACCATCTGGGTAACCAAAAATTTTAATGTTGAGGCTGAAGAACATTAGTAGGGGATGAAAATTCCGCGTTGGGCCCTTCCTGGAAATCCCCGGTTGTCACGTAACAGTGTCCCAATAGTTCACGGTCAAGAAAAAATAGTCCTTTTCGGATTTTAAATCTGACAGCATTTTTGAAAAGCTCATAAAAAGTTGTGTCGATTTGATGTAAGAACCATATCCTAAAAATGTATAGATCTTGAAATATGGGCCTTGAAAATCAGGGGGTTGTACTAAAAACGTTTTCTCAATAAATACAACACAATATCTTCTATTCACATATTGTATATTTTTAAAGCGTTTAAAATATTTTCATAACTGTTTTAAAGGTTAATAATAATAAATTTTGATTTTTATGACCCCCAGAATTTTTTTAATTTGAGGTTTATTGTGTTTTTAACCCTTTAGTTCCCAATGTTCCCGTATGGGAACAAGATTTTGACAGAGATTTTCAGCATGTAAAGAAAATATTTTTGAAAGTTGTTTGATACCTGTCAAAAGAGTAAGGTTGGTACTACTAAATTATCATAATTAATTTTTTCTGAAATGTTGACCCGTGTGTAAGGGTCAAAGTTCAGCCCAAATTCTACTTTTTGAGGTCACTTTACGTTTTGTCAATTCTCTGAAAAACCTGAAATGTTAAAACACGTTTGAGTTATAATCTTATTTGCAACTCATTTGGGTTCTTGCGTATCTATTTTCATATCTATTTTCGTACGTCTCGCATCGCCGCAAGCACAGACAACTTTTTTGAGGCAACAACGCATCTTACAAGTCGATTTGTATGGTAACAACACATTTTTCAGAACTCAGTATGTTAAGTGCTAGCGTGGTTGTTTGCTAGAGTTTAACTTTGAGGAATCAAGTACTTGTAGGCAACATAGGAAGACTAACTTTATTTCAAGTTGCTTTCAGGAACTCTAAGGAATAAGCCACATGCTAATATACTGAAAATGTCTAAACGTTTGCTGACAGTTCAAGATACTGTTACTTTGCTTGATGACCTCAGTGATACAGAGGAGAGCGAATTAGTGGTCCTACTACCAGAAAATAAGGGTGACGTCACAGATGAAGAGAATGACGATGAAGATTTAATAGAAACTCATGTTTTACAAGATGTTGTGGGAGAGGTTTTCCATCCAACCCGAGAAGACAAACAAGATTGCTCTGAACCATGTAGCACAGGAGAACAAAGCAAAGAAAAGTTGCCAAAATACAATGGGGCAAAAAGAGAAAATTGACCCAAACATTTTTTTTTTTTTTATTGTAGTTGCTCAGAACAAGGCCCTAAAGGCCACTTGAGTGTAAAGAGCTAGAAAAGTTACAGGGAAAGTGACGCAGTTTTCAGATATCGATGAACGTTTGATTTGAACAGTTGAAGGTTATAGACCGATGGAAAGCATGTAGAAGGAAGGGAGTTCCAAAGTCTGGATGTTCGCGGGAAAAAACTGTTCTTATAGAAATCCCTGTGACAGTTTGGAATGCAAACAGTCCATTGATGAGAAGATGACGAAAACCTAGTTGTACGGTAAAAAATTCTGAGAGAAGGTGTAAGAGATGATAGTTCGCTTGAACAACGTCTATAAAAAAACTTGTAAAAAAGACAAAGAGAAGCTACGTTTCGCCGGTGTGATAGGGAGTCCAGTTTCGAAGATAAGTTTGCGCCGATTGCGTTGCAAACACGCCGTTGAACACGGTCTAACAAGTTCAAGCAATTTGCAGGAGTACCTGCCCAAATGTGGCAGCTGTATTCCATGCAAGGACGTATTGACGATTTGTACAGGTAAAGGATACACTCAGGGGTGAGGTAACTCATTTGTCGTAAAAGAGAACCAACCTTCATGGCAGCTGATTTTGCAATGGTTTCAATGTATGAACGCCATGAGAGATCGCTTGTAAATATGAGACCAAGAAGGCGAAATGAATTGTTTTCAGGCAAATGAGAACTATTCATCAAAATTGGAGGTAAATATGCTTGCTTGAAATGAAATTGCCTGAAGGCAGACCTAATCCGTTACAGGAAACGAACCCTGAAATACTTCACCTTTTGCCGTATGATTTGTCCAAGTTGTACTATGATGAGGATGTCTATTCTCTCATCACCATCGAATCTGAGAAATATGCAAAGCAGAAGTTTAATCATTCATTTGAACTGCTGTTTGCTGATCTGGATGTTTATATAGGTACTCTGCTTCTTAGCGGCTATAACTTCCTCTCTCAAGAGCGGTTGCATTGATCATATGACGAGGATATTGGTGTCTTACAATTTTGAAGAGATGCGGTGCGAACATTGTTTACCAAACTTGAGGATAAGCCACTTCGACCAGGCCCAAATAAAACGCCTGTTTGAACTAGAGTGCAGACACGCCTGTTCGAAACAGAGTGCGGCTGTCAGGCACATTACAAATCCGTGTACCAGCTGGCAAACAAGGTTGGTGCAAGCAATGTAAAAAAATACACGAAGCATGTGCAAGCTTTGATGTACTATTTCACGCTCACTGCACAGATGCATTTCACAAAAATGAATTGAGAACAATCCACCGAAAACCTTTCTCATTTCAGTTGAATTAGCTTTTGTTTTTTCTTCAGAAATGTTAATTTGGTGTAGTTGATGAAAGTATACTAAACAAATATAAAAATTTCGACGTGCGTCTTAGTTTGGGAATTCACGGGTTAAGAGCAGTATTTCCGATTAATGGCGTTTTATAAATCGTCCATTCTCATCGATTAAGAACTGTTTGATTAGTTATATTGCGTCTTGTTTTCAGCATTGCGAAGAAATTCGTGCCATTTCATTCCGGATGGCATTTGTTGTTGAAGACCCTCAACATACGTCCGTTGATTTTCTTCTCCTTGTTGTAAGTATCATTGATCATGCCGACTAACGAAGCTCTTATAGTAGGAGGTGTGATGGAACACATTAGGCTTTCTATCCACTCGCTGTAAAAATGCAGGACCGTAATTCCTGGGGGGGATTCCCCCAATAATTTACATATCTACAACTACAGATCAGCTTGTATTTTGTGCAGGAATCCCTTTAAGAATTTCAGAATTTGAGTAGCTTTTTAGTCAATCTTGGGGTCTGAAGTTTTCAAAATTTTCTGGGCTCTCGGACTCAACCATGGTGGGACCTCCTTTTTTTAATCGATATGATATGATATTTATTTAGTTTCAATCAATACATGTTGCATAAAAAACAAACAACAACTGTCAAACTTGTTCAAAAATTTACATGCATTGATTGGGGATCTGTAGAAAGTATAACTACTTTATCACCAAATCCCTGTAAAGATACCTACGTGCTCTATTTAAAATATAACTCAACGAAACAACAACAGTCTAGTAAGATACTATAATAAATACATTAATAAATAAAGATCATCATAGCAATAATAATTTATTTCCGTAATTGATGAGGTTTTGTTTTATATATTTTTTAAACATGTATTGAATTAATTCCTTTTTCTTCTTCACTTAAAGCATTCCAAATTTTAGGTCCTTTTAAAAATATTGAAAATATTGATGTTTTAGACGATCTAGGAAGTTGAAAGCTATCTACTGAAAACCGTGTGTAATGCGAATGTTCAACATGTGAAAAGTCATCATTAAAAATCCCTGGAGTTGTTTTTCTATCAACTTGATACATGAATATTGACATTTTATATATATTAATCTGTATGACATTCAGTACTTGTAATTTTTTGAAAAGCGGTTGTGATTCAGCTAGTCTGTCTTTGTGAAAAATAATACAAAGTGCTTGTTTTTGTTTTGTTAGGATTCTTTTTAGGTCCGTTTTCCACGTACTTCCCCATGCGATATTTCCATAATTAATATAAGAATGAATTAATGCAAAGTAAATATTCCTTAACGAATTAAAATTTAAAACTTTACTTGTTTGATACAATATTCCGATGTTTTTTTGAGATTTTATTTTCTAAAATATTGATATGGGTCTTCCAATTTAAATTTTCATCAATAAAAACTCCCAAGAATTTCACGGATGTTGATTGACGTATTTCAACAGCATTCATTATAAGTGCTGGTAATGTGTGTGGAACCTGTTTAATTATACGCGACTTTCGAAATTAGATATATTTTGTTTTATTAGCGTTCATAGAAAGTTTATTTGCCCTTAGTCACTATTTACCCTAGCCAATTTACGGTCCTTTCTCTGGATGACGCAAATGACCATCTGGTGATGCCACAGCGTTATTGGATATCGGAATTCAAATTCAAATTCAAATTGTTTATTTATCATATAATAAAAAAAATTACAAAAATATATGGTTGGTGTCACTCAATAGCATAAAAGCTGAACAATGTAGTGACACCACAGTAGAAATAGACGTAAAAATATCTAGACACAACACACAACATAAAATACAAACCACCAAGCAAAACATATATTTGTTTAATTACACTAAGCTAAACAAGGTTTACCCCTGATGCTAAGTTTGACTAAATTAGAAAATTGTTTACTGTTTAAGTCAAAAATAGAATTTAACCAATGCCTGTTTTTATATTTTATATCAAAAATATTTTTAATTTCTCTAATTGATTTGTTCCATTCAATGATGCTTTGGTGTTTAATTGAGTATTTTCCATAAAAAATTGTATTATATGAACAGATTTTAAGTTCATTAGCTAGGGCATTGCGAGATGGATAGAGATAAAAATGACAAAGCTTTGTGAAGAAATTGCCAATCGAAGAGGGGATATTTTGGTTTAAAGAATCAAAAACAAACATAATGTTGAGGAGTTTAATAGTAAACGAAAATGGAAAGATATTAAATTTAGTAAAAGCAGCAGTTACATTTGATCTAAAAGGTTGGAAATTTATAATTCTTAGAGCTGATCGTTGAATAGAAAATAATTTATTTAGATTTGTGCTTCTTTTTTGGCCCCAAATTTGACAACAAGAAGTTAAATGTGATGACAAAATTGAAAAATACAAACTTTTCAAAATTTTTGTATTAACGTGGTATCTTATTTTTGAAAGCATGTTATTTGATCGGTTCAATTTTTTACAAAGTTTGCTTAAGTGAGGTTTCCAAGTTAAGTTTTCATCAATTAAAACTCCCAGATAATTAATGCAAGTTGATTGTTTTAACTAATAATTACTAACTACTAATTTTAATTAATATAACCCCCTGATTTTTAAAGCCCATATCTCAAGATTTATACATTTTTAGGATATGGTTCTTACATCAAATCAACACAACTTTTTATGAGCTTTCCAAAAATGCTGTCAGATTTAAAATCTGAGAAGGTCAATTTTTTTCTTGACCGTGAACTATTGGGGCACTGTCACGTGACAACCGGGCATTTCCAGGAATGCTTCTTTTAGTGTAAAAGATATTGAAACAATCATTCCAAATGCTTGACAATCTTCCTTTAATACCTCTACAGCTCTTTCGCAATACAGAATGGATGTGAATTATATTTATCTATGTATTGACTGATTCGGCAACCGTGCTGAATCCACATCTGAACGGCCCACATGCCCCTTGTTTCTTTATTGAACAATTCCGTAATTAGATCACCATGAATGGGAGAAAATTTATCTCCTGTTATGTTACCACCCAGACCTTTTATTCGCAATTCGTTCGCTTCTTTAAGATTCGACAAATAAACGCTTTGGTAGGTGTTATAACGAGCGTAGTTGGGGTGACAAATGCAAAAGAGAGATGGGTAATCTTTTGTTCAACTTGAAGGTGTTTCTCGATATTGCATTCGCGTACTGCTTCTACAAGTGATAACATCAGTGATACATCTTTTAAATAACTGACTGTTAACTCTGCGTCGGTTCTATCTTTGTAATAAACAATACTTTTACGATTTATTACGAGTCATTAAACTCTTGCAGTTCAGTCAAGTGCATCAGGGCGTCTTGATTTTGGTTTTCACGTACCTCACTCAAGGCTTCATGCATTTCAATGCTTACGTCACTAATGATAATCATGATATAATCAGTTTATAACGATTAGAAATTGATTTTATAAACTTTTGTAACCAAAACAATAGTTTTTCTAACGGTTTAATGAAGAAAATTAAGTTAAAAACATAAAAAACAGATTTTTTTAAAAATCCGGGGGCAACAATATATGAAAATATTAATGTAAATACAACGTGTGTTTATAACTATATTAGAATTTATTACAAGTAGGTATAAACCTGAAGGCTATTTTAAATTAAACAAAAAACATATTTCTTATGCTATATTGGAAAAATAAAGCAAAATAATATTTTAATATAACCCCCTGATTTTTAAACCCCATATCTCAAGATCTATACATTTTTAGGATATGGTTCTTACATCAAATCGACACAACTTTTTATGAGCTTTCCAAAAATGCTGTCAGATTTAAAATCTGAGAAGGTCTATTTTTCTTGACCGTGAACTATTGGGGAACTGTCACGTGACAACCGGGCATTTCCAGGAAGGGCCCAACGTGGAATTTTTATCCCCTACTAATGTTCATTCAACCTCACCATTAAAATATTTGGTTACCCAGATGGTTAGATTGCTGTAATAAATTCCCTGCCTAATACAATATACTCCCGGTAACTCGAACATCTGATAACTCGAACTTTCATTATCTCGAACTATTTTCCTCTCTTTCTTGTAATTTCCTTAATACTTCCTTATAAATATATCCGGTTAACTCGAACCTCAAATAACTCGAACATTCGTTATCTCCATTTACTTGCCCCCTTTTCGGTTAATTTCTTCCGATAACTCAAACTTTTGGAAATAAAGAAAACAAAAAGACTTGATTTATAGCAAAATATTTAAATTTCTTTCATTTTGTGTAGTTGCTGCTTCAAAATTTCCATATATTTTGCCTGTCCAAATAGGCTCAGTCGGCAAGGCACTTGCATGCCCTCTCCATCGCCAAGATCTATCCACTTTTTCGTATGGATCACTCCGCAGAAAGAAAAAGATTGTTTTTTCAAATCTTCCCGTACACGTTTTTTTTTATAAGAAACTAAGCTTTTGGGTCTCTAGGCAGTTTCTTACAGATTTACCCTAAATTTACTAGAAAAGTTTCTTAAGGGTTTCTTATTATATCAGAATTTTTACCTTATTGAGAAATGTGACAGAAAACAAACTTTATGATTTTTGCTTATCTTTTAGTTTTATAGCGCTTTTTCTTTTCGTTTGCTTTAATAAAAAGACAAATGTTCCACAATATTCTTAACAATGAAGGAAAAAATATAGCTCACAAAATTTCTCAGTTTCTTAGAATAGAGTGAGCTTACTGTAGTAGTTTCTTAGGTTTGCGAGCTCAAGTGACTAGAGTTTCTTATAAACCGGTTTCTTATAAAAACCCGTGTAGCACCTTTTTTAAATGTCCAACAACATTTTTATTTACTTTAACACATACTGCAAACTTATTTTTGGGATTGTAAAGCTCCATGAAAACGTCTGACTGCTCGCTTTCTTTTCGTATACATGTATCTTTGTAAACGTGATAACCCTTGATAAAAACGTGTTGAGCTTCAAAGCGATGTTCATCCTGTAGACGAATCTCCTTCGTTGATTCCTTAGCCATTTCGAATAAAAATCTACACGCACAATCAAAACATTCGCGATTTCGTTTAAAAGAAGTCATTGTATTGCTAATTTTGTTACTTTTTCGAATGTTCTCTAAGAAGTCATTTGTCAATTATACATTCGAATGTTTTATTTTGGGTTTTTGAGGGAAGGATCGTTTGCAAACCTAGATCAAGCAATTTCAAATGGCTTCTTATTGTTCGTAGCAGAAATGTCACTGTTTCTGCTCTAATTTTAAAAACTAAAGCCATGGAATTCGCTGAGAAAATGAACGTTAAAGACTTTCATGCTTCAGATGGCTGGTTAGACCGCTGGAAGAAACGATATAACGTATCATTCAAAACAGTTTCTGGTGAAGCCAATGCGTGTACACGTGAAATGGTAGCGTCATGGGAAGAAACCACGCTACCAACTATCTTATCAAAATATAAGCTGGACGAGATCTGTAATGCTAACGAATTTGGTTTATTTTATCGCGTCCAACCAAAAAAATGTTTCCATCTTAAAAATAAAAAATGCGTTGGTGGGAAGCATAGCAAGCTACCCTTGACAGGATTGGCAGCAGCTAATGCAGTTGGAGAAAAATTACCAATGTTTGTCATAGGTACTAAGGCCAAATCACCTAGATACTTCAAACGTGTCAAGCACTTGCCGTTATCGCAGCCAGAAGAAGAGTTGGATGGATGGCATACTATTCGAGGAATGGGTTCGTGAACTTGATCGACAATTTACGAAGGAAAGACGAAAAATTGTTTTATTAGTTGACAATTGTCCAGCCCATCCAACCATTGATAATCTTGAATCAATCGAATTAATCTCTCTACCACCAAACACTACATCAAAGCTACAGCCGATGGATCAGGCGTGATTCGATCGCTTTAAAGTCGACTATAGAGTGCTGTCGGTTCGGAAATTGATAGATGCAATAGAGAAAGAAAAGCCACTTCCGCAATTCTCTCTATTGGATGTCACGCAGATGTTTGATATTGCTTGGTGTAAGGTAAAAGCTGAGACTATTGCCAACTGTTTCGCTAAAGCTGGAATTTTTGAGAAAAATCAAGCTGACGCTTTGCTAGATGCTGATAACCCCTTCAAGGAACTAGAAGACCAGTTAGATAAGCTTGCAGTTCAAACCTCGGAGTTCTTCCCTGAAGGAACAACTGCGGACGATATAGTATCTATGGATGATTCTGTCATTACTACCGAGCCGGTAATGAATGATGAGGAGATTATATCCAATGTGTTGGATGAGGTAAATCTTGAAGCTGAAAAATATGGAGATGATGATAATGACATGTTGATCGAACCGACTTGCCCTAACTCGAGTGATGTATGTAAGGCTTTGGAATTAATAAGAAGCTACATGTTGTTCAGTGAAAACGGGGAATGCATTCACAAATGTATCAACCAAATAAGCTCAATAGTGGAAGATGACCTTTCTGACAAACTCAAACAAACCGATATACGGGACTTCTTTTAGTGAAGTGAAGCTTTTATTAAGGTGCGTTTAGTAAAGTAAAGTGGCCTAAGGGTGTCTATCCTCTTTTCGTTAGCGCAAGACGTTGGGTGTAACTGTTGAGGCGGGTGCCACTCCTACCACCAACATCCGTACTTTACCGCATCGAAATGCTACTCATTCGCTGAGTCGGTGAGGCCGGGAGGATTTGAACACGCAACTTCAGAAATCTGAAATTGCAAGCGCTCTACCAACTGAGCTATCCCGACCTAAATAAGTGGTACTAATATTATAGTATTTCATATCTATAATTATATTGTCTGGAGAAAAAATCGCCTTAACTCGAACTAATATCTCATTCTTGCCAAAATTCGACTGAACGGAAGCATTGCTTAAGACAAACATTCGTTAATTCGAATTATTTCCACCGGTCCCTTTGGAGGTTCGATTTATCGGGAGTATACTGTTGTAGCTAGTTGACGCATAGCCTACTTAAAATACACAGCCGGCTAAGTCGGTTCTGAAGGCCGGATTATAGGATAATAGGAGGCCAGTTTTTTGCTGATTATGGACAGGTATATCAACCTTGTAAAAGAACGTTATACTGAGCCAAAAAGCGAAGTGACTATGTGTTCCTTTTTGATGCGTGCTGTTCCGGAACCACTTGCTCTTGAAAGACCTCCGAAGAATAAGCGAAGGACCGGGGCTACAAGGGTTGCTAGCAGAGACATTAGGGCAATGTTTTCTGCTAGCAACAAAAGAGAAAAGACAACGATAAGGTTATAGTTTTAGAGTGATTGTAATATTATGATATATATACAAAAGAAGGAATGAAAAATTAAAAGAAGAATTTTTTTTCGCGGGAATTAACTTTTACGTATTTTTCTAATTTGGATATTTCGCGGGAATAAACTTTCGCGGTTTTAGTTTTTTAGCTTGGTTTATGGAAGAAACCTTTGCGCAAATCAGGATAAAATTGCCGCGAAAGTTTCATCCCGCGAAAATTTCTTCCCTTAAAGTAAATGTTTATTTTGAGATTATTTCATTTCACATGAAGACGTGCTTTGCTGTAAACATTCAAAAGAGCCATAAGAGTTAAACCCCTCTTCAGTGTACAATTTATCTGCTTTAATTTACTGTTTTGTTTGTATATATTATATAATAGGTGATCAGAAATTTTTAACATTTGTTTGTTGGGTTGTTGTCGTATAGCTAGGAAACTTTGTATGAGTTAAGACAAACGACAAAAGCTTCAAATTCTTTTGTTCATTTAATTATATTTGATTTCTATATAAGTTTAATCAAGCAATATTATTAAGAAAAATTTAACTAACATATCAGATATAGCTAGCTGATTTTCAAGAAAAACCGTTAATTCAGCTTTTAACTTTATAAAAAAACTGGCCTCCTATTATCCGGCCTTCGGAACCGACATAGCCGGCCGTGTATTTTAAGTAGGCCATGGTTGACGCAGAATTTAATACACGCCAATAATTTCATACACTGTACTTTATACGAGTTTAGCTACAATTTCTTATTATAACATTTTACATATTTATATACTAACAAACTTATAATTGTACATTTTTATTGGTAAGAGAAAGAGGTTAAATGTTGTAAAAATAATCCTAAATACAGTAACTACCGTCTTTTCTCTTTTAAAAGCCGCGGCGTTTATTAAATTCAAAATCTGACGTTTATTAGATAGAGGGAGGCGTATATTTCAAAGTTGTTATTGGCAAAAGAAAGCGTAAAGATGGCTTGGTTGTCCCAGCAAGATTGAAGTGTTATAAGCAACTTAAAGATGGCGAAGATCGATAAGTTTAAAAACATTAAATAAACAATAATAAAAATTCAAGATGCAGTTTCAGGTTATTGGGAAAACAAAACGTACTTATTTAGATTTACAAATTGGTGAGTATGGTCAAGATTAAACTGTCTCTATTTTGCATAGTAACTTTGCTACTCGTGGTACTCCACATAACACAAAACTAGATTATAAATCATGAGGAACTTCATTTGAACGCTCGTGTCTAATGGAAAGCTACATCTACATCAACGCTCATCACAATATCTTTAACAAGATAATTGTACAACTTTAATCTCTCGTTTTTAGTCTGTTGATGCATGAAAAAGAGTAGATAACAATTATACACATATGTTAGTGGTACCACAATGTTGGTAAACGAAATGCAAAGTGTTAGAAACAGTATATTTAGTAGCGCCCTTTATGCGCCCTTTGTCAAATTGTGGTTTCAATGTATAGCGTTAAGATTAGAAGATATATCTCTTTTTATGTTAAATTTCATTCAAGATGGTTGTGTTTTTACTGTTTTGAAAATGGCGCCCAGTATGATGGACTTTTTATGAATTATCTTCTCGATCCAGCAGCATCATCAAGTGATCCTGATTTAATCTGACGATCTGTGAGCAGAGCTGTCCCTAGTAACCTAAATTTTTTCTACTATCACGCTGACTGGACATGATATTTTCTTGATTTTTCCCAGTGGGAACTTTGCAATATTTTTCAGAAAGTGAACTTTTCTTTTCGATTCATGTTTTCTTAATATTTATCTAGCTATTGTTCACAGAGAGAGGCTCTCATTTTAATTACTTACATTTTACACTTTCATGTTTTTTGCATTAGTGTTTGGAAAGGTTCCCTAGAAGTTTTTTTGATGTTATGGACATTTAAAGCTACTTTTGCTCTTATCTCTTGGGTTAAAGTATTTCTGCTACCAGTGGTAGCTCCCTGTTTAAAGTTTTTGACACAATTGTGACTTATTTTTTTTGCGGAACGACAGATATTTTTGAGACTTTGATAAGTTCTCTCTTTTTCTTGGAAACTAGCTAAAGACAAACTTATTTTTGACGTTTACCTTAACATTTGTGACGTTCGTGACAATTATTTTTTTCTTTGAAAAACATTTGAGATTTTGTTAATCGTTTTCATACGTTTAAAGCTGTTTTATTTCCTTTATTTACTCTTCCTGTAATCTTTTATCCTGTTTGTTCAAGATCAAGTGGTCTTTTTTTTAAAAAAGTTTTATTTACCTTTGCTATTTTGTGTGATATACAATGGCTTTGACTAGGAAACAGGCAAGAAGAAAAGGGTTAAGAGTGGTTTTCAAAGATCTTTTGGCTGAAATTGATCATAGTTTAAAGCTTGAGAATGTTGAGGTGACAAAGTTGATTGCTCTCAAAGGATCTTTAAATCAGTCAGCTAAGCAAATTGAAGATGTTGATAAAGAAATTCTTAATGCTCTTGATCCTGGAGAAGTGGAGGCAGATGTTATTGAGTCTATGAAAATTCTAATGCCATTTAACGAGGCGTTAGCTCAACTAGATGTAAGGCTGGAAAAACTCAGAATTTCAAAGGTTGATTCGTCTACTCCACCTTCATCTTCCATCAGTGGGTCAGCCTCTGACAGTTGTAAGCTACCCAAGTTCGATCTACCAAAATTCTCAGGTGATGCTCTTTGTTGGCAGGGTTTCTGGGATCAGTTCAATGTTTCTGTCCATTCTAGAGAGATGATTTCTGATATTGACCGATTTAATTATTTGAAAAGGTGTCTTCAAGGTGAAGCATTGACTGCCATTTCTGGACTTTCTCTTTGTTCTGACAATTACAAGGAGGCAATTGACGTCTTGGAGAAAAGGTATGGGAACAAGCAGGTGTTGATTTCTGCTCATATGTCTTCTCTCTTGAAGATCAACAAAATCAAAAGAAGTGATGACATCAAAGGTTTGAGGAAACTGCATGATGATGTTGAGAATTGCATGAGAAATTTGAAGGCTCTTGATTACGATTCAGCAGGATATGGTGGGTTGTTGATTCCCATGCTGAAAGAGAGGTTACCTGATGATCTTATTGTGATTGTTTCTCGAAGATTTGGAAGCACAGTTTGGACTTTGGAGAAAATGATGGAATTCTTTCAGGATGAGTTACAAGCTCTAGAAAATTGTGTTGGGTTATCAAGCTCCACAAGGAGTCAGGATAGTTTTCGTAAGGGTTCTGATTTTACTGCATCTACTTTGTTCTCTGGAGGAAGATATGAGAAGCCAACGAATGAGACCCACCCAGGTAAGACTTGTGTTTTCTGTCAACGAAGTCATCCCTCTTGGAAATGCAGGACTGTGACTAATGTGAAAGCCAGGAAAGAGATTTTAAGGAGATTTCATCTTTGTTTTGTCTGCTTGCAGAAGGGTCATCGAAGTGACCAATGTCAATCAGAGTATAAGTGTAGGCGATGTGACAAAGTAGGACATCATATAAGCATTTGTTCAAGTGACGAGGTTGGAAATAGTGGTGAAAGTGTACCAAAGGTGTCTACCTATCATGCAGGTAATCAACGGTCACCAGGATTCAGTGTTCTCTTACAAACTGCTTCGGCAAAGATTTCCAGCGTTGATGAAGAACAAGAAATGTTCACTCGTATCTTGTTTGATGGTGGTAGTCAGAGGACTTACATCACTGACAAAACAAGAAATCAGTTGCATTTGAAGACCATCAGGCGAGAAAGAATAATTTTGGATACTTTTGCTTCCACTGAATCTTCACTCAAGGTTCTAGATGTTGTTCAGTTCAAAGTAAGACATAAGTTCTCAAACTCTTTCACCTTTGTAGAAGCTTTGTGCATTCCTTCCATCTGTACTCCTTTATCGGGTCAGGATATTGATTTCGCCAAGTCTGAATATGGACATCTTTCTCAACTCGCCTTAGCTGATCATGGTACTGGTTCGACTTCTTTCCCTGTTGATATTCTTGTTGGATTAGACTGTTATCATCAGTTTATGACTGGAAAGACAGTTAGGGGTGCATCTGGTCCTGTTGCTTTAGAATCCTCACTTGGTTGGATTTTAAGTGGCCCAATCCGAGAGACTCAGGCTAGAAATTCTTATTGTTTTCATACTCATGTGATGCGTTGCTCTACAAATAGCGATTCAGGTGTCAAGGAAACTCTGGAAAAATTTTGGCAAGTTGAGGAGATTGACCCCAAAGACGATGTTGTGACTTCCTTTCAGAATGACATTTTTCATGATGGTTTGCGCTATGTTACTAAACTTCCTCTGAAAGTTGACCATGATGTGTTACCAGATAATTTCAAAGTTTGTAAGGAACGATTGAAACCTTTGCAGAAACGTCTGGAAAAGGAAGACATCAGAGAGGAGTATCAGAAAATCATTGATGATTATGAGAAGACTGGTATAGTTGAAAAAGTTCCTGAGAATGAGGTATCCAAGCCTGTAGGTCAAGTGCATTACCTACCACATCGTGCTGTTGTCAAAAAAGAGAGGGAAACAACAAAGATAAGGATAGTTTTTGACGCTTCTTGTGAAGCAAATGGATTATCCCTTAACTCTTGTCTGTACCCTGGTCCTAATCTGTTGGGAAAAATTTTTGATATCCTACTTAGGTTTAGGTTGAACAAAGTTGCCATCATCTCTGATATCAAACAAGCGTTTTTGAATGTTGGCATTGCCAAAGAACATCAAGATTTGTTACGTTTTCTGTGGAAAGATGAGAATGGACTCTTGGTGATCTACCGTTTTTTGAGGGTTGTGTTTGGCCTAACTTGTAGTCCGTTCCTCTTGAATGGAACAGTAAGACATCACTTAGAGAAATACATTGAAGAGGATAGAGAATTTGTTGAGCGTTTTCTTCAGGACCTCTATGTTGATGATGTTACATCTGGTTGTTCTTCTGTGGATGAAGGAAAGGCCCTATACATCAAAGCAATGAACCTCATGTCTCAAGCTGGACTTCTTCTCAGGAAATGGACATCTAATGACCAAACTTTGCAACGTTATTTTGACAATGTGGATCAGTCAAGGACTGACTCTGAAGACCAGACATATGTTGAATCCCAGTTTGGAGAGTCAAAAATCTCAGTCAATTCAAAACGAGTGTTAGGCATTGAGTGGGACGTTGCTAAGGATGAGTTTGTTTTCAGATTGAAAGAATTTGTGGAAAAGTGTAAATCTATCACTTTAACAAAGCGAAATGTGCTTAGTGTTGCGGCATCCATTTATGATCCCTTGGGTTTTCTATCACCTGTTACTGCAAGGATCAAAACCCTTTTTCAAATGATTTGCAAAGATGGACATGATTGGGATAGAGAACTTCCGAAGGATATTAAAGTTCAGTGGAATGAATTTGTTGATGTAGTGAGTAGAATGCATGAAATTCGAATTTTTAGGTTTTGTTTTGTTTCACCAGATGTGTCTTTCAAACGCGTCGAGTTGCATGGGTTTTCTGATAGCTCGAATAACGTTTATTGTGCTGTTGTTTACCTCAGGGTAGAGTGTGAATCTGGATTTAAAGTTTTCTTTTTGGGTTCGAAGAATCGAGTCACCCCTTTAAAGTCATTAACTATTCCTCGTTTGGAACTTTTAGGATGTGGATTACTGGCTAAGTTTATTGAAGAAATAAGAACAGTTTTTTCTAATCGTGTTGTGGTTGATGAGTCTATTTGTTGGACTGATTCAGAAGTGGCTTTATGCTGGATACGTGGGAAGACTAAGACCTGGAAACCATGGGTGGAAAATAGGGTGGCGAATATCAGGATGGTTGTTGCGAGAGAGAATTGGAGACATGTACCTGGCGATGTTAATCCAGCAGATATACCAACAAGGATGGTTTCTGATTTCAATGAGTCTTTAGGTGGCTGTTGGTTTAAAGGTCCAGACTTTCTTTATAATAAATTAGACTCTAATGCTTCTTCTGTGAACAATAAGCCCATTCCTGAAGCGTCTATTGAAGCTAAGAAATCTAATCTTACCTCTACTACTTTGACTGTGACTGAAAACAATGACACTGTGATTAATACTGTAGGGATTAGTAATGTGATCGATCCAAAGAAATTCAGTTCACTCAACAAACTTATCAACATCACCGCCTATGTACTTCGTTTTGTATCCTGTCTTAAGAAGAAACAACTCCAAAATGACACAATCTCACTGGAAGAATACAACACAGCACTCAACCTATGGCTAACTGATGAACAGTCGAAATTGGCGAATCAACCCAATTTTGAAAAACTCAAGACATCAATGCATCTGTTTATAGACACTGACGGAATGGTACGTTTAAAAGGTCGCTTCAATAATTCATCGATGCAATATGAAGAGAAATTTCCACTTTTATTACGTTCGGACAGTTGGATCACTAAACTTGTCGTCCGCCAAGCCCACGAGAGGGTATTGCACCATGGAGTCGAAACAACACTTGCGAACATTCGTGCAAAGTATTGGATTGTCAAAGGAAGGAAAGTAGTCAGAGATATTCTTCACAAGTGCGTAACTTGTATCCGTTTTCAGGGGACTACTTTAAAGCCGCCCAAGTCACCAGATTTACCAGACTTTCGTTTATTTAATTCACATGCATTTCAAGCTACCGGATTAGATTTTGCTGGTCCTCTCACTATTCGATGTACCAAGAACATAAGAACTCAGGCCTATATTCTCCTCCTTACTTGTGCTTCTAGCCGTGCGATCCATCTGGAACTGGTCAACGATTTGTCAGCTCCAACGTTTCTTCGAGGTTTTCGTCGCTTCACAGCTCGTCGTGGTACTCCTGACATCATTATCAGTGACAATGCTAAGACATTTCGATCTAAAACGACTAAACGTTTCATGGTCCAGTCAGGTATCGATCAAAGGTTCATCCTACCAGCCTCACCTTGGTGGGGAGGGTTTTACGAAAGACTCGTCAGATCAGTCAAACAATCGCTACGAAAAGTCCTCGGAAAGTCTTTGTTATCATACGAGGAATTACAAACTGTTCTCTGCGAGATCGAAACTGTCATAAACAACCGCCCACTCGTCTATCAAAGCGATGACGATCTTCACAGAATCCTGACACCTTGGAATCTCATCCATGGACATCACAATACCAAACTTTTTCGCCAAGCTGATGTTCCAGTTGAAATTGAAACAGTACGTGATGTAACCAAACGATATCAATACCTTCGTAAACTTTTGAACGATTACTGGAAACGATTTTCCACAAACTACATGAATGAACTGAGGCAGACACACCTTTACCAGAAAAGTCCTGCCAAAGAAAGCCGTAAACTTCTTGTTGGTGATGTCGTACTTGTTCGTGACGACACACCTCTTCCACGTCACCGATGGAGAATAGCCCGAGTTGCTGAATTAGTCATTGGCAAAGATGGAAACGTCAGAGGAGCAAAACTTTCTATGCTTACTGACAACTCTCACACAACTGCTTACCGTCCTATGCAAAAACTTATCCCGTTCGAGATCAACAACGACACATCACATCCTGTTACCGCACCTCACGATACAGCGGAGATCGATATTTCTGAGACCAAACCCCAGGAGGAAAGTACCGGTAAAGAGCACAAAGGGAGAAAGGCCAAAACATTAGGACAATACGAGCGAAGGCTCCGGAAAAAATATTGTTAATTTTCTCTTGTGGTGGAGGATGTTAGAAACAGTATATTTAGTAGCGCCCTTTATGCGCCCTTTGTCAAATTGTGGTTTCAATGTATAGCGTTAAGATTAGAAGATATATCTCTTTTTATGTTAAATTTCATTCAAGATGGTTGTGTTTTTACTGTTTTGAAAACAAAGGTTCACTCATAAATAGTATTTTCTTGAATTTTAGCTTTATATAAAGTCGTTTCGTATTATTATCAATTGGTTAGTAAAGATCGCCATGTTATCAACACAAAAGATAAACCATAAAGTGTCGCAAGAACGAAGATGTATTAGATAATATTAGGATCCATATGAATTATCGTTCTTGTATGTTCATCATCATCTTTCGACTGCAGTCGATATCGAAGCCACAATATCCCGCCAGGTGTTCCTGTCCTGCATTGCCACCGCTAGGTCTTGAAATCTAATACCTGAGTCCCTTGCAATAACGTCAAGATAGGTTAGCTTTCGGGACTTGCGACCAATTGTCTGTGGTTTCCAGAGGATGAAAGGAGACACAATCTCGTTGGTAGCTCGAAAGCAGTGACCAGCGAATCGGACTCTCCTACTGCATACCACCTGAGACACTCTTGGGAGGTCACCATAGATGGTTTGCAGAGTAGGATGTCTTTTCCAGGAAAGATTTTTTACACGCATTAGGAGTCTGGTGTATGTGCCGTCAAGTCGCTTTTGCTGTCTTGCGTTGAGGGTCCAGGTTTCAGAACCATATAACAGTATAGGTTCTATCATTGTTTTGAAGGTGTTTATCTTAGTTTTATTATCGAAACTGGAGGTCCAGACATTATGTAAATTATTACATGCTGACCAGGCCATTCCTTTTCTAGTTTTAAAATCCTTAACAGAGTCTGAGATAAATGAGCCAAGATATTTGTAGTCCTGTACACACTAAAGCTCTCCACCATTTAAGGTTTTCATAGAGAAATCAGAGTCAATGGTCTGGCAGTGGTTCAAGAATTCAGTTTTGGATTCATTCAGGAACAGGCCTACACAGTTGGCTGTCTTCTCTAATGAAGAAAGTAGAGATTATGCATTTGCGAAGGAACCACTAATTAGGGCAAGGTCATCTGCAAAGTCAGCATCAGTAAGATGACGGGCCGGGAAGCGGGAGCTTCGTCTTGGTTGGACTTGAAGACCTTTTACTGCGATTTGGTCAACAGACATACGTAAGATGTAATCTACAACAAGGATAAAGGAAAAGGTAGCCAATGTATCTCTTTGGAGAATACCTGGTTTTATGTCAATTGACACTGTTTCTCCATCCGGTGTGTAAATAGTTGCTGTCGTATTAGTGTAAAGAAGTTGTATAGCTTTAATGAGTTGCTCGGGAATACCATACAGTGCAAGAATCTCAAGCATGAAACTTTGGTTTGTCTACTGAATCAAAGGCTTTACTAAAGTCGACAAAGATAAAAACAGCATCTAGGTTGCAGAGCTTTGTTTCTTCAATTATCCTACGTAGAGCTAATATTTGACTTAGAGTTGAACGTCCTGCTCGGAAACCATTCTGATTATTCCTCAATAGAGACTCAACAAAAGGGAGCAGGCGATTTAGGATCAGCCTATTATAGATCTTAGCAGCAATGGGTAAGAGTGAAATACCTCTATAATTTGATGCAAGGGAGAGATCTCCTTTTTGGGGACAATAATTTGAGATGTACGCCAGGGACGAGGGCATTGGTTATCAAGGAGACAGCAGTTACAGAGCTTAAGGAGAAGACTGCGGAAGATAGGGTCCTTCCAGACAATTGCTGGAATATTGTCTGGGCCGAATGCCTTAGCTGGTTTGATGGATTTTAGAACGGTGGTGAGCTTGTTGATAGTAAATGGATGTGTTGGAATTTCTAAGGGATCAGATATCTTCGTTCTAGGTAGAGAGTGTGTTGTAGGAGTAGTAGGTACCTTACCAAGAAGGTTACGGAAATGTACACTCCAATTGGACATCCGGGCATCACTGGATCCACCTTTGAGTCTAATGGCTGGCTTGGAAGCCTTGCCAGAAATCTCAGAGATCGATTTCCAAGCAGCACTATGTTGTTTAGTGATGTGGAGATGCTTAATATCAGCTATTTTCCCATTAATGTAATCTGCCTCGGCTTGGAGGTAGGCGTTATCCAGTTGCTTTTTAGAAGTTGTTAGCGGAACTTTTTTGAGTGTCGAGGGTTTCGCGTGGTAGGCAAGAGAGGCATACTTGAGCTTTTCACGGGCTTCAGATACTATTATGGTGGTACTGGCTGGTTTTCGAGCCGCTGACTTCTTTTTAGGAAGCATTTCAGTTGCAGTTTCTATGGTTGCAGAAGACAGGTTGGAATATATGTCATCAATGTTTCCAAGTTCCAACACACTGTTAGATGAGAGGATCTGGAATTTATTGTGTACTGCAATGGAGTATCTTCTAGAGAGATGCAAAAGATGACGTAGTCAAGTTGAGAGCGTCTGCCAGATGGGTATTCAAACGACCAAAGCTAGTTTTTAGGCTTCATGAACAAGTTATTGGAAGAAAACAGGTTGAACTCGTCCATGAAATCTAATAGCATTTTACCATTTCTGTTGGTGGCATAATCAAATGTGAATGAAGCATCTTCAGGACCAATTTTCGCATTCATGTCACCAAGAACACAAAGAAAATTATGCCGATGCACATTTTCAAGGACTGATCTGAGACTCGAGTAGAATTCTTCAATCACTACTCCAGGTGCTTCATTGGTTGGAATGTATCCGCAAACAATTGTAATTTTTGGATTACCCTTTAATTCAAGAACCATTATCCGTGGTGATATCGATTCAACATTAAATAGGTTGCCATAGCCTTGCTAGATAAGGGAAATCCGACACCACCGATTGTGGCATTACATGCATTTTTCGTACCTGAGGATGTAACTAGTTGGTATTTGCCAATTGACTTGTACTGGATTGGATCGCCAGGGTGATGGAATCTGTGTTCCTGCACGGCAATGACGTCTATGGCATTGGCTTGCGCACATTGCTCAAGCTCGTCAAGACGACCCTTTGGCCCTAGTGTCCGTACATTAAATGTACGAAAGATGGTTTTTCTGTTGCACTTGAGCAGCATGGGGTTGGTAGGGGGAGGGGGTGGTCTTTCCTTTTCTTGTATGTTACCATATCGTCCGTTCCAACAGTAGTTGATAAAGCATTAAAAAGGCTTCTAATATCTTTGTGTCTTTTAGTTTTCGGCAATTTATTTACGTTTTTTTGGTTGTCTTTCTACAGTCATGTCAACGACTCAGTCGATTTCGGTTTCTCCTTTTGAATGAACTTATACCATCAGGAAATCATACGCGAGAAAAAAAAGGATCGAAATCTGTATCCGTTTTGACTAAGTTACAACCCAAAGCACTTAATTGGAATCGATTAAAATAGTCGACAAATGAAACTCGAATGAAATTGTATGAAACTCCCTTTAAGCACCAATGGCACAGTGGTCTAATGGTTGCGTTCAGTATCAAGAGGTCCCTGGTTCGACTCCCACTCGGGTCGAATCTTGCCACATCCCTGGAAGTACTGCGCTCAGTTTGTTTCTCGGCGAAGTGACTTATTCTAGATTTGTTTCATGTTTCCGGGTTAAGAACTGAGATGGGGTAGGACCTTATATAACATAATTTCCAATACACAGGACTCTGTTGAGTCATAGGCTCTGCCTCTCTTGTGTATTTCCTTTCTAAAAAAAAGCTACCTTGCGCTTCTTATAATGGATGTTTTCCGTTACCAAATGGTTGGTGAAGTTTTAAGCAAGTTACGAGATAACTAAATTAATTTATGTAAAGTACCAGCTAACATGTCACATTTGTTTCAGCCATTGAACCTCACTTGTGAATGCCCACTGTAAATCATACATGAAGAAGCAGTTTGCAGAATGATATGTTAAACAAATAGAAACAGCTTTGGATCTTGGGCAAAAAGTAGAAGACATAGACATAAATTAACTGACCACTTTGAAATCGTTGCATGCAAAATGGCGCGTAAACCTATTGTTAACCATGGATGGAAAGCTTCTGGAATATTTGATGCTATCAAAATGGGTAGTGCGTGTTTACCACCAATAGACCCATTCTATTCAACTCATCGACTATTCTCAAAACAACGCCACATGATGTCGCCGAAGATATACTAAAGAGTTTTGTCGATGAATCAAGACTCCGGGTCTGAGTGGGTGGATACCGCTGTTAGAAATATGTTTGAAGGTGATGTATTTGATGACGAATGTAGCGAAAATAATTTGTATTTACATTAATAATGTTAAAAAGATCAAATGATTGAGGATTGAATTTTTTCCATTGTATTTACAATCTGTGGAATTAAATTCCTATGAAATTTTACTTAAAAATCCATTCCGCGAAAATAAATTCACTCACTAACATAATTATTGCGATCTTTATGACTTCCCCTATGAGAGTTTTTTTTTGCTTTGGGTAGTGATTGGAGAAACTTGATCAATTCATTGACAGAAAACGTAGAGCTAGAATCAAAACCCTGCGAAACTGCAAGTTGAGAGACATTGTGAGGAGTCGTGTCATGGCATTATATTTGTTGATATCATCGCCATAAAAGTCACAAATCCTATCCAGATGCTTCCAGTAGGCTTGTGATGAGGCTGCTCTGAGTGGGGTTTCTTGGAGATGCATGTGTGTATGGAAATCAGGCTAGTCAAACCTCTGCTTAATATAGTTAATGGTAGCATCATAGGCTTCGAAGTAAATTACACGGTAGCGAATTTCAGGATAAACCCTTTTTTGTTTCGAGTATCGAGAGCATAATTCATTGAAAATTTAAACACAAAAACAAACAGACTGCGATAGTGATACTTCATTTTTTTTACCATAGCAAGTTACTACAGAATTTGGCAGAGGTGCTTTAAAAAACATGCTGTGCTCTAATAGTATTTGCCCATCATATATATATATATATATAACTATAACTATATAACTTAACTATATAATTTTGTGAGTTATGATCACTTTATAAATGTCGTCTTCATTTTAACTATAATACTATAAATAAAACGGATGGTCCAAGTCCAATTTTTTCCATGTCACAGTTAAAACTTTATGCTATATCTTTGAAAGTCGTTATGATACAGCCCGATGGGAGTCACTGTGAAGAAAATTTATGGAATGTTTTTACAGAAAGCAACTTGTAAGGGATATTCACAAAATGAACGATATCCTAATTGAAAACACTATTCTTATCTAACAATTTAAAAGATAATGATTGGGTTGTCGAGAAGCCATGAAGCACATTAAAGAATGAATTCATTCACCATTAAATTTTCTGCCTTCCAATAGAATCATAGGTGTTATGCCTGCGGTAAGCGCCAATGAAGAGTCAACCCAATTATACGTTTTGCTTCTTTCAAACACTTGTTTTGCTTTGTCATAAATGTCTGAACTCATGTACTTCCATGCGTCATCGTGTACGTGGTACCTTATATGTCTCCCCATTGAATCCAAACCGTAAAGTGCACCTTCCTCTGCATGGTAACCAAGAACATGTGCTAATTTTGACGACATTCCTAAATAATAAGTAAGCACTAACAAACCATAACTGTACTTTGGAAATTAATTCTATTCTGAACACTAATTTATTGCGGATATTTAATGGCAAATATATCAACCAACTTGTGATGGTTAAACTGTGACTGTCAAATCCGTAACATTGCCTTGTTTTTCTAAAAAGCATTAATTGAGTTGGTTCAATATATCTTTAAATACTAAGATACCTTATCTTGTTTACGTTGCACAGGTATATATATGCCGGGCTTCTATTCACCAGTGAAGTGTCAATCGGGTTGTCAAAGATTCTGTCGTTGGGTATGACACCACCTATACGTAAGAAAGCTTCGTACAAATAATTCTTGCAAGACTGATGATTTAATATTTCCGCGAAGACATTCGATCTTCATTTTGAATTCATTATTCTTCACACTGTGATCACCACCCGTGATCTTGAATTAGGTTTACCTGCATCATTCCAAGAAGCTTCATGCTGATTCTTTAAAAAAGCAGATTTCGTTTGAACACCATCATCAGTTACGTATGTTATATCTAAAATCACAGAGGCTTGATTTGCCGGCAAATGGTTAGCGATTTTGTATCGTGGTTGAAGTTCGATTGTTGTAAACAAATGCATTGTGTCGTACTGTAAACAAAATGAAGGAAAAAGTGAGAAAATACATCGATGTGAAATAATCTTACTTTCACAAGCTGGTATGTACCGAAGTTGCTGACACTGGTGTAATTTAATTGTCCACTCGCATCAAATCCATCGTATGTCAACCCTTTCATGGGTTCATAGTAAACAAAGACAGACTTGATATCTTTTTGCGATTCATCTTTGGCATCATAGATAATTTTGGGCAAAAGTGATCACTATCAAAAAAAACATATAAAGAGGTGTTAGCATAATTGAACATATTGATAAACATGTGTCTTAAATACATAACTTGATAACTTACCATGGACATTTTATAAAACATTCAAGTATCTACCTGAAGAAAAATGGCGTATTTTCAAATTCAATTTCGGATTCTTTAGTCGCAATATTGATTTTTCCTGCATCCAGTCTTACTTCAACGTTATCACTTTTTATTGTGACTGTTGTAATCCATATTTGATTTGCGTCAATGTCCATGTCGCCAATCTAAATCGAAATTTGATTGTTTCAAAAGAAATGAAAAATAACATGGAAGTCTTGTAAATGCAGACCGCACTGGAGAAGACTGTAAGAAATATTTTACTTCAGTTATTTCACCAGAAAGAATACACCTATTTCTTTGTACCTTGAACCCGAATCTCGCATATGCATTTGGATACGGCATACGTTGTACAGTTAATCTGTTTGTCAACCGAGGTGAATCCATATACATATATTCAACATTATAACCATTCAAGTAAGATGGATGTGTTTGTAGTATGAACCTTGGAGATGGTAATAACGTGTTTAGATCATCGATGGCAAAAAAGGTGCCAACCTCAACTTCCAAATCAAAAACAACAGTTGCATAATAGGTCTTTCCGATGTCTAATACACGAAGTGGGTAGACAACGCCGTTAGGATATGTGTCTATAGAAAGTAAGGTTGTTTTTATTAAATTTATATTATATTGCAGTACGGTATATTTAGCTGCTTTTTTGCTAAATGTGATGACTGTTGACAAGGTTAAATAACTGGAGACAACAAAAATCTTCAGCACTCAAAACATGCCATATAACATACAGATAAAAAATACATATAAAAAAATACTCACGTTGAGCGTACGAATTAGACCAGAAAAGAAAAACAACGAGTAACTGCCTCATCGCAAAACGTTGTTGATGAATATTTAGCAAATTTAGCTCTTGTGAAATTGAAAAACCTGATTTTCTTCATTAAGAATTAACATATATTGTTTGCTACATTCGGATTAAATATTTAAAAATATCTATATAGTTAATTATTAATGGTGGATACACGCAAATAATATCACGCGATCGTTGGTCATAACTGGTCAGATCAGCAATTATATATCTGCTGCTACCAATCAAGCTGTAAATTGGTACAATCTGTGTCAGCCTCTGGCATTACATCGCATCTATGCCACGTTAGGAGCTTCCGTGTTTATGAATACAACAAGGGTAGCGCTAGTGAGGGGCTACAGCCCCCCGTCGGAACTTCTTTCCATTGAATGCTTATTAAATAATAATATATTTTCAATAATTAAAGATATAAATAATCCTCGCCTCTAAAGCTCTCTTGTTCTGTTAAACAGCTTTTTTAATGTTCAATTTTTCCTTCTGTTGTGAAAATATCAAAACGTTAACCAATGTTAAAAAACAATTTTGTGATACGCTCACATCTTGGAGGGTCCAGATCAATCAAATTGCAACAAAATTTCTCTCACCGCAGAATGGCAGTGTTTGATGTCCTAATCAACATCCCAAAAATACCAAAGAAACAGAATGTAATTATGAACGATTTCCATAATTTCTCCAACCTCATTCAACCGATTATATTTGCTGATGACACTGACCTGTTCTTATCTCATGAAATTATTCACTCTTTTCAAACATGAATAACGAATTAATTAAAACAAATCACCGGTCGAACAATCAATCAATCAGGTCGAGCTAGCTCGGCTTAAAATTTACTCTAAATGCCAGCAAAATTAAATATTCACACTGCTTATCAACAACTCTCTCTTCTGCCTTCATCCTTACCCCCTTTAGGGGTTTTAATTGGTGAAAATTTATCGTGGAAAGTTCACATTCTTAACAGATATACAGAGACCTAGGCTAAAATTTCTCACTGCGCAACAATCTACTTGCACGAAATTAATTTAAAAGATTGAAATGGCAGAGCTTGGAACAGTGTACGACTGATGTGAGAGAGATTAATGTTTGAGAAAACAGGATTTTCGAGATTCAAAGTCACAAACCCCTGACAGAAAATACTTAGCAAGCCGGAGAGAATTCTTACTTTTAGGTAGTTTCGTTACGTTAAGGCGTTCTCTGGCAACATATTTTACATCATGTGATTGATAGAACATATTGAATGTACCCATTGAGAGCCTTTGCCCAGTTACCATTAGCTATTTCTACAAGAGATTTCATGTTTATATTGACTGGCCTTACTAAGTTCCTTAACATAATGTAAAGACCTTACTTTACGACCATGTGCGTTACTCCATGTAGCTTAAAACAGTTTCTAAAGATTCTATTTTTGTCGTTTATTTTGTTGATAACTTGCAAGATGGAAATATACGTTGAACCTTTGTCGAGATGACATGCAACCCTATTAAGAGAGAGGGACGTAAGGGATATTGTTTTCCATTGAGATATGAATTTTCCGTGCGCTGATTGCCTGCGAACCATGAAAATCGAATTCCAAATTATATTAAGGTAAGCGAGTTCAAGAATCTCAACTATTCAAAAAAAAATTCTTCCCTTTTATCTCTTTGTATTTATGCTTTAATTACCATTTATCGTTTTGTTTAATCCTCTGTTAAGTCGCAATTTGCATTTTACACTATAACTCTATTATATTTGCTGATGACACTAACTTGAGATTTATACTAATATTTTGATATTAAAACATTTTAGAAGACTTCATTAACATGGATGATAAATGGTTTAAAGCTAACAAGATCTCGCTTAACGTTTCTAAAATTAACTATCTATTATGTCATAATACTAATCAACATTCGACGTCTATATCAACGTTTACAAGCATCCAATATTTATGTATATATTTTCAACTTATAGCATATCTGTAATCTTTAATACCTCTTTCTGTTCAATATCAAACGATAGATATGACTTAAGACTTTTCTCTTTAGCATTTTGTAACATTCGAGGTTTACGAACAAATTTTACGGATGTTGAAGCTTTTTTGTTCGAAAATAAACTGGATGTATTAGCGCTTTGTGAATCTAATCTAAATGCTGGTATATCTTCTAATGATTTCCTTGTTCCTGAATATCTTCCTTTGTTTAGAATGGATTCCTCCATTCATATGCATGGTCTAGCAGTTTATGTTAAGGAAACGTTACCAATATCTAGAGAAATTGACCTGGAAGACCCCGACCAACCTTTCATGTGTTTTCGTTTGTCTCTTCTTCATTTAACTAGTTTTCTATTTTTCCTCTATCACTCTCCATCTTCCCAAGACTGTTCTGTTATCAAATCAGTCTCAAAGTCCGCTGATTCAGCTATTCTTAAACATTGCTCAAACAACATCTTTGTATTTGGTGACTTTAACATTTACCATAAACAATGGCTAAAATTCTCTAACGGAACAAGTAGCTCTGGTGTTGAAACGTATAACTTTGCAGTATCTCAGTCTCTCTCGCAATTAGTTGATTTTCCAACCCGCATTCCTGATCAATCCAGTCAATCGCCTTCCTTGTTGGATTTATTTTTAACCTCTAACCCGGATATCTGTAAATTATCTCATGGCGCTCCTTTAGGTCGTTCTGACCATGTTGTTATATCGGTCAAAGTTAACTTCAATAGACAAGTTTCTCATGAGCATCCCATGCATAGAACTTATTTTAGATATGATCTTGCGGATTGGCAAAAATTTCAAGCACACATTCAGTCTGTCCCTTGGAAGGAAATTCTTTCCAACTCAGCTGATGATTGTGTTAATGAAACTACTTCAATAATATCTGAAGCAATAAGATTATTCGTTCCTTCAAGGAAATATCAGATAAAGCCTCATTCTTCCTCTTGGTTTTCACCAGCATGTGCTGCAGCCATAGCCCATCGTAATCATTTCTTTCATTGCTACTGACGTCATCCGACTGATCTTAACAGAAAATTGTTTATTGTCTCTCGCAATAACTGTAAATATGTTGTTCGTAAAGCAAAAACTGTTTTTGCTGAAAGAACTAAAGATCATATCAATTCAATAAAAATAGGTTCATGTAAATTTTGGCGTATCATTAAAAATGTCCGGGGCAATTCCAATTCTAAATCATCTGTGCCTCCACTATTCAATGGTCCTGAAGTCATTAATTTATCTAAGGATAAAGTTGAACTATTTGCTAAACTCTTCAGTTCTCATTCTACCCTCGATGATTCTGGACACGATCTCCCATATTTCACCTCCAAAACTGACCAGACTTTACAGGATTGCTTTATATCTCCGGATAACGTTTCCAAGATAATTTCCAAAATGGATTCCACTAAAGCTACAGGACCTGATGGAATTCCTGTAATTGTTCTTCAGAAATGTTCTACCGAGTTATCTCCTGTTTTGTGTGCTGTTTACAAAAAATGTTTGGATGAATCTTGTTTTCCTTCATTCTGGAAATTTGCCTCCATTATTCCAATTTTTAAAAATTGTGGTGACCGTTCTAATCCTAGAAATTATAGACCGATTAGTCTCATTTCCATTTTAAGCAAAGTTTTTGAGACTTTACTTAACCAGACCTTAGTGGAATTTATTGAAAAAAATAATTTGTTTTATGATTCCCAGTACGGGTTTCGTTCTGGTCGTTCCACTGCTGATGTTTTGACAGTTATAACTGAACGTTTTTATCGTGCCCTTGATGTTTCCGGTGAAGCGCGAGCAGTTGCTCTTGACATCTCCAAGGCATTTGATAAAGTCTGGCATCTGGGTCTATTGCATAAACTCAAAGCATATGGTTTAAAAGGTTCTTTTTTCAAAATTATCTCTTCCTTCCTTTCCAACCGTAGATTCAAGGTTGTCCTTAGTGGTCATTCATCTTCAACTTTTTCCATCAATGCTGGTGTTCCACAAGGATCAGTTCTCGGACCAACCTTGTTCCTACTCTACATAAACGATCTCCCAGACAATTTATCATCCAAAACCATTATTTACGCTGACGATTCCACATTGTATTCCTGTCTTGATAAATCAGATGATTGTGATAAGGTTAATTTGGCCTCTGTTTTCAATAAAGATCTCAATTCGGTAGTTGAATGGGGTAAGAATTGGCTGGTTAATTTCAATCCATCTAAAACTAGTCTTCTTTCCATTAATCATTTCAAGCAAGCATATTTACCTCCAATTTTGATGAATGGTTCTCATTTGCCTGAAAACAATTCATTTCGCCTTCTTGGTCTCATATTTACAAGCGATCTCTCATGGCGTTCATACATTGAAACCATTGCAAAATCAGCTGCCATGAAGGTTGGTTCTCTTTTACGAGAAATGAGTTACCTCACCCCTGAGTGTATCCTTTACCTGTACAAATCGTCAATACGTCCTTGCATGGAATACAGCTGCCAGATTTGGGCAGGTGCTCCTGCGAATTGCTTGAACTTGTTAGACCGTGTTCAACGGCGTGTTTGCAACGCAATCGGCGCAAACTTATCTTCGAAACTGGACTCCCTATCACACCGGCGAAACGTAGCTTCTCTTTGTCTTTTTTACAAGTTTTTTTATGGACGTTGTTCAAGCGAACTATCATCTCTTACACCTTCTCCCAGAATTTTTCACCGTACAACTAGGTTTTCGTCATCTTCTCATCAATGGACTGTTTGCATTCCAAACTGTCACAGGGATTTCTATAAGAACAGTTTTTTTCCCGCGAACATCCAGACTTTGGAACTCCCTTCCTTCTACATGCTTTCCATCGGTCTATAACCTTCAACTGTTCAAATCAAACGTTCATCGATATCTGAAAACTGCGTCACTTTCCCTGTAACTTTTCTAGCTCTTTACACTCAAGTGGCCTTTAGGGCCTTGTTCTGAGCAACTACAATAAAAAAAAAAGATCTCGCGGAATATCTCTCTTTAACATTATTTTATTTCGAAAGAAAAGATCCTGGTTAATTCTTGCAATATTCCCTTTTATTTGGGATAACTTTGAAGAGGCTTTGAAACAACCAGATGATCTCGTTATCTTCGAATCTTCAACGAAAAAAAAACCATTGCCTCAAAATACCTTCTCTCTTCTTTTTAACGTATTGCATACTGTCAAATCGAATCTGCAACTAATATATTGACGTTCAAATAGTTTATATCCGTAGTTAGTGTATATCCTTTAGATACGCATCCACCCTCAAAAGATACGCATTCACCCTCGAAAGATACGCATTCACCCTCGAAAGATACGCATTCACCCTCGAAAGATACGCATTCACCCCCGAAAAATACGCATTCACCCTCAATAAGATACGCATCCACCCTCGAAAGATACGCATTCACCCCCGAAAGATACGCATTTTTAATCGATTGCTCTCAGTGGTGAATTGATTTTGCATCAATCGCGTAACACTTTTTGACATATTGGCACATGATGCATAATACGCAATGTTCGAAAATCAGAAAATGTCGTTGAATCGTAATTCGTGCATATTAAAATGTTTCCTTGTTACATCAACACAAAAAGTAGATTTTTTTCTAAGAAATTACCTTTAAAATCACATGATGCTCATGTAAATATATTTTCGTGCATTTTCAACATAGAATCTGCATAAAGGTAATTTCATGGAATGTACTGACTTTCGAATATCGTGAATTGAGTTCTAAAAATAACCTGCACTGAAAAACGTCAATAAATCAGCTTTGCTTTGAAATATATTTTCAATTGTTTTCCATAAACAAAAAGCGATTTGATCGAATTTGAGGAATTCGATTAAATATAGAATACTTTTTGTAAAGTTGCTTTAAAATTTCGGATTGATTTGAAATGTAACTCTTATTGCTATTACAACGGACAGTACAGTTGTTGGAGTAAACCTTTTCGTTTAATGGAAGATTGTTAGCGTAAGATTCCTGTAAGAACCGTTAAAAAGTCGTTATTGACAAAGAAGATCGATACTGTTATTGTGCCAGAGGGTTGCACAGAATATATCCAGGCGCCGGATGTTATGTGAATTCATAACGTGACAAGGAAAAGCATAATAAAGTGGATTCTTGATGCATGATGGGCGACGAGTCGTTTATACATTGCGCTTTACATCTTCAAACTAATGGATCACTTGACGATCGATTTAACTGTTTTAAAGAAGAAAAACCCTCCACCAGCCCTGCTTCATGGTGGAGATATCTTACGCATGCAGTTCTGCATTCTTTACGACGACCATCTTAATCCCTTTGAAGCAAA
This sequence comes from Candelabrum cocksii, assembly GCA_963930725.1. Lineage (NCBI taxonomy): Eukaryota > Metazoa > Cnidaria > Hydrozoa > Anthoathecata > Candelabridae > Candelabrum > Candelabrum cocksii. Next base: position 5,340,698 of record OZ005665.1, read on the forward strand.
AGAGTCGGATATAGAAGATGCGTATGATCTATGTCAGCTACTGGATCCCGATGAGGAAGAAGATGATAAAATATTGAAATTTTAATATTGTAAATTAAGGTTTACATGTCATGATTTGGGTTCTGGTATTAACTGCTCAAAAGTTCATTACTAGTTTAATACTATCTTTCATATAATAAGTCTGGTATATATATGTTTATAAATTGGCTAGGGATATCTTTAATAGTTTAAAGGCTTCGTGGTTTCAACCATTAATTCAAAAATAAAACCTTCACAACTGTTCTCGCTCAATCTATGTTGGCGTTCTCTTTACAAAGGGGAGAGGAAGTTTTTGTCGTTCAATATATATATACAAATGTAAACGTGTAAACAAAAGGTTAATGAGGTGATAATAAGACTTCTGGGACGCTGAGTATATGACACGTATGAGTCTTTCGAGAATGATGTAATGGTATGGGTTGCCATAGCATGAAAACAAAATGTAGAATGACATCAAATGGTATGTAGAGAGATGCTACATATCTTTACATGAAGGAATGTAGCTATTAAACTACTCAAATCCTAAGACATTAATATAATTACAATAACAGAAACTAATATAATTGTTTAAGTCTCAATGGAGTGAAACTTATCTGTGATGTAAACTACTTTATGTGCTAGATATCATGACACACGTTATAGATAGTTATTTTGTCGAAAATATTATTTTTTAAATAAGCGCCGCACCAAAATCTTGAGTTTTGAATAAACGCCGCAGCATTTATTTGAAAATTTACGGTATATATGTCTTCTTCTTCATTCTGTAAGTTTTGGGGTGCATGACGTATTCTTCAAGTTTTCAAAAAGAACCTCCCCAGTTTAAAAGCCCTGCGGAGGAATGACAATAAACGGCATGAGATCCTTTTGGGCACTTAAAATCAATGAATAAAAATGGCGTCTTTTTATTTCAGTGGAGTGGTATTATCTCGGAGTGTTTAGTGGCATGATGTTCGTTATATATTTTTATAAAAAATAATCTGAGAAATAGTCGAAAAGTCAAGAATATTTACTAGTTCTTCTTGAAAGTGTTAAGGTGTTATATTCTGTATATTTGTGCTAAAAAAAAATTGTTGCTTTTAAAGGAATTGACGACATTTAACATCATTGAAATTAGCGGAAAAGTCAAATTATTTGAATGTATATTTATCTATAATAAACTGGAATAATCTATACCAACAAACATCCTTCCATTTTAAAAATGCCTTATTGACATTGATATTGTAGCCAGTGCCGAGTGTACTTAGATATCAGGGATATAATTTCAGGTTTGTCATTTAGATGCGACAATCATATTTGTTATTTCAGTCTTTATTTTTTAAATTAAAGTGTTGAGTTAAATGTCCCAGGTCCTTCTGGACAATCTGAAATTATCGCTAGTCCACATTAAATGTTAACGTTATTATACCATCAGATGGCATCTTGCAAATACACTACTGATTGCTTTTAATATGTGATAGTGGTTTGGTGGATACACTTACTCCCTATGTTGTGGATAGGGAACCGCCTCTGGATATAGAGGTTAGCTGCAGGGTTCCATGGGACTCAAGATGTTGGGTTTTAGACCAATGTGTGAAAATTCCATTGTACAAATATAATGCCAAATGCAAATGCTAATTTTGAGATTGCTTAAAATTTCTTTTTAATTCTTGTTCTATATAATAGCAGAAGTACCCATAGTGTTGCCCATGGCAATCAAAGTTTTCTAAGTAAGCAGGGTGTTAGCCAGGTCTGAATTGCTTACAGCGTTTTGTCCGCATTGGGAATTCCCTCCCTAACCCTGATTTTTCCAAGCAAGTCCCACCATGGTAAATCCTTTGACTTAAAAGTGCTCTAGATTGGCTATAACAGACTTTTATAAGGACTTTTTTGTATATACCGTATTTTATTATTATTGGTTATATTTTCCTCAGGAAAAAACTGGCATTATATAATTTAAACCATGCAAAAATAACTTGGTTTGTGTTGAGTTACTATTTTTAGTAATATTTTTTTTGCTTGTAATTGGAAATTTTGAGTTCTTAGGCAATTGGGAATACTGCGTATAACGCGATGCCACAAGGCTGGCTAACACCCTGGTAAGATAAGCCAATGTACGTTATCTTGAAAATAAGTCTTTTTGAAGAAAAAAAAATGAATTTATCATTTTTTTTTCAACTAGTTGCTCATTTTAATTCCTGGTATATGTATATACCAGGGACAAAAATAATACCCCTTCTGCAGACATTATCTGCTTCTGTACATGTTTGAACTTGATCAGGACAGAAAGTCCCCCTTAACACCAAAGCTATTTTTTATACTTTTAAAACCTTTGTGAATCAGAAAATGTAATACTTCTAAGGTCTAATACTTTTCGGGTTATGGACGTTCAGACAGAAACAACTTCCATTTATAGTATATATAGATATATAGATATAATGAATGGAATGTGTTGTAAGTTAAGTAACGTTTGTACGCATTTTTATATTTCTCTGTCATTTGTGTGAAATGTAATCTCTTTAATTTGTTCCGCCCACCTTTTTGAAACATTTTTAAAAAAATTTTAACACTGCGCTATGCTATTTTTAGTCATAAATTATTGGTGTTTTTTTAGGTAAATATATATATGGTATATATACTTTAGTTTTATGTTTTAGTTTTTGTTTTCATTCAATATGTCATCAAGTTTACTCTGTGTTTTAATCACTATTGAAACATGGGAAGTATGCAAACTATTCAAATGGCTAATCCAGATTTACACCAACTATTCCTTTGTATGAAATCTTGTTTTGAAATCTGTTTTCAGAGAAAACTGAGTGTTATTCTTGTTTTGGTGCTTTTTGTATTTATTTCTGTTTGTTTTGATCTTTGAATATTTTTTTTCAACTGCCTACATCATATTTATTAATTGTTATTATTATTATTTTATATAATAGTGATTATTATATAAATTTGATTCAACTCGTGCTACATTGAGATTATTTGCAGAGACTTTAGAAGCTACAATATCTAACTGAATTGCACAAATATCAATGTAGGCTGAGAAATGTTTACTCCAACGTTATTGACATTGCAACGACAAGTTTTCAAATCTGCTGTTATCGAGTAGTAAAAAATATTTAGTACTTCGGGCATGTGTTATAAAATTATATTTATTTATTCTCGTATTTATGTGAACTTTTCTTTTTTCTTCGTGCGATTTTCTCACAGTAAGTATTATTTGTGACTTGCATGCTAATTACCTAATATGAACGATTGCACACCGTCTATTCCATCGTAAAATTTGACTTGTCCAAGTTTTCCAGAATATTAACATTGACTGTTAAACACTCTAGATGTTTGGTTGATGAGTAATTGAATGAATCTACAAAGATAAACTCTAATTGTATGAGTTAAACTCTAATTGTATGTTTTTACATGGCCTTGAAGTTTATGTTAGTCTCTAATAACAATATACATTAGGCGTTATTACAATATCCAATTAATTTTTTGAATGAAAAAACACATGCTTCGAAGCATCAGCAATCATTACATTATATTTCCTTTTGATTATCAGCGTGTACGTATCTATTATATCTAGGAAGGTTATTATGTAAGGAGCTTGTATCTTTGCAAGTCGTTTTCAGATTACGTAAGCATCAATTGGATTAATTTGTGAAAGGGTTTTTTTGTAAATGCTAACATTAGGTTTTTGGGGTTTTCTTTTTTTAAATATCTCTCGGTATAATCATAGCATTACTCTTAGTTTATCTGTTTTGTGTTCGTACATGAAAATTCATAATATTTCTGATTTTTCTTGCATATGCTTGCAATAAAAACACAATAATTTTCGCTATTGTTTTTTTTAAAATATTTCTGTCACTCTATATTTAATATCTATCTTTGCTATAAACCATTATCATCATCATCTTTTTAACATCGCTTTTCCATGCTTGCATGGGTTGGACGGTTTCAAAAGTTGATTTTCTCCAATTATGGAGGTTTAAAAATTAACAATTTTTTCTTAGCAATATACATGCATAAAAACAGTATTTATGTTACATATTCCGTAACAATTCCTTTTTTTGTTTTTCTTCCATCTTTATTTTTCGTTTAAATCTTTAAAAGTTTTATGAAACTGTTGACAAATTTCAAAAGAGTTTTTATTACGAAGAAGTTTGTCAACAAAGATAATTTTTTCACGGTGTATTTTACATTGAACTGGTGTTTACATTTTATCACAATGATTCAGAAGCGTAATGATTGCCCGATGTGTTTAAAGCAAACAAACAATACCCTTTGGCCGTTACTATGTGTAGGATTTTGTAATTTTTTTTAAAAGCAGTCAAATATTTAAATATTTTCCATTTAACAATTATAGATATTTATAAATGTGTATTTAAAGAACTTATGTTGGAAGAGATATACTGTAACGGATTATGGCTTCCTTTTGGAGTAAAATCTTCAAGCCAGCACAGAAGAAACGTGAGTATAAATATCTAACGAAAGGCGTTAATCCCAATGACCTGTGGGAAATTTGCGGAGAGTTGGGCGATGGGACATTTGGCAAAGTTTACAAGGTGCGGTTCTTTTCTATCAATCAATTTTTTATTGGATAATTAAAACGTGTTCACCATCCAAACTGTCTTCTTATGCTCAGACAGGGCAATGCAACTCTAACCAGTATTTTGTTATTATTATATTTATTTATATATTATTTATTTTCTAACTAGTATTTTGTGTGCTGTTTATTTCACTTTTAGTCTAAAAATATCTGTCCTGTTTTAAAACATTAACAACGAGTGAAGAAGTTTACAATATTGTTATAAATCATGTTTGTCTCTCAGCACTTGGAATTCTCACAAGTGTTGAAAAACACTCTAAAAATTAAATTCAAATGAAAAACAGTTTGTCTATCCTGTAAGTTCTTTAGTGTCAAATCATCTCTTAACTCACCTATGTTGTAAGCTACTTTTCTTGCATTTAGTCTTTGTCAATGGATAGGCTTTTGGCATAGTTCCCAGTAGTCAAGCACTGTATTCATTTGAGTCACGTTGTGTAAACGAATCCACCATGAATTTGCATAATTTTTAGCTTTTAAGCCATTCACAATGTTTTATTTTCTGGTATTAGCTGGCCAAGAACTCAGTTTACAGTGAATAATCAAATCGTATACTATGGCACTAATCGCTTCTTAAAGAAAAACAAACGGAAACATATAAGTGGAAATCATATAGAATTCTTGTTAGAAATTATAGATATGAAAGGATAAAGAACTCACATTGTATAAAAACCACATAATTTTAAATCTTAGTTTAATGTTGCTTTTGCATGTTGGGCTTCAGGTGTCAAAAAATAGGTGTACAAGAGTACGATCGCACGAGACGTTACATCAATTGTACGCCCAAACCTGCCTTTGGCGTACGATATTGTACATGAGAAATTAAATTTTCAAATCTTCCTATTTGACAACTCCGCCATATTTTCTCAATTCTATTTAAAATCCGTGATGTATTTAGCCTGTTTTATTGTTTATACATGAATAAATTAAAAAGCCAAAAAGCATGAATAATTTTAATTTTTTAATTTTAGAAGATTATTTATACTATTTATAACAATAAAAAACAAGATTTTTTATTGCAGAAGAAAATTTGTATTTTTACATGAAATTGTGATTATTGATAGTATTCATTTTTTTAAAGCTTTTTTACATGATAAATCGTACGCCGAAACTATAATTTGTATGCTGATGTTTTCTGATTTTTTGAGCCCTGGGCTTGATTGCCTATTATGGACTTAGACTTATGGACTTAAGCGAAACAATCAATCATTTTTGATAATTTAGCGAAAGTTTGTTCTTGCTATTATTATTTGAAATGGCTGTTGTACCACTCCAATTAAACAACTATGTTTACAGTTTGAAAATTCATTTCTCAAAAACTGAACGAAATATTTTTGACTCGAAATTGAGTGATTTTAGCGAAAAGCATGTACTGGAGATTTTGACGTAAATAGTTTTATGAAAAATGTTAGTCATAAAATAAACACTAAACCACATTCAAATTTTTTCATCTTCAACAAAAACCTATACATAAAGTGTTGCTATTGCTACATCTTCAAATGGTAACCAATATTTTTATCTCAAAGAAACAAATGAAAATAAACAAACAAATATTGAGAATTCAAGCTTTTTAAAACATTTAAATTTATATGTACCACAGTCGTTCTTGTTTTTTTATCAATCAATCAAACACAATAAATTTTTATTCATTCAAATAATTTTTCAATCAAAAATAACTAACTTCTGCTGTGAATCTTGAAAATCATAAAAAGAACAAATTTTGACATGAAATGTCTTTGATCATTGAATATGATGGAGTTTCTCTCTGTACTATTGTTATACCGCATGGGATTTCTCTTTACCACATGGGATTTTATTTTCCGCAAGTCTGGAAGACCAACAACGAAGGTATCCAGCATATAGATGTCTCTTTATGTAAGTATATCAATGGGTCAACAGTGCATAAAATATGGAGCGATCACCGATCATTGATCAGCAAAAATCAAGCAAAGTTTGCCTGGATTTTGAAAACAGCAATGTTTCAACGTGTTTATTTTTGAGATTTTGTATAAAACAGTACAAATATTAAGTGTTCATTATTCATTAATTGTCATGTTTCAATCTCTGGTTGTTGTTGTTATTGTTTCTTATCAATAGGTTGCATGAATATCTGTAACGTGATTGGCTAATCACGAGGAAATATATATCATATTTTGGAGTGCAAACTTCAATATTTTTTCTTGATTGGCTAAAAAGGAGTGCAAAATTCAATATTTCTTCTGATTGGTTAAAGCAACTATTCCTGGCATTCCTATTGGTTAAAAACAGAGTGCAAAATATGACACATGCGAATGTTAGAATAATGTAATCGTAAAATCATTGAGTTGTGACAACGTTCTTATTCACGCTCTCAAAGCTTGTTATATAAGATATCATATAGACCTATTGATAAAGTAGTTATCGCGAAATACTCAAACAATATGGCATATTTTTCTCGTTTTTTATGTTTTTCTTAAATAGGACCTGGCCGTCTCCACTGTAATAGTAGAGATGGTTTTAGGTGACTCTGGTCCATGGAGACATTCAGGTCACCGCCAAATCAGTCGGTCGCATTTTATACGTCAGGGCATTGAATGTTAGCATGTGGAGAGAGAGCTGGCAATAACTTGAGTAATGATTAACAAATACATTACAAGGATACATAAAAATGCAGCAAGTGACAATGAATGAACTTTAAATGAAAAATTTGCAAATCACTTTTGAACAATTAATTGGAGCACTGCAGCGGAAGTCTACTAGACTAGCTATATAACCCGTTAAAATTGCACTCATTAGTTCTATGAGAAAGAATAACTGTGTTAGTCTGCCTTAATGTAGACCAAATGACAAACTATGTACGGCAAAACATAAAAATATGTCTACGCAAAAACGTACGCGAAACAGTAAAAATCGTATTCGCGTACGCAATTTTTTTGCGTAGGCAACAATTTTAATAATGAGAAGACTGATTATCAATAGAGACTCCACTACAGTTCGCACATATGCTAAGTTTATGGTGTTTTGATAAAATCTAGAAATGTTGTTTTGTTGGAGTTTCTAAATCGCACACGTAAATGATTAGCAAGAGAAGAAAAAACATAAGTAAGTACGAAAACTCGTAAATTGCGTGCACAAATTTTAAGATTTTATATCTATATATATATCCCTCCAAATTTCACTCATCATCTCTCTTACATCTCTTGAGTGTAATCAAGTTTCACCACCTTTGTGTGTTTGTAAAAGTCACAGGTAATCTTAATGGTAAGGTCACAAAAATTTGACTGATATTCAAACATGACCAAAAAGTACATATCATATCCAATCTTTTTACAAACATATTTCTTCAACAAAACATAAGTTTGTAACTAACTTTATGCTCCGAGAAAACATTTCTGATATCATTTCCTTCATTTAAATTTCAGAAAGTTCATTGAAAATAAATAGCTAGAAAAGTTGGCAAATTCAAAACTTAATTTTTATCCAAGCTAAATTTCACAAATCACTTCAACATTAATTTGATACTTTTAAGTGGAAATCTTAAAGAATTCTTACCATAAAAACCTTGAAAAACCCATGTTTAAAATCACACGGTTTTTACTGCAACTATTTAGCTATCCTCATCATTTTGAACAAATTTACGGCTCCAAAAGGAGTTTTTTACAATTATTTATATTCCCGTCTGCCGTAAAGATTTTGATTTTTTGGTGTTTTTTACTTTTTTATTGTTAAAAATTACGGCACCAACATTACATAGTAATGCTATAATTGAACCAATCAAATCGCTTTCCTGGTCACACATTTTATTCACTGATTTTCTTCACCTTTTTTTATCGGACCTGTGTGTGTTTGTGGAAGTGAGTCATAGGGACACTGATATTATTATACGTAAATTAAACTATTAATTACGAAACTCTATTTCGATTTTCGTTTTATTTAGGCGAAAAAGAAAAGTAGTGGCCTGCTAGCCGCCGCCAAAATCGTTGAAATAAAAGATGAGACTGAGCTTGAGGATTTTATGGTTGAGATAGACATTTTGTCAGAATGTAAACACAAGTACGTGGTTGATCTCTTCGAGACATACTACTATGAGAATCAACTTTGGGTAAGCCAACTTTGTTGTAACTGAATTTATGGTTTATGTTAATTTGAACCGGGAAACACTTGAAAGTGTTGGACGCTATCTCGTATTTGAATGAAATCTCTGCTAATTCTTTCTTATCAGACGATTAAAAGTCTTTAGAGCACTTAATTTGACCTGGAGTAAACTAAGTCCATAACAGATTATGCACCTTGATTGCAATCCAACCATGGTGTTTGTTGAGTGGTGAAATGCATTGTTTTCAAAGATTTTGTATGATATTTAGATTTCCATAAAATGACAAAGTTTGTTTATTTTTACAGCAGTTATATAGCACCTGTACAAATTGCTCTCATCAAAATCTAGAGTAACCATTGACGCTGTATGGTATAATATATGCATCTTCTACAAAGACGTGTCACTTTATAAATAGCAGGAGATCAATCATAGGTTCACCTCAGATTGAAAAAATTATAAACAATGCATGATAATGCGATTTTTGGGAAAACCTTTGCTTCTTCTGAATAAAAAACTTAATTATGCTTTATGCTTTATTTAGATGATGTTGGAGTTCTGCTCTGGAGGGGCTATGGACGATATCATATTAGGTTAGTTCCTTCATTCACCAGTTATTTTGAAGTTTTCCATGGTTACTGATGTGTGGTATTTTGAGAGGGAGTGTCGTTATATGTTGTAGTTTGTGTCGCGTCCGCTGTGGTCTTTAATGCGTTCTTTGAGTCTTCTTGAGGTTCCTCCTGCATATGTTGCGTTGCAGTGTGGTTTGGGACATTTGTTTGTTCACTCTGAAAATGGCTCACGGAACTTTGAGTTGAAATATAAGTTTTAAAGTAATTTGTCGTTATAATGCTTCATATTCCATTCATCAACAAATGAGAAAGAGAATCCGAAACTAACAAACAAGCGAGCAACGATGAACATAACCTTATGTAGAATAGAAATTGTGTAAAAAAACGCCCTGCCTTTCCCTAATTTCCTGTCAATGTTTATAAATATATTCAGTCAATACAATTGTTCTGATGATCTGCATAAAAGTTCCTTTACACTGATATACAGCATGATGGTGCTGCCTAAACTCAATTTTTTCATATCATATTTTGTCACCAGACGAATCATGGGAATAAGGATTTATTCTTGGATCTTCATGCTTGTCTAACAATTCACTCAGATAGTATCATTCCTCATCACGTGTGCAGTACGTGAATGTTAAACTTTTCGCTTGACGTCTTTTAGAGTTGGAGAGAGGATTGGATGAAACGACAATCAAAGCAATCTGCAAGCAGATGGTCGAGGTTTGGAAATCTTGCTGTCTATGGATTTTTTAATATCAGCCTTTTGTTAAGACTAAGGTGTAGCTGTGGTTACACAACTGTTTATGATTTCATATATCATTTCTACATATCTTGGTGAAGAAACATCAACTCTGTTCTTTTGGGATTGCCTATTCACAATGAAGTTGGTTGTTATCTTTTTCAGCAGCCTACATATAACATTTGGGAATCATTTATTTATTTAATTATTTATTAATTTATCCTAAAACCTATGCACACAAAACATTTATTTTGGTTGAAGGATGACGAAGTTAATCGCTTGTTTTAGGGTCTATCTTTTCTGCACACTAGTGGAGTGATCCACCGAGATTTGAAAGCAGGAAATGTTTTGCTGACCGAAAAAGGCGACATCAAACTCGGTAATGTTGCGTGCAATGCTTGTACTATGCTAGAACTAATGTTAAACCAAGACTATGTCCTCTACTTGTTTAATGATCAAACAAGTTATCTCTTGAACAAGAAGTTGTGCTATTACAACCTGTGTTTTTGTTTTTCTTCAGCTGATTTCGGAGTGTCAGCTTTAAACAAGCAACCTACAAAGCGAAACACTTTCATTGGAACACCATATTGGTAAAACGTTGTTGTTTCACTGTTCTCGTAACTGTTTTAATTGTTTACTATATGAAATAGCAAGAGAGGCGTTTTCATATTTTATCCGCAACATGATAACTCTATCAAATATGCTTCTTGGTCTTGGTGTGATTTAGCATACTATGAGCACGTGATTGTTCTTCTGGATGTTTTTAACGTAAGAATGGAGCATGATGCCACAAATAAGTTATGTTGTTTTGTTCTAACAAAGAAAATAACAGCAATAAACACTGGCAGAACAATCATGGCTGAAGTCCTTTCCACTTGTAATTATATTTTATGACGCAAGCGTGTTAACTTTGCCGGCGGTAAGCTTACACTGCACATAAACATTTTTTCAATTCAACCCTTGCTTTTAAGAATAAATACTTCTGCAGTTTCTTCTATGAACAACTTATTAACAAACATAGATTGTTATTCAACAAGTAAATACACAGTTAAGTTTTCACAAAATATTTTGAATTTACGCACACTAACGAAAGAAAACTCTTGCGTTTGTTAAAAGTTCCAAAAGACAAATAATGACGGATGTTAAATTTCTCTATTGTTTAAGGAATATTTATTTTATGTCTTGACTGTAAATTGCAAAAGTCAAATCTATATACAACGAAGATGAAAGTGGCTCTTAAAGTGAATTATTTTTCTCTACATCTAGGATGGCACCTGAAGTTGTTGTCACGGAAACAATGCGAGATGAATACTACGATAACAAGGTACGAAGATCGTTGATGTGTAAGATCGCTGATGTGTAAGATTGCTGATGTGTAAGATTGCTGATGTGTAAGATCGCTGATGTGTAAGATCGTTGATGTGTAAGATTGCTGATGTGTAAGATTGCTGATGTGTAAGATCGCTGATGTGTAAGATTGCTGATGTGTAAGATTGCTGATGTGTAAGATTGCTGATGTGTAAGATTGCTGATGTGTAAGACTGCTGATGTGTAAGATCGCTGATGTGTAAGATCGTTGATGTGTAAGATTGCTGATGTGTAAGATTGCTGATGTGTAAGATCGTTGATGTGTAAGATCGCTGATGTGTAAGATCGCTGATGTGTAAGATCGCTGATGTGTAAGATCGCTGATGTGTAAGATTGTTGATGTGTAAGATTGCTGATGTGTAAGATCGCTGATGTGTAAGATCGCTGATGTGTAAAATGTGTAAGCTAACAGGGGAAAAGTGTGATTTACTTGTTTTTGACTCCGTCAGTATTTAATCAAAACAAATGATGGATCTTTTTTTATTATTTGTTTAACTTTTTCTTGAATATATACAATATAATTTTTAAGATGTCTAACTTAGCCGTCTGATTTGGTTTGAGATTTTTTGAAAATTGAATTGAATATAATCGACTACATCTAATGTGATTAAAAAGTATAACTTTGAAGTTGCTCACTTGGCAGCCGTGATATTCACAAAATTATTTTTATTTTCCAGGCAGACGTATGGAGTTTGGGGATAACGTTAATAGAGCTTGCAGAAATGCAACCTCCCAATCATTCCATGCATCCAATGCGAGTTCTTTTTAAAATCACGAAGTCCGATCCACCCATGCTCCAAGATCACAACAAATGGTAATTATTTCGAATTTGAGACGCTCATTTGTTCTGAAATGTTTGCTTTTTAAATGTGTTGCTAAATCTTACGTGAGTGTGTATTTTTGTAATTCGATAAAGCATTTTTGTTGGTTTGTTTTTAACATGACTCCTTGAACGCTCATTAAGCATTATCATGAAGACCTCGACTCGGAGTTTTAGCGCATTTAATTGCTCCCATTTGTGTTACGGTTATTTTTTTTATGTGGCGTTTTTTATAATTTTATTAACTGCTCACTAAACAACTTTGTGATAGAGTGGTCTCGAACCCTTGGGTTGAGAGCCAAACGCCTTACCATCGCGCTATTGCCGCATTTAGCTTTTTGGTGAGGCCATTTCAGAGTATCAAGGATCATAATGATTTATTAAGTGAAAAAGTGAAAGGTGTATATCAGCAACATTCGTTATATTATAGCTATTATATTTACAAGTCATTCTACGTGCATAGGTCGGCAGATTTCAAGGATTTTGTAACGGTTTGCTTGAACAAAGATCCGAACAGTCGACCGACGATGCTCAAGTTACTTGAAGTAAGTCAGTCTAATTGGTAACTGTAAACTCACATACCAAGTGTAACAGTATGTGTCAGTAACAGTATTCTTTGCTAATTTGAAAGAAATAATGTCATTTGAATAAAACCAAATAGAGAAAATATTTGTCTGAGTTCAATGTTACTCATCACTCATTTATGTGACATGTGACATTGATGCAAATGTGGAAGGCGTCTATCAAGTGTATATTCGTTCAAGTGTTGCTATTTTTGTTGTTACCTTTGAGTTTATGTGTACCTTTCTCACCAGCATGCTTTTATTCGCGATGTCAAAGATTCACAGCCGTGCATTAATTTGTATCGTGAAGTGAAGGCGGAGGTTGTTGAGACGTTTGAAGATCTACCTGAATATGCGGAGGTTAATATTGAATATATATACTTTTAACTTCATTTGTTTTTTGTTGAAACTAGATTGGTTCAATAAGTCTTTTCTCGGCAAGTTTTATCCATGTTTCAAACTATTTTGCCAGTTGTTTTTTTTTAAATTTGGTTGTATATTGCAAACAACCTTAATTTTGATTTTCAACTTAGGATGGGATGGCCAAAGTAAAAATAAAGAAATCGTCATCAAGTGATACACTGAATAGTGATAGTTCATCCAGTATCAAGGATTCTTCCATGACGTCCGGCAGCGCCATTCCACCCATGCCAATACGAAAGATGAAAGAGCTCTCCGATGCTTCCTATGATAATGAACTCAAGTTTCAGAATGGTGAACCGGTTTCTGAAAAAGAGGACGACCTGGAGTTGATCGCATACAAGTCGACCAGCGAGCAACAAAAGAAGAAGTTAGACCCGATTTTAACGAAAGAGGAAATTAAAAACCGCAAGCTGGAGAAAGTGAAGCAGGCATATAACGCTGAGCAAAACAAAGAAAGTGAGGAAGATAAGTTCAGCATGCGAGCGGACGAAGTCTTGGACCAGAGCGCATTTGGAGAGTCAGACACTGGCTCCATGTCAAGCGGTAGTTCTTCGAAGAAAGATGGAAAAAAGAATCTCAGTGGACAGTTAGCTTCTTTGACAGAAGACTTGAAAACGGTTGAGATGAAGCCAAAAACCGAGGTAAGTGGAGGTGTTCGTTTTTATCACAGATTAGATGTTTCCATGGTTTTTAAATTAGAGTATGTTTCATAATTAATGATAAATTTCATTAAACATGTTGTCTCTTACCAAGATACTGCTAATAATATTGCTATGTGTTTCCAGGAAGACTTCAAACAACCAAACAACCAATACAAGACGTTGACCCGTGTCCGCAAGTATGAGAAAGATGGTAAGGTTGTCACAGAGACAGTTCAAAGAATTGTGGATATGTCCAGCGAAGATTTCCGCGCTGCTGCTAAAAAAGAGCAACAATTGAGGCAAGGCTTAGAGCGTATCATGCTTTGGTCTTTAGTTTAAGGGAAAATATATCACTTATAGGTCGCTTCTATACGTTATTATCTTAAAGTGGACATCATAGTATTATTAAATGAATGGACCAAACAAATAAGGGAGTGTTGATCTGAAACGAATGAAAAACCATTGAAATTTATATTCTTCAGTCAATCAACAAGATAAGTAAGTGGAATATGCTAAATAGTTAAAATTGTTGTTACAGAAAACTGGCTCTCCAGGAAATGAAAGCTTTACGCCGTGTGGAACAGAAACAAGGGGCTGAGTTGATGGGGCGTATTAAGGTTCAATGGGAACAGATCGAAGAGAGGTTCCGACAGGAAGAAGAGGATATCCAACGCAAGTACGATAGTGAGATTGATGTAATGAATCGCCAACAGAAGCGCGAGATGGAAAAATTGGAGATGGCACAGAACAACGAGTTAAAACAAGAGTTAAAGAGGCTTAAAATCGACCAGGTTACATATGCATGCTGTAGTTTTTGATTTTCAGTTGAAAACATCCAAGATTTAGAAATTTTACATTGATTTAATTTCTTTTTCAATTTAATGGTCAAGCCTTTACAATCTGTGTGTTTGCTAGGACAAAGCATTGAAGAAGTTTCGTGAGCTTTTGAAAGAGAATCAGAAACAGTTGAAGAAAGACGTGGACAAGCTGCCAAAGGCAAGTCGTAAAGACGAAATGAGGAAAAGGAAGGAAGAGTTGGATGTTCGACAACAAAATCAAGTAAACACTGTGTTATGTGGTGTTCGCAACAATATATTGTTCATTAGCAAGTTTTATTCGTAGTTTAGTAGCATTTTTAGTTATTCAGTAATGGCTTAAAGGAAGACTGTTTCTAGCTATTATTTCCTACCCTTTAACAGCACTGCATATTATTTTTTGAGCGATTGGATTATCATGTATTATTCTTAAATGAATGGAAAGTATCGATGCAGAAAGAAATTTATTGTCTGAAGGAAAATTGATAGAATATTGGTTTGATTGCAAAATAATTGCTTCGTTTTCTTTGAGTTTCGTCTTTTAAAAGCCGTTAAACATGTTTGCTAGGAACGCGAATTTATGACGAAACAGGCCACCGAGTGCGAGGAATTCCATAAGAAGAAGTCTGACGAAAACCACAACATCATTTACGAACGGGAAATGTCTTTCCTCTATAAAAACCATGATCTTATCAAAGGTATGGGGTTTTGTACTTCTTTGGTGTTTGGTACTGTTGTGCTTGTGATTTAGCATGGAAGTCTGACGAATGGGAGATGGAAGAAAGGAGGATTCTCCACAAGCATCAACTCACTAAAAACCAACTCAAAGAAACGTTTTTTCTTCAACGCAATCAAATGGCCAACCGACATCAAAAGGTAGGTTTCGTGACAATGCAATTTTTGGTCGGTTTCAGTCAATTTATTGAAGAAACTAAAAAATGTTTTTTTGTTCTAACTACTTGCACTAAGTTGTTGTGTATTCCAATGGCATGGGGATGAAATCCTAAACGTTACTTTGATGTTCTTCAAGTACTCGCTAGTTCCTAGTGGGTAGAGTTTGAAATGGGTTGTTCTTCTCAGGAGTGCGAGCAGCACATCCGTCTGTACAAGATGAAAGAAGACGATATGAGACATAGACAGGATCTCGAACGCAAACGCCTGCCACGGATACAACGTAACGACCTGCGTCAAAAAGTGCAAGTCAAACGCAAGCAGTTGCGCGCCGATCGTAACAAACGCGAATCGATAGCCAATATGGTGGGCGCGTTGAACACCTCTGAGAAAGAGAAGCTAAGGGATGTAAGCAGGATCTTTCTTTCGATCCTAAGCGAAATATTTATCAATTATGGAGAGCTTCAGAACATTTTTCTGTACCTCAGGTTTTACATTACTGTTTACTCGCTACCGATGATAAGTAATAGGTCGTTTCCATAATTGTAAATTCGTGAATACAACTACCAGATTCCCTTGCGTTTTAACTTTTAAATCCTCTAAATAAATTGAACTACTAACGACAAAGATTCATTTTTAAGCACAAATTATTTTAACTATTAATATGATTCTATTTAATGTGTTTTCAAATTAAAATTTGTTTTATTCAAAGATTTAACGCAAAGGATTCTGGTAGTTGTATTCATGCTTTTAGAATTATGGGAACGGCCTGTTTTCTATATGCTTAAAAGTCACGAGAACCGCGCGTTGTTATAGCCACACCACGTTTCAAACACCACCGTCAATCGTTAATGTGATTCGGGATGTTTTTTACTAGTTCGAAGACGCGTTGCGTTTACAGTTCGTGGAAGAAATGAACGCAATGACGTCACAACATCAGCAAGAAGAAATCGAGCTGAAGAAAAATTCGACGAACGAGATCACCGAGTTAAAAGAATTACAAGTATGTTTTAAAAATGCTCGCTTGCATTTGGTGGATATTTGCTTTCTCAAACATTCTTTGTCTGCTAGCAACCAATGAAAACGTGCAATCAAACAAGAAGCTAAATGGGCAATATTTCGTTTTTGTTTGTTGATGTTTTTTTGCGTATTGTTGTTTTGTTATTCTCTATGGTAGTAGGTCTGTATGTTTTCTTCTTCTGCTACATTACTAGAACGAGAAACGTCATATGTTGGTACAGAGCGAGAGTGAGAAACTCAAAGAGCGCGAGATCACCTACGATACGGAACAGAAAGACTGGAGAGAGAACCTGATCCCAAAGAAACAAGTAAAATGCCTTTCACACATTGACTACAACGATAGTGGTGTAGCGTAGTTCTAACATCGTGTTTACTGTGTTGAATGCAAACCTAGTTGATATTGGCCAAGCGATTCGTTTTGGTGCAAATGGGTGCCCTAGGACTTAACCGTCCTGTTCGTTAATTACACAAACTCAACGTTCCCTTCTCTTTTTAGAGGTTAGAAGCGGAATTTCAACGTCAGAAGGAATGTCGCAAAGAGTTCTACTACAGCACTTCCTCTAACTCGCACATCATTCTACCTCAAACGAACAACGTGTTGTCGCAAGATGCCGGTATATATTAGAGAGGCGGGGCAAATGTGCCCCAGCAGCTAGGAAAGTAGATCCAAGTTGTGACACTTATATGGTCTTGATTTTGATGTCTTTCGTTTCTATCACTTTTTTGTTATTTGTGAATACCAGACTTCAGTATTTTGTTGAGTTTCGAACAATCTTTTTTTTAGACGAAAACCAGTTAACTTATAAATATATATAAATACATATATATATATTGAATATTATATAAAAATGTGATTATTTTCTTTTAAATACGAACCATACACTCGCGGAGTTCAACTTAGTCGCACAGGGTTTGGATCTAACTGATTTTGTAAACTTTATAAATACATATATTTTTCCTGCTTTCCAGACTTTCCATATATTGTTTGTATGTATGTATGTCTTTTTTAAATTAAATTACACAAATATATGAACGGTGTGGAGTTTATATTTTCTCGTCTTTTTTTCTACTTTTCCTTCATTGAAATATGAAATGTCAGCGGTTTTTTTTCGCGCATGATTGGAACGAAATTAGCGAAGACCCTATTGGCATTGAAAACTAAACTGATTCGTTGTTTAGAGATTCTCCTCTAAAGGATGACGTCATTTGGTTTGAAGTTGACTCTACGTAGATGTACTTATGTTGGTCGGTTGGTCAAGTCAAGGCGAAGCAGCAGTCTGTCTGTTTTCGATGGGTCGTTCCATCGCACGAGGAATTGTGTGCGCACGGTTATGGACGCGTACAAGGCGCGCGAGATGTTACCAGACCAGCAGCCCAGCCATCCATTGGTGTTGACAGTACGCCCCGACCAGTTTGATAAACTGCCTCCTAAGTGTTCGTCTTGCGGCGTCATACTGCAGTCGACGCACGAGAAAGAGTTGGGGTTCATTCAACGGCGCAAGTTTCTTGAGACTGTAGAGGAGCAGAAGCTGGACACGTTGGTTTGCGTCAACTGCTTCAAGTTGCGTCATTACAACCAGCGGTTGGCGGCGCCGCTCTCCAACCGACAAGTGCGCGATCATTTGTCGCACATTCGACGAACGAACTCGTTGGTGTTGTATGTCGTTGATATGTTCGATATTGAAGCTAGCGTCATGGAGAGAGTGCTGTCGTACGTGAGTCGAAGTAAACGCATCATATTGGTGGGGAATAAAATCGACCGCGTGCCTTTGGAGCTGAAAGTCAAAGGCAACGTGCAAATGGAGCGGATGAAAGACGTGCTGAAAGAAATCTGCGCGCGTAAAGGACTCA
This sequence comes from Candelabrum cocksii, assembly GCA_963930725.1. NCBI lineage: Eukaryota > Metazoa > Cnidaria > Hydrozoa > Anthoathecata > Candelabridae > Candelabrum > Candelabrum cocksii. Next base: position 5,359,091 of record OZ005665.1, read on the forward strand.
TTGATTGCAATTTAAAAGATATTTGTTTGGTGAGCGCCAAGACAGGCTTCGGTTTGGAAACGTTACTCGAGAAGATAAGAAAACACAGAGACGTCCACATGGATGTGTATTTGGTTGGGTGCGCGAACGTGGGCAAGTCGACGCTGTATAACCTCCTGCAAAATATGCTGAATGTGCATAAAAAGGAGGCGCTCCCCGCGCAAGCTATCGTTCACTGGACGCCGGGGACGACTGTTAGTTTGATCCGGGCCAGTATATCGCGCAGAAGGTTGGAAAGGATGCAGAGAAGGTTGAAGGATGGACCATGGGAGGTTACTGGCGTGTTGTAGATCGACTGTATTATTGTTTTGATGTTTACTTCATATTCATGCAAATTTAAAAGTAGAATGTACAAACGAACGGAAATATTATGGCAATTAGGAACAAACCATTGTCAATGTTAAGTAGCTTTACACTCTCGTTTCGACAGGAGGACCACGAGTATACGTTCGATGACGAGCTCTTGGACTTACTGAACGTTAAAGAAAAAAACCGACCACGTCACGACAAACGGTCGTTTGCCGACTCCACGTTGTTGTTGAATGCCGGTAAAGACTTAGAGGTGAAGGAATTGGAAATAGTGGATTTTGACGAGATGAAGAAAGAAAAGAAGGACTGTTTTTTGTACGATACCCCGGGAATAATCAACGAAACGCAAGTTAGTGTCCTGAAATTGGCTTGGTTTATTCATGTATTTTCCTAATTTGTGTTTAAATTTCTTATATGCATCATTCTGTCTTTCTACCCAGATCCTTCAGTATTTAACGCCGGATGAAATTCACATGCTATGCCCGACCGAGTGGATCGTGCCACGTACAATTCTCATGAGACCTGGCAACTGCTTGTTCATTGGTGCGTTGGCCAGGCTAGATTACAACGATGTGAGCGCGCATTTTAATGAGCAATCTTAAATGACATACGTTTTCTTCTCTAATTTCTTCTCTTCTGTGAGCATGTGTGAAAATGCCGTTATTGATTTTTCGTTGTCTGGTTTTTGTAGATATCTCGATGTGAGACGGATGTTCTATTGGCCACGGTAAGTAGTTACGGGTACATCTGAATATAATACCCAATGAAGGTTTGTTGACATGACTGCACTGTTGTTGTTCTTTCACGCCAGGAATTTTTTTTTTTAATGTTTAAAATTCCCCATTCCTCAAATCATGCTTTTCGTATATTTCCCGATTGGAAAATTTTAATCTGCTCGAATTGCTATCTCATACTATTTTCTGAATTTCGTGAACACAATGGTAATTAATTAGTCTTCAAGGCAATCTATTATTTGATCCCGTCCGTTTTTCTAGACTAAATCATTTGGTAGTTGGTATTTTTCCACAGGCCGCGAAATCCATCTTCGTCACTGTGATGGTATCCCCGCGTGTTCCGTGTCACGTGACCAGTATCAGTTCTGCGGGTGAGAAATACTTGAGGTTGTTCACGCGCAACATTTTACATGTAAGTGGTTTTACTGAGTTGCGCTGATGTCCAAGAAGGTTTCCACACATTGAATGATTCTCCTTTGATAGGATCCGAAGAATTTATCTTCTGCTTTTACATATATGTGCAGCTAAATTTCCATTATCATCTTCCTCATGTTGCTATTGCTTTTTAAATTCTTCGTTATATGTGTGGATTTTATAAATGATGCTCTAAAAATTCCGCCAATTGTCAGCCGCTATGTTCTTATAAGTTTGTTACAAAGCGTTCGTTATAGGTGCCTATTGGTAGCCCATCGCGATTTGCAGAATATCCTGACCTCGTTCCTCGTGATTACACCATTACCGGTAAAAGCTTGAACACAAACGCATGCGATCTAGTGTTGCACGGTGTCGGCTGGTTATCAGTTGCCTCAGTCACAAATACTCTCGTCCAGGTCAGCCTTCACACTCCAAACGCAATTGGACAGGAGTTGCGTTTGAACCCGTTATTGCCGTATTCGGTCCGTACTAAAGGTTCGTTGTGTTTCTTTCTTTTAATCCCTATTTAACCTACTGCGTTCGTTTTTGTTGTTGTGTAGAAGGCAAATCTAAAATGTACCGCGGACAGTTTGATGGTAGGATGTATAGCCACACGCGAGCCAAAAATCCGCAGTTTGTGCGCGTGTTTCACCCGCAGAACGAAGCCGTGTACGCGTGGCACAAACACGTGAAAGGGAAACTCTCCGCGGACCGTCAACGTTTGCGAGAGGAGAGAAGATTGAAACGAGTGAGCGATGGGGTGGTGCTGGGGAAGTGGAAGGCGCTCAAAGAGAAAGAAGATGAACTGAGAAGAATAGACACCGAGAATCTGAAACGTTTGTTGTTGACGCCGTAGTACAATGGTCTCCAAAATGCCGAAGATTTTTGGGTTTTTTATGTTCACGCTATAAAGACAAGGACGTTTATTGCTTACAACGAAATTCTTTGAAATGAATGTAAATTCCTTTCCACTAGCCCCCCAAAGATATTTGTCAACAAGGTTTTTATTTATCAAAACCTCATCATTTACGATTCAACAAAGTGACCGGAATTCAATCTGCAAAGGGATTGGTGAATTAAAACAATGAAAACATTTTTCTTGTGCGTGTGTTGAAGCATCACACCGCTTGCATCCATTGGTAGAACACAAACGATAATATCGACATCACTCCACATGCTATAGCGGCGATAGAGAAATTCGAAGCACTGTTCGAAGCTGCGCTTGCGCGGGCTAAATCTCTCTTAGCAACGGCTACATCAACCTAAACAAAGTTAGAATCACGTCACACTCATTGCGCGTATTTGGGTAAAATACAATCAAATTTTCTTTCGTTATAAGATTTATTACCCGGATAGGCCAGGAATTTCTCGAAATGATCCATCAAATCCCTAGGGGATAATGTGTTTTATTTTTTGAGAACGTCATAGTGGAATTCAAAAAAGGCATTACCTCGTGTGATTTAATGACCGCTATCAATCCCAATGGCATGCAACAGAACAGAAAGGAAAACCAAGCCATACAGCGTTTGTTGCTAGGCGGTGATTGGTTACGATCTATTTGCGGTAGTGGAGGCACGTGGGTCATCATATTGTTATTTTGTGGACACTGATGAGAAGATTTAAGACAATTTAAACAAGTTGCGCAGTTTATATGCCCTTAATCAAAACTTGCCGTTATAAGAAGGTTATTGCAATTTAATATTTGCTATTAGTTTTTAGTTATTAATTTTAATAATTTATATCAAAAATTTTGAGATACAAAAGAGCAAACCTCCGCGTTATTTTCATTAATTTAATTCATTTATATCAATTTGATGCTAGAAACATACTGGGATGAAATTAGGTATTGAGTGACTTACTATGTAATAGGGAGGCGGTGTCTCTATTGCGGCGAACGGTGGTTGGTTAGTCACTGGAACAGCTAAAACATTCGTATTGATGCTTAAATTAATTTTATTAGAGTATGAAAGTTGGAATATGGAAATTTGCACACTAGCTACTAGGAACAACATATTTTTCCGCAGATAAGGTCTGGGCTTATCTCCTGATAAAAATAAAAAAACCATGAGCTTATACGCGGGTAGGAAAAAGTGCAAGATGGAAGAGTAAAACTATAACAACGATTTTCATTAAAATGTGCGGTTTTTCTTTGAAAATCTATTACAAACTTTCCTCCTAAAAGGATTCAGAAGAATCATCACCAGCTTCGTATTCGTCATAGCTCATCTTGCTGTCATCTTCACTTTCATCGTCACTCTGGAGATGAAATTCTCTCCCTGGTTCAAGTATTTCATAACTTTCAAGACCACGGATGCTAACTAAGTGGTCTTCTGACTTATCTAACTATAGTATCCTTTAATGATGTTTTGATTATACTTCAAGCAAGCGTTGCCAAGTCCCAGAAGGAACGTTAATAAGAATTGTATCTTTCTTTCGTTACCCAATCATAATCTTCTTGCCACACCAGGCATTTCTTGGAATTTCACAATGACTCGCTTATCCCGACTTCGCTTCTCTTCATTCTTGAGGCGTTTACATTCTCCTCTAAAGATAAGAAGTGGTGGTAATACGCAACCATCAGCAAAAACGTTCCAATTGGGCAGTATAGTGTCTCTTGTCTAAACCTGATCCCCCTGCAGCACATCAAACCTCCTCCGCGCCCGTGCTATCGTAGGTTTTATTGTCATCTATAAAAAAAGTCAAAGGGGTTTGGTCCATGCTCCATGTTACCAAAATTACGTAGTTCCCCCGTTTTCTCTCTCGCAAAAGTTTAGCTTGAAATTGCTGGATTGATTTTTTCAAATCGGCAGGATCTTTCTGGCTTTTAAGCATTTTCTTTCTTAACGATGTTCCTTTTCTCTTGGAAAATCGAACAAACCAGAAAATTTGAAATCTTCCTCGGAGTAAAGATCATTTAAAATTTGACGTCCGCGGAGAGAAAACCACCATCTTTTCACACTGGTACCTTTCTTGCGCAGTTCCAAGAATTCTTCATAAAGTTTCTTCTCTATCAGTGGGTACTTTTCTTTCGCATAGCGCTTAGCCTCGGATCTACTGTTCATAATATTCCTCCTCACCTTTAACCTAATTTCGAACTTGCTTGCTATCAATATTGAAGGTTTTTGCAGTCTTACTAACAACTTTTCCATTTTCATGATTCCATTGAATCACTTTTATCTTTTTCTCATTTAAATAATATAGTCCCATTGTCGAAAACTCAACTTTCCTCTTTGCGTTTATGTATACGGAAATGACAAGAGACCCAAAATGCTTATAAAAATAAGTAACTGTTGAGAAGCTTCGAGCACCAGAAGGCACTTGGGTTCCTGGTGGTGGTGTTGAACGAGCACCAGAAGGCACATGGGTTTCTGGTGGTGGTGTTGAACGAGCACCAGAAGGCACATGGGTTTCTGGTGGTGGTGTTGAACGAGCACCAAAAGGCACTTGGGTTCCTGGTGGTGGTGTTAAACTACTCCGCATTTACTCTCTTTATGCAGCAAAAATTCATAAAATGAACATAAAAAAATATAGAAAAAAAGACTCCTGTAGCATTTTTAAAAACTTCTGTTTTCCCTTTCTTCCTAAAAAAAACTTTAAAAAGGGGTGGGTTTATACGCGGGCGGCCCTATACACGGGTTTAAAATATCGGTAAAGACAACAATGGACTTACACGCGGGTGGTGTACGCGGGTTGGCTTATCTGCGGAAGAGTACGGTATATCTTTGAAATTAATTCTTTGTATTAAAACCCAAATATTTCTGCAGGACAAATTTCGCCGAGGTTCGCCGAAACTACTTTTCCTTTAGTTTTCTTTTCCAAGCTACTGACTGACTCGGCGCTTTTTTGTCAACTTCCTTTTCAGCGAAAAGAATATCTCCTAATTCCGTATCCAATTATCTCAAGACCACCAGAGAGACCTGTTGTTTGAAATGTTACTTTTAATTCATATTCGTTTTCGAACAATTTTGTTCATAAAGTCTTACATGACACACTTTACTTAAGTGTAACATTTATAAGATTGTAAAGTGATATTTAACAATGTAAACATTAATAAACCTACTGCTTAGAACAATGGTAACATAAAAATGCCAACCCTCTGCGCCATTTATCTATTCTTATTAAAGAAACGTGGTACATCAAAAGTGCATCAATAATTATTATCTCATTATAATGAGAGAGAAATACGAGATAACTAAGCGATTAAAACTCCTGCAAGAAAAAGGTAAAAAGCGAAAAAATATCGAATTTGGACATCATAAAGAAAGAGCTGAGAAAGCAAAAGAAAGCATGCATCTTTAGACATGGCAACAAGTCAACACTTGTTCATACGCAGAGAAAATGGTACTTTCCCATATCTCCCCCACCACTTCACAAAAGAAACGTTTCCTCAACCATTTATTTTGTATCGTGGCCTAACCCTAACCTAACCCCTAACCCTAACTACAGTCTGATTTTGACCTGGTTTCTCAAAAAACGCGTTCGAGTTATTTATAACTCTATTGTCTTTATGAAGCAAAAATATAAAAGTTTGAGTTCCGACAGTGGATCTTATATTTCTATAAGTAATGGTTAGGGTTAAGGATAGGGTTAGGGATATGTTTAGGGTTAGGTTTCTTAGTAAGAAAATATATAACTAATTTAATAATTTAATATTTATTTAGAATTTTGATCTTTATAAGGAGCGTATATTGGAGGGAGTCGTTTAAAAGAAGGGGGCGTTTATAAGAAGATTTACGGTAAGTAAGGTTAGGGATAGGTTTAGGGATTGAGTTAGGGATAAGTTTAGCGATACGTTTGGGATTAAATTAGGTTAGATTTCTTAGTAAGAAAGTAAATAATAGATTTACAATGAAATGTCGGGTTTATATCCGCAGAAATACATGATCCGCTGTCGTGACAATATCCACGGTCATATTGGAAAGTACCGAGAAATTATCCGGAAATTATTATATTATATTATATATTAAAACATCAGACCGTTACAGATTTCAAGAAAGCTTACAACATTGAAAAAGAAAAAAAAGGAATCGCCCAGGTAGGCGTTCGTATTCTAAGGAAAAACACTGCGAACAAGTCACTCTCAAAAAAGCTGAGTTCAAATGTAAATTAAAAATATAAGGAACTAGCAGAAGTACCCACGGCGTTGCTCGGCAATGAACGGCAATGGCAATGAACATTTTCTAAGTAAGATAAGCCAATGTACGAAATTTCGCAAATAAGTGACGCGCCAGAAAACAACATGTTTTTTACTCGCCAAGTATTGATTGAAAGTGTTTTAGTGAAATGTAAAAACTCCTTTAATGGCTTATCGATGAGTAATATTCAAGGGACTAGCAAAAACTCCTGATGAAATGTCAGGGGAATAACTTAATAACTACGTAAGTTTAATCTTCATTAAATAATGTTTTTGTTTTAAATTATTTATTGGTTGACGGTACTAATAATATTGCGTTCCCTCCATTTAAAATTTGCAGATATATTGAAAAGTTCTGTTTGTTACTACGTTTAAAAAAAGTTTTAATACTTTTTTATACTTTTAAAACTTTTGCGTGGGGATGCTGAATCAGCAAATATAATACGTCTAAGGCCTAATACGACACAACTTCCATTTATAGTATCGATGTCGAATCTGAGAGACTTTAACCAGTATCGTAAAGAGATGTACCTAAAGATGTTCATTAAAGTTAAGATATTGTTACTTTTATACGAAGAAATATGGTGGTTCAGTGCCATTTTAATACTCACCGCAATCGTAAAGAAAAGCAAGGACTATCTATTACTTCTCCCAGGAATGTTAAGCGACTGAAAGGTGCACCAATCACTGTAATCTGTAATCAATGTGGTGGCGTTTTAGTTATGAAATGGTGGGCAAATTTGTTTGAATAACGACTGGGCACGAAAAATCCTTTAACGTATGGATCATGAGGGAAAAAGATGGCGCGGCGAATGGCACTAACAACAAAAACACCAGTGGCTCAAAATATGTAAATAACTCGTACGTTCACAATCTCGATGGCAGGCACCTTTTTACCGATGTAATTGATCTATACCGGAACCACACAAAAGTACATTCCAAAGGGTATTGAATTTCCTGAAGAGTTTGATGATACTTTTACTCCCAACCACTGGAGTAACGAAGAAAAATCCATTGATCTTTTGGATAAAATCATTCTGCCGTATGCAAAGTGAACTTTGCTTTCCAGATGAACAGAAGGCAATGCAAACTACTGACAGAGTAATAAATCATATGTAGGAAACAATTGTGTGACCTTGTATGTACCGAACAACATGACAGACAAGTTCAAAATGCTGGATCTAAATATTAACGGTCACACAAAGCAGTTAATAAAGTCAAAGAATGAAATGTAAACCAGATCACAAAAGCAACTAAATGTTGGATGCAACATCTACGATGTGAATGTACCAGTGAGATTATCGATCATCCAATCCATGCCCAATGTAAAATCATTCGAGATGTCTGGTATCAAACAAGGAGGCAATGACAACTTAATTACCAATGGAAAATCCTTTCCAAGATATGTCATATTTTTCATGTGATTTGTGTTTTTATTTTTCTATTAAGCACATCTCAACAGCCTCTCTAATTTCCTTTCGATTTGAAATCCCGCCGAAATCCAAAAAATCTTCAAGAAACTTTTACAAGTGCAATAAGTTGGTCCTATCCCAGAGTAATGGAAAAACGAAATTCAAATATTTTATGTTTAAAACTGCGTATGGTTGAACAGTAAAGGAAACCGGGTTGTTTACGAAAGAAATATATTTTCACCTTTAGTGGTATAACTTTTTAATGGAGATGAATTTTGCGTCATGATGCTAAAAGAAAAATATTCACAGAAAATCACAACAGTCTAGCTCTATGGTCACTCGAAGAAGTAACCAAAATGTAAACCAAGTTATTTGAGAGAAATGTAAATTTGACTTATTAAAAAAAAACTGTGTTTTTACTGCAAATAAATTATCTAAATTTTCGATCTTTTGTTGCAATTCATATAACTTTATAACTAATAAAGTGAACTGTGTCAAGGGGAGCAATTTCTTTTAAACGGTCTTAAAAGTAACAATGTTACTCTCGTTCTATGTACAACTTACCTCGTTCTGACCTCTTTTAAGAGCTAGTATAAGCGACTGTGTAGTGCAGCAAGCTGAATGTTATTTTACCTTGTAGGTTAAGACACTGGCGATGGAACCATAAAAAATTAGCTGAAATAACAATTAAAAACAGCGATGGATTTTTAATGAACAATTTCCACGATTCGCATAACAATGTCACCATGGTTATCCTTTAAATCCTTGATTATCGGTCGAGGTCATTTCGCAATCACGTCCGCTCGTGCGACTTACCATTCGATCAACTAACGTCAAAGTTGCCCTAGTTTTGCAATATATTTGTGATTCCCATTAACACATCTCTTTTGTCTACGGAAAACTCCGCGTGTTAGTTTCGATAACTCCACAAATATTTGCGCGTATTTAATTACGAAAATAAAGTTTCTGTAGAAACGAAATAAACCGTTGAAAAATAAAATGACTCTTCGTTAAAATACTTCTATACATGTTCAAATATACAACTTTTTAAACAGCTTCCACGTTTTGAATGACTCGATTGACGAATATAGACGAACTGCTGCTGCCACCCATATCCAAAGTCAAGTACTGAAAATATCGCATTTTTAAACAAAGATGCACCTACATTATTCCAATTATGTGTTTATGGTAGAACGCCAAAAAATTGACATCACTTTTGGTGGAATAATTAACTGACATCACTTTTGCGGAATAATTAACTGACATCACTTTTGGTGGAATAATTAACTGACATCACTTTTGCGGAATAATTAACTGACATCACTTTTGGTGGAATAATTAACTGACATCACTTTTGGTAAAATAATTAACTGACATCACTTTTGCAGAATAATTAACTGACATCACTTTTGGTGGAATAATTAACTGACATCACTTTTGGTAAAATAATTAACTGACATCACTTTTGCGGAATAATTAACTGACATCACTTTTGGTGGAATAATTAACTGACATCACTTTTGGTGGAATAATTAATTGACATCACTTTTGGTGGAATAAGTACTTAATTGATAAGAGAGTTAGACATGAGGGTTACCTTCTTTTCGTTGATTGTTTTTAAGACAGCGTTTCTGATCATGCGCGCGTATTTGATGAAACTAGAAAAAAGTACAGTAAACAAAGCGAAAGTTATCAATCATCTCTTACACACATTCAAAAGATGCTGTGATCACAATTGGTGCATATTCAAGTGTTTCTATGTCACGTAATCACAAAAATGACAAACGTATATATATATACATAGATCTCACTGTATATGCTCCAACATATCGCAAGCTGTCAAAAGCATGGCTGTAGGGTTGGCTACGTTGCGTCCGGCCTTTTGCGCAAACGTGTGGCGAGCCCCCTTACAAAATGAAATGGTGAAAATGACATTCCATACACAAAGATACATTCTTTGCTCAAACCTTTCACTTGAAAGCAACACTCACGTAGATTCCAATAAAATAATGTTATTATTTCATATAATTATCAAAAGAAGTGAAAAACTTTCGCTACCGGTTCAAAGATGGCGAAATCCCGCCCGAAGCTTTTCCCGGGCACAATACCAGCACCCCCTACCAACCCCGCGCCCAGGTTGTCGACAATAGATCCGTAGAGGTTGGGTAGCACCATAACGTCGAACTGTTGTGGGTTAGAAACAAGCTGCATGCACGTGTTGTCGACGATCATGCCCTCGTATTGAATCTTGGGATACATTTCCGCTACTTCCGAGCACGTGTTGAAAAAGAGGCCGTCTCCCAGCTTCCTGTAAACAACGCACGGAATGAGACTGAATTTTGGCAGAAAAACAACGTAAATACGCGTAATATTTTATTAACGAAGATAAAACGTTTTATTATAAGATGATACTACAGTCTCCACAAAGAAATAAAACACCAAAATAATAATAATAACAGTACTAGCAAAACATAATAATTAGAGGAGTCACTTAAATATGTCTATAAGTAAAGGAGTCACTTAAATATATCATATAATTAGAGGAGTCACTTAAATATATCATATAATTAGAGGAGTCACTTAAATATGTCACATAATTAGAAGAGTCACTTAAATATGTCACATAATTAGAGGAGCCACATAAATATGTCATATCCTTCCTTTCGTATCCTTTCGTAAGCTTTCGACACTTGATGATGTCAAGGTGGCCATCTTTTGGTTCGCAGCCTTTTGAGCGAAAATTTATGAGGAACAGCTAGCAGTTCAATTTAGACATATTGACGAGACTGTTTGAGTAAGCTCGTCTAAAAGCAGTATAGCCTATTAACTGCGGTTCGTCAGGTACTGTAAGTAGGTATCTGTCAAGTTGGGTTTTAAAACAGGCAACAGAACAGTTTGTGATTTCCCTAATGTCTTTTGGTAACACGTTAAAGATTGAGGGACCCTTGAATGAAATGCTGTTATAACGCAATGACTTTAGTTTACATGATGACGATGTGCTTAACTTGATAATGCAATTTCGACCATGTTTCTTTGATGTAGTGCATTCGATTTTTGTGGATTGGCTTTCACTTGTGTTGGGTACAATATTCTCAAGTACCTTCCACACATATATAATAATGTACCTTTCACGTCTACGTTCGAGGGAATATAGTTTGAGGTTTTGTAAGGATTCCCAATAGTTTTTCCCTTGCTGCGTGTTTATCTTCCGAATGAAGCTCCATTGGATCGATTCCAATCGTTGGATTTGACCCTTTTTGAAGGGAGACCAAAGCTGGCAGCAGTATTCGAGATGTGGGATTATTAGGGACTTCCATAAGGTTAGCATTACAAATTGATCTCTGCTGTAAAAGGAACGTAATACCCAAGCAGCTTTCATAGAGGCCTTTTGAATTATCTTATTAATATTTAAGGTAAATTCTGCTGTGGTTGAGATTTCACTCCAAGGTCTAGAACTTGATCTTCTTCTTTGATAATGTCATTTGAGCTGGAGAAGTAGTGCATTTCTTTCATGAGATCTTTGTTGTGACCATAACGTAACAGAACAAACATTTTGTCATTAAAGAACATGTTGTTCTGTTTAGCCTAATCGTATACTTTGTACAGATCATTTTGCAGCTTATTAACATCTTCACTGTTATTTATTGATTTGAAGAGTCGGCTATCATCAGCAAAGAGTTTGACTGTTGAGAATTCAATGTCGTCATCAATGTCAATAACTAGGATGAGGAAACAGATTGGACCTAACACACTTCCCTGTGGTACGCCTGAGGTTACTTTGGTTGGCTTGGACATTGAACCATTGACTATTGTAGTTTGAGTGCGATGATTTAAGAATGACCTTATCTATTTTATTATTTTGCCAGATATTCCCAGATTCCTAGATAGATATTCCATTTTACGAGGAATAATGTTGAAATCGACCTTGGAGAAGTCCAAATACACAACATCAACATTAGAATTGTTTTCTAGTTCAGCAAGTATTATGTCGTATTGGAGTAGGAGCTGGCTAATACATGACCTGCCTTGCGGAAACCGTGCTGGTTGTCGTTGAAAAGCCGATTGGCTTCAAGATGACTGACTATGTTTTTATGCACAATCTTTTCAAAAACCTATATGATGTGTGACATAAGTGCAATTGGACGGTAGTTTTCCACTGAACCTTGGCATCCACCTTTATGAATGGGTGTTATTATGGCGTGCTTTAACTTTGGTGGAATATACTGATAATTTAATGATTTTCTCCAGAACATGTAAAGTGGAGTGGAGAGCGGTTGGCACCAGTTCTTGAGAAGCAATGCTGGAAATTCATCTGGACCAGAGGAAGAATTGGGCGATAGTTCGTTGATCACAGATATCAGCTCTTCTTGCGTAAATTTTATATCTTCAATAAGTTTATTGGTTTTTTGAATGTATGTTGGTGAGTTTTGAAATGATTTACTAAAGACCTTTTTAAATTGATCAGAGAGAAGTTCTGCCATTGTATTTGGGTTGTCTGTGTGCTGCCCGTCAGTTATAAGCAATGGTCCAATACTAGGCTTTAGTTTTGATTTGTTTTTGACGAAGGAGTAGAAGTATTTCGGATTCATCTTGATACGTTCTACAGCTTTTTGTTTGTTTGAGATCTCGACTTCTTTGTACAATTTTTGTAGGGAAACTTTGATTTGAATTAGTTCGTCTTGGAGTTTTTTCGTTATGGAAGGGGAAAGTTTATTCTGAAGACGTTTGTTTATACGTCTTCTTCGTCAAAGTAGATTGTACCATGATGCTTGCCACTTAGATTTTTTGTTGGGGTTTAAATTTGCTTTGGCAGGTATGATTATTTTGCAAACGTTGAAGCAGGTTTCAAGAAATATTTCTAGCATTTCTTCAAGTGATTTATTAAGAATTTTTTTATTCCAATCAATAGCACTGCGCGCAGTTTCTAAAAATAGATGAGTTTGAGTCAGACCCCCCACGAGACTCAGACAAACATTTCAAAAGTATTAGCTGCTCTATGCGAAAAGAAAAACATGATGGATTACATAATCTGATGGAATTAGTATTACACTTCACAAAACTGATTTGTATACTGGCAGAGAGAGTTTTTGTTTCTCTTCTTTTGTGTATATCGACGAAATGGATTATGTTTGACATATCGAAATATAGGTGTATTTATGCTACTGTTGATGTTATCTGGAGATATTGATATTGAGACTCAACCTGGTCTTGCTGTTGAATCATTGTTGAGAGAATGTTTTCAGAGACAGTTTCTACCCAGTAAAGGAATCAAAATCATCCATTAACCGCAGAGCAAGAAGAATCACTAACAACAAAAATGTTAAAGATGTACAATAGGAAATTATGAGACAGAATTGTTTGTTAGTGAAAAAATGTTTAAATAAGGAAACTGGAAGTTTTATATTTAATTAGTATTTTGATCTTGTGGAACATGAACGATTTACAAGAAATATAATAATAAAACTGACCAGTTAAACTTGAAGTTGCACGAAATAGTTTTTATTTTAACGGTGTAAAAATTTTTAATAGCCTCCCTTGCAAGTTAAGATCAAAACAAGGCTCATCTGAGTTTCGATCTTCCCTCGCAAATCACATTTTTAGTAAATATATAGATATTTTAAGTTAAATTATTTAGTCTGATTAAATCGTTTTTTAACATTTCGTTTCTTTTGATCAAATTCTGCTTTATCAAAGTTCAAAGTTAATCAAAGTTTCATTAACTGCACTTTTTGTTCCTTTTCCCCATTTTTGATTCTTTATATTTTCATTCTTACTTTCTCCCTCCCAAACAGGACAAACTAGGATAACAGTTTTTATTTGTAATATATATAATTTGCAATATGTGTAAATACTGATGTTTTTATCCTGTATAAAGATTGAGAAATAAATAAATAAAACCTGATAATTTGAATTATACATTAATTATGTATACTGACAAACTCCACAAATCTTTGACGGAGATGATAGCAGCTGGAAAGAAAGCGTTTATACCTTTTCCTAAACCGTCCCAAGGAATGGAAAAATATCAATGTTAGGTTAAGAAGAGGTTACACTGTGAAATCATTGGCAGTGTTACTAAGTTCACCTGATAGAACAATTAAGGAAATCCTTATAAGGAAGATTTTTACAACATATATTCAGCTGGTGTACAAAGTATTTCAAGACATGCAGGAGTTTATATTCCCTATGAGAGACAAATTCAGGCAGTTTTTGCCAAAACCTTAAGAAACATTTGTGTTGTGGACTGTACCAAGTTTTGCATTGAAGCTTCTCACAATTATGCAAGGCAGGCAACACTTTCTCGTCATACAAGCATTCTAACACACTTAAATGCCTGATTGCTGTCACCCCAAATGGGGGTGCTTGCTTCATTTCCTATATTTTTGAGGGAGATATTCAGAGAATTAGGTCAGGTATATTGAAGGTATATAATAAAGGCAAATGATGTAATTTTTGCTGACAGAGGCTTCACTGTCCAGGATTTGCTCAATCCTTTGCAAGTCAGTGTAAAAATACTGTCAAGAAAGAGTCTGAGCGTAGGAGAGGAACTTGAGACAAGGAAGATCGCTAAGGCCAGAATTCATATAGAGCAATATAATGAACGTGTAAAACAGTTTAGATTAGTAGGCAGGAAAATTCCAGTCTCTTTCCCCTCTTGCAACTGAGGTGGTGTAGTGGTAGCTTGTGGGTTGTTAATTTTAAGTGACACATTGTAAATAAGATTTTGTACTAGTCAATTAACCATAGAATTTTATGCTAGTAATATTTTGTAACAATATTAAATGTAATGTCACTACAGAAAAGAGCCAAATTAAGTTTAGTGTAAGGCTTTTATTTACCTATAAAACAAAGTAACAAAATAATATATTTTTTTTGGCAGAAACATTGTGGCAAAATATTCATTTGAAATAATTTGTTACCAACAAAAATATTATTTAAGCAATATATTTCGATTTAAATATAAATCATCATCAGGCTAAAAACATAAAATGAACAGTTTAAAAACAGTTAAACAAAGATATTGTATAATATACTACAGATCAAAATATACAAACAGTCAAAACAAGAGAATGCTATTACGTATGAAAAATCAAAACAGCATAAACTAAAGGGCGAGCACTTAAAAAGAACTGTGCGATAATTATAATTTAATGACTAAAGCGCGAGAACGATATTCGTCCTTTGTGTTGAGAGATGGCTTTAACTCATTAATACATAACGCCTCGAGAGTCATTAAATGGGACACAGTTCTTAAAGAACTAGCAATGATGGTCACGTCATTTATTGTCAGTGGAACATTACATGTTTGGAAGTGAGCCCCCACGGGAGTTGAAGATCTGCGATGTTCTCTAAAGCGACAGAGTAAATGTCAGATAGTCTGTCCGACATAGCATGCTTTACAACATGGACATGTAATTTTATATACAACTCTGCTTCTTAGAGAAACATCAATCTTTGGCTTTAGTGGTGGTAGAGCAGTTTTTAGCTTTTTCAATGTGAAAACGATCTTGCATGCAGGGAGCTTGCAGTTTCTTTAATGCCATCTCAAACTTTTCAGATACTTTACCCCTAAATTGTAAGAAAAGCATTTTTTTCTCCGGTTTCCCTTCAACATCATCCTTCTGTTTTTCTACATTTTCCTTAGCTTATAAAATATAGAAAGCGACAGAAAACGCTAGACTTCGAATTAATTGTATAAAGAAAAAGGGGAGAGGTTACTAGCACGTCACCCTGAAGTATCATAGTCAGTCAACAAATTTAACTCAAGCTTTCTGGATTCGGAGTGATCTTCTCAGAGCACTATTGGTATTGACTTCTCGTTCTATTATTGCTTCACTTTCGGGAATTGTTTGTTCTTCACTCACACTCTCTTGTAACGTTGAATCGTTTGCAACTTGTGTAATTTTCGCAGGTCAGTTAACAAGTTCTTTAGGAGAAAGAAGTTTGTTTGTCTGAGTCTCGCGGGGAGTCTAAAATCCGTGACGTCAACTGTGCGCAACGCTATTATGTTGAATTCATATGTTATAAGGAGCCAGTTAATGTCTTTGTGATGAAAGTTTAGGTCCTTGAACGATAAAATGTTTTTTGTTTGGTTTTTGTCATTTTTTATAAAAGATGTTTTTGAAATTTTTAGGTTGATTTTTGTTGATACTTTCAAGATCATGTGATGAGAAATACTTAATGGTCTTTAAGTAAGATATAGTGTGAATGATTTCGGGATAATTTGTAAAAATCAGATCCAGAGTATTTCCATCTTTATGGGTAGGTTTGTTTATGATTTGTATAAGGGAGAGGTTATCAGTGAATTGATTGATGGTTTTTAGCATCAGTTTAATATCTTTCGTTGATTTCGCAGTTGGTAATAATGTAGACTGAAAGCAATTCATGAAAGCAACCTGAAAGCAATTCATTTCGTCTTCTTGGTCTTATATTTACCAGCGACCTCTCATGGCGATCTTATATTGAAAATATAGCTAAATCAACTGCCATGAAGGTTGGTTCTCTTTTACGAGAAATGAATTACCTCACTCCTGAATGCGTCCTTTACTTATACAAATCATCAATTCGTCCATGTATGGAATACAGCTGCCACATTTGGGCAGGTGCACCAAAAAATTGCCTGAATTTGTTAGACCGTGTTCAACGGCGTGTTTGCAACGCAATTGGCGAAAACCTTTCTTTGAAATTGGACTCCCTTTCACACCGGCGGAACATAGCGTCTCTTTGTCTCTTCTACAAGTTTTTTTATGGTCGTTGTTCAAGCGAACTATCATCTCTTACACCTTCTCTCAAAATTTTTCTCCGTTCTACTAGGTTGTCTTCTTCGTCTCACCAATGGACTGTTTGTGTTCCAAATTGTCGTAGGGATTTTTATAAAAACAGTTTTTTTCCGCGTACGTCCAGACTTTGGAACTCACTTCCATCTACATGCTTTCCTCCTGAATTTAACCTTCAACTGTTCAAATCTAATGTTCATCGCTACCTTAAATCTGCTTAACTTCTCCTGTAGCTCTTTACTTGCAAGTGGCCTTTTAGGCCTTGTTTTGAGCAATCTCCAATAAAAAAAAAAAGACCAGTTTACATGCGGAATGTTAAAATCGCCACCGATAATTATTGTGTGGTCTGAGTATTCGAAGACTGCTTCTGATAATTGAGTAATGGCTTTTTGAAATTCAGTTGAGGTTGATGGATGACCATGAAACTGATCATTTGGTTGGCGATAAACAACACCGATTGTTAGATTTTCAATCTTGCAAAGCACTAGAAGGATTTCAATTATGCCGCATGAATATGAAAATACAATTTCAGCGGATGTAGCTAGGTCAGAGCGCAGATAAATAGCAACCTCACCACTGTCTCTTCCTTGGTTTGACTTTCTTTTGCGTGATTGATCACTTCTGTATACAGTGTAGTTTGGTACATTTATTTCAGCCTCAGTGTGATCTTTTAACCATGTTTCAGTTAAGCATGCAAAGAGTTGGTTGTCTAGTTTAAGTAAGTCGTTAATGTAAGGTACAGTTGATTGGATGGTTTTTGGTTTCAGTCCTTGTACATTAAAATAAGTGAAGTGGTTTAGGCATAGCTGGAGTGTGTTGGATTTTGGCTGGAATGTACTGGATTTTGATGGAAAAGGTGGTTGATTTTTGTTTCTATTTGATGCATGATATCTTCCTTCATGGAATGGAGGATGCCTAAAAAATTAGGATTTTGGTGATTTGATGAAGGTGAGATTTTGGGAAATTGAGAATAGTATTGATTGAAAAAATGTTGATTGTTAGGAAAGTCTGTGATATTTGTCTTGTTATTAGGTTTGATCCTTTTAGTCCCTATGATGTGACGAAGAATACAATTTTCTTTGCAGCATTCCTGGTACTGGAGTGAATCAGGACACATATAGCTCGGATGGAAGAATTTGCACCACAAGAACAGCCTAGGCAACGACTAGTACCATGTTGAGTATAACGTAGGCAAAACTTTGGATGGCTATATTCGCATGATTTGCTGTGCATCCTGTGCTTACAAATACCCTTTTTGAAGTGGTCACATATCTCAGGAGATTTTTCAAGTTCCTCTGCATCATTAGTTGGGTCTTTATGATTGTTGTCTTCAGCCGTTGGTGTAAGTATGTCTTGGGTTATGGTTTTGTCAGAAGATTCTTGTGCTGTCAGTTGTGTTGGTTTTATATTATGTGAGTCATTGTTGTATGGGGTTGAATGAATAATGTCATTGTCATCATTTTTTGAGTTTGGAGTTTGAGAAGGGCCAATATGAGTGTCAATGTGAGTGTGGTTGTCGTTGTCTTTAGTGTTTGGTTTTTGTGTACCATTGTTACCTATTTTTGGGATTGTGGTATCAGTACAAGAAGGGCAGAGGTGGAAGATACCAGGTAGTTTAATTGGATTGTAGATACTTTCCACTTCAAGTACATTAAGTGTAACATCGAGACCAATATTGTTTTGAAAACATTCTTTATGTACATCTTGCCCAAAGATTGCGCATGGTAACAATGGAGAATAATCTAGTCTGACTTGGTAGGTATTGTTACAAATTTCGCAACTTTCTGGAAGTAGGTTTTGAATGCGACAAATTCATTGATAAGGTTAGGTTTTTTGCTTTCAATTATTTCGTTGCTTAGTTTTAGAAAGCTAGCAGTTTCGTCTAAGATTGGCTTGTTATGCGTGCAAAATCGATTATTGATTGATTGGAGGCTATAGCCGTACGAATATGAACGCAGACACTTTTTTATATTTTCTGTAGGAGCTGAAACACACAACTCAGCAATAAGCTTCTCAGTGAATTCTTTTGAGTTTGAATCAGGCATGGTTGATATGTGAAATGAATGAATGACTGTGGAGATAACTGGGTAAATAAGTAAATATATAATTTATTATTTTGTCAAATCTTATACTCAAGGGACTAAGGAAGGTATGAGTATTTTTGTCAGTTTGGATAAGTTTGAAATATAGTTATATGTACTTAGAGATCTGAGGGTGACCCGTGGCAGATATTCTTCTCCTAAAAAGAACCACCCCGACCATCCAATGACCCACGTGGGTATTTAGGTTTTAATTATCCACAGCAGGGTGCAACCTCTAATTTCTAAAATAACTAATTGAATTCAATGCTAATTAAATCGAGGACTTGAAGGTAGGTTGAGGCAATGAAAGAGATACAAGTAGTTGTAGAGTAGAGTACAAGTTTTAATGAGATGTAATTATAGTGGAATAAAAGGTGGGTAGAAAATAATGATTTACAGGAAGTGGAACTTTTAATGGGATGTTGAACTTTTTAATGGGATACAATTGTAGTGGGAAAAATGGTTGGGAGAATGATCAACCAAAAACATACAATTTCTAGTACTTTCCCCACTAATTATTTACTAGGAACAATGAAATTTATTTTCCAACAACCAATAAACCAACAGGGTAGTAAATCCAAAAGAAATAAACACAAGAATAAACCCAGATCAACATAAAAACAACAACAATGTCAATTTAATTTTGCAGCTTTTCCCTCTTCCCTCATCTTAACATATAAGATGGTTAAATACTCAAAATTATAAATATAATTAGAAGAGTCACTTAAATATGTCACATAATTAGAAGTGTCACTTAAATATGTCCTATAATTAGAAGTGTCACTTAAATATGTCATATAATTAGAAGTGTCACTTAAATATGTCACATAATTAGAAGAGTCACTTAAATATGTCCTATAATTAGAAGAGTCACTTAAATATGTCATATAATTAGAGGAGTCACTTAAATATGTCATATAATTAGAGGAGTCACTTAAATATGTCACATAATTAGAAGTGTCACTTAAATATGTCCTATAATTAGAAGAGTCACTTAAATATGTCATATAATTAGAGGAGTCACTTAAATATGTCCTATAATTAGAAGAGTCACTTAAATATGTCATATAATTAGAAGTGTCACTTAAATATGTCACATAATTAGAAGAGTCACTTAAATATGTCCTATAATTAGAAGAGTCACTTAAATATGTCATATAATTAGAAGAGTCACTTAAATATGTCATATAATTAGATGAGTCACTTAAATATGTCACATAATTAGAAGTGTCACTTAAATATGTCATATAATTAGAGGAGTCACTTAAATATGTCATATAATTAGAAGAGTCACTTAAATATGTCATATAATTAGATGAGTCACTTAAATATGTCACATAATTAGAAGTGTCACTTAAATATGTCATATAATTAGAAGAGTCACTTAAATATGTCATATAATTAGAAGAGTCACTTAAATATGTCATATAATTAGATGAGTCACTTAAATATGTCATATAAT
The DNA here is from genome assembly GCA_963930725.1 of Candelabrum cocksii. NCBI lineage: Eukaryota > Metazoa > Cnidaria > Hydrozoa > Anthoathecata > Candelabridae > Candelabrum > Candelabrum cocksii. Next base: position 5,379,453 of record OZ005665.1, read on the forward strand.
TAGAAGAGTCACTTAAATATGTCATATAATTAGATGAGTCACTTAAATATGTCACATAATTAGAAGTGTCACTTAAATATGTCATATAATTAGAAGAGTCACTTAAATATGTCATATAATTAGAAGAGTCACTTAAATATGTCATATAATTAGATGAGTCACTTAAATATGTCATATATTCTCCAGACAACCAACAATGTTGAGCTAGGCGTGCTTTACGCAATGAGTTTCACTCATGAACTGAACTGTAACTCAGAAAGAAACCAGCATGTTTGGTTTTAGGTGCTGAAGCAATTACCACTGAACTACTAGCGCCTAAGTTATAAAATGAACCAATCTAATTCTCCCATAATCAATAAAATTGATATGTGTCAACCGTCATTATTGCATATTGATTCAAGCCAAACAACAAAATGTTATCTTCTTCTAATTATTACAATATTAATTTTGTCTTTTGTGTAACTATGGTCTTATATGTATAAAAATATGTTGGTACAGGGGTCTCTTATGGTCCGCTACTAGCGATTCATTTAAAAAAGGCATGTATAAAATTCGGTAAACCTTCTTAAAATTCCTTTTAAAAATGACTGATTATATATGGCATCCATCGTTTGTACTGAGATAATAAAAATAACGATGATTATGGTGAGATCATCTGTATATATGAAGAAAAGAAGAAGATCACTTCTGGCATGAAAGCAATAACTCACATGATGTTAGCTTTATGCACACAGGTCACCTTCTTTCTTTTGTGCTTCATAGCGTAATCAAAAGCAAATTTGGCAATGCGCTCTGATTTCTTCCTGGTCATGACTTTAATCATTTCAACGACACCAGGTACACTCTGCAAAACGAAAGGAGATGCAACCATTTAATAGTGATATCTGGTAGCTGGTGGGGGGAATAATGCTAACATAATAAAATACAGTAACATACATGTATTTTTGAACCTACAGCAGACAAAACATTCAGTCGAAATATGAAACATTTTTCACAGGTACATAGATTTACAATCATAATGAATCTGCAGAATGCTAATCATGATGGAATTAATTATAATTTAAGTTAATAATATTTCATACTAAAGGTATTTATTATACTAAAATGTATTTCATATATTTATTTATTTATATTTTTATTTATATTTATATAACTTTTATTGAAAGGAACTTTTGTCTAAAATAAGAATCAGTTTCAAAAATTAAGAACTGCAAAACATAGAATAGAATAGCATTCACTCATGTCTAAGAGCAAACCCACTGTGATATAAAAACTCTTTGCCGAAATATGGACATTTCAGCCAGATTTTTCACCCTTAAGAAATCGCGGTCACATTCAAACTGTGTTATAGCATTGAGGTGTTACAGTGAACGGAAATAAAAATACCTCATGTTCTAAACTCGTGTATTCGCCTTCAGTTTGTTCACGTATGACAACAAGATCAATGTTATTGTGTCTGAATAACAGAGAACAGAGTGGTTTCATTTTGAAGAATATCTAGCAGAGGTTTAGAGAGTTGTTTGTTGACCAGAAAAATGCTTTTTGTGTGAAATTTTAAAATAAATGACTTGTTTTTGAGACAAAATGAATAGGAAAAAGCCGTTCATAGTGCATTTGATCCACCAAACTTGCTACCAAAAGTTACAGTCAGAACTCATTGTATAATAACAAGAAGCCTACCTGGTTTGAAGACCTGGCATCGTTTTGCAATGGACAACATTTGCAAACAAATCCAATTTCAATCTGAAATATATAGACGCACGTAAATTAAAGTTTGTTCATCACAGCGCGAATTGTCCAATCATGACGACCAAAAGGTGCAAACAATCTTCAATATTATGTTCGTAAATGTTATATGAAATATTGAAATATATATATATTTGCAATAAAAAGAAGTTAGTTGTGTAACAAAAATTTCTTGCAAAGTCACTTACTTCAATCTTTGATTAAGCGAGAGATGTTCTTGTGCAGTCAAACTTTCTGGTGTAATTAATACCCCTGCAAAAAGAAAGAATTTGAAGAATCACACGGACTAAATTTAAATAAACAACTGATGGGATACTCTCATTAAGAACTCTAGGAAATAGAAATAGGAAAGATACACCGTAGTAAAGCCTTTAAGGATGAAGAAAAAGGTTGCTCTAGTGTTTCTTTTCCAACCTTTGAGTGCAACTTTGGTTTTCTCCATTGAACTCATGATATCGGTAAGAGAAGAGTCTTCACCATATGATCCGATATCACTACGAGAAATGGTTAAGAGTGAAACACTCTAATTAGTGGACACAAAAACAAATTTAAAAAAAGGTTTTTTTGGTACATATCACCACACCAAGATTATTGGACAATCGAAACAATTATATTGCTAAAAAACTTTCAACCGATATTAGTGTCTTTGAGAGTTGAGTCATTACCTGGCGTAAACAGTATCCCAATCCACTGGCACACCAACTGAACTGTATAAAACATGAAAAACAAATAAATTGAAACAATTTAAAATGTGCTCAGACAATCAAGTAGGAACTACTATTACAGTAGTGAGGCCCAGCTCGGAGGCCAAACACAGAAAACATTTTATTCAACACATGCACATTTGCCACAGATAATAGAATGTGTCTCTTTACAATTTAGAAATATTTGAAAAAATTCACATGGTGGTCGAAAGGATTTCAACTACCCTAAACCGTTTGATGGACAAATAGTTCAAGTTACTTGAAAACATGTTTAACAGCTCCAATAAGCTCTGGCCCAACACCATCACCAGGAATCAGAGTTACTTTCTTCCTTTCAGCACCTTCAATCTAACGTAGAAATATCAAGGAAAATACACCTTAAACATTTATAATCCAACAAATACAAGAGAAAATATCTTATCTTAACTCATTAGCTCGGCTAGAAATATTTTTCTCTTTCAAACATTATAATGATAATAAAAGAAAAAAAAGTTGATAAACTAGGTTTATATATATATATATAATGTTTTAAAATATTTTATGTAAAGTAACAATTAAAAATCATCTCACCGGATCTTCAAATGATCGGATGTTACCAGCAGATGCACATCGTAACGTAAAAACAAACTAAAACAAAGAAAAACATAAAAATCTTATTGGAGAGTTAATATATATAAATATCTCATACAAATTAAATAAATATAAATACACCACTTAACAGGCCTATCAATAAGGAGCACGCGATCGGGCACGCGCACGCAAACTATAGATTCAATACCATGCGCGCGCGATCGATAGCGCTGGTAGAAAATATTCACTGAAAGGCCTGTTAACATATAACATAATAATCTGCAATAAAATTTCTGAAAAGCTATCTGTTGTGATATAGCGAAAACAGAACAATTTTCCTACCTTGTTCTGAAGCGCTCTTTTAACAAACGGAGAAAAATTGAATCTACTGAGTGAGGCAGCAGCCATGAAGATATTCGTCTGTGTGTTTTGTATCAGTCTATCATGTGTTTTTACTATGAAAATAAGTGCAATGACTGTTTACTGTAGAGAATGACTGTTCTTATGTTGGTTATTTAGTCTGTATATTTTATTTTCAGCTAAACCACATTCTGTTTAAAAATATAAACATAATACAGAACGACACTTTGTTTATTTACTAAGTGAAGTTAGTTGTGAGAAGCATTACACATCATATGTGTATATATATATATATTTATATACCTATCTTTGTCATAATATCTTTGTTATTTTATTTTATGATGATATATTATGTTTTGTTTTGTATATAGTTTTTAGTCAATGTATAAAGTACTGAACTAAACACAGATCTAAATGATATTTCTGTAGATGATCAAACCAGCTGACCATGCTTGCTAATTTCGTCTCTCCATTTTTCTTTCAATTACACACCGTTTATCAAGCCAAACAATGAAATATTTCCGCCCTCTAACCTAATGAAACATTTTAACATCTGACGTTCCTTCTGTGGCAACAGTAAACATCCTTGTGTCCTGGACAAGAAGCTATTTGTATGAAGGAAGATTAGAAGGAAGGACCACTTTTCAAAGGTCTGCCATGGAAACAAGCACAACCAAAAGATAAATGATCAGCTTTCGCCATTGACCTATCACTGTTAAAATCACTGGCCAGCATTAGTTAACAATCTTAAACATGTTTCATCCATTAAAATCTTGTATATAGAGAAGTCAGCATTAATAGTTTCCCCTCCTCCAGTATCCATGCCAACCACACATCAGCCAAAAGAACGTGGAACCATCATTAGCCTTACTAGAGCTAACTTATTATCCTTTCTTGATTTTCATTATTCGTTTTATGCAAGAGAAACATTGAAAGCAGTTTTTATTGTATCATTATCATCATCACAATAATCATCATCAGATTGAAATCTGACAGAAATGTCTATCACGCCACTCATCTTGCTCTATTATATATATTTAGGCTGTCTTCGTTTTGGTGTCACATATAGTCTGTTTCTTAAAGAGAAATTAGGGGGATTTCTGAATTTCAAATTCTGCTTGAAAAAGTTAAACATATTATCAGAGGCAAACTACTTAAAAAGTTTATCAAATCTTTTATTTGCAATAGATTCCAAACAGTCATTGTCAATGGAGTCAAATCAAATCCTACATCTGTGATCTCCAAGTAACACCCAAGGGTCTGTACCAGGCCAACTACCATTCTTAATCCAAATTGGAGACATTGATATAGAGATACTATATTCAACCTTGCAGAGTTTTGCGGATGACAACAGACTTGCCAAAATCATCAAATCATTGAACGACACATCCGTTTTACAAGCTGATTTGCAATCAGTCTACAAATGGGCAAAGGACAACAATACTGTACGATGTTCAATGATACAGAATTTGAGGTTATTAGATATTCATACAACAACATAACCTTCCATAACCACTACACCTCTTATAATGGAGCAAAAACCTCAAGTTAAAGCACTTGGAAATTATGATTAACAATGCTGACTTACAAATTCATATCAATAATCTCTGCAAATCTAGCAAAAATCTGTGTAGCTGGCCTTTCCGAACATTGAAGTCTGTGTCATCAATTACCATCCTTACATTGTGGAAGTCAATTATCCGGCCAAAAATAGAGTATTGTTCCCAACTCTGGAGCCCATGCAGACCTGGTCAAACCCAACAGATAGAACTTATCCAATGGAACTTCCTACACAAAATTTTCTCAACTACCAAGACAATTATTGGGAGTCTTTATTTTACCTAAAATTTTATTCACTAGAACGTTGCAGAGTGTGTTACATAATACTATGTGTTTGGAAAATACTTGAAAATACAGTTCCAAACCCAAATCCGAATCTCATACGACCTATCCACTCCCAAGAAATGGAAGTCGCTGTTTCATGTGCACAAGTTCTACAAACTGTTTGTCATGGATAATATCCCTAATATATATACATCAGTTTGCCAGTAAAAGGAGCTAAATCATTCAATGTTATGCCAAAATCGCCAAGGAATCTATCAGGGTGTATCCTTAATTTATTCAAGAGAAAACTCGATAAATTCCTATCACACATTTTAGATGAACCACAAATACCTGGGTATATATAGCCAATATAGACGGATTCAATCAAATAGCCTCTTGCATATGCATATGTGCCCACTTTACATGAAAGACAATGTCCTAACTGCAAACCCTTACTGCTCAGGTTGAGAAGAAGAAGCAACATTGGGGCAGACTACCTACAAGTTCACCCCCAGTCTGCAGTTCTTGACCAACGCGCACCCAAGAACCCTGAAGATGCAAACATTGAAAGCTGTACCAAAGTAACAAGGTAAGGTATTTTTAAAGCACTAACTTTAACGTTAAACAACAACAAAACAAACCTATAAAAACACAAAACAAACACATTCATCGACAATAAAATAATACAAAAATGGCATTATAGCTAGCTAAAAAATAAAGAAAATGTGGGGTCTAAATTCCAAAAATCACAATATTTTAAATATTTATCGCAAAACCCTTAAAACGTTTACGCCGTGGTTAGAGTTCCGACAGCGGAGCTTATATACAAGGTAAGGTTGTTTGTTAAAATCATGCACACTATTTTAAAATGCCATCTTTTCTCGGCCATCATAACAAAACATACAATAATGCCGATAACGACGAACATAAATTTATAAATCTAAACTGAATAGTTCTGGGAATAGTGATAGTGCGACATCCCCTTTTCTTTAATAAAGGTTCATAACATGTTTGGGTAGACCTCTTACTTCGTTCGTTGCAGATCGTATTGGCAGCAAATCGGGGGTTTTAATTCTCTTTCGTAATATTTGTTGATACGGAATTCCATGCCTTCGAAGTTGGAGCAGGTGCGACGTTGAGCAGATGAGAAAGTGTGCTCGTACTGGGTCCCCGTAGTGAAGTAGTACCGCATTAAATCACCTTGTAAAGAATCTCAGCGTTTGTTGCTTCTTGAATCATGATACAGTGTCCCTTATAAATAATGCAATCGTATATCGGCAGTACGTCCCTGAAGTTTCAAAACGGTCGTAATTGTGGCTGTGGGTCGAGGTGTAGGATGTTATCCGGCCATCCATCTTGTACATTTTTATCGTTTGTGTGCATTAGTGTCCCATGTAATTCGCTAGCATCTATTTGAAGTACTATTGTTTCTTCGGGATTAATGTACTGCAGGGTTGGTGGGAGGGGAGGGGGTTTGTTGTGTGTGAAACCAGTAAAATATTATGCTGTTCTTCGTGACCTCTATTATTGGTTTTATTACGGTGCTAAGGTTCGGAAAGAACGGGCGTAAGCAATTGGATCGGCTTCATTCCGTTTGTTGTAATCAACTCTCCAATCACTAAAGGTTAACCTTTCATTGTTTCTTCTTCCGTAAACATCCTCATCTCCGAATATTAGGATATCTTTGGCAACGCCTTCGATTCCTTCAAATGCTGTCATTACGCAATTCCTCTGAAGTGCTATTGATTCCAAGTCGTTTTCATCGATATCTCTCATATGTGGTGTGCATTGTTGTCAAAAAAGACTGCATAAAAATGAGTATCATTATTTATACATTATAAACCGATTTTAGACCAGGGAAAATAATTTGCTTAAAACAGATGGGAAGTAGTATTCGTGGTTTCAAGAAGCATTTTTCGATTGATGCCGTCTAAAGCATTACACTAATCGATCTTCAAAGCATTAAAACTAGTTTCTATTCAGACATCAGTGCCAGTGGAAATATTTGCTTTCCGGAAACAGTTAACAATGGCTGCTTTGGCGACGCCATTCCATGAAGCTACAAGTAACTGTTGCGCGCGAAGGATTGAAATTTTCGGTAAATCTTGACATTGATCACAGCGTTTTATCATCAGCCTCTGCGGTAATGAACATTAAGTACTTTATGCAATTTTTTCCATTATCACTGAATAATCTTCCCTCAAGGACCTATTCCTTAAATAGAGTGCTGTCCATCCAACTTTTCGCTGCGATCGATATCGACATGTAGTGTCTAGCATTTTTAAAACATCGATGTTACGGCTAATTACTTTATGTTAACAGTTTTGTCACGTTAATTACTATTGAGGGAATTTTGTAAAAAGGCGGGTACTTTCCTGTTAGTCCCCCCCCCCAGATTAATATTCGAAAAGACACAATTTTCTGCGTGCTTCACAACATATTTTTCAGACTTTTTTTTCATAATCTTCAGACTCCATTGTCTGCATCGTATATCCAGACTTGTCTGTGTATATTTCGTTTTCATATTTTCCAGACTCCATTGTCTGGAAAATTTATATCTCTGTCCATATTCCAAAAATCATTCATTGTTGTCACATACTTGTTTTGAATAAGATGAACTTTTTAACGCTGTCAAGTCAAATCCCTGACAAACAAGCAAGTGTACTGTTTTTACAGCAAAGGGGAGTGCTTCACAATCCCAAGATTTGCGCAAATGGGCAACAAATGACATTGCAGCTACGCGACAATGGAGACCGTTGGAGGTGCAGATCGAGGCAGTGCAGAACTGAATCTGGCTTACGCATTGATACATGGCTTGGGCGCTCTCGGTTACCCTATAGGGATATAATCCTCTTCATTTATTGCTGGGCATACGAAATGACCAGCATCAAATTTTGTGAACGAGAACTACTTATGGATAAAAATACAGTTGTTGACTGGAACAATTACTTACGGGAATTTTGTGCAGCAGATTTATTGCGAAACCCCATTGCAATTGGTGGGCCGAATACAACAGTTGAGGTCGACGAAAGCCTGTTTAGTCGGCGTAAAAATCACCAGGGTAGGGTTCTACCACAGCAATGGGTTTTTGGTGGAATCTGCCGGGAGACGAGGGAATGCTTCATGTATGCCGTTCCAAATCGAAATGCAGCTACTCTTATGCCAATCATTCAAAATTCAATATTGCCTGGAACAACTGTAATGTCAGATCTGTGGAGAGCGTATGGTGGTATTAATGTTATGGGCTTCAATCATTTTACTGTTAACCATTCCATAAACTTTGTGGATCCGGTAACCGGAGCGCACACACAAAATGTCGAAAACTCCTGGAAGCTAGCGAAATCAAGAAATGAAAGACAACATGGGACCAACAGACAAATGCTGGATTCGTATCTTTGTGAATGGATGTGGAGACAGAAGAACAGGAACAACTTGTTGTTTGACAGAATAATCCAGGATATAGTCACATATATGCCACCTGTTTAGAATTTGTCTGTGTAGATAAATCCTGTATGGAAATATTTGTGTTGAAATATTGTCTTTATTAATCACTGTCTATTTCCCTTCTATATATCTGTGCCTTTATAATTTATTTTTTTTTTGGGGGGGGGGACTAACAGGAAAGTACCAAAAGGCGTATAACAGTGCGGACGAAAACGGAGAAACTCAATGTTCGAGTAAAGAACTTTATGTTAAGTTCTGCGTATGATCCGTCGAAGTGTGTTTATATATGTATAGTCTGTCCTATGTGAAGGACTTATTACACGACTCGCATAGCACCATACAACTGTTTTACCTTTCTTATCGTACAGCCCCCCCCCCCCCCCCCCCCCCCATTTATTTGCTAAGTAACAAAAAATAATTTAGCAAAAAGCAAAATAATTTTATTTATTATAACAGTTACTCACGTACTAAACATTACTGTTTACACACGCGTGTTCCTAAATAAACATATAAGATTAACATAATCAAAAGAAGGTGCGCAAGGTGACGAAATCAAAATAATTCATTTGTGAAAATTGATGTGATTTAGAAACCATTGTACCAGTGTACATGTTTCTCGTGATTTAGGCTTCGCCCCTGGGGTCCTTACAGCGCCCCCTTAAACCTCCAGCTGTGATAGGTCGCAACAAGTTGCTCGACAATAGCCTTCGGTTTTTTGCCCCCCTCATTTTCAAAACCGCAGCGTGGGCCCTGCCCTGTCGTACTGTGCTTTACACCTGAAATGTTTTGTTTGGTACACATTGATAGAAGAGGGCAAATCGCTAGTGTTATATATGTCCACTAGTTTGTTATACTGGGAAAAGAGAGTCGGCAAGGGTGTTTAGTTCCCTGAAAGTTTGGCATATCTCGCCTAATGTTTTGGTATTAACCTTTCGCACAGAAAAATAACGATTTTATAATCATAAATTAATATTCGTATCTTAAAGTTTTCTTAAAGTGGTAAAGTCGAGGTTCGAGATAACAAAGCTGAAGCGATCGAGAAATTCGTAGGACATAGTGAAAATTGGAGATAGTGGGATTCGATGTATTGAATGGAATTATAAGGAAAGTTACTGGGAATACTGAAGTTCGAGATAGTGGATGTCGACTGTATTATTAATAGGCGCGGAAATCCCACCACTCCCTTCAAATTTGTAAAAAGTCTTAATCACTTCAGCAAAGATACCCCATTCATTTAAAGTTTTCTGTAAAACGATTCTAAATTTCTCAGCGCAAGAATTTCCGTTGTCAATGTACCACCACTATATGTCGCAAACAACACTATATGTCGCAAACACCACTATATGTCGCAAACTTAACACTATATGTCGTAAACCAACACTATATGTCGCAAACTCAACACTATATGTCGCAACACTATTTGTCACAAAAAAATCGAAAATCAACACTATATGTCACAATTTGAAAAACACTTTAGACGTAATTTTGGTAAATTTAGGCCTGAAATGTAAAAATGTCACATATTTAAATGAATTTTTGCCATGGCGTGCTCTAAGTAACAGGCCTTGACACGGAAAATTCATAAAAAAATGTGGGGGCCGATATTTCAAAAATCAAAATGGCGATTATCTATTTGCTTTTTAACACAAACCTTGTATAAAAAATCAATCAAATATAAACACTTTAAAAAGTAACTCAAGATATAAATTTACAAATATAACACAATATTGAAGTGTCATAAATACTTTAACAAGACAGCTTTAAAATTTTTTGCCTTGGTTCTTTGTTTGATCTTGGTGTAGAGAGTTTGCAGTAAGAAATGCATTTGACAGTATATTTCCGTGTTTTCCTTTCCATTTCAAATGAGTAGTGCTCGGATATTAGCATAAAGATATTGCATAGGGATGTTCGACAAACCGAACTAAATAATACAAATGAAAACAATACCCATTGAACAGTATTATCAAATGGCACTTTTAATCCACATCTATCTAGTGATTTTAAATACTGCCCAAACTATGCAACGATGGATGAGTCCTACTAAACTAACATTTAACTATGGGGGTTTAACCTTGATTGAAGATAGCCAACTTTTCTCTTCTATAACTCAATTTATTAGTCAAGTTTTCTTATTTTTAGATACGGTAAATGAAAAGTATGAGGATGCCACCGAAAAGGCGATAAGAAATATGCTTTCAAAGAAGTTGAAGAATTGCAAACCAACAGCGAACAAATTCGGTTCCTAACAGTGCACACATTGTATATTTATATGTATATATTAGCTATAATATTATGTGAATAATATACACATATACATGACAATCCAAGAAAATTATCTTTCCCCTTTCGCTTGATAATATGTTTGCAATAAACTCGAAGGTTATTTATTATTCTGAAAGAACGACGCCGAAAGAATGTATTGTCAGATGACACATTTTCTCTCACTGAATTTTCGTTGCTCGTGGATGTATTAATATGGACATGATTAGCTTCAAGTGCAAACCATGTAGACCAAAACACTAAAGAAAACACCAATAGGGAAAACAAACACAATTATCATTTGTACATAACATATGAGTAAGGTAGCTAATACAAGAATATCACGTATTGAGTGTGATCAAAAACAATTACAACATTTCGTGCTCTAATTTACATGGTGACAAATGCAAGCGGACTTTAAAACGAGTGTCTATATTATCAACGTCGTCATCTCCGTCGCATCTTTTGTTGGCATGTCCAAAGGACACTGGTGTGAGGTTCATCTTGGCGTCAATATTTTTGGCGCTGAGTGGGTCCTGTTCTGTTGTTATTTTCGGCGCTTCCTGGTGTACAGAGTCACCATTTAAATACAATAATAAAGAATTCCTCGAAAATATGTCACAATTAAGAGATAAGAACTGACTTTGATATAGCGCATATAACATTGTCTGCATTTCTTTTTATTACGTTTCTCGATTCTCGAAGCAAAAGAATCATAACGTTTTATCTACATGAGAGGCTTGGATAACCTCCAAATCCATGCTAGTGTTATTGCTTTGAATCATTTGAATCATTTCATTAGGAACCGATTGTTTATAGCGGTCGGCCAAAATATCACTGATAGATATATGTGCTCTTGGACGCCTATTCTCGATGTCTTTTGGTTGTTTTCTTCCAGAATCGTCAGGTTTTATTTCCATTTCTTCCGCCTTATCATGGGTATCAATTTGAACGACTCTGCCGTCTTTTTCGCTCAACTGTAAATCATCGTACTTAGATATTGGTTCATAATCGCCCTTTAAATGTTTCTTCGTTACCTTTTTCTCTTTAACATTAGCGTCATATCGTGAAAGTAGGTTGTCGACTCCTTTCGTTAATTTCACAGCAGCAACGGTAGACTTTTTAACAAATACGCTGTTTTTCTTCAATTGATTATTCTTTAGTGTTGTCATCAGCGATGACTTTGTAGAATGATATTTATCGGCGAATTCCTTAAGATGTTTCTTTATTTTTTCCGGGGGTTTGATCTGTTTCCTATGGTGCAAAATTGCCGTAGTGGCGGCACTTGTCGCGAACAAACTGCGATCCATTTTTTTTATTTGCTTAAAGCCGTAAATCTTTTTGGTATTGTACGAGGTTTTTCTTCTTTTAATCGCCGCTTTTCTCACCAGAAAGGAATGTCTCTCAGCATTTATAGAAGCGTTGTCGGTTTCACTCCACCATTCCAACAAAAACATAGAAGCAAATACCATCACCGATAGAGCAGCCAACGTTCTATCTAACAAACAAACCGTATAAAAGTTATCATCGCCTACACCAAGACCGCGGTCACACGTAAAAACATTCGGCGTGGAAACAATAGAAGCTCTGATCTCATATGAAATAAGCACAATTGTACATGACATGTATAGTATATAACAAACATATTACACCTATTTACGTTTTTTGATACATAATCACTAAATCAGTTCACGTTATGTTTATTTCGTCATTTAAAACCCGAAGTCAGTCTTACAGTAACAGTAAATTGCTGATGCTTTTATTACATTTATATAAAAAAATCTGATAGTCTTTCCATTGGACACCTGAAAATATACCATGGTGGTACGTTTGTTATGGATAACAAGTGTGGATGATGTTTTCGAATAATCGTACCTCTTTCTTTCCGTCTCCTCATGCAATTGGCCGTACAACATTTTCTTCTCATATTTTTCAATTTGAAGCACACTATACGTGCGAGATTTAGTGAGAATGAGATTGCGTTTCGATTCAAGTTTCGAACAAAACTCTTCTTGCGAATGCAATAGCTGCACATTTCAACATTCACAAAAAGTGGTTGCTGTTCCGAATATTGGCTAACAGTGGAATGTTACTTACTTGTGAATGTACTTGTGATTTTGTTGACACTGCCTCCAATGATGGTGTAAGGGTATCCGGACAATTCCCACCTGGACAATCCCCCTGGACAATCCCCCCTGGACAATTCCCACCCATATACGTGTTTTCAAATTTTTCCTCTTCTTTTTTGCTATAACATAAATGATACAATATTTTTAACACCCACTAAGTTATAAAAATTAGAAAAATGATTTGCATATATTTTTAATGTTAACTTGGACTCCCATAAGTTTAGTAAGCCATGTGTTTAACTCAATGTTAAACTAAATATAACAGTTCATCGTATACAGGTCTGAAAGAGATGTGGAAGGGTTAAAGGAAAGAATACAAGAGGCATATAGGGTCAATCAATCAAGTAATTTATCTTGGAACGCTCTTATAACAATACTGTATTCCACTACAGATGCCTTTAGGCGACCATGCTGTATATGTGTTCCGCGCATTTTACCGATTAGCGCCATCTTACCGTATTGCTGCGTCGCAGTTTCTTATATGTATATATTATACAGCTTTGGCAGAATGACTAATTAATTAGCAATTACGGATGCAATGACGTCAACAATTTCGCATTTAAAAATATACTAACCACTTCTTGTTGAAATAGCAATGCCAGCGTGCCGGCATGTTTGGGGGATAGAAAGCAATAATATAAGCGAGCGGAAAAATGAAAACTTTTTTTTGTAATTAATTAATTAAACGTAATTAATTAAACGATCATCGACTTCAATGCATTTAGTTACCGTAGTGATAAAAATAACTCAATGGTTCAACCTGAAAATTTCCATCTATTGCGTCACGCGTACACTCAGACAGTTCTGCTTCCGTTATTGCGGAGTCTGCTTGTGCGAATCGGAGTCGGGAACTTGCTTTCGACATTTCATCTACTTCCACGAGTAATATTGCCTCATTTTTATATTATCGTAGATTGAATAGGTTAATTACAAGATATATCTTGCTTATAAACATAAATTCAAACTTTAATTAAATCTGTTGAATCTCATCACTCAAAGTTCTAAATGTTAAAAAATGTTGCGATTCCATTTTACATCTTCAACGTCTACTATTAATACTGCAAAGCCAAAGGAAGAAGATTTGTTCATTATAGTGTAAAACATGTTTAAATATAGTCAAAGTATTTTTTCCGTTAGATATATAACGGTAATATATATATAGTTAATTATAACCGATATAACGTTGAAAACCATTAATTGACTGGCATTTATAAGTGTTTGTAAAACTCTTATCTGCATCCCAGTGAACCTTGGTAATGCCAGACCTGAAAATATGGCAAGCAAATCATTTTTGTCGTTATTTACGATTTTAATATCAATAACGATAATATATTTTGATACTTTTAATTCATATTTTCCAAAACAATTAGGCTATATATATCATCATCATTAAGTTGAAGTGAAAGTTCTGCTGGACACTTCTTATTTTGTTATCATTTCATAAATGTCATTCTTAAATCAAAGTTGCCAAACATTTCACTTCTGTAAGTTCAGAGTAACATTGTGATAGGAAGTTAGGGATAAACAAAGAAAAATCTTACACAAAATCATTCAAAACCTTTATTAACCTCTTGCCTTAGAATAGATAAGTAAGGTAGAAACATCTTTTAACCCTATTTCAACTGGAGGGGGGCCGATTCGCCCCCTCTCAGATTTTTGTTAATAACTTTTGTTAGGTAAAGGCTATGATCCTGAAATTTTTTGAGAATTCCTATGAAGATAATTGTCAAAAAAGTTTTATTAATTAATGTCTGGTCTGTTGCTATGGCAACATTTCTAAAGACTAATTGACCAAACATATTCTTTAAGTATGTAATACACTTTTGGCATTATATAAATAACAATTCTCTTTTATTTTCTCTTCTTGCCCTCATATCTCCTCAAGGAACATAAAGTAGTATCGTAGCATGTGTTTAGGCCCGACGAGAGGGGGGGGACAGAGTTGTACGCTGCCCAGGGGCCTGGACCAAAAGTGGGGCCCAACATTTTTTTATTTATATTTTGGAATTGATTTGACATGGCCTAACCTGGAAATCCAGTTCATGAGTGCTTGCCTCCTACCCCACGATTGCAAAGGTAAATTTTTAAAACAGTATAGAGGGCTTTCTCGTAAGCTTGTGAGTGTAAAAACTTTAAAAACATCACTCATTTCCTACTGGTGAGAGTAAAACAATTTTATTGTTAACTTTCGATTTAGAGTAATTTTAACTGATCTGCAGAGCAGAAGTGAGGTTGTGGAAGTCTTAATCATACTTTTTTATTCGGTTATGTACTTAATCACAATTAAACATGGATTAAGTAAACAAGTTAGGCCTAATCAGTTGTTAAATGTGAACTAAGTACCTAAATACGGAGTAGAGTTGTTCACCAGGAGCCATGACCAAATTAAAAAGCTTAGCCTAACTGTTCTTCCGGTGAATTAGGTTAAACAAAAAACTACTGCACTTTAAACAGCCAATTTATTACATCTAACATTTGCAGATCAGTAGGCTACAATCAACGTCCTCACAGATTGGAATGATATATGAAAAGGCAACTAAACAAATTATTTGATAAACAGAAGAAAAGGTTACGAGATAGTTACAGCAGAAAAGGTTCAATTGGGCAGTAAATTTCAACATTGCGATACAACTTTCACAATTGAGCGATTTTTGTTCCAAACCCAACGAGAATCAGTCGGACCAAAGTCCTCAGCAGGCGGCGAAAATAATTAGATGTAATATACTGACTGTTTTAAGCAGTATTTTTTGTTCTACGTTTACCGCTGGAAGAACAGACAATATTTAACTATGTACCTAAATTGAGTGTGTCTTTAAGGCATAACAGACTTATAATATGTCATACTAATTTTTTAGCCTAAAGCATATCCAAAGTGCAAATCTCGGAACATTACAGATATATTGCTATGGGAACTATTGCAAAATTTTCACTTTAAAACTCAGTAATTTGTTCCCAAATGTCTGTGTCCTTCTCAGAATATTTCTAACGTTACCTTCACAGTTACACATTCAGCATATTGACACGGGTAAAAAATGTGTTGAGATCGACCATGTGTCAAAGAAGACTAACAAGTAAGTTTAGGGATCCTTGCAGTTGAAGCCCCCTTAAGCTAAGACTCTCTATTTTCAAAATATTATAGATTCATTTGGAAGCCGCAATGCCCGTAAAGCACCTCTAAAATAAGCTTGATATTTCTTTGAAGTAAATTGTTTGTTTATAATTGTTTTTTAATAATGCTTTTCTTTCAATATAACACATATCTATTGTATTTACTATATTCGCTTTTTTATACGATACACGTGTGTGTGTATATATATTTATATATGAGCACAAGGGACCCAGGAGCTTGTGTGCCCCGGGGCCCATGCTGGCTCTCGACGCCCCTGCATGTGTTTTCCACAGAATATACCAAATGTGAGCTTATTATACCGGGTAATTTGCTTTGTTTCTAAATTTGTCTAGTATACCGAACATGAGGCTAATTTTGATTGCATTTTGTGTTTTTTTGATAATTTTATAACAGCCTGTTCCAAGCTTTGACGTGATAAGGAAAATGGCTAAAAGATTTTTATCATCAGAAGAAGTAAATATGGAAATAAATAAATTTGATATAAACGCCTAGTTCCCAGCATTGATACTGCTCTTGACGAATCCAATTACGATCTTATCCATCCTCCGGCAAAACGTGTAAGAATGAGCAGAGGAATAAAGAAGATCCAAAGAAAAGGGACCCAATTTATTTTTCAAATGAACAATCAAACCTGTCAGGTCAACTAGCCGCGCACAACATTATAAAGCAGAAACCAGGTGTGAGAAACCGATATAAAACATGTTGACTGCAAAGCAAGGATTTGATCTCTTCTTTACTCCGGCAATGATCAACGACCAAGCAAACCTTCTCTTGAACAATATTTTTAGGAAGGCATGCTATTTCTCTTTTTTTTCAAACATCGATCAGAAATGATGATGTCATCAAAAAAGTAATGATGTCATGAAAATTATTTTAATAGCCATGTGTGCAGAATATATTGTTCTACTTTCATGCAAATTTTCATGACTTTATCATACACCGGTAAGAAGATATGAAGGGGGGCCGAATCACCCCTTTAGGGTTAGAAGTATATATAAATTGTTTTTATTGATAAAATATTTTTTGACAAATTGGAAAAATAATGCTGAAACTTGTTTCTGAACGTCTAGAATTAATGACACGAAAAGTGATAGGCCAAAATTGCTGAGTTAAAAAGTCAAGATAATTTTTGTGAATTTCAGAAAATCTTTAAGGAAACAATGGATTGGATGCAATTCTGTTGACATTAGGGAAATAATTCTTAGTTAAAGTGTTTATTTAATGATTTTTTGTAGTTGATTTATTTTACTTTTTAGTCTGTTGCAAAAGAGGATATTCAAGCTATACGAGACTCATAGTTATATATATATATATATATATATATTCCGAAATAATAGGTAACTCTAATATATATCTATATGACCTATTGACAGATGTAAATAAGTTGCCGTTCAGAACATTAATGATTAAATGGTTTGTCGGATTTCCGCTATGAATGATTACAGCAAAGAAGTTGACGAGATGCCTAAAGATGTTTCTTCAGATAGGTATTCAATATTCCTTTAAAAATCCTGTACATAGGAATGTTTGGTTTAGATTTCTTTGCTCTTTATAACAAAGAAACTGCATGTGCAACAAAATATTGAAACAATTAAAATATGAAATGTATAACTGAAACATGGAATTGAGTAGTATAAGATTATATATAATTAGAATGTATGTTATTTGTTTAGCGAGGATTCAGAGATTGAAGAGTATTTATACAGTCAAGTTCATTATGCATCAAATATTACTGTTGGTAAGGATGGTACACATTACTCCCAGTTAAACTCCTCGGTTTACACACCTGCTTTGAAATCCATTGTGCTTCTATTGAATGAATAGTATCAAAAGATTACCAGGATGAAAACAAGTCTAAAATCACGGATCAAATTGATGGAAGCATCATAAAAGTTACTTTTCTATGAACAGCGTACTAGGTATATATTTTTAAAAAGAAAAATGACATTAGAAAGATTCAAAGTCGTAGGACTTGACCTGGTTTTTGTTATAGATAATAAAAGCTGAAATCAATAAAAAATAGATCAACGTGGTTTTGGATGTTATTTCTATATCGTAATATTATATTATGCAGGTTTTAATTTGAATATTTGTCTTAGATCAATCCAGTTCTGAGAAAACAGACAAGATTAATTTGAATCTGTCCTACCCAGGTATATTCTATTATCAGTCTAAGAAGATAAGAACACTATAAACAATGCTTTGATAAATGTATATGAATATGATGTATGTTATGTTTGTTTTATGTTTTTGAAGTACTTGCCATTTAATATATAGGCAATGTTTTGATTGGTAATTTAATATGTAAGCAATGTTTTGATTGGTAATTTAATATATAAGCAATGTTTTGATTGGTAATTTAATATATAAGCAATGTTTTGATTGGTAATTTAATATATAAGCAATGTTTTGATTGGTTATTTAATATATTAAGCAATGTTTTGATTGGTATTTTAATATATAAGCAATGTTTTGATTGGTTAAATGATTAACTACAGGGATGTGGTTTCTACCGCAAAATGCAATATGGAATATAGGTTTTAAATATATGTTGACATCAATTAACTTCCGAACGACCTACTGAAACTAAATAATTATAAAAAATCTCATAAAACAACACAATTATATATAATTATTATATATGTTAATAAAGAGTATAAATTCAGAGATCAATGATTTAAAATGAACAATCACAAAATCCTAAAAAGTTTAATGTGAGAATGTTAAAAAATAATTTTGTATATCAGACTTTGAAAATCCCAAGATGAAACAAATTTAAAAATAATATGGGAAGAAACGAAGATATAACATACATGTTGAAATCAAAGAGTTTCACCATGTCCATGTTTTGTAATTCCGTTACAAATGGTTTGAATGTAAATATTCTTTTCATCGGACTCATTAGGGCAAAATGAAGCTGTTATTCTGAATCTGTTGATTAGGTAGATGAGTTTAAAACATAAGTTTAATTGGTGAATCGGTGATAAACACTCTCAACCAGGTTGATATTTAGGGACAAGTGCAATTTTGACTACTAATTTTTTCGAGTGGGGTCACCTACTTTAAATGTATATATCTCAGGAAATATAAAGGTTAATGATATAAAACTTTGTATGTAGTGAAACAATATATTGGAAAATGATCTCTAAAAATTTGATGATTATCACGTGTATTTTGTGTATTTTACAGACCAGAATGTCTAAAAATCGTCAAAAATTTGTGAGTTTTGCTCAAATTTAATGGATACCAAAACTAACCAATTAAAAAAACTATAAGAAAACTTGTCAATATAAATATAATTTTTCCCAAAGATTAAAATTCAGGCTAGGTTAAGTTTATCATAGGAAATTAACAGAAACTACTTTTTGAAGTCGGAAAAAATTTAAAAATCAATATTCTATATATATAACATCAATCTTGATCATCAGTGTCAACGTCACTACCAAGGTCCTCTTCTTCAACATCTATGTTCATATTGTTGTCATTTTAATATATTAATAAGCATAATGTACAGTGCAGGGTCCAATGCTCTTGAATGAAAAGTGATAAAGAGAATAAACACTATGTATTAACTTTCGAACATCAAGTAATGTGTCGTCTAAGATTACAAATTAAAACATACCTGATGTTTTTGCATCTTTATTGATGGTCTGTTCTCCGCGTTGGTCTATGGATGTCCTAATAGCATGATTATTCTGTGCTTGTACAGACAAGCAATGATCTTGGAGCATTTCTTTCAATCCAGGAAATGTTGTATCGATGTTCAACAGCGAGTATAAGTAATATGAGCCATATCTTGCGATTCAACACTGATAAGTGCGCAGTTATGCATCTCGGTAACAATAAGTTTCCCTTTAACTATACCATGTATGACAACGAATTAGCTAAATCTGTCCCCTTGAAAATTACGACTTGCGAGAAAGACCTAGGAGTCTACATTGATCATAACTTGAAATTCTCCCATCATACCTCCACCCAAATCAACAAAGCAAATAGATTACTTGGTATGATTAGACGCAACTTCATCTATCTTGATAAGTATTCTTTCAGAACTCTCTTCTCTGCACTTGTACGTCCACACCTCGAATACTGTAGCGCAGTATACCATCCGAGGTTGTTAAAAGATAAACGTGGCATCGAAAATGTTCTCAGAAGGGCTACGAAACTTGTTCCAGGTTTAAAAGACTTACCTTACGAATCACGTCTACGGGAAGTAAATCTTCCAAGTATGCGTTACCGATTTAGACGGGGAGACATGATTGAAGTGTATAAATGGTTACATTCCGTCTACAAATGCAAACAAAACCCGTTAAAGCTATGTCATCAGTCAATCACCCGTGGTCATTCGTTTAAACTGAGTAAAGAGTATGCTCGACTTGAAGTGAGACGTCATTTTTTCAGCGTTAGAGTTGTTGATGCGTGGAATCGTCTTCCTGGCAACATTGTAAACGCCGGTTCACTAAATTCTTTTAAAAATTTGTTAGACGCTCATTGGAGATGTGATATGTTTGTTTACGATTAGTGGCTATCTATTTATTTGTTGTTTTTTTTGTTGTTGTTTTTTGATACTCGTTCTAATATATAACGTATAACCCTAGTTTATGACAGGCTGACAGGCAATATATTATGCCTATACTTTTGTAAGCTTATACATAATAATAATAATAATAATAATCTTAAAGAAATTATGCCAGAAAATTAATTTAAGAAATTGAATTTATACAAGCAAAAGTATTCAAGTATATTATTACCTTGCATAGTTAAATTTATTTGTTGCGAAGTAGAGAGGCAGAAATGACTTCCAGCTGAAGAGCAGCATATTGTAATCGTTAGACTGTACAGCTGTGTGGGCAAGAGTTTGAAGGCGCATCAAATCCATATAAAAGATCCAAAATTGCGGTGTTTTACCCATGCTACCATTACAAATATTTGTACGGTACTTTTCGTAGTTTTCAAACAGATCCTTTGTTTCCTCTTTCAGCTTACTGATGTTTTCAGCAGTAGTTGTACAAACTAAATGAAGGAATTCGTCAGGAATTTCATAGTTTTGTTTGTATTGATACCGCTTCAACAAAATACGTTCGAGAGCTTCTGAAACTACTCTGTGAATGGTCCAAGCACAATTGTATTGAGAACCATTTAATACTCCTTGGAGGCTTCCTGATGTACACAGTTCAGACTGGTACACAACATCTTCAAAACCCGAACCCTTCACCAGTGAACCAATACCCTGAAGTTTAAAAGCAAAATATTGATACAGTCATAAAAATGACTGTTGCGCATCCAACATTTACTTAACGACATTTAATGGCATTGCACGAGAAAATATTTTGAAACAGAATTGGAAGGGCTACTGACCTTAAAGTTCTCTTTAATTAAATGGAAGCTCCCAAGATGGATCATCACATTGCTGTACGTTTCTGGATAATTCCAAATCGTTTTGTAGGCATTTATGGCAGCACCCACATCCAAAGTGATGTTAACATACGGCATGTTCACTGATTTCGATAGTTCCTGTAAATAACTCAAGTAATTTTGAATGGTTGAGAAGTCGGTGACCTTGGAATTGATTGGTGGTAAAAATATTTTTGTTGTCTTTATTAGAGTCGTGTTATTTGATCGGAGTGCAACTAAAAAAACCTTTGAAATTTGGAATGTTTTGATTATGAGATCCATATTTTCTTCCGCATGACCATAAAAAGTAAAGAAAATTGAACGATTTGTCAGAATATGCAATTTTGATGTCAGAAAAGGTTGATGGTGGTCCTTGTTTTGAATTCACTTTCTGTGAAGGAACAGACAGGTCTTTGTATAAGAGAGTCCGACTTCTACGAACAACATTTGTTTGTAAAGGAATACGCGTGGTTTGAATTGTGGATTCTTGAAAAGCCATCAGGTGGGTTGTATTGATTGAGCTCCCACCCGCAAGTCGATCAACAAGTACGTCAAAATTATCAACCCAATAATAAGTTGGGGCAACGGATTTTGCGAATATTGGTTTTATTGGGAGAAGTTCTTTAGATTCTGCTTTGGCAATCGCACTTTCGGCTGCTGAAGTTTTGATTTCTGATGTCAATCCGTACGGCAAGCAATGGCCAAAGCTGCTAATGATGTTGATAACTTTTCTTGAGCCAGTGATATTTGATAAACCCAGCGATAACAATATGTGTTTTAGTTGCATACATTTTCCATTTGTTACCTGATATACGATGTCGTGGGCTAATGACTTCACCCAGCGTTCTTGTTTTGATGTTGAGAACCTTCCAAATAACGCTTGCACAAATCTTGTGACAAGTTTTGGTGGTTTCCACTCGTCTTGTGATAATTCTTCGGCAGAAGGCGGCCAGTTAAGTAGTTGTTTATCTGTAAATTCCTTTAATACTTCATTTCGCAAGGTCTCTCCCGCTTTCTGCACCAAATACTCAGGATGGTTAATTTGTACTGTGTCATCGATACACGCACTGCTCATTACCATTTCAGCTTTCCGTGAATGATTTGAATTGGACAAAAATATGATATCGTCTCCGAATTTCTTTTTCAATCTTTCTTTCAACCTGTTTCGGTAACGACTGTCACCTTTCCCAATGCCATATAATTCTTGAAGCACATTGAGAGATACAATAGTTTTGTTCTCCAAAACTTCATCTTCATCGCGCCTTCTGTAAAACCATGAGTAAATTGCTGATAACAACACCTATGAACTTTAAACTCTTTTGCTATCAAATCAAGATCCTCTATCTCCTTATAAAATTGTTTGTTTTTACTTTTTGTAGCTGATTTAATGGCAAAATGAGAGCTGTCTGTTTTACAATTTTGTAGGGGTAGAACTTATTTTTATTTCTTTGAATTTGATATTTTCCACATATACCACATTCTTTAGGGTATAGACCAGTATTTTGTTGTGGTTTACTGGCCGATTGAATGCTTGATCTCGTTAACTTGGATGATGACGATGATTTGGGTTGGACAGAGTATCTTTTATTACCAATGATTGAAGTGAACCTACAAGGAATAAGAATAAAAGTTGTTGTTATAAGTAATTTTATGGCCGGATTAGAAAATTTCATACTGGATCTATTCAAGTTAAAAAGCTTTTGAACATCCTTGATCTATTCTAGTAATTGTATAACAAGAAATGACTTAACTACGTACCTTTTCTAACATGGTTCTAGATGAACACCGAATATTTTTGTATCAATCTCCACTAGTAATTTATCTACTTGTTTGTTGTGATGGAGCCCGCCCAAGTTCAATCTCTTCTCTTTTGCTTCCTTTATCCTAGTAATATTGATTTCAGATAACGATTTCAACTGAGAGTAGCTGGTTTGGTCTTCATAATGCACTATGCACTGTAAATTGTTCATTATTAATTAATTTTCTAGAATAAATTAAATGTTCTCGAAATGTAAATATGCAAAACAACCAAGCACCAAAACAGACAAGTTTCAACAAATGAATTTGAATTAAATGTAAATAAAACACATTCTAAAGTAAAGTAAATGGAATTCAATTGTTTCTCATGATTCCAAACAAGTGGTATTAATTGAGTTGAACATATATATAAAGTTTGTACATAAACATACCCTTTAAATTTGGACAAAGCTATATATTAAAGGAAAAACTCACGAATTTTGACAATTTTTAGACATTCTGGTCTGTAAAATACACAAAAATCACGTGATAATCATCAAATTTTTAGAGATCATTTTCCAATATATTGTTTCACTACCCTTTATATTTCCTGAGATATATACATTTAAAGTAGGTGACCCCACTCGAAAAAATTAGTAGTCAAAATTGCACTTGTCCCTAAATATCGACCTGGTTGAGAGTGTTTATCACCGATTCAGCCTGAAAACCATCTTGAAATGTGTTCTAGAGGTATATAGGAACATAAAAACAGCACTCCCAAAATGTCTAGTGAAAGGTGGGTTTTTGGCCTTTTTTTCCTGGACTATTATTGGTTTTCTAAGATTCAGAGGTGTAGAGCCTGCAAATGTAATTCCGTTACCATGGAATTGCCCATGTGTAATATACAGATAGCGTATTACAATGGTAAAAGAAACACTTCTTAAGGCATACTAAGAGAATGACAGCCACTATAAAAATGGTTTGTATTCCGAGATACATCATATCTTTTGCAGAAGTCATTCTTGGAAATCAATTTGTTCTTGGAATGTCAGAAAACAATGAGAAGACAATGGATAAGAGAAGCACCTTTAATGCCGCTGTAGTAGGTACTGTTTATTAATCAATTGCGTTCAACTGGTTGGGGGAGTTGAAGAAACATATCTAATCTATATAATTTTTAATCTAATGGTTTTCTTTATTTGTTGAAGATTTTTCTTGTTGAATGTTGACTTTTTTATTGAAGGCTGGGATGTAGATGACTTGGATAGAGATGATTTTGGGGTAGGATACATATAGGTGGACATTCTCATGTTTTTTAACCTTGTGGTTGTGAGTAAAGCTGTTATAATCATTAGTCATTAGTCTACCATTGAAAATCTAAGTTGCGCCTGCATTATGGATACTTATATTTTTTTCATTTTACAAATGAGCGTATTACTAGCCATAAATCATGTTTTTATCATTTGAATTAAGAAAGGCTTTTTGTTAGTTGAAGTATTCCTTGTTTTTTAGACTCCATCATCAAAAAAACAGGGAAGTCGGTACTATTTCTGCTCTTCCAAGTTTCTACCAGACTTTTCTTGCTACAATTGCCAATCGAAAGGACATTTGTCAAGGGACTGTCCTCAACCAAAGGTGACAAACTTTTCTTGTGTAGAAATTTTTTACTTCAATTGGAACTTTGTATCATGGTTCTTATAAACCTGGAAGATTGTTCTTTTTTTATTAAGCAAATGACTCCAAGCTAGTTGTATAATCTAACTTTTATTTACATCCTTTTTAACCGTTTCTGGGTTAAAATCAAATTAAACAAATTCCTAGAAACTCTAGAACAAGCCAATTCACTGAGAAACAACTGTTTTCTCATTCAACAACATCTTCTTCTAATAACTGAGGTTTTATTACTTACCTGTAATTCAAGTGTTCAGCAATTGCTCTCATTACGGTGTGCGTGCAAAAGTTTTAAGAATAATTATAAATTAGGTTTTTTATTGTCCACCGTTTCATTCCATTATAATGTTGTCATAGAAACTACCTGTGTGTCATTTGTGTGGTGGCCCTCATCTTCATTACAGTTGCAAAAATGTTTTCTGTTTCAACTGCATGGATATTGGGCATAAGGCTAAAGTAAGTTTGTTTTATTTTCGATCTTTCTCAACGCATTCTGTTATTGTGAAATCCACGCAATCCACATTGAAAAACCTTTCTTTTCAAATCGTTATTAAATGTGTAACTTGTTTGTCTAGAATTCAATTTTTTGCAGTTCTTTAGATTTTTATTTCATAAATATTGCTTTTAAAGTCAGAAAGTTCAAAATGCTATTAATATTTGTCCACCTAACTTGTTGACTCAAATTACTAATTAAATTTCCTTTTTAAATGGCTATACTGAAACAACTTTGTAAGTAATTTAAATAAATTCTTTTTGGTTTGTTTTAATGGTCACTTGACATGAGGTCTAACTTGGTTTTGTGTTTCCATTTTTTACAGGAATGTCTTGAACCAAGAAAACGTTTTTGGACCTATCATCGTTGCTCTAGATGCAAAATGCAAGGTCATCTTAAGAAGGTTCCATTTATTTATGTTTTTGTTTATATTTAATATTCAGAATTATATAAAATGATAATAATATTTTTCTATCTTAATAAAAAATAAATTTGAAACAATTAGTTTTACTAATAAGTGAATACTTTTGTGAATACTTTGAAAAACTTTCACACTATACTTTTCACAAATTAAAATTTTCTTGCCTGTATTGTAATTTAATCCTTGGTGAATATGTTGTTTTGATTTCATTTGTTAATTTCTAGGATTGTCCAGAAATTTGGCGTCAATATCATATAACAGTGAGAAAATACTCCATTGTTTACAGATCTTTATCTATATACTCATGGAAATGTCACCTTTGTTGGCCTACACATGTTGGTCTGTCAACATCCCCTACAAAGTTCACATGGTTTCAAATGTTGCACAACTTAAATCCGTCCTCTTTATAATTGTTTGTAAAACGCTTTTTAGATTTTTCATGTTGGTATTTCCAAAAATTAAGAATTTCAAAAACCTGAATGTTTCTAAACTAATACTAGTGCAAGTTTCATTGAAATCCTGGGGTCTTCTAGCAGGAGTTAGCTGGCGTACAGACAAATATCAGTGCTTATTATAATTTAGTTTTATGTTTTTAAATGTATTTGTAAAAACTGAAGTTTCCCCTGATTCTTACTTCTGATTCATAACAAAGTCTTTATATATACACTCTAATCTGATCTTTTCATAGACTGTTGAAAGTGAAATCATTAAATCAACACGAAAGCTCAACCGGCGGAAATTCTGCTACAACTGCGCTTCGAGTCAGCATCTGGGAGAGGTACTTTCTATATCTGAATGTCTCGACAGACATTGTCTGTTATTTCAAATATTTTTACTTTTACAAATATAAAGCACATTTTATTAAAAATCTTTCTGTTATGGCATATAATAATGACACATAGGTGAAACAAGTTGAACTAAAATAAAAAAGTGTTATATTTCCTTATAAATTATTCGGAATGTGTCTTAAATCATTTTGTATAATTTTAGAATCACAGAATTCTCGCATATTAGCCTTTTTAACTTTGTCACAAAAAAGAATCGGTCACTAGAAGACGTAATACACAAAAACTAAACATATATATATATATATATATATACTACACCATATTTTTTGACTTTGTTTTATGACTGCTGTTGATTTTTTGGCACTTCAAATGCTTATTTCTTTCTATTGTTTTGCACTAGGATTGTGAGGGGGAAAGATTTTCGAACAGAACCTACTTCTCCCACTTTGTTGTTAGTTACGATAAATGCCAAGTTTCTTTTACGAACAAGCGAGAAGCTGAAACTCGAAGGACATGTTTAGAGAGTGAAGATACCACTGGAAATAAACGTTTGTCTTTAAAAAGACCCCGTAAAGATAAATTGAGTGAGAAACAGGCTTCTTCAAAAGCTGAAGGGAAAACCAAATCGTCCCAGGAAAACCACTCAGAGGTGAAAGCCCCTAAAAGGATTTTAGCAGCGGTCAAGAGAACGTTTAGCAAGAAAAAGCAGGAACAAGTAGAAAATGAACACAACGATGAGGAAAAAGTTGAAAAGCGAAAAAGTCGCGAAGAAAGGAAAGCAGAGAAAATAAAAGAAAAAAATAAGGAAGCCATGCTGTTAGATAATATGACGTTGAAAAGTAAGAAACGTAAGATATTGAACTCATGGGTTAATGACATGACATCAGAAATGAATGAGAAGATAGTGAACTTCTCTGTCTTGAGCGAATTTGGTATCGAAGAAGATGCAAAGAAGATAACATCGAAGAAACCGAAGAAGCTCAAGAATGGCAATGAGTTTGTCGGCAACTTAGATTTTATACCGGTGGAAAACCCAACGGACTATGAAAATACGAAAATGTCTTCAAGAATTTCAGGGTTTAACATCGATAAGAAACAACGCAGAAAGGAAAGTCAAAAGAAACGTCAAACTGATCTTGATAGTGGGTTTAATGATTTTATTTTCAATCCTATTTTTCTTTTTCGGAGATATCACAAAATAATTCAATTCCATGCAGACGTATTGATATTATACCTTTTGTCAACACCCTGTTTAGTGGTTACGCTGAACAAGCTCCGCCGTATAGTTTCCTGCTCCGATGCCGAAGATGAAGAGTTATATAGCAAGAAATCGAAAGAGGAGTTGACGCTCTCCAACCCGGAGATTAACTTAACTGAAGATGCGGAGGTGGAGATCTTGTATACAGTACCTGCGGAGGAGAGTGGTTCGGTGACACATTCTCCTGTGAACTTCCATGATGAGGTAGGTTATTGTTAATAATCAACAATAGTACCATAAGAGAACAAATGATCAAAGTCAGCCTTGTCCCTGTAAAACTTTCCCTCTGGTTTTAGGTGTCAAATCAGGGAATATATATATATATATATATATTGTATAAATAGGGAAAATATAATAATAAATTTGAAATATCTGATTGTAGTCTGCAATAATAGGTGTGGGCAGATTCACCTAGCACTGACCTAACATAATTCTGTTTCACTCTATTTGTTGTGTCCTAAAACTAACTTTTATCGGGACATCTTCAATCAAGCTTTCTTCCATTTCTAAAATCTTTTCCTCAATCTCCCAATCATCTCACTGGACATAACCAGGTTATCCACGTTCTCAACAGAACTTTACTTGCGCGTTCAGTAACCATGGCAACCGCAAGCAGCAACGGTGGATTCTTGATCCTCACCTACAACTAGATAAATACTAATATATCTGTCATCCTTTTTTCTGATATAAGCCAAATTGCATCTCGCCAAGTACTACCAGCTTCCGAAATCTCTGGCTGAATCCCATCATCACCGCAATCTCTTCTCACCTTTCTCTTCTCTGTCTTCATATGTTAGCCACATACAACATCTCTTTTAATCTCCAACAACCTGCTTCATTCCCCTATCGCCAAAATTCTGCATGAAACATGAAACGTGTCCATTAAAATCACCCAAAGCTATAACCAGTTTGTTCACCTTTGCTCTGCAAATCCCAATCGCCATTTCCTCATAAAAGTTTTTTCGACCCTCGCTCTTCCGGACATGACAACCACAATTTGTACATCCAGACAATAGACCATGTTCCCTAACTTCACCATCTCACATGCTGAAAAAAACTCACAGCCACCCTTCTCTTCCTCAGCTCCGCAACGGCTTCCCACATTCCAACTTCCTCGCCTCCTCCCAACCCATTAAGAGGTTACTATAAATGAGATATTTTCCTGTGTACTGTATAATATCACTTCTTGGACAACTATTGAACTGAATTCAGCTCCCTCATAAATAAAATCTCTCCTGTTTTGTCAATTTAACTATATAACGAAATATTTTAAAATCACATGATAAAACCTTTTAAATATTTTCAAAAAATGACTTATATTTGAACCTTTACATTTTCCAAAGCAGTTATTTATGCTGATGATTCCACATTGTATTCCTGTCTTGATAAATCGCTTGATTTTGGTAAGGATACTTTCTGTTCTGGAAAAAGATCTCAATACAGTATTTGAATGGGGTAAGAATTGGCTGGTTAATTTCAATCCATCTAAAACTAGTCTTCTTTCCATTAATCATCTCAAGCAAACATATTTACCTCAAATGTTGATGAATGATTCTCATTTTGCCTGAAAACAATTCATTTCGCCTTCTTGGTCTTATATTCACAAGCGACCTCTCATGGCGATCTTACATTGAAACCATTGCAAAATCAGCTGCCATGAAGGTTGGTTCTCTTTTACGAGAAATGAGTTACCTCACGCCTGAATGTATACTTTACCTTTACAAATCTTCAATTTGTCCTTGCATGAAATACAGCTGCCACATTTGGGCAGGTGCTCCTCCGAATTGCTTGAACTTGTTAGACCGGCGCAAACTTATCTTCGAAACTGGACTCCCTATCACACCGGTGAAACGTAGCTTCTCTCTGTCTTTTCTACAAGTTTTTTTATGGACGTTTTTCAAGCGAAATATCATCACTTACACCTTCTCCCAGAATTTGTCTCCGTACAACTAGCTTTTCGCGTCTTCTCGTCAATGGACTGTTTGTGTTCAAAATTGTCACAGGGATTTCTACAAGAACAGTTTTTCCCCGCGAACATCTAGACTTTGGAACTCCCTTTCATCTACATGCTTTCCTTCTGAACTCCCTTTCATCTACATGCTAACCTTCAACTGTTCAAATGAAATGTTCATCGATATGTTAAAACTGCTTAACTTGCCGTGTAGCTCTTTACAGACAAGTGTCCTTTAAGGCCTTGTTGTGAGCAACTACAATAAAAAAATTTATTGTTATTTTTGTCGTTATTCCAACGTAGTTTTGAAGCATGTTGTTTATTGGCTATTTAATAGAACCATGGCTTACTAAATTACGTATTATAGTAATTTAGTAAGCAACGAATAGAAAATTAAAAAAGTTCCATTTGGTGTGCATTTTCTGAGCCAAATGTAAATGCAATTAATACAATTACTGAGGTTCTCAAGGAAGTATAATATAATTATAACAAAACAAAGTCTCAGAAATTTGTTTATGTTACCTTTTCTCGTAAGTTTTTAATGTAATTTACCGAACAAAATCCCAATTTTTCTTACGCGTTTATTCCGTTAAGTTTTGTCATGTTTTCATTGCGCAATCTTTATTCTTCAGTGCATCCTTTCTTCTTTCAGGATAAAATGACACGGTATGACCCGTGCTCCGTGGATGAAACCGGTATTCTTGCTTACAACTTGCAGGCGAAAAACATGCGCTCGAAGAATAGAGTTATGGGTAATTCCCGCGCGTGGAATGTGGTTATGGGTAATTCCCGCACACGGAATGTGGTTATGGGTAATTCCCACACGCGGAATGTGGTTATGGAAAACGCGAGAGGGGTCCTGTACAAGAAACAAACAGCAAATAAGGTAAGTTGGAACAGATGGTATTGATTTTGAAACAAATGCTTTTGATATGTGTGAATATAATTTACGCAATTTTGTTAGCATAGGTTCATGTATTGTTTTGCGTTTAGAAGAGAAACAGTTTCTGGAATAAAAAGAAGACAAACCAGTCTGCGCATTATCAGAATGGTCAGTTTGAGAATGGTTTTGATTCGCAGAAAAGAAGACGTATGAAACCAGTCTTCCGGGGCTTCAAATCCGTTTTTTCCACCATGTCGCAATAGACATGAGTTAATTTTTTTTGAATTTGAAATTTGTAAAAAACAACACATGTTTTATGCGAAAATTTTTTTTTGTATGCTTATCGATTTTTTTCCTTTTGAATCATGAATTTGAAACCTAGATTTGTCATTCGCGAAATGAATATACGTGTACAATGTACATGTACACATTTGACATATTGTCATACGCGCGTAATAATACTTTGTTGTTGGAGGACGACAGTATTTTACACTTTCAAGCGCTTCGACAACGTGATAATTAAAGTTTTGAAAAAAATCGGCTTTTAGAACTTGCAAAGGTAGAGTTTGTGGGAATTTCCACGTTTCATTCAAACAATTTCATTCCCTAAATTATATTGTGGACTATTATTATAAAGATAATTAGAAATGTTAATTTGTTCTTTTGAACAATTATTATCGTGGAATTTCTTTACTATTCATCAAAGCGCAAGGCTATCATGATGCAACAATATAAATTATTTATGTGGTGCAAATTTTTAAATATACAAAATGTCGACTGAGCAGTTTGCCGATGTGCAATTTCGCAATAATGGCAGTTAATTTATTTAGGAGGTAAATTATTCATTTCGTTCATACTCATAAACTTTTGAATAATTACTTTCAAAAAAAGGCGGGGGAGGGGAGCCACCACTCAGTTAGTTTTGGCATGTCTGTAAACAAAGTAACGGCGATTTTATGTAAACATAAATATTGTAGTAACGGTTTATAGTACGTGTTATATTTTTGCGAAGTTTGAAATCTAATAATTTTGGTTTGGTGTCCAGCGCAGAAAATGTAGCCTAGCAAATCGAATGACGATATTTTAAATTATATAGCTACCTAGCTACATTATTATTTTAATTTCATTTCTAAGTTAACTAATATCATCAAGAGTTAGTTCGATATATTTTTTGCTAATAACGGTAAATAAAGCTAAACTAAATTGTTATAATTTTTTTCATACATCTGCTAAACTTGTGGAATTTTATTGGAAGGTGTGATTTTTTGTTTTTGTAGATAGGTCGTCAGTATAGCTAGCTCAATAAGCCGTATTAATGTTTTTAGCACATTAAAATTTTAATAAAACAACCAGTTATAATACAATGTTTTTAAATCATTCCTAAAAAAAGGTGTTTGTTGTGGGAGTTAATTAAGTTCATTTAATTTTTTATGTCTTTTTTGTTTATAAATAGTTTTGTTCAATTTTAGTTCAGTTGGATCAAGACAGCTATTGATTGTTATATATACAAACAAAAAATATTTGTCTTCTCTTAAAATATTTATGCTATAATATTCTTTATATAATATATTCTGGCACAGTCAATTTTAAACAAATATTGGTTTAGACTCTTTTATATGGAAACATGTTTGTTTACTGACATTCCAAGTTTTCTATTTGGAAGAACTAAAAAGATTCACATCTTTGTGTATGTGTGACTTTAAAAGACAATTCTAGCTTTTTGTTTGAAAAATAACGAACATGTTTTACGCATTTCAGTGAGAACTTTCTGTTATTTTTTTAGTATATAATATATATACTTTATGTTTTCTTGTTTGTCTATATTATATATATAGGTCAATATGGGTTTGTCGTGCTCCAAGTATGATGTTGTAGAGAACGGACCCGGTAGGTTTGTAATAATATGTATGTAATTTTCCTTTGAGAATCTATTGTTCAAAGAACAGTGATTGTATCAAACAATGAAATGAAACACAATAGTACACAAAAAATTCAAGTTACAATTACTAATTGATTATAAAAAGATGGTATGTACATCTAATTACAGCTCAGGAATTACTTTAAATTGGTCTATTGTGTCAAAGGCTTTGGTAAGGTAAACAAACACACACTTGCAAAATAAAGTTATTCTGGAATGGGATTAGATCAGTTATGACTCTTAAGGTGAAGGAACTTGACTAATCGACAACAGCTTATAATGGGTTTACCCTTCAGTTTAACACAATACAATTATATTATGAACTGCTAATAAAGTGCTATGACAATGGTCTTGCTACTTTTGCCATGCAATTTTATCACTACGAAAATTCCTCACCAACACTTTCTGTCCCACCATTAAATTGCCTCTCTTCCTTGGCTAACTCTAATCTTATTCCTCAAACCTAGCGTCGTTAAATCCTCCACCGCAGTCTCTGACCCTGAACAATTCACAAGGACTCTGCAGTCTCTGATTTCCGAATGCCGGCAGCCATATTGATTTGGCTGTGTCGGTTATGTACAAAATGAGGACTCGTCTGTTTGGTCGGCCAACTTCGTTGCCAGGTTAAAGATCACCCATAACAGTGTTTGTTATATGATAGGCAAAAAAATCTATCCTAGTAGACCTAGGTCCTAATGTTGGGAAAATTTAACGAACAAAATTAACTTGCTTTCTTTATTTCATATTTGTCTAATCAATGTAGACAAGGCCAAATTTGTTTCCTAAAATAAAATTCCGATATATCTGACCAAACGGGACTTTATTCTTTATTAATTCCGCCGATCTTGGTCTAGAAACCCCAAAAAACTTGATTAAAACTTAGTTTATACAAGAAACACAACCGCCATTCCCGAAACAGTTGAGTCCTTATTTTGTACGTAAATCTAGGCCGAGTCGGTAGATCGAGCTGGCATTTGGCTGAGTTGGCATGTAACCATTAAGAAGGGCATCCAGCTGCAAAAACATCTGCTCCAATAAATCATCAAATGATTAAACTGTTATGTCTTAAATAAAATACACGAAATACACGGGGAGTCTATATCTCTCTTCTTTTCAAAATGTAACGTGTACATTAAAAAACTTGTTAATAATTAATCGCTTCTCTGTTCTCCTCGGTCTGCATTCTCGTGACACGTCGACTTAACACACGTGTTTAACACAAACATGACTGCACAGTCAAATGAAGATATAACATAAACCTACACAATTATGGGGGAATACAGAATATCATCTGTTGGAAACCCCATCTAACTTTTGCTAGCATGGAAATGGGCTTTAAATGATAATGACGTTTGAAGGTCAGCTCGTTCGGCCAAACTGTTCAAAGCCAGGTGATAAGGTGCTGACTTAAGGGCTGTGATTGATTGACCGTTGTGGTCTATGAATGTTTTGAATTTGTCACATCGGTGAATGTGCAGGGTTTTCCTGATGTATTGAGAGGTACATGACTTTTTATCCACATTTTCAATGTCATCTTCCAGTTTTGGCACCAAAATAACTTTGAGTCAGGGATTTCATTTGACTGGGTAAGGGCAATCTACTGAGTTCATCAGCATTTCCCTGCAAGGTACCATATGTGTGTACTATAATGGGTATATGTGACTAATATCAAAGCCCATCTTTGTATGTGGGTGGCTTTCATTGCTGGTATATGTTGGTCTTCTTTCAATAATCCTAGTAGTGGTTTATGATCTGAATAGATGGTGAAATGTCTATCATATGCTTGCTGTACTAATTTGAAAGCAGAGAAGGAATCAGTTTAAAATGTGGCCTACCACGCTTTTTGCTTTTCTATTGTTGTAAAAGGACCAATACAAAGAAATATACAAAAGGAACGTGTCCCAATATAAACAAACATGGTAAGATGTGACACAAACATCTCTTTTTATGCTATAAACAAAAAACATTAAGAGTCTAATGGAATGTAACCATTTAGGAATGACCATATTATGATGATGATGATGATAAATATTTATTTCTCATTAATCACCAAACCATAAGACATAAATATATAATTTGTTTTAAGACTTTAATGGTCTAACATACCGCTAATAAAAATAACAAATAAAAATCCTATTATATATATATGGTTTGTATGAAAAGAGAGGAGACAAAACCTAATACTAAAAAGTAATTAAAAAGGTTGCCACCGTAATATCACAAATCAGCAATATTTTGGTTGCAGTGAAATCAGA
Source organism: Candelabrum cocksii (assembly GCA_963930725.1). Lineage (NCBI taxonomy): Eukaryota > Metazoa > Cnidaria > Hydrozoa > Anthoathecata > Candelabridae > Candelabrum > Candelabrum cocksii. The sequence continues at coordinate 5,414,388 of OZ005665.1, forward strand.
AGAAAATAAATTTAACTATTAAAAACACAATTTATATATTAATGTATATTTTATATATATAAATGTATAATTTTATATACATATATTATATATATATATACATACACTTATGTATAACATAATCAAGGAGAAGCACATTCATAATCGTTTAGGTTATATGAAATCTATCTCTCGCTACTTTTACAAGTCACTTAAGTACGCAGGAGGACGCTTAACTTGTGGTAGATGATTGCCATGATTATGATGCCAATAAGCCATTGTTTTTCATTTGAACATAAACATTTGAGCCTTTGTAGACCTGGAAAAGACTTTTTATTGTATACCCAGGAAAGTGTTGTGGTGTGTCGTGTAAGCTAGGAGTTGAAGAATAAATAATTAGGACAGTTCAGGCAATGTATGATGCGGCTAGATGTTGTATCAGAGTGAATGGTAGTTTCAGTGGGGATTTTCCAGTCAAAGTTGGTGTACACCACCAAGTTCTGTGCCTTGTGATTATTGCTGTCTCTCAGATCGAGTTGAAAAAGTTGGCTTTGTGTAAAACTGAAATTGAATCAAGGTATTTGTGTAAACATGAAAAAAATGTAAGTCCTTCGATGTAAACATGACCTCAATAATTGTCAGAAATATGGAAAATGGCTTGTGGTGTCTGTTGCAAGGAAGTTGGCAACAACTCAATTTATTGCAGTAATGAAAAGCACTGGGTACATAAGAATTGCATTGGGACATTTGTATGCAGTAGATATAAAAATTGCCCGTCCTGTACCATCGGGCGACCGCAAATATACACCACTGGTAGATGTTGTAATCCTGCTCCTGTCGTTGTCCCGCCCGTTTTCTTACTTGATAATGTTTCTCTCGAGGTTGTTTTGATTTTCTGTTACCTTGGTGATATGATTGGTGATACTGGTTGCTATAACTACAAGGATACAGTCATCCTGGAAGAAGTTTAGAGACTTACTCCCTATACTCACTAACAAGGGTATATCTAAAATCACATGGAAGTGTCTTTGTTTGCAGGTGTGAGAGGTGCTCTCGTCCATGCCATTGAAACTTGGGCCCTAACCGCAGACCGGCTCATCAGAAATGTCAACTCCATGGTAAGTATGCTCAGCAAAGATCACTGACCTGGTTCCAATGGTATTTCTGAGAGATCACTTGAGTATCTCACCTTTGGAGGAAATCTTAAGAAAAGGACCACTAAGATGGTTTGGCCATCTCAGAAGAACGGAGGAAGATTCCTGTCAACGATCGATGTTAACCTCCGAGGTAGAAGGAAAGTTTTATGGCCGCCCTAAAAAGCGATGTATGGATGGACAACATAAAAGCTGACCTAAAAGCACTCAACATCGATGACGATCTGACGGCTGATCGAGCTGCTTGGAGCTATCAATACAAAGAAAAATTGTCCAACCCCAGCTGCTGGGAAAAGATTTGTATCCTCCTGCGAGTGAGGACTTCTCTGATTCATCAGATTGTCATGATGTTCCCGTTTCTTCACTGGTTGTACTAGTAGGCTGTGGTGGTGGTGACCATAAAAGGTGGCAACTTTGTGCAGAGGTTTGGTTTTGATTTGACTCAAGTTGTGATTAAATGTCTTTCCACCATGCTGAAGTGCGGGGGTATGAATGGTACCAGGTGCTTTGAAACTTATTCTTGGGTTACTGTTGGTTTGCAGCTAGAGTAAGCTGACTATGACTAACTGAATGGTTCTTGGCTCTATTACACATAATCTGCATTGGATTTGACTTTCTTCCTGTAACACTCATCTGTTTTATTCAGGTTGATATGAGGAGGAGTAATGGAAAATTCATTAATAACAGTTAGTTATGTTAAATGTCAATATTAGATTATTAGCGATATAGTGAAAGGGTGACCATGCGCAGCACGTGCCCTAAGACTTGTGTACCTTTGACGAAACTTTTGACAAATGACTTCCATGTTGTTGTGAAGTTCGTAAAAAATGAGCATGCTTATTAAGTTGCACATCTAATGAAGCACGTTCTTTGCATATGTATGTTATGCTTTAAAAGAAGAAACTTCAAAAGGATATATTTTCATATATATTTATTTACAACAATATTATTCCATAGACATATTTATATTTCAATGAATTGAATTGATGGCTGGATAAAACTGGTTCATTTTTTGTGAAAATGGTAAAAAGACTCTTGGAGAATCCTTACCTGTCTCTTGTTGTTGAGAGCCTTCAATTCAGCATAATCAACTTAAGCATCTGACTTTTGTGTTATTCCTTGCACTCTTCCCATCAAAATACATATTTACAATAAATATTTTTTCTTTTAAAGTTTGAATTGATTAAAAATTTATAACCCTTCAGGAAATTGGATTAAAGTTACATAAAGAAACCACATGCCTAACATTGGGCATTGAAATAAGCCTCAACGCAAAGCCTCTTTGTTAATACATATATATAATTCAATATTTTCTATTAATTTTAGTTTGCTTGAAGAGCTTTAATATTTTGCGATACATTGGGAAAGGAGCTTTTGGCAAAGTGAGATTTTTTTTATGTGTTAATTTATGTTAATGTACATCATTTTTACAGTATAAAAGGAGCCTTTTAGGAGCCACTTTAAGTTCTGTATAAGTTAGATTTTTTCATCCATTGTTTTTTGTTATTTTTAAATCTATTTTTAACGCAAATAATCAAGAATAAAAATAGAATTATAAAAATAGTTTTTGCAAGCTTCCAAATGTTTTTTCAAAACACAGTCCCCCTGATAATGTCCCCAGGACACACATTGATAGCAATTTTTTATAAAGTTGACGTGTATATATCCTATGTAAATATTCATTTTAATAATAATATAGTCAATTCTTATCAATTGTGTCCTGAATGAAATATATTTGTCTAAGCCATCATCATCCACCAAAAACAGAAGTTTCTTGATTCTACCATTTCTCTGTCTAAGCCATCATCATCCACCAAAAACAGAAGTTTCTTGATTCTACCATTTCTCTGTCTAAGCCATCATCATCCACCAAAAACAGAAGTTTCTTGATTCTACCATTTCTCTGTTCATTCTTCCTACTAGTTTGATCTCATTTAACGAAATTTTTTAAATCTTCGCTGACATTAACAGTTGTTCACTTTTTGCTGTTGTGTGTAAATTTATGTGTAGTATATAGAAATAGGTTATGTGAAAAGGTGTTTGTTTTGTAGATGGAGGATACAGAGACATCTGAAAGCTTGAAATAAATACACTGTTTTGCATCTTATCGCTATATAATTAGTTTTATTAAAGATTGTTTCACATTGATCCAGTTGTTGTAGTGTCCAGGTTTTGGTCAAATGGATCTTTCTTGTCGTTTGCAACAAAAAAATACTATATTGTTCACAATTCGTCATAGGTTTGTATAATCCAATTGAAAACAACAAAACAGTTATTTGCGTTGAAGTACATGCATAAGAAGAGCATTGTAAACCGCAGTGCAAGTCGAAATGTACTCAAAGAGCTGGAGATCTTAAAGCTTCTTCACTTCAAATATCTCGTAAATTTATGTTACTCATTTCAAGATGACAAGTTCATGTACATCGTATTGGACTTGATGCTGGGTGGTGATGTGCGCTACCACATAAACAGAGGTCACCAGTTTAAAGAGAGCGAGATTACTGTGTATGTGATGGAGATGACACTAGCTCTTGATTATTTGAAGAGCAAACACATCTTGCACAGGTCAGCGTTTTTTATTAAATTAGACTGACTGGATTTGCCAGGTGCAAATTGAAGAATTGCTATCAGACAGTCCTTATGTTACGAAGCTATTATCTTTCTTTTTAGAGATATTAAACCGGACAATTTGCTGCTGGACAGTAATGGTAAGGTTATTTAGGTGTCAATTAATGGATATTTAAAGAATTATAAATACTGTTTTGCTCATTAATCTGCCTGCAATTATTTTTTAATATCTATTTCTATTTGAAGCAAAAAATTATTTTTATATAAAATATACTGTTAGAATAAATTTTTGAATGTTTTTGCTTTTTTAGGACATATCCATCTCACAGATTTCAATGTGGCGACATGGCTGCCCGAAGGAAAGTTGGCTGCTACATGCAGTGGAACAAAACCATATATGGGTATATAATTTCTGAAGATATTTGTAAGAGACCAAAGCAACACTAGGCTGGATGTTTTTTTGGATAGATTTTCATGGATTGTAATCACCTGATTAATGATAATTGCTCAAATGGGCTTTTTGTAAAAATCAATCAGCCACACTGTGTCGCTTATTGTTTAGCCCCTGAAGTGTTCAAAACAGAGGCTGGTATTATCCCTGGTTACGCCTACGAAGTTGATTGGTGGAGTTGGGGTGTGTGTCTGTACGAGATGCTTTGCTCTGAGGTTCTTAACTTTCTTCACATATTCACTTTTCTTTTAATCGTTTCCAGTTTCACAGAATGTTTCAAATGTATATTTAAGTATCTGCATGCTATTAGGTAGATTAGGTTTCAGATTTGGAAAATGAAGTTTGTAACTAGAAACTGTAACACAGTGTTTTTCATCAGTGATATTAGATAACAGTGCTGCTGTTAATGGAACGTTACTTAAAATACATATGATATTAGCTGTATAACCCTGGGTTTTCCACACACTATTTGGTCAACACTAGTTCTTGTCCATTTAAAATTTATGCGAATCTTCCAAAAAGCCAAACCTATGTAGGCACTTTAAACCTCACCCGTCGTGGTGATTACTTCCCCTTGATTTTCGCTTCGACTGTACCGTTTTATTACTCTATTTATATATATATGTTGTTATATTTATCATGATCATATGTGTCCTTATTAGCGTCCATTTGCCATCCATCACGATCTCTCTGTCAAAGACATCCTGCGAAATCTAGAGAACACCTCTTCCATAAAAATGCCGAAATCGCTTTCCACGTCCATGGCTCAACTGTTACTAGACCTCTTGAACGTCAACCCTAAGGAACGCCTGTCGAATCTTCAGAACGTGATGGGGTACCACGCGGTCCAGCATATCAACATCGACGATGTGAAAATGAAACAGACGTGTCCGCAATTTATACCTAGTGTACGTGTACTTATGGTTTATTGCTGTGAAGGATTTGCTATTTTAAATATAAGATATTTGCAATGTGTGCAGTGAAAATTTCAAAGAAAAGATAACAAAACTAACTATGTTCAATATCGTGTTCTTGCTTGAAAGATTCTCTCTTTGCTTTCTTAGAGTGAAACGTTCAATTGTGAACCTATACATCAACTGGAAGAAATGATTGGAGAAGCAAATCCATTAAAGAAGCAAAAGAGGAAGAAGAAAACGAAGGTAGCGTAAATTGTCTCTCTTCGTGGATTTATAAAAATGTTGTTTTCAGAAGTTTAGATTTCATTGTCTAAATCATTGTTTGACGTCATAATGACCGGATTTTTAGGGTTTACCTTACACGGGTGACGATCCTACCGCTCGCTCATTGGACGATCTGTCACGTAGGTTTACCTCTTTCACGAGAGACACGTAAGTTGCATTTGCTATTCACATTATTATTATTACTATAAATTTCTCTCGGATTTTCCCTGTGTGAGGTAAAGATAGCGCGTGGGGCTTAGGCCACAGCGTTACCTATTTTTAAGTATTTTTATGAGTGTCAGCTGACAGAACTCTTCAAATCTTGTCTTTCTTAGGAAAACATTTAGGAAAAAAATTGTTGTAATTTTGAAGACCGTTTCCTATTCTCCAGCAAAGAACCGGCTATTGCAGAAGAAATGTCGAGCGAAACTAGAGAAATCTTAGATGGGGTTTCGCACAACAAAAGTCTCAGTTAGCTTATACGCCTCGCGGACGAAAAAGTCAGCCCAGTGTTCGTTATTCCGAAAAGCATGCTCTAAAGCAAATTGTCACGTGCCAATAGAGATTGTCACGTAACACGCAGTGAACAAACGGTCGGTCCGAGGTTTTTTAAACAATGATTAATGTGGTTATTTTTTAATTATTATTTATAACGTGTATATTTTCGTATTTAAAAAAACCGACAAAATTTATGGTTTGTATCAAACGTTTAATTTTTCAGTTTATTGCAAAATAACACTAAACCACCATACTGGACGACTTGTTTCGCATTGTAAAATAGCTCTGGGTGTCAAATGGGCCCCTTAAGAAAGCCCATCACTTAACCATTTTCTACAACTTTTCCAAAAAGCGATTGGTTTGTTTATGTTACTCATTCGTTTTAAACGACCTATGAAAAGCAAAGCCTTTTTGACAATATAACAGCCGGCTTTTAACATTGCCGAGGTAAGCCGTAGCTATGGCAACCACTTCTTTTTGTATTTGAGTGGTTTGTTGATTTTGTTGTTGAAGTCGCAAACACTTTTGTATTGCTGTAGAATTGATCATTTTTCGTGGCATTCAGTTATTATCTTATGAACTTCTTGTTGTTTACATCTGAATCGAAAACTGAAAGGTAGGGCAAACATCGTTTTGCTTCATAACATGAAATAAGCACTCGAAGTTTGAAAGTTGCTTGTATAATAAGGCTATTATCGTAGTTGCGAATATGTATAATGCCCTCGTAATGGGATTTTCGCTTAAAATTTGAAACAAAAGCGGAGAGGAAATCGATAGAATATCACATAGGCTTGCAAAATTTTCCGGTTGTTATGAGTGTGTTGACATAACAACGTATTGATGCCGCATTGTTGGTGCAGCGATAAAGGTAAGTAAATCGTTTACAGTGCTGCTTGTTTATTCCGTACGCGAAATCGTCATAATCCCTGCCGAAATCGATCTTCGTTCAAGAGGAAAGATAAAAATGCTGTTTTTGGGTTTTGCGGTGCAAATATGCAGTAAGTTATTAATGGTTTTCGCTGATAGTTTTCTTGTATTGTTTGAAAATGTTAACTTCTATACGGAAGCCTAATCACTCGAAAGCCTAGTTGGAATTTTTTGTCCGCACAAAGAATTAACAGCAATAAATAATAAGACTAAAATAGATAGTTTTCTAAAATATTCACCGATGTAAAACTGTTTGTTTTTGCTCATTTTAATGGAACGTTATATTTCCTTCGACCCGTCAAAGGTTGTTCCGAATTCAATTTCAATTCCGCAATTTTTCCGGCATGAAATACAGCTACCTATCGCCAAAAGATTTACGCTTTTGTTTCGTTTGGCAACGTTAGTGCGTGCGCTTCAAAGAAGGATTGTGTCCCTCGATATCGTCTGTTTTATTTAAGAAAGTATAATTCTATGGTTTTCAAGGCCAATATTTCGAGGTATGAATATACCAAAGCCGACCTCCCGCTTAGCGATGATAATGGATATCGCGTTATTGGAGTTTCCTGTAAGTGATAAAATATAATCAGAAAAAATTTATTGATTGCATTTGCCATATAGACCATCCCTGATTGTAGCTGTGTTTTGAAATGACACTCCAGGCCCGCCCAATCACCTTTCAAATAAGCCAAATTGAAAGAAAAATAGACACATAAATAATATTCATTAACTTCCTTATCACAGCCGCTACTGAGCGTTTAGTGATTTTGCGATGCTCATTTCAGCACTTTTCTGCAGCATTCCCAAAAGACTATGCATGAACGGTAATTTTCCCATCAAGATACTTAATTTATTCCACTAGAAAACACCAGACTTGTGTATTCTGACTGAATACTTCTATTGTCAGGTATTGTCAATTTTGTACAGTGATGGGTATTAGCTATACCAAAAATTTGCCTACATATACTTTAATGTCAGAAATTTTCGCGTCCAGAAATTTGACATTAAAGTAGACAGAAAAGAGAGAAGGTATTGTACGGTGGTTGAGTCGTCTCAGTGTCATTCGAAACCATTTTAATTCGACATAGTGCACTTCATTTTATTTTGTCATCAATAGCTACAAGAGCCGACCTTAGTTCCTTATCATCGAAATACGTCTTGAAGGATTCAAACTGAGCTGTCAATTCTTATCTTAGTTCAAAACAGGGACACGTGCTCTGATGGCGCTGCACTCGCTTGCTTGAAAACGATTTGGAAAGTCTTAAATAACTATGACCTCTATATGACATAACATTGGGATGGGGGGATCTTTGAAAGAACAAAGCGTTCTATCGTAGAAATTAATGAATTTTTAATAACATACCATAGTCTTTTCATAAACTAAAATTTTGATATATATGTATGTATGTATGTATGTATGTATGTATGTATGTATGTATGTATGTATGTATGTATGTATGTATGTATGTATGTATGTATGTATGTATGTATGTATGTATGTATGTATGTATGTATGTATGTATGTATGTATGTATGTATGTATGTATGTATGTATGTATGTATGTATGTATGTATGTATGTATGTATGTATGTATGTATGTATGTATGTATGTATGTATGTATGTATGTATGTATGTATGTATGTATGTATGTATGTATGTATGTATGTATGTATGTATGTATGTATGTATGTATGTATGAACAAGGTATATATTTCAAATGAGTTAAAATGTACTATACAATTAAAATCTGGCCCTAATCACTAGAGCAAAGATTATAAAAATACTTCAAACAGTAAAGTAAAAATTCTACTTAAAATAAAATTTAAAACTAATCCGCAGAAAAACAAATTTCAAAATCTACTTTTTAAAATTCATAAAGGTTTTAACAATTTTAACAGTGCCTAGTATAGCTTTTTGTTGGAGCTTATAAATGATTTCTTTTGACTCATTTTTATCAAAACCTAGATTTTCAAGACTGATTTTAAGACTTTTTGGAACAGCACCAAGTGCCCCGATAATAATAGGCACGAAGACAAACTTATAGTCAACATACATTAATTGCAACATTCGCATCAAGGGCCCATACACATTTTCTTTTTCTACGACTTTCCGGACGACATTCACATCTGCAGGACAGCTAAATTCGACAACATAGCACGTTTTATCTGAGGAGTTCCAAACTAGGAGGTCAGGACGATTATGTTGAACTTTCGCAGGTGATTTGATTGACATATTCCACCAGTATTCGTATTCGCGATTTTCTTCGATGAACTGATCTGCATACTGAACTTTAGTGTCGAGTTGATGTTTTTTACGTAAACTTTCGTAGACGTGTTTTGCCACAACGTCATGTCTTAGTGGGAGATAGTATCTCGAAGACATTCTCGGGCAGCTGCTGACGATGTGAGTAATGTCTTCAACTTGATGTTTACACAGTCGACATTTGTTGTCAGTTGTTGGCTGCTGGTTATGAAGTCGCTTTCTTCGGTAGATAATATCTTTAGTGCCGATTTCCTGCTCTTCAATTGCACACGCATATGCCTCGAAATGTGAGTTTATGTATTTATTTGTCATCCATTCACGAGTTGTTTGTATATCTATTTCGTTGTTTGCAGCAATTACTTTTTGTGTGTACCCATGCAGTGCTTTATCGATGAACGATTGGTATTTTCTTTCAAGGTATTTGATCACGTAAGCTTTTCCGGTATTCCTGGGTTTCTGCTCTTGATTGTCTGTAATGTCCAAAGATTGCAACAACTCTATGTATGTATGTATGTATGTATGTATGTATGTATGTATGTATGTATGTATGTATGTATGTATGTATGTATGTATGTATGTATGTATGTATGTATGTATGTATGTATGTATGTATGTATGTATGTATATGTGTGACGTTTCAAATAGTGGCCATCGCTCAAATCGACGATGAAAGAAAACTTCACAAAAAACTGCTGGAAGATTACAATATCGACGTTCGACCTGTGAGACGTGGTAGAGATTCTTTGATTGTGCGCTTTGAAATGCGCCTGCAACAGTTGGAAGATCTGGTAAGGTTCTTACCAAATGTATAAATGCGATCACAAGGTGTTGGTAACGGAATGAAATCTCAGCAATAAAAATATCCGGTAAAGTTAAGAAGGGTTGAAATACGGTATACTCCCTATAAGTGGGACACTCAGGAGACCGACGAAATCTGTCCCACTTAGCGATTGTCTCACTTAAGCGTATTTCTATATTAGGTTAGAAAGTTCCCACTTAGTGAAAGTCCTTATCGGGGGTCCCACTTATCGGGAGTATACTGTATTAAGAACAACCATAACTGTATATCTTTTTTGTCTTTTCCTGATTGGACGGGACTTATTTTTTGTTTGTTTATTTTATAGGTTGGGTCCAATTAACTTTTCATAACAGCCACATAAAACAATAAGTTTATTACCACGTTTTAGGACATACGAAGTCAGACAATGACTATTAACGCGTTCAATATGTTGGTAAGCGAATTTTAATAGATTTGAGAACCTTGAGAATCATCTGGGTATTTTGTTGTACTTCTATCAAGGATTGGAACGATCCCCAGTTAAGATGGAATGAGTCAGAATTCGCCAACATCTCACGTATCAACATGGACCGGGCATTAATCTGGACGCCAGATGTCGTGCTGTACAATACGTAAGAAAAGGACAGTGAAGATTTTTATTCTCAAAGCAACAAGACAATGTATTTGTAAGAAGAGTTATATTTACTCCTCAGTCGTGAGTAAATTGAAGAGTGCTCTTCCTGGGAATTTTCAGATGACAAAATATGCCTCAAAATCATTGTAAATCCCTATGATCTATATTTCAACGACAAACCGTTTAGAGCGGAGCAGAAAGCATATCGTCACACCGAGCTGTACAAAACAAAGGTAAACATCGAAAGCGACGGCCGCGTGTTCTGGAACGCACCAATCACGTGGAAGGTGTCATGTGATATGACCATCAAATGGTTTCCATTGGACAAACAGGTAACAATTTAATATATTTATAAACTTAAGTAATTACGAGAGAGAAAAATATGAAAGGCTATATTTAGGAGGCTATTGTTCAATTCTTGTGTGATTATTTATGGGGTTTATAACTCAGGTATGCAATGCATCGTTTGGGTCATGGGCCTACCCGAAATCCCAGTTATCGTTAAAGTTTTATTCGAGGCCTGCTTTTTTGAAGAATCTCTACTCGAGTAAGTGTAACGTTAAAACAATAAAATCTAAATGCTATGTACTATGGCAACATTGCGTAATTAAATAGAAAAAACCGCGCAAGCATGGCAATAGTCGGAACATTTCAGGAACCAACCTAGTTATTTGATTAAATTTATTTGAGGGTTGTATAACCACGTGAGAACTTTGTTAGGTGAATTCCACGTGGAAAGCGGAGAATGGGAAATCGAAAGCATTAGCACTTACGATCATTATACGAGTTTCGATTGCTGCAAGCAACCTTTCTCCACTGTCACCTACCAAATAACAACTGCTCGTAGGCCTTTGTATTATTTCATGTACATTATCATGCCACTGATGGCGCTCTCGTTTCTCTTCGTGATGGTATTTCATATTCCACCTAAAACCGGCGAGCGAATGGGATTCGGCGTTACCATCCTGCTCAGCATCACGGTCTACCTTCTGGTGATTTCTGAGAAACTACCAGAGAAATCCAACGAGACGCCAATGTTAGCGGTGTGTTTTATCACAGTTTTCTTTCTGCTAATCGTAGCTCAAATGTTTGCATGCGTCACTTCAAACTTGTGTCTGAGACAAACGGAACCCCCAGAATGGTTGGTGAAGTTGGCTTTAGACACGGGTTGCATGTTCCGAGAAATCAAGTCGACGCGAGGTGATCACTTTAACGAACAATGGCGACTGATCTGTCGGTATCTCGACAAGCGCTTCTTTTTCATTTTTACAATACTGTTGATTGTAGCGCCTTTAATCGGTATGATGGCGTTATAAAACTTGAACTCACACATATATATTTATATATAACATGTTGTTTATAATAGAGGTTTCTAGTTTTAATTTATGTGTAATGGGTGTTCGTTATATTACAATTGCAATTGCCTTCTCTTTTGGTTTTTGCAAGGCGTTAAACCAAATACGCCTTTAAACTAGGAGCTTTACTTAGGGCTTGTATGTATGAACCCTCCTAGGAGGGCTGGTCCGCCTAAACGAGTTGGAAATCACCCCGCCTATATATGACTAGCCCTCCTAAATTAATAATACAATAGTTACAAACAGTATTTTTCCTTAAATGTTCAGGCAGTTTGTGACTATAGAGGTATGTTTATGGATGTTGAAATATGGTGGTTGGCTTGCTTATTTTTTTAGAAGTTTTTTAGAGTTTTTTTTTAGACAAATTTTCTAACCCTCCTAACCGGGCTGGAACATATATATGGCGAATTTCCAGCCCGCTTTGCCGAGATCTCGGCTAAACAAAGCGAGATCTTGGTTAGGAGGGCTAGCCCTCTCTTCATATATATGCAACACGAAAACAACAGTGACTTATTATATAGCGGGATCTCGGCTTGAAGAAGGACTCATATATACAGACCCTAAGTTGACATATTTACCACTTTGACACATCTACTATTGCTGTGTTTGAAATAATTTTTGCTTTTTCATATGCAAATTTTATTTCGTATAGACTTTTAAAATTTGTTATTCCTTTAATTTAAAAAATAATATTTACCATCATTCCCAAGGAAAACAAAAAACAAAATGAAGAAAATGAAGGAAGATCTTACATAATTCTTACATCTTAACCCGTAGAAAGCCTTATGTCACAAATAACAACAAACATAAAAAGATTGATTTCAGAGGTTGCGCCCTTTCATGGTAATTATTGCTCGATAATTATGACGCATTTACTTTAATCACATTTAAAATCTTTTAAAAATCTCTTTGCAACTATAACTAAACATCCCGCGTATTCCCAGCGAACGGTGTTATTTCAAGCAAGCCATAAAAATCGTGACAATGCTTTTGTTTCTGAGCAATCTACCATGAAATTGCTTCGTAAGGATAAAAATTGCGATAAGAGAGCAAAAGGTTGAATACGGTGGAGATGTTTTCAGTTTTGATATTTTGTGTAGCTTTGGTTTCAAGTAAGTCTTTTATCTTTCGTATATTAGTTTTCGGCACTTGTCGGTTATCCCCCCCCTCCAGAATTTGTTTTTTAATTTTTGCTCTCTTTTTTTCCTAACATAACATATTTATAATGCTTCTGAGGTGGCCAATAAGCGCCAATATTTGTCAAAATATGTTCAAATTAGTCAACATTATTATAATGTCTTTGCCTCCACATCCATTCATACAAATACGAGTCCAACATGTGACGGTGGGTTCCGTTATGTTTGTTTATTTTGCTTTTTTGCGGATCTCCACGATCGCTCAACACTTTGCGTGTGCGTCCCAGTATTAGGATCGACAAAATTAAGGCTGTGGTTAATTGTTAAGTGGTTAAACCCCATACCCTGCATTGCTATTATTCCACCATACGCTCTCCAGAGATCTGACATTATAGTAGTTCCTGGTCTTATTGTTGTCTGGATGATCGGAAGCAAAGTAGCTGCACTGCGGTCAGGAATCGTATACATAAAACTTTCTTTTGTTTCCCAACACCATCCACCAAACACCCACTGTTGTGGCAATACACGGCCTTGGTTATTTTTTCGCCTTGAGAAAAGTGATTCGTCAACTTCAACAGTCATATTTGGTCCACCAAATAAAATAGGGTTTGCAAGAAGATCCGCTGCACATACTTCCCGCAGAAAATTATTAAAATCAATGGTGACATCTTTTCCTATACCAAGTTCTGTCTGTACAAATTGTATTTTGGTATACTCTTTCGACCAACAATATATAAATAAAATTATGTCTCTATACGCCAACTTTGAACCCTCCATCCAGGTACCTTTTCGTACAGAAAATTCCGATCGATACTCACGAGAGCGACATCTCCATCACCTTTCATCACCCTTCTCTCGTAGTTGAAGTACCATTCCATTGCATTACCATTAACACAAATTCTTGGATCATGCTAAATTCCTCTTTGTTGCAAAAACTTGATGCTTTGTCATCAACAATATTAGAAAGAGTTAGCAGATTCATTTTCACAGAACTTTACAACTTCGCCACAATTAAGAGTCAACTGATTCTTACATGGAAAATTGGATATTTTATAGACCGTTGATAGTCTAGGCATGCACTTCAAAACAGTTTCTGAGCAGTTCCTGAACAGGTGGTCAGGTGGTGGTCAAAATGGTGAGAATAAAAAATTCAGACATGGGTTTTACACTGTCTGGACAGGTGTTAAGTTCTATACTGTCTGAATGAAAAAAGTAAAAACTTTTTTCTGGAGGGGGGGGGGGGGGGGGTAACCGACAAGTACCTAGTTTTCTAAGTAAACTAATTTTAGTTATCTGTATCGTAACCCAAAACAAATGATCAGGTCAGAAACAAATGATAACAAAATCGTTGCTAGAGATAACGGTACTTTCCAATATTTCCACCACCACTTCACAAATAAATTTCCTAACATCATTTATTTGTATCGTGGCCTAACCCCAACTACAGTCTGATTTCGACCTGGTTTCTCAAAAAACGCGGTCGATTTATTTATAAAACTCTATACTGTCTTTATGAAGCAAAAATATAAAACAAGCTGGCGGGAGAGAGGTTTTCATAATGAAGGAAATATCTTTTAAATCTATTGTTGGTTGGGGGAATATGGGAAGTACTGAGATTCGCCGACAATCATTTTCGCATTGATATCATTCTGCTTGTAGAAAGTTGGTGTCAAATTTTTGAGGAAAAGCAACTCCATGCGAAGTTACTGAAAGGCTACAATATCGACGTTCGGCCATGTGATCATAAAAAGTTCCACGTTCAGTTTGAGATGAGATTGCAAAAACTGGAAGCAATTGTAAGTTTTCCCTGGTTCACTTAGCTCCTGATTAATTCAATCAATGTATTTTCAGGATGTGAAAGCTCAGATAATGACGATTAGGGCTTTCACCATGCTAGTAAGCTCTTTTTATGACATTTTAACAAAGACATCATATGAGGCATAAATTATAAATTAACTAATTTTACGGCATTTCAGAAATATTTGAAACTTCGATGCGTATTCAAATTGTGATGACTCATGAAAAGCGGACAGATGTCTTGTCATTGTTTTAGCACTTAAAAACATCTTTCTTTGCCTGTTTGGTCAACATAACCCATAAGGAAATTTGTTGAACAGAAAGTTTTCAACCTAACATCCATTCCCTAACTTAACCTAGGGTTACATATATGTAACCTTATTTATCGAGAATACCGTAAATGATTGAATAAGCGCCCAGGGCGCTTATTAGAAATTTAAACTTTCAGAGGGGGCGCTTATTTGGCAGGGGCGCTTATTCATTTGAATTAAGAAATCGATAAACATATAAATAACATAGTATCTAATAAAAGTCAAAATAAAATTTCAAATACTACAAACTGAAGAAAACGAGAAGTTGGACTTGTTATTCCTGCAAAGTACATCGCAAATACCAAGGATTTGCGGGTCGCCAACATTCTTAAAAGGTGCTGGAGAAACGAAAAACAACATATTCACATTTTGACATAGAATTTGACATAAATCAGCATGTAAGAAAAATGCCTATATTTAATAGTTAATAATATCTTAATATCGTCTTAATATCAATTTTTGTCTTTTATACGTTTGTTTGAATAAGCGCCCCCTTACAACCCAGGGGGGGCGTTTATTCGGCAGGGGCGCTTATTAATATGTTTATTTCTATGGGGGGAGGGGCGCTTATTCGGCAGGGGCGTTTATTCGGCAGAGGGCGCTTATTCAGTCATTTACGGTAGTTGAAATATTTCTCGTAAAATTTGATGAAAAAAAAAACGAGTGGCGAAGAGGAGTTTTGCAAGAAGTATCAAAATAATTCTGGTGAAGTGGATTCAAAATTTTCAATAGATACATCTCTATATATTGCGTCGTGTAATATTGTACACAAAGAAAAGATGTTCTCTTATGTACAATTGAAACATTGTGAGACCGGGCACTGAAACCTAAAAGAATTTACTTCTTCTTCTCCATGAGATCAGTTAAGCTTCATGAATAATTAATACAATTATTATGGACCCCTGTACATTTGATATGTAGTGTTGGCGCGACCCGCAGTTAGATTGGAACGTTTCATATTACAAAGACATAAAGAGAGTCACCGTTAATAGCGGTTCGATCTGGACGCCGGATCGTTCTTTACAATACGTAAGTGGCCAATGAAGACGCATTTCGAAATATGTAAGGAAAGAAAGATTTATAAATTCTCAATTTTAAAATATTCAAGTATACCTCTTGTTTTGTCACTCTAAGAAGTTCAACTACAGTCGACTCTCTCTAATTCGAATCTTTATTATTCGAACTTTCTATAATTCGAACGAATTCTAAGTCACCGTCAATTTTCCTTAAGAAACTCTTATAATTTACTTTCTATTATTCGAATCTCTGTAATTCGAAAACCTCCATATTTCGAACAAATTTTCTGGTCCCCTCGGCAAAATCCTCTCTGTAATTCGAATTTTTGGATCGTAAACTAACCGTTAACACTATCAAATGTTTTTTTTTTGTAAATACACGTTTTTTGTATGAAATTTGATCATATTTTCTTGTGACTAAGGTTTGATGAACTGCGTCAGATTTACGAAATTTGGAGTTGATTTGTGGAAAGTCTCAGCGACGCGAGTCGTGTGTTTGACTTGACAATCTATCTATCTAACACGAAACAATAAAATATTGAACACTTTTCAGCAACTGTCACTTCATGTATGATCATGAAACTTAGGAAAAGAATCAAAGAAAACTCGATCATTCTTTTTTATTTTTCACCTCAATTTTTCAAAAATTCCGATTTCTCTCTTTAATTCGAAATTTCATTCTTTAAAGCTGAAAATTCGAATAAGAGAGACTTTCTACAATTCGAATCTCTCTAAAATTCGAACAATTTTTTTCCCCTTGGGATTCGAATTAGAGAGAGTCAACTGTATATCGCAAGCCGTGTAAGTCAATGTCTATATATTGAAATTAAATTTAGTATCCGGATAACATTGACAAAAGTGATAAAATGTTTGTGATTCGGCAATAGTTTCTTTATTGTTAAACTTAGAAGTAAAGAACGCCCAGGAGAAAGCCAGAGACAAATATGTTAATTGTTTAAATGAACGTCAGTCTACTTGATATAAAATATAAATATGATTTCTCAGAGGGTTCTAACGACAGTAGCGAATAACAACAAATGTATATTTAGCGCTGACGACCAAAGCTACCATCACACAGACTTATACAAAACCAAAGTCTTCATTAAGAACACTGGCGATGTCATTTGGAACGCACCAATCATGTGGAGGGTGTCATGTGACATGACAGTGAAATGGTTTCCGATTGATGAACAGGTATTTATACGGTATTACATGAAATTAGTGATTTCAGAATTATTGCCGCTTAAGTGCCAACCTCCGGTTTTCCAGAGATGCAATCTTTCTTTCGGCTCTTGGTCGTATTCATCGTCTCAGTTAAAGTTGGAATTCCGTAATAAACCTAAGAGCAAAGCCAGCGTGTTCTCCAGTCAGTTTCTAGTGAACTCCGGCGAGTGGTCTATCAAACAGCTGAACGCATACGAAGGTATTACGTCGTTCGACTGCTGTCCAGATGCATTTTCCACTGTCACCTGCGAGCTCATCGTGAAACGAGAGTCTCTCTACTACTTTATGTACATCATTCTCCCATTGGTAGCACTCTCGTTTCTCTTCATGATGATCTTCCACATTCCACCTGAAACCGGCGAGCGAATGGGATTCGGCGTTACTATCCTGCTCAGCATCACGGTCTACCTTCTAGTCCTTTCTGAAAAGCTACCAGAGAAATATGACGAACTTCCCATGTTGGCTATATGCTTTATCTTGATGTTCTTCTGGTTATGTATTGGCCTTATGTGCGCATGCGTCACAGCTGTGGTCTCCTTGCGCACCACCAAACCCCCTGAATGTTTGGTTCATTTTATCATGGATAGAAAGTGTCTTATATTCTGTTGCAGCTGCAAGCCAAACAAGCATATGAGGAATAAAGAGTACAATAAATGCTGGCAGGCAATACGCAGGTACATCGATATGCGCTTGTACGTAATCTTTAATCTCGTCCTATTGATAGCACCTACTATTGGTATAGTTGCTCTGTAAACGGCTTCCCAAAGAAAATGTGATTCTTGGACATTTCCAAAACTCGTTTGTTTGTTGCTTTTTTTTAGTTTGTAAAAATTTAAATAAATAATTTATTGACTTTCAACAAGCAATTATTTTTACTTTGTTTTAAGCTCTTGAAGATGCAACGAAAGAAAGAAAACAAAGGTTAACAAAATAGATATATATATGTCTAGTTTTACCGTTACAAATATACACGCGCTCCATCCATCAAGATCTTGTCACTAACACAAGTGCCAACCTAGTGACCAGTAACTCCGCTAAGTTACGGTCAACCGACCAATGCGGCATGTCGCCATCAATCGAAAGTAGCAGCTATCTTTCGACGTGAACATGCTTTAGCTTGGCGGGGCATCTTGAACAGCTTCGCGATCCGTTTAGATTTCGCGCGTGCGCAAAGTAATGGTTATCACCACACATAATAATAAAAAAAATATTTAAAAAGTATACGGAAGAGTTCAAAGTTTTATTGGTCGCGTGGGAGGTCAGTCGATCCTCTCCAGCGACGTGTGTTGCGACTCTTTAAAATCGCAGGCGGTCTGGGTATATGCCTCGGAAGTTCCACGTGTCCTGCCACATCATCAGACGTTTCTTCGACGTCGTCATTCGCAGGAATAAACATGCATTCCTTTTTCACACCCATTTCCCCATCACCGCGTGTTTTTGCTTCTTTTCGCTTGTTTACGTACTGTTTAAGATTTCCAGTCGGCTTTTTGGCAGCTTGTATGTGAAGCGTTTTCTTTCCACGAATGGTTGCCGGTTTCCTTCCGTCGTACGGCTTGTAATAAACCTGCTTCTTAATCTCGACAGTTCCCTGTGTATTCTCGATGTCTTCTCCCTCACAAATAGTATTTTTCTCGATTTGTCCAACATCTTTCATTCCATGATCAACATTTGTTTGGGCTTCTGTACCTCGGACAACAGCTGGTCTACTACGTCTAGGCGGCCTGCAGATAGGTGGTTTTCCCACAAGGTAGTCCGAATCTATAGCGCCTCCCATAGGAAAAGCGTTGGCATTGACAACTGGCGTTTTCCGTTCCACAGGGTTAACACCACTAACTACTTTGGTCTCCGCAGCAAAATGCATTGATGTTTTCTTTTCCTTCAATTTTTGGAGGTTACCAACGGGTTTTTTTGGACCCTTAATATGAAGAGTTCCCATTCCTCGAATAGTCGCGGGTTTCGTTGAATCATATCGCTTGTATTTAATCAGCTTCTTCTCAGTGCCCTCCACAGGCTTTTCCGCAATTTCACTTTCAATCACTTCGATATCTTCAACCACTTGAACCTTTCTTTCAGCCCCAGTTGCTTTGCTAATCTTTCGAACGGGTATGGCTCTGAGAATCCCAGTTACCTTCTCTTCATCCAGCTCGTTTGAAACAGGTGCTACTTTCACACTTCTTCCGTGGTTTTTCACAGGAATCCCAGAACGTGGTTGAATCTCACTCCCGCATGGATATAACCTTCTCGCATGCAAACCTGCCGGACTCTCTTTGAAGTTCGTAGGTGTTCCTCCTAGTATTATTCTATTCTGGAGGACTGGTAAAGACATAACATTGAGTCCAACGTTTAGATCGACATTTGCGCATTCATTTGCATTGTTCCTGAGGTTCGCTATTTCGTTCTTAGCATTTAGCAGCTGTGTCAATACCGCTTCCATGGCTTGCCAGGAATCTTTCATCATGTCCACAGATCTGGCGGTAGTTTTTTCCAGCTCTATCACATACTCCTGTAATATTTTGTTTTGACGATATAGGTTCTTTTCTTCTTTGTTGTGAGCTAAAAACGTCTCCATCTGTTGTTCGAAATCATAAACAATTTCTTCCATAGGGTTGCGAGGCTCTACCGTTGTTCTGCGAGAGGAATGTTTGGGAACACATTCAATGTGTCTATCTGAACTCTGGTTATCGTTGTTCGACTTGATTCTGACTACCTCCTGGTTTTCGTTGGATCTGGCCGATTGTAAGTTAATGACAGATTTCTTGCGTTTCAGACTTTTAGCACATTTCTTTGAAGCGTTGACTGCACCTGCCTCTTTTCGTGGATCGCACAGGGGTGGCAGCTGGACGTTGCTGTGTTTATTATGGTTCTGATCGTTGTCAAGATTCGATCTAGATGTGTTCATAGGCTCTCTCACGTTCACAAACCGATCTTCACTACCTGATTGGTTGGACACGCATTTTGGTGAGCGCGAATCGTCTTCTTGAACAACCCCTCTAAACGATTTGTTTATCGGAGGTAAGCTTTCGATAGTGCTGCCCTTCCTCAATGCGTCTCTAATGTCTTTCGCGTTTTTGGCGTTTAACGGTCCGAAGCGTTTAACTGCATCATTAAACGTTTTATTCCTTCTATCGAGGAGATCTTTATAAGATGACTCTTCTTCTGATGCCGTTGGTTGCCGTGGACTTAAAATGTTGTTGGACATTGGGTTATCCAAGGCATGATGATTGAATCTTTCAGCATCGTTCTTTTCCCGTGAACAGTCGCTGTTTTCTTGAACTGAGATCGGTCTATCCTCACAAATACGATCTGATATAGTGGCATTGTCTTCCAGCAACAAACCAGGAGAACGACCTTTGGCCGCCGTTGACTCATATGCAAAATATTTTTCTCTGATAACGCCATTGGTTTGAAGCAACATTACGTCTTGAACTGGGCTGGAGTTTTGCAAAGAACATTTAGCTCGAATGTCAGAACCGCTACCTCCCAGCAACAACCAAGCTGTTTCATCGGGAACTGCACCGAAATCGGGAGTATTCCCCTCTCGCAACCAGCAGCCAGAGCCAGCCAGGTCACGTACCGACGCTCTATCATCAGGAGCACCATGCTCGATTTCATGGAGTGGGATTTTGCTATCTTCGAGTGAACGAGTAGTTTCTTCTTTGTTTTCTTGAATTGAATCAGATTCTTTGGTGTCATCAGCATTGTCGTCAGACAATGGTCCGGAAGCATTTCCCCCTTTGTTGTCTATGGGGTTTTCTTCGGATTTATTCATACCATCAGTTTTTTCTTTTGCGTCAATAGAAGTCCCATCTCCTTTGCATTCTCCAAATATTCCATCAAGTTTGCCGGCGCGCGTTCCCTTAAATACCGGGATGTGTTTCCCGCGATTTCGCATAATGGCTTCGTACCGTTCATCCAAGTGACGTTTGGCGTTGTTCTTCTTTATCAGCTCTTCGCGAAATTCGGCCGTTTCAGAGTCTTCACTCAACGGCGTACAAACGCTGCGATCAGAGTAGGAGCTGTGACGTAAGAAGCCACTTGCATGCTTTGTCGAACCCTGAAACAACGATGTGACGTTAGGTATTCTGATCACAAAAAAGATCTGGAGAGAAGTAATTCTGTAGAAATTTCACCTGTACGAACGGCGTTCTTTCATTGGAGATGTGGACATTTCTAATGTTCATGTCAATGGTTTTCTCGTGTTTTTTTCTCTCAAGAACATTTTCGGCGCTCTCTATTGCTCTCATTTGATACGCCATATACTTGCTCGTGTGACCTGGCCAAAAATTAATTCATGGATTTTAAAAGAAATCAATATGTGACATACAGATATTGCCATACACTAGCGTGCACTCATGCATGGTTTAATATTCTGCTATAGCTCAAGACTCAGATCACAGGCATTACCTTTTGCTTTGTCAGAAGACGATTTCGGACTCGTTGTTTTCCTACTAGCACCAGTTCCATTGTTAACGGAAGCATTTGATGTGTTTTCTTCACTCATCTTTAACATCTCCTTAACTTCAATCTTTCCACTGTTGCCAGTTGATGCAACCTGATTTTGTTGAAAAACACGGCATTTGTTACTTATAAATTTTTAAATATGTTTGGCTTAACAAAAGAAACCGAAGAGAGAGAACGAGAAGTTCTACCTGATCACGCGACTTGTTGTCCGTGATCGTTGAAATGTTCATTGCGATCAATTGCTGGTATTTAAATCTTCGGTTGAACAAGACATTCCTCGTATCGTTGACTTCTACGAAACAAAACGTTTGAAAAATAAAAACTGAATTGAATTAAACCAATCGAATCATAGCAAACGTCTTCTAAAATAACCAACTGAAATTACTGATACATTTGTTAGAGTTAGACATCGTAATAGCAGGCGCATGTTCCTATTTCAATGTAAATGCATGTGCATTTAGTAACAAACAAACCTTGTCTTGAAATTGGTTCTACCGGTTCACTATCTGAGGCAACTGTTTGGTATGATGCTGTTAGAGAATCGTGTCGCTGTAAATCACTACAAGATGCAGAAGCTCCCAAGATTTCCTCCTCTCGCAGATCGGGAGAGGGCCCCATCTTGTGAGGAGAGATTCACCCGTACACCACCAAAACCGACGACGCCAAAACTCTGTAAATAATGCTTCGCCAACTTCTTTTCGGAAAATATCTTGTCGTCTTTTAAATAATTGTACGCGCTATTAATGTTTCTGTTTAACCGGTTCGCGTGTCGTCTTGAAGTTGCGTTTGCGGGGCTTTTCGATTTGACGTCAAATTATCCTGCAAATACGTCATGCGCGCGCACCTTTTTTTAGAAATCAGCGCTGTAACCAATTGGGTAACACAAAAATAGTCAAAAATAGTTTCCTTCTTCTTTATCTAACATTATTAATAAATTTTTCACCAAATATCATATTTCTTCACTTTTCATAGGCATAACTTTTTTCAGCGAATAAATTTTGAAAGGTTTTCAAACTTCAGTTTGCTCGTTTTTGAAAAATAATTTTTGCAAAACTTAAAATTAGCGGTTTCTAAAGAGCATTTACCTTTTCTTAAAATCGCGCTGGCGTCAACTGACCATGGCAATGGGAAATATTTTGTTGCGTTTCTTCAGAACCAATGAACATGTTAAGTTCTAAGGGGCTGTTCATATGGATAAAATTTTCTCGATCTCGGTAACCGGGGAAATATTTTGACAAAATAGAATCATTTGTTGCGTTCATATGGTAAAATATTTCCTCGCCTATCGGACAAATATTTCCTAGGTTAGCGTGATAGTTTTTGCGGGAAATTTAAAAACAAATATGGCTGCGTTAAACAAACGTTATATAATCGGAATACTTCTGGCATTTTGATTTATATTAATGTTTTTAAATATTTTCTAACTCCGCATAAAAATTTTCCCGCTTACCGGGGAAATTCTGTTCCTAAGAGAAAAAAATTTCCCCGCCTACCGAGATCTCGCCTGTTAATAGGTGAGATCTCGGTAGGCGGGCTAATTTTTCTTCTTATATGAACGCAACAAAATTTTAACAGTAAATTTTTAAGAAGGTGAGATCTCGCCTTAAAGACAGCCTAAGAAACTCTTTAAAGACCTAGACCTAAAAACTCTTTAAACCACCCTCTATAATTCAAACTTATAATACAAGGGTTCCTAGGTGTTACAACTACGCCTGTATTTCTATGGAAGTGTACATTTTCGATTAGATTAGAAACATTGACTTTTTCTTATAATCAGAGCACATAAAAACAATAATACAGAGTTAAAATGGGAAACTTTGATCCGAGATTGCAGAGGTGTTGGAGTCGGCTCTTCAGGCAGTCGTTTCAGGCGCTTTAAATTTCTTTTTATGATTGTTTCTTTTTATAAAGATTTTTAAGTGGGTTTTTTTTTGCTTTAGGTGATGTGAATAACCTACTGGAAATGAAAGCCGAATCGAGATTGACATGTGCACAAGTAGGTGTAAATCCGGTGGTTTCTTAAAGGGCTAGCGAGGATAACTTGAAAAGTAACAAATTTAAATTTTGACTAAAGTTAATTGCATTAATTGCAGATACTAAAACATTGACTATTCCCTAGAAACAGCCCACCTTTGATGTAAAGAGGTGATCTATTTTTAAACTGTCCTGTGAATGTCCTAGTGCGAGTCAATTGCCGAAATGTTTTGTAAAAGATAAAAAAAAAAGTTGGATAAGATTAAAACCTCGTTTGCGAACGGAGCGGCCAATATATTTACATATGTTTGTTTTTTTGTTTGTTTTTAATGAGGCTACCAGAACGCTTATTAAGCATTATCATAAAGACACGGGGTTTTAGTGTATTTAATTGCTTCCCATTTTGAGCTACGCTTATTTTTGATGAAATACAGCGTTTTTTGTTGATAACCGTTCACTAAACAACTTTGTGATAGCATGGTATCGAACCCAGAACCCTGCGGTTAAAAGCCGAACGTTATTCCCATTGCGCATGCGCCTATGTATACCATTCGCATTAACTAGATCTAACTTTTCCGATTATTTTTCTTTCGCTTGTTGCATTTGTTATTGACATAACTAGAAGATGCCAGTTCAGCTTTGCTATGCCCAGGTCACGTAAACAAACAAGCTATTCTACATCGTGCTATGACAACCATGTTTTACGGTTGATGAAAAACCCGACACACCAAAATCAGGTTAAAGCTTTGTTGAAAACGAAGTAGATATTTTAAATCTATTTTGCTTCAGTCACACGAAAATAGCGAGCGAAACAAAATATATGTGTGTTTAAGTCAATAGACAGAGAATAAATAATCAAGCACGAATATTTGCCTTTATGTCAGTTAATTCCTTCCTTGGACCCTTTGGCCGATTTCAATAAAATCTCGCACAAATATTCTATATCCGGGTAAGGTTCAGAAACATTTCATCATCATTAAGCAGTCCATTGTATCCGATTATGACTGACTGCTGGAAATATTGATCATCTTTCTCCATGAGCTGTGGTCCTGTGCCAGCGTGTACCAGTCTCCCGCATCGATGCCCTTCTCCTTCAGATGGCGCTTCACAGTATCTTTGAATCTCAGCTTTGGACGACCTCTATTCCTGACTCCAGACGGCAGTTGTGAGAAGAGCATTTGTTTAGGGAGGCGGGTGTTTTCCATCCTTGCAACATGTCCTGCCCAACGATCAGCATATCGTACATGGATGGGAGGCCTGCTTGTTTGAGAATGTCTACATTTCTTCTGTAGTGCCACCACCTGATGTTCATTATATATCTTAGGTGTTTCATCATAAACGTGGTGAGCTTGTGAACCTGGGCTTTATAAACGGTCCAAGTTTCGGCGCAATATAGCAGTGTGGATAGTACCACGGCTCTGTAGACCTGGCATTTTACTTTGGTGGAGACATCCTTGTTTCTCTATAGTCTGTCATTGAGTCGACCAAAGCTTGTTGAGGCCTTTGCCATGCGAGTCTGCAGTTCGACGTCTAACTTGGCATCAGTCGTGACTGTGCTACCAAGGTATGTGAATCTCGACACATTTGCTAGTGTCGAGTCTGCCATCTTAACATCGCTGGGAGGTTGACTATCCAGTTTGCATGGCTGGTACAGCACCTCTGTTTTGCGCATGTTTATGCGCAGCCCAAAGGCTGTCGCTGCTTCAGCAAATAGTGATGTTATCTGTTGGATGTTCTCATGGCTATGGGCTATCAGTGCCGTGTCGTCCGCAAACATTAGTTCTCTAACCAGCTGCTGCCTCGTTTTACGCTTAGCTTTAAACTGGCTGAGGTTGAATAAGTCTGCTCCGGGCCGAGTCTGGATATACACACCTTTGTTGTTTAGTTTGTATGCTTTGTCCAACACTGCAGATAGGAATATGCTAAATAGGGAGGGTGCCAGTACACACCCTTGTTTAACGCCATTTTTGACTGGAAAAGGTTGGGAAGAGCTCCCTCTGATGTTAACATGCGCAGTCATGCCTTCGTGGAATTGTTTGATCATTTCCACGAAGTGCTCTGGGCATCCTGCTTTAGCCAGTACTATCCACAGGCCGTTTCTCGACACAGTGTCAAACGCTTTGGTAAAGTCAATGAAGACAGCATATAGAGGTCGGTTTTGTTTGACACATTTTTCCTGTATCTGTCGTAACGCAAACACCATGTCCACCGTGCTCCTCTCAGATCGGAAACCACACTGAGTCTCGGGGAGCAGTCCGCTCTCTAGATGTACACTGAGTCGGTTGAGGATGACTCTCGCAAGGACTTTGCCAGCTATAGACAACAGCGATATTTCCTTATAGTTACCACAATCTGTCCTATCACCCTTTTTGAATATGGTGATCATGCTCGCATTGCGCCAGTCTGATGGAATTTCTCTCTTTCTCCACAGTTTGGTGATGAATCTCGTCAGTGTTTCTTTCAGAAGTTGACCACCTTGTTTTAGGATTTCACCAGGAATGAGATCTAATCCGGGTGCTTTTCCATCGGACAGCTGCCCGATGGCCTTGTCAACTTCGCCTAGAAATTTTCTGCTGAGTTGGGTTTTGATGGCTAATCCCACTCCGTGTTCACGTCTCGACCCTGACGGTTTACCATTCCAGAAAAATGTGTAACCTGCAAGGGCTTCCTCTAATGATCCACTCTCCAAGAATCGTGTCTCACTGAAAGCAGCAATGTCTACACTGTATCTGCGTAGCTCTCGGGCGACCAGTGCTGTTTGTCTCTCTGGTCGCTCAGTTGCGTCAGGTCTGTCTAGCAGGGTTCTTACATTCCATTCTGCAAACACGATCTTCGTTCGCTTTTTTCCTAGCATACTTTTCACTCCCAGCGGAAAGGACTGGGCAGCGCGGTCCTTAGTAACCCGGGCGACGACCGAGCCGGTATGGTTATTACGATGTGTCATTCTTCCATTAGTCTGCTGGCAAAGTTATAGAGTTCCAGGGTTTTGTCAGTTACTAGGAACTCTCTCTAGGCGTGAGGTGATATGGATTGCTGGCAAGGACAGGCCAAGACGAGCAATATCAGCTCTCGCTGCAGTGGATGGCGGAAGAAAGTGAGAGTAATCACGGTTCCCGCCCTTGGATGCATCCACGGTGCAACTTCGACATCACTCCGGATTTTCTGTCTGGGTTTACTCCCATAGCTAGATGGCCGTCGAGGCTCTCCTGAGCCAGCGCCCTTTGATGGATCTTGTTTTTAATTTCATCGGGATGACTAGCCACCCTCCTCACCAGCCCCCAAAAGGGTGCTGGTGGGGGAGCCAGTTTGGTCGCCGACGGCCCGACCTTGAGGCAGGTGGTACTGGGTTACAGGTAACCAGTAGCAGATCTGATGACCTGACCTGACCTTAAAACAGAAACATTTAGGGTGTCGAAAAAGCTGTGAAAATTTCTCAAGGAAAGAATTCGTTCCTCAAAAAATCTAATGAAAACACGAAAATGTACAGTGATTATTGCAAATACATTTAGTGATGACTCAGCTATTCCCTACTTAAAAATGAAACTTGCAGGTTCATATACAAGGTTGACGAAGAAAATTCCTGCATTTAAGTGGAACAAAAGCATTTGAAGCCATGTGGCCAACTCGTTCTAAGGCTTAATAATGATCAGTCTTTAACTTTGGAGAGGATAGTGGTGGTCCAACAAACAAACGTTACCACAAGTATATACGCTATCGCTCCGCATTATAAGATCATGGGCTGGATAGTGAAGATTAGCAAGATTTCAAGTAGCGTCAGAATATCTATTCCCGGGAAAATACAATAGGGATTCACATGGAGGCAAGTATTTTGTAAGCAGACGCTTTATAAAACGCGGAGAGCTTCTATTTGAAAAATGAGAGTTAATTTGGTTTTCCATGGGTAAATTTTAGTTTTTTAACAAAATATTTGTGTCTTTTGTTTTGAATTGAGCTACGTCATTTAGTGAATACTGTTTTTTTCTCTGTTCGGTAACGTTGTCATGACTGCGATTCTAAATTCTGTTGTTTGTTTTTTTCATAAAAGTTTCTTTGGTGTTTCAATGTATCATGCAGCCCTGCACGGTGATTGGCTGCAACGTAACGTATAACGGTGATTGGCTGCAACGTAACGTATTATGGTGATTGGCTGCAACCAGGGGCGTAGCCAAAGGGGAGGTGCGGGCGGGGGTGCGGAACATTTTGTTTGTCGGCAAATTCCCAAACCCTGTCGGCAAAATGAAAATTTCCTGTTTTCTACCTTCTTTCTTCTGTTGTAATGCTGAACAAAAAGCGTCGTCATTATATGTTATCATTGGATCAATAACTTTTGATTTCTACTTTGTGTATGCTCATTACGCAATATTCATTGACTGACGTTGACAACCAGAGTGAGTGAATCATCATTCATTCATTCACTCTCATTGTCGTCGACGTTGTGACGGATTTAATTGCTTGAAAAATGTAACAATTATGCGAGATTTAACAAATTCAAATCTATCATAGAATAAATCTAAAACCAAAACATTTTCACATGAAACTAATTCAAATGATGAAACAATCACATGCAGCATACATTTCAAACTATTTTATTGAGTAATCTCAATCGAACGAACACAAATGGTAGCCAAATCAAAGATGCTTGACGACAGACTTGAACAGTTAATGTTAATGGCTTGTGAGAGAGTCGTCACCGATAATGTACGTGTTGAAAAACTAGCCACCATTTAGGCTACACTTAAGACCAGAAGAGTCTTAATATCGAACAAATAAACACACATTCATATATCCTTTGGTCTAGTTTTTATGTATTGTTCAGTTTTTTGTGTTTATTTTATAAAAAAAATTTTTTCGGCAAATTCGGCCTTTATGACCCTTGCACCCCCCAATATTTTTCTCTAGCTCCGCCCCTGGCTGCAACGTAGCGTATCATGGTGATTGGCTGCAACGTAACGTATAGGCTACAGTTGAGTTAATGAGTAGTTTGAAATCTTTAAATCGAGTGAAAATCTATGTTGATTATTTTCTCAATTTCCATGGTGACTTTAAGAACGGACCGCATGCTTTAATGTGATAAATTTTTGCGGGGATTAAAATTTAAAGTCCCCGCAAAATGTTTAAATTTCGCGGATGAGCTCAACACCGCGAAATTTAATCCCCGCGAAAATCTATCACATTAAAGTAGTCTGTGTACAAGATCAGAGAAGATTCGTGCATTTGGTGGTGAATGTCGTTTATGTGAAAGATAAATAAAATCTCAAGATCCAAATTTAACAATTTGAGCCTCTAAAGATTTTTAACCTTCCGGCTCTTGACTTTTATTTCATCTGTTGTAATCTACTTTTCATACGTATTTAGCAACATGGTGTAGTTATAGCTTTCCTTCCATTCTTTGATAACTCGTATAATTTAACATTGTTGTTCTTTCTAGAGAAGGTTTCTTAACAATATAACAATATAACAATATAACAATGATTTCAAATCAATTCTGATTAATTCCACATTAAATATTAAAAAAACAAACATATATAGCCTTTCTTAAATTACATTATAATTAATATGCTTTTAAAAATATTTAAATCAGGCCAATCTCTTAAATGTTTGTTTGATGCGTAAAACGTTGTCACAAAAACATGCCTAAGTTAATTTAAACAACGCCGCGCCACAAATCTTAACATCATAATTCCGGTTGTGCTTAGATACGAAGTTCGCTGATACAGTAACTATATAACACAAACGTGTTAGAAGTTGAGATCGTCGTTTTTTAAACAAAGTTGATTCTTATTGGCCTTGATTGATTAATGGCAGTCTTGAAGTAAACAACAGTCTCGAAGTAAAATAAAATCCAAATCGTTACATTTCATTGGCTCAAAGCAAGCAGGTAGTCGCTTCGTACAGTCGTGTAAAAGAAAAGTTTACCAAAGAAAAAAAAACAACAAAGAGATAGGAGGGTAAAACAAACTACCTACTACGTGGTAGAAAAATAGATTTCTTTGTGCTGCTATTAATCTCACTGGATTGTAGTATGCCACGCTTTACTGGGACTTCATCGCAAATGCTTATGCAGTGAGGATAAACATCATAATTGGAAATCAATAAATCTGGTAGGCAAAGAGGGAAGTGTTGATTTAGTAGCGAAACAGTTTAACTTTTAGTGATATTTTATATGAAAGAAATGATCTTGAAACTTGACAGAGATATTTTTAATGCTCCATCAGATTATGTAAGTATTTAAAAATGTGTGTCTTGGGACCTTCTTCCGAATAACCGAGTGTTGAATAGTTCTAATATGATGCATGACGTTTTGTTGCCAAGACAACAAAGCAGATCCAATGATCCAGCTATCAAGAGGATTTAATGAAGATTAAATGAAGGAGCAAGAGATGACACATAGTCAGTTTAAGTAATATAACAAGAAAGAGAGTTGTATTCTGTTGAAAGTCTCTGTTGTATTCTGTTGGAGAACGCTTTTTGTAAATTTAAATAACTTAAAATGTATTGAAGATAGCCATTTTCTATTAAGCTTCGTGGTTTACATAAAAACTAAACGTGTATTTAACACAAGTAAGTAAGAAACTGGCATATTCCTCAGATCATTGGCGGCGAAATGAAATTACGATACCCCTTTTTGACGTCTCTTGCGGTTTAAGTAGACGTATTGTCGCAAAACACATTCTTGACGATCTCATCACTTTCTGGCATAGATACAATCCCATGACGTAGAAAATCTCCACTCCCTTAATCAAGCTTATTCATTAAGACCTTCAGAATATAATACCTCCTCAATCACTATGTAGCAATGTGTAAATGTTTATCCACTTAATCACGACCTAACCACTGGCGTTTGAATCTCTTTAAAACGTCGACAAGATAACAGTTTTTTTACTACGTGTTTGCAATCTTAGCTTTACTATCTGAAGAATAAACAGGCGAGCATAAATTTGTTGTTAATTTGTCAAACTTATAAAATGGCTTTTGATTCATTAAGTATTACTTTTGAAAGTGAAGCCAAAAGTGCGTGGGTCTAGTCTTAGACTCCGTGTAAACGTATAAAGAGTTAGTATAAAGAGTGTCATGGGTCTAAGTCTTCCTTCACAAAATACTTTTACGCACCTTTCATGTCCTGGAAAAATATATTAAATTTATCGGTACTTGTCGGTTATTCCCCCCCCCCCCAGAAAAAAGTTTTTACTTTTTTCATTCAGACAGTAATAGAACTTAACACCTGTCCAGGCAGTTTAAAAAAAACATGTTTGAATCTTTTTATTTTCACCATTTTGACCCGACGACCTATTTTAAAGTGCGTGTCTAGATTGGTAGGTATTTACTGTACGAAAAGTTTCAAGATTGGCGTATAGAGACATAATTTTATTTATATATTGTTGGTCAAAGAGTATACCAAAATACAATTTGTACAGACAGAACTTGGTATAGGAAAAGATGTCACCATTGATTTTAATAATTTTCTGCGGGAAGTATGTGCAGCGGATCTTCTTGCAAACCCTATTTTATTTGGTGGACCAAATATGACTGTTGAAGTTGACGAATCACTTTTCTCAAGGCAAAAAAATAACCAAGGCCGTGTATTGCCACAACAGTGGGTGTTTGGTGGATGGTGTCGGGAAACAAAAGAAAGTTTTATGTATACGATTCCTGACCAAAGTGCAGCTACTTTGCTTCCGATCATCTAGAAAACAATACGACCAGGAACTACTAGAATGTCAGATCTCTGGAGAGCGTATGGTGGAATAGCAGCAATGCAGGGTATGGGGTTTAATCACTTAACAGTTAACCACAGCCTTAATTTTATCGATCCTAATCTTGAAAACTTCCTAATCCTACTGGGGCGCACACGCAGAGTGTTGAGCGGTCATGGTGATCCGCAAAAGAGCGAAATAAACGACATAGCGGAACCCACCGTCACATGTTGGACTCGTATTTGTGCGAATGGATGTGGAGGCAAAGACATTATAATAATGTTGACTTATTTGAACATATTTTGACAAATATTGCCGCTTATTGGCCACCTCAGTAGCATTATAAATATGTTAGGAAAAAAGGGAGCAAAAATTTAAAAATTTTTTCTGGGGGGGGACAACAAGTACCAATTTATCTTATGCTATCCTAATATCATCTTTTCTGAACAAAGTGTTTTTCAAATCCATGTAGAAAATTAGGAGCTGAATGTGTGACTATATATAGTGAATGTTAATGGTTGTCCACAGTAAAATCTTGAAGCAATTGTCATTAAGCCTTGCATTCCTATCGAATTCCCACTCAACCCCCCCCCCCCCCCCATCCCAAAAACCACGAATTACGTAACAACCATAAGCACATCACTTGTCATTTTAAAAGCTTCGTTGATGACGTCATTACATCGTTCGCGTGCAATTGCTCACAAGTACGTTGCTAGTGTTTAAAATTACGGTTCAAGCACGGCACTCTATAATTACTACCAAGATTATAATATTTCAATAGTTGGCCATGATTCCAGTTTGAATGACTCGGGAATACAAAAAGAGCTACATCAAATTTTCTTAGCGTAAAGGTTTTCCAATGTGAACAAACAAAACAACAGATGTTTTCAACATTACATTTTATGACATCATGGAATGTTAATCGACAAAAACTACATTAACTGAAAAACAATTACAAAAAATATATGGATACATTCGGGAATGTAAATAGGTTTGTCACAGGAAACCGTTAAAAATTTAAAATTTTGGTGATTGTTTAATCGATTATTTACGCTATTTGACTTTTTTATTTATATTTTTCTTTTTATATTTATGTTTCAAATTGTATATTCATGTATCATAATGTTAAAAGGAAAACAAAGTAAATAAAGTCGAGTCAAAAAAAATAGAGGAAAAAATTTATTTACATTGATTTCAATTTCTTGAAAAGTATTTTCATTGATTGTGGTGATTCCTTGAAACATTATGATGTTTGAGGAAGGGCTTATATATATAAATGATATCGGCAACCATCGGAATTTTCATTATCAAAACACACGCAAACCGCAAAAGCTCACGTGTTTATAGCTTCAAGTGGCTTTCCAACTAACTATCAGAGAATCTGTTTGCCAACAGCGGATAACTGATTCCACGCAAGTATTGTTCGAACGCAAAAAGGTTACGCTAACCGTCTGATGAGAAGGTAAAGTTAAAGAGTAAGCATATATAATTTATGTACATTTTGACGATGCGCTAATCCAAATGATTGTTCTGAACATATGAAGCGATAATGGCATGTTGATCTTGGGGCTCTATAAGGGAACATGCAAAGTCTCTTGAATACTACAAAACGTAAAGGAAGAGCGGTACGCTGAGTTTTGCATACTTTAGCACAGCGAACGGATCGCAGTTGGTTTTGACGTGTATTTTTTAGATGTCGTTCAGCTTGGTAACTTTTGTGATTATGCTGGCCACTTGTTGCGTCTCTTTGCAACAGAAATACAAGGAAACGTGCCGCGCACAACGCTTCAAGCAAACTATATACAACGGTGACTGCACACCACTCGTCATAGATAACATGATGTGCCACGGATCTTGTTTTTCCGTCACCCGACCCTCGCATACGGGTCGTATCACGCAGTGTTCCACGTGCTATAACCACATCTCAATGAACCAAACATTCATCATGAGCTGCCCCAAACGCAAACGAAAACGTAAACTGAAGAAGCAAGTCATCGTTGTTTCATGTAAATGCTCGAAACTAAACAATTGCGGAGGGTAAAAAGCATAGCTTCATGTAACGTGGAACAACAGAACGCTGACTCGACCAAAAGGTTCGCCTTCAAAACGTTTAACGGAAGACGAACCTAAACGGTTTTTTAATATATATATATATAAAAAATTATTTGTGTAAAACAGAAAACGGATTGTCTAACATTTTTTGAGCTTTTGTTTTGCAACGAGTCCGCCATTTCACAAGCTTATCCCGGAGATTGGGTAACCTGTTGCAAATAAAAGCGAAATTGCTTCCGTCGACAAAAAACAAATGACAAAGGGAAGTTAACTTAAAATAGATCAAAGCTTTATTTGGAAACCTGACGCTCTTCGAATTTACACGTGCGTATATATAGACTTCAGTAGAGCAAAACCGAAGATTGTTTGTCTTATTTTCGATTATCTACTGTACGCGAAGTTATCATTGAGGTAACACATCCATCGTCGACGATTTTGTTATCCGGTGATAGTGGTAAGGCGTTCGGCTCTTAACCGAAAGTTCTGTGTTCGAGACCATGCTATGACAAAGTTGTTTAGTAAGCGGTTATAAACAAAAGAAAACGCCATATTTAATCAAAAATAGTTAACCGTAGCACAAATGCGAGCAATTAAATACACTAAAACTCCGGGTCGAGGTCTTTATGATAATGCTTAATTAGCGTTCTGGGAGCCTCGTTAAAACATGACTGATGATATTGCTTCTAATTTCGTGATATACACATTTTTAAACAAACCGATATTACCTACTTTTTCTCGAACAATAATCAGAGTATTTTTATGTTTCATAGAAAATGTTTCCATCAAGACTTACATGTGTATCGGGGGTCGTAAAATTATTGCGGTTTTATAGTAAATCGATCGCGTAAAGCCTCGAAATATTCCTTTTTGTAAAGATCAACTGGGACCACATAGCTCGTCAATGTTTTGTTGTGCTAGGACTAGCACGTCCAAAACAGATTTATTGTATGCATCATTATACTATATTCAAAAATTTAGTTAAATTTGTATGTTTCTTTGTAAAACATTTGCTATTATTGTGAAAAATTGAAAAAATATCAAATCTTAAATTTCAATCGGCATTTTAGTCCAGGAGCTACCAACGTATATATTTACCCCATAAGCCTCAGAATTTTAACCCATTTGAAATTCTTTGTTATATGATAGAAAACAAAAAAATCTTTGTCAGTTCCAAAATTAGCGGTTCCTCCAGGTTCCAGGACTAAATCAATTTGCCAAAAAAAAACATTTATTTACCCCATAAGCCTCAGATTTGAAATTTGGCACAAAGTTTCCGATATTGGTCTAGAACAACAAAATTATAAAACTAACTGAAATTTTGGGTTCCTGGACCAAACTGACCCAAATAATTGACACCTGAAAAAGGCTTTTATTTACCCCATGAACCTCAGATCTCAATTTTTGCAGGCTAGTAATATAACCCCTTTAAATAACTTTAGTGCAAAAACTAACCAAAATTTCCGGTTCCTAAGTCAAAACTGACCTTATTAGATAACTTTATTGAAAAAACCAACATTTTCCATTCCATGTCCACTATTCATTTGTATGAGTAGCCATTTTACACGTTGTTTATTGTTTCTTGCATTATTTTCATTGGCACAATCCTATTGTTCTGCATACCTTTTAGTTTATTCATCCTAATTCATTTCTATTGTTCGAAAAACATTAGAATAAAATTTTCATTAAAAAAAGTCTTTTTCACGCCACATGGATGGTGTAAAGCAAGGAGCGTTGCAGCATTTGTAAAGAAAAATAAATATTGATGGAAAGTATGTATTTATCTTTTTATTTAATCGATGCAAAGAAAACAGATACTTTTTGTGAATTATTTTCTTACACTTAAAACGTAGAAAGTTACCTCTCTCGAAAGTTTCTACGTCTAAAACAAAAATATCATTGATAGGATATTTTGTAAACATGTTATTATATTATATTTATAACATTATTTCTATTATATTTGTCTATTATATTTTTACTTCTGCTTCAACTGTAGATTATATCTAATACTGCTTTCCATACCCTTCAAATCTCCACTGGGTTACTTTTGAGAAGCTTTTGGTTGAAAGTCATTTTTGCTATTTGACTGTGTTTTTGCGAAGTTCAAAATTCAAAATTCTTTCTTATACTTTCTTTTATGGATTTCCAATCTTCTCCTGTAACTTTTGAGCAGTAGATGATATAACAATATCTACATCTTTCGCGTTTTCTTCGAGCAAGGAAACATATACTGATTGTCTACATGGCTGAGTTGCATAACATTGCGGTTGACTATAACTTGGTCTTCGATCAACTTGCAAATAAATTTGAAAGATTCCATGTGTACATCTCGAGAAAGGTGCCAAGATTTAACTTCTTGAAGTTTTAAGCTTTTATTTGCTTGTTCCGCTGTTGTTTGGTATATTCAGGGACGCCGGAGTGGCTTAATAGGTGGTACGGTGAGCATAGCGAGCAAAAACGAGCGAAGCGAGTTAAAATTTAGCTGGGAGGCTTAGAGACTCCCAGCTGAATTTTAACTCGATATTACTAGCCTGCAAAATTTGAGGTTTATAGGGTAAATAAATGCCGTTTTTAGACCAATCTTCTAAAGGGGTCAGTTTTGACTTAGGAACCGGAAATTTTGGTTAGTTTTTGCACTAAAGTTATCTAAAGGGGTTATATTACTAGCTTGCAAAATTTTAGATCAGAGGTTTATGGGGTAAATAAAAGCCGTTTTTAGACCCATCTTTTAAAGGGGTCAGTTTTGACTTAGGAATCGGAAATTTTGGTTAGTTTTTGCACTAAAGTTATCTAAAGGGGTCATATTACTAGCCTGCAAAATTTGAGATCTGAAGTTTATGGGGTAAATAAAAGCCGTTTTTAGACCCATCTTTTAAAGGAGTCAGTTTTGACTTAGGAACCGGAAATTTTGGTTAGTTTTTACACTAAAGTTACCTAAAGGGGTTATATTACTAGCCTGCAAAAATTGAGATCTGAGGTTCATGGGGTAAATATAAGCCTTTTTCAGGTATCAATTATTTGGGTCAGTTTGGTCCAGGAACCCAAAATTTTAGTTAGTTTTATAATTGTGTTGTTCTAGACCAATATCGGAAACCTTATGCCAAATTTCAAATCTGAAGCTTATGGGGTAAATAAATGTCTTTTTTTGGCAAATTGATTTAGTCCTGGAACCTGGAGGAACCGCTAATTTTGGAACTGACAAAGATTTTTTTGTTTTCTATCATATAACAAAGAATTTCAAATGGGTTAAAATTCTGAGGCTTATGGGGTAAATAGATACGTTGGTAGCTCCTGGACTATTTGGTGATATCATCAAGCGCATTCCCGGAATAATAAATATCATTAGATTTCTGAAAAAAGCGCCGAAACTTACAAAAGAAAGATCTTCGGTTAAACTAGTTATGTCAAAACAAATTGCATTATCATCTATCTATATATATAAAGAGCTAGATATTATATGTTAAATTAGAATTAAAAAGTGAAGGGTGCAAAACTGAAGTTGTTATTAGGATCTCGCTTGAGTTATTTTATGTCCACGAGAAAGAATATTTAACTGGGAGTTAGGAATGAATATTTCTTGAAAATAAGAAACAGAACATGGGCTTTTTTGAAATACCAGAAAGAATTAGAGATACTTTACTTCACTGGAGATCAGTGTGGGTGCAATCTTAGGTAGGTTAATTAACAGCAACAATCTCAATTGTGCTATAGAAACAAACAGTTATAAAACATTTAACATGTATATATATATATATATATTGTATATTTTAACTCTTTTTTTTTTTTCATCTAACGCTATCTATTAAAAAGATATTATTTTGTTCCTTTTTTAGTCTTTTTTTTGGAAAGTTATATTTAGTCTTCTTTTTCTCCCTATCAAACAGGACAAACTAGGAGAGCAGTTTTATACTAATATACTTGTATGTAGTGTAAATACTGATGTTTTTTATCCTGTATAAAGATTGAAAAATGAATAAATGTATATATATATATCTTGTCATTGAACAGCTAGCCTCTTAAATCAAATTCTGAGCTTTGCAATTCAGGATTTGTATTTTCCAAAGCCTTTCTGGATTACTAATTTGAAATGTTTCAAAGGGAAATCTAATTCCATTTTTCCTTTCGAAACCATCCTAAAATATTATTCTTATGTTTTCATTCATATATACAAAGGTGGCGGTAACTAGTTCTTATTTTAGCACTTTTTCAACAGTTACAGTTACAAGTTACTTTTGTATTGAAATTTCAGTTTCTAATTGCCATCCATTTCTCTGCACATGTTTGTGGCATGCTTTATGCTTGTTTCCTGCGCGTTGCGCAATAATGCATTCTTCTCGCAGCTGTATCGGTGTTATTTGCTCACCACGTGGGTTGCAGGCTCGTGGCTGGAAGGAGGTGAAGTGTTCAGTTGCAGTTATATATACTATATATCAAACACTGCAGTTAAACTGGGCTTGCATGCAGGGCTGGCCAGGTGCAGAATTTTATGTTCAGATTTTTGAGTAACTGAAAGTAACTAGTTACTTTTTAAAAATGGGTAACTGTAAGGGTAACTTAGTTACTATTTCAGCCAAGTGACTGTAACTGTAACTCAGTTACTTTTGAAAGTAACTTTGCCCACCTCTGCATATATATAAAACTAAGTTCTTTTCAATCATGTCATCTTGTTTTATTTATTTTTTAAAAATTACGGAATCATAAAAGTTTTTACTGAATATTAAATTATATAAATATATATTATATCTTCAACAGCGCATATTATCAGCAATTAGAAAGCATGAGTCAAGCAGGAAAGGTGGCCGAGATATTTTCTCTTGCCGGTGAAACATTTACAAAACTTGGTTCTCTTGCGATGTCTTTGCAGGCTTCAAGCGATCGCATTCAGGAAGGAAGCAAATGGGGTGACGAAGAAGTGGAAATGCTAAAAAAAGCTGTTGGCTCATTTGGAGCTGATATTGAAAAAATAACAAGTTTGATTCGGACAAAGTCTGCTACTCAGATAAAAGCCGCTTTGAAACACAAAGCCATTCAGAACGTAACTTCATCAAAAGGTAACAGTATTTTACCACAGTTTACAACATGCAAAACACCCACCAGTGTACAGCTGTCACCTCGGCAAGTTGGCCAGAAAAGCAAAGTTAGCAACAATACCATTGGTCAAAACAAACTGAATGTAGCGAAAAAGGTAAAAATCGATGCTCCAAACATGATTTCTGTGCAAGCCCTTGTAAACAAACCGCAGTCAAACATGGGTGTGTTATCGTCGATGCCATTACAAGCAATGAATGTGTTGAACACAATGTCATCTGTACAGCAGAAAATTAATTTGAATAAACCTGCCAGCATACCGCTGGTGGCACCTGGACAAGAATTTCAAGTTTTATTGCCTCAAAGTCAAGGCGAAAATTCCTCTGTCACTCCATTGAGCGTTCAATCTGTGGTTGTTCAACAAGTTTCAGATGGTAATACCAGCCAAAACATTGACGTGGAAAGTTGATGTTCAATTTCTTTGTTGATAGCTGAATATTAGCTTGTGTAAATAAAAGAAAACAAATAGAAATATTTATAAACTTCAATCAGTGGAAGGATTTTATTATTTCATTCTCAGCTTCATACTCCCTTGCAATTGCATGTTTTAAAGGTATTCTAGAACCCTTTTGCTTTCAAATTTAACAAGTTGTAAAAAAAAGAACTTTTAATTTTAACGATTACTATTTTTATGTATCAAAACATATAATTTGAGAAAAAATTCTTGAGAAACTACATAAAATCTTTTATTAAATTTTAAGAGGTATTTTCTTCCACAAAACAATAGATTACACACAAAGACTGATGAGTTTCCTTTAATAATCTTAAACGCGGAATGTTTTTAATTTTTCTACACTCGAATACACTTTTTACTACACTTTCAAGGATTTATTTTTTGAAGGTAATTAATCAGATATGTATTCGCAGTTGGAATCTGTCCCATTGAAATCCAGTGCTTCATTACTGCACAACAACTTTGATTACGTTGAATCTAATGAAGACGAAACACAACTGTTTGCTGTCGTCCACAAATCGCTTTGTTGGGTGTTTGATCCCACGCAAGCAGTAGATGCCGCGTTTGGTGCCAATGCGTACAAGAAGGTCATTTGCAAAGGGGAAGGTGTGCACTCCAGCACTTTGATCACTCAGGTTTCTCTTTCGATATTTGATTTTTGGAAATGTCACATTTTAATCTTTCAAAATATTTATATTTATATAGCAATGATCAGATGATATGTTTTCTTTTCGATGTTTGAAATTTCTTCAATTAGCAATTTTCTAAGAAACTTCTCTTCTATTACAAAACCCATTATCATTTTTCAGGCCAAGTGGTGTGTTTTGCCGCAAAGAACATTGTTTGTGGTTACATCTGTGAAAGGAGCTCAGGTACTTTCAGTTGTTATATAGAATTAAAAGTATTTTGAATTATTGATTTCAATTGAAATATTTGGTAATCCTACTACAATGGAGGAAAAACCTGAGTATGTTTGTTGTCCGCCAATCGACTGGACCGATTGGAACCAAATTTTTAGGGTATGATTGTGATGCCCCTGGGATAGTTTTTAGCCAAAGAATTTTTTGTTTTTACAAGTTTTTATTTAAATAAATTAATTAGATGTGATGTCACTTATCGATTGCGTAGGTTTAAAATTTATAATAATAATTAAATATTTTATGGCTAACTTTGTTTCCCCAACAAATTCTTTCTCAATTTAAATGTATAATTAATTTATCTATATGTACATGACTACCCATATATAGACTTTTTGGGGAGGAGATCGGGATAGATTGGTAACATACATACATACATACATACATACATACATACAAACAGGGATGTCATTCTGAGGCGAGCCCTGGCTCGCGATCGCCTTGAGCTCGCGTAGCGAGCTTCGAGGCGATACTTTTATTGATCGCCTCACGTTCTGAAAAACTGTTCATGGCGATCCTTTTTTATTGTTTTTTTTATCGTTTTGATGATTTCAGAAGATTTTTTCCTTCTCTAAAGTATTATATAAAATATAATTTTTATTTCGATAAATCTATAGGTTCTTTTTTTTACAAACTACACATACAATCTATTAATCGATTCGACCTCCGTCTGTAGCATTTAAAGTTACGGCAATATAGAAAATTTGAAGCCACTTGAGATTGTCGAGACAACTCTAAACAAACATCAAAAAGAAGAGTTTCTTTTTTTGCATGATTTCTTTACCAATAAAAATGTCTTGTTCAGGCTTTCTTTGCGTTTAAAAGCACACCTCAAATTATTTCCTTCCCATAAAGCGACTATTCGCACGCCTCAATTATATCGCGTTTGTTGTTGTCGTAATTTTCAACTTATTTTGTATTGAACACTAAACGTTCTGAATATCTAAAAAATTATCATGTTAAGTCAAAACAAATTTAGAAGTTGTTTTGCGTGCCCGACCGACTCTAACTTTCACAAAATGGAATATCAATATTACATATTGCCACTTCCAAAAATATATTTTCATTTTTGTTGCTTACCTACTACAGATTAATAAAAAAGTTTTTAGATGTTAAGAAACTGGTCCAACTAACACACAATGATAAGAAAAAAATGTTGTTTTGCTTCGGAATGTTGCACGTGTTTATGGTGAAATTGCCTACACAAGAAGATATTTGAATGGACATTTGTCTGTACAATGCAGAAAATATGGCTTCTTTCTTCCACTTTGTTTTTGTGATTTTTCAAAACTTTTTCTTCATTTTCTTACCTTAATATTTTAGTGGTAAAACATGAGAAGAATTTCCATTGTATTTATTTATTTGTACAGTGTTGTCATTATGAAATGAGGCAGGCAATCACCAGAAGTATCGCCTCCAGAGTCACAGCGAGCCCAAAATTAGGCTCGCCTCGCCATAGCTCTAGGCGAGCATATGATCGCCAAAAAATATATTTTTCTTTACATTTGCAAGTGTTTTCTTTCTTGTGCATTATATGCCTGTATTGCTTTAATTTTTATATGCATGCTGAAGGATTCGATGAGATAGTACATATTGAATATAGATACAAGAAATAAACAGGTCAACTAACTCTAACCCTAACCGGCCAACATAACGTGACCACAACAGATTAATTACGGTAGCCTGATTTACATGAATCTAATATTATTGTGAATTTACGTGCATAAAAGTGAATAACAAGCAGGCTTTCTCATAAGAACAAATTAGGCCTGAACATGTCTAGGCGTGTGAAGGCGTGCAATAATCATAAATGTTACCTAACGTAAACAAAGGATGAAGAATTTCAAAGAAAACCAAATGAGCGATGATACAGGTTGTTTAAAAGTTCCATTCAACATAGAGACAAACAAATGGAGAAGAACTATGCTGTATTTGATGGAAGAAAAAATACTTAACGGCGGCAAAGAGACTTGTTGAAGAAAAAAAGCCTCATTTCTGCATTGTACAGACATTGTCCATTCAAACATCTTCTTGTGGATATTTCTCAATCTTAACAACAACAACACTGTTTTTGTGAAAAAGAATCGCGATTTTCCATGTTTTTAATTATTGTGCAAAATACATCTAATGTTGTTTTCTCAAGAAAGTTTTACATTTCAGAGTAATGCAATTTTTGCGTTTTTTTTGTTTTGTTTTGTTTTGCATACAATAAAAATGAGTTTTATTAAACACCTCCGGTTCTTATTTGTTTTGTTTTTGTATCAAATGAGGTTGATGATGCATGTGCATAACATTGCAACTGTTCCGTAGTTTAACAGAATATTGCCGCGGCAAAAAAGTAAACATTTCTTATGAATATCCTTTTTTATGTAATAAATATGTAGAAAAAAGGTAAGAAATCGAAGAAAAAGTTTTAAAAAATCAAAAAACAAAGTGGAAGAAAGAAGCCACAATTTCTGCATTGTACAGACAATGTCCATTCAAATATCTCCTTGTGAGCCTGAAACAGACAATGTACATAGTGTAGTTTTGATTGATTAGGATAAATAAAGTGAAAAATTTTATTATTTTATTTGTCCTTTAATACACACATATATATATTAAAATAATTTTTATATATATATATATATATATATATCGTGGTATATACAAATTAACTAAGTCAGTTATTAGTCAGATTTAAGATGGTAAAATTGGTACAAATAAGGTATATATAACTGTGAGTAAAAACATAAAATTCCCATTCCAAAAATAGTCATTTTCTATAACTCATCACTAGAAGAATTTGAACCATCTGAACAATCCGTATCAGAATCAGAACTGTCAATTAGTTTCATTGTCCACTTGCTTTGACAAACTTCCTTGCAACAAGAACAAAACTCAGTACACGATAGCTGATTTTTGCACACGAACAACGCAATGTTGAAAAGCGACTTGTACCTAAAAACAAAGCAGAACAAAAAGAAATCAAGTTGATCTAGTGAAGTAGTAAATTATTTGCGCTTTTCTAATCAGTTTTATAGTTTAAAAATCATTACCAACTGAATTACTCAAATATGATTGTTATTTTAGAAGTAGGAAAACAAACTAATATAACCTGAGGTGGTGAGTCCCTTCAGAGGTGCTATTCCCCTTGGGGGACTGGAATGGACATGTTGGCACGGAGAGCCGTGGTTACGAGGAAGTACATTGCAGCAAAGGTTACGGCGTTAGAAATGCGGAAGGCGAAAGATTGTTGGAGTTCGCTTTAGCGAATGATTTAGTGGTTGGTAACACCCGTTTCAAGAAAAGAGAATCTCACTTGGTGACATACCGCTCGGGTCATCACAGGTCACAGATCGATTACATTCTCTACTGAAAGAATTTCTGCAAGGCAGTTACTGATGTGAAAGTTATCCCATCCCATTTGAGGAGTGCGGCCAGCAGCACAACATGGTGGTATGCGACTTCAAAGTCCTGGGGGAAATTCAAGAAACTTCTGCCTATCCTAACTTCGAAGCATATATCTCTCCTCACCCATGGTAAAGTGTTCACCATCTATGTTCGCTCTGCTCTACTGTACGGTAGTGAAACATGGGCACCTATGGCCTCCGATCAACAGCGACTTCGTCGTAACGACAGAAGCATGGTACGCTGGATCTGTGGCGTTAAACCGCATGACAAAGTCTCCACCGCTGTCCTGCTCGGAAAGCTGGGGTTCCAGGAGTTGTTGACAGTTCTACGCTCCAAGAGGCTGAGATGGTACGGCCATGTCGAACGCTCCACTTCCTGCATCAACACCGTCAGGAACATGCCGATTCCCAGCTCTAGAAGACGCGGGAGACCACGGAACCTTGGTCGGAATGTATAAAGAACGATCTACAATTATGCGACTTGATTAGCATCGATCCGCTGGACAGAGTTGCATGGAGAACGGGTGTAAGACACTCAAGCCACCTGCTGCCTACCCCAGAAGCTGGGACCCCCGCAGCAGTATAATCAAAAATCTGAATCTAACTAACTAACTAACATGTTATCATATCACACATATGGCATAAACTCCAATCCATTCTAACTCTTTGCCACTTGATTTTCAGACCCATGTTCTTTATTAAAAAGTGATCAACATGAAATCTCCTTTCCGAAAATACCAAATACGTAGGGTTTCCAAAAAAAAGATTTTTTGCTGGGGTAATGGGCTAGTGGGGCCCATTTCTCCAAACGCTCAAAGGTACCAACATGGCAACATCGCTTAAATTACTTATAATCATCACATAAACCCAAAACAATCATAAAATTTCATGCAGTATGAAATGCAAGGTTCAGAAAAAATAGCCATAATTCTGCTGGACTATTTAAATTTGTTTTGACTTAACTTGATAATTTTTTAGATATTCGGAACGTTTAGTGTTCAGTACAAAATAAGTTGAA
Source organism: Candelabrum cocksii (assembly GCA_963930725.1). Taxonomy (NCBI): domain Eukaryota; kingdom Metazoa; phylum Cnidaria; class Hydrozoa; order Anthoathecata; family Candelabridae; genus Candelabrum; species Candelabrum cocksii. The sequence continues at coordinate 5,458,705 of OZ005665.1, forward strand.
AATTACGACAACAACAAACGCGATATAATTGAGGCGTGCGAATAGTCGCTTTATGGGAAGGAAATAATTTGAGGTGTGCTTTTAAACGCAAAGAAAGCCTGAACAAGACATTTTTATTGGTAAAAAAATCATGCAAAAAAAGAAACTCTTCTTTTTGATGTTTGTTATTATTATCATTATCATATCATTATTCGATCTCCATCGCTGATGTAAGGACGTGTTTTTGTGGTTCAGAGTATTGAGGATTTTGTGAGTGTTTATTTGCGCTTTCTATCTTATCCTTTAGATAAGACATTTGACATAGGACGCTTCACATTGCAGGTATCCTTGTCATTGTTTCTACCGTTTGTTCCTTGTTGTTGTTGCGGTTTTTCACATCCCTCAAATCTACAAGTTTTCAACATCAATCATTTTCCGGGTTGTTGAGGATTTTCGGAAGCTTGGGTTGTAACCCCAGGGGACTGCCTCATATCCCGAAGAAATAGGATTTTTGAGTGTGGGAAACCTATACTTTTCAATATCATTATTACACCATATTTCACTTATCAATATATTTTCCCTTACAACTGCTGAGCGCAATTACCAAGAAATTATCTACAAATTAAAATCCTTTTTACGGTGAACTTCCGTTCATAATTATCTCTAATTAGAAAATTCTTTTGTGGCTCTCCATCCTTATTGCACCCGAGTAATTATCAAACTATTCTACAGTTGTATATAACTGTATTAATACACCTTGCCTTATAACATAAACCTACTTTACCCTAGATCAATGTCAACAATCAGACTCTTTACGTACATCTTATTACTGTTGTGAATATATTTGTTCTGATTTTAACGCCCGTCTACTTGCCACCGGGCGGACTTCTTCTGGTCAGTTTATTGATACATCAGAAAAAATGCATGCATGCTCATATTGCAAATATGAACTACGAACTACAGCAGGAATATGCCGCCATATGCAAAAGTGCCCAAAAAGACCGATACCAAATGATACACACCAACCAAGTACACCAGCTAACATAACTCAATCCTTTTCTACTTTCCAATCTACAATGCTTCTTAAAGACAAACAAACTTTGAATGTGAAAAATGTCACGCGAAAAACATTTCTGCTGTTATTATTGCTTGCGGCTGGCGATGTGGAGAAATGTCCTGGTCCCGTACAACCGTTTAATCAACGAGGTATGTCGATAATACATCAAAATGTGAGGGGCCTACTATCGAATTTACCTCATATCGAAAGCTTCATCGACAAACATCGACAAATCGACATTCTGACTTTGTCAGAAATTCACCTCACAGATTATAACGAGAATGATGCACTGTATGAAATACCCGGATATTCCTTCTTAAAACGTAAGCGCGAAAGTGGCATTGGAGGCGGCGTGGCTGTGTACGTGAGAAATGGGATAGATTTTCAAAGGAGACAAGACCTGGAAAGTGGGGAGCTAGAAAATCTTGTCATTGAGGTATTTATTAAACGATCAAAGAGTTTCTTTGTATCAACGTTTTATAGACCTCCCGATACATCAAAACATTTACATCCCGAGTTTAATGACAGATTTAATCATTCACTGACTTTATTAAATAGCTTGGATCGCGAAGCCATTGTTATTGGTGATATGAATGTGAACTATGCTATAGAAAATAGCAACAAGGAATTTAAGGATATTTTAAAGTTAAATGGGTTTAACCAAATCATCAAAAAACCTACCAGAATAACAGATACGTCATCAACAATAATAGATATTATTGCTACGAACACACCAGCAAACATTTCTAAGAACGATGTTATTTCTACAAGTATTAGCGACCATGAGATGGTTTACGCAATTAGAAAAATTAACTGTTTGCGATTTAGTCCAAAAGTTATTCGCTGTCGCAACTATTCGCGTTATAATAAAGACACGATGAACACAGAAATTCAACATACGGATTGGAGAAGTGTTTTTGCTGCAACCAATGCAAATCGCGCGCTCGAAGCATTTACAGAGACGTTGCTTGCCATCTTTAACGCACATGCGCCGCGCATCGAGAAAAAAGTCAAAGGCAGGCCATGCGAGTGGCTTGACGCGCAGTTGAAAGAGCTTATGAATGATCGCGACAAGGCTCTTCGAAAATACCGAAAATCGCGTAGAGACGAGGATTTCGCAAATTACAAACGACTGCGAAACAAAACCAATATGCAGCTGCGAAAATTGAAGGCGAAATACCATCACGACCTGATCGAAGAAAACTCCCTAAAGCCGAATGATTTTTGGAAAACCGTCAAAAAGGTTTTTCCAACAAAAAATAAAATCAACATCACCTTAAAAGCGACCGATGGTGAATCATCTGCCAATATCTTCGCTACATTCTTCAGCAGCACGGTTGACAAGTTGAAAAAGATCTCCTTCCCGTTGCAGAATTTTGTTTGGAAAAGTCGTGCGCGCTGCGTAATTCGAACAGTCAAGCGCTTCAAATTTGCACACGTTTCCAATGTTTTTGTGCAAAAACAGCTCAAGGGGCTAAAGACGCAAAAATCTGCAGGAGTAGATGAGTTACCACCACGCCTACTTAAAGACTGTGCAGAATCAATCTCGAGACAGGTAGCGCACATCATAAACCTGTCTCTGACGACTTCTACTGTACCAACAAAGTGGAAAACGGCAAAAGTGGTTCCAGTTTATAAGTCAGGTGCGTCTAATTCACCAGACAACTATCGCCCGATCTCGGTACTCCCTGCTCTTTCTAAAATTTTGGAGAGAGCAGTGCAAGTCCAGTTACTTGCATACCTTGAGGACAACAACCTACTCAACGATCGGCAGTTTGGCTACCGTGCGCGGAGATCAACACAGCTTGCGTCCACAATACTTATAGATGACATCCGAAGAAGCGCAGATGCAGGCATGATGACGGGAGCGGTGTTCATCGATTTGCGCAAGGCATTTGACACTATATCCCATGCCTTATTGCTCTCAAAGTTAACAACATACGGCGTAAATAGCACAGAAATCGAATGGTTTACCAGTTATCTCTTCGACAGAGATCAAGTTGTCGCTGTAAACGGCGAGCGTTCGCATAGCTTCAAGTTAACGTCTGGAGTACCTCAGGGTTCGATCCTGGGACCATTGATGTTTATTGTTTTCTTCAATGATTTTAATGACTGTTTGTATCGTTGCAAGCATATTGAATATGCCGATGACACTGTCATCTACTTCTCGAACAAATCTGTTGATGTAATCGAAAATGCTATGCAAGAAGATCTTCGACAGGTTGCGCGTTATTTCGAAGAAAACGAACTTGTCATAAATTTTAAAAAAGGCAAGACTGAGGTAATGCTTTTCGGAACGTCGAAACGGCTAGCACCTGCACGTCAACCAGAGTTAAAGTACCGCGGCGATCGTATACAGGAAACAAACACCTACACGTACCTTGGGTGTATCCTGGATAACAAGTTGACGATGGGGAGCTTTTTTGAAAGTGGGCGTAAAAGGGCCACCGGTAGATTAAGACTCCTCAGGAAAATGCGACCCTTCCTTACTACGAAAGCGTGTACCAAGATCTACAACGCAATGATCCTACCTCTGCTCACATACAACGCAATCGTCAATCTGAAGCTCACCAACACTCAGCGTGCTGCTCTGCGATCTATCGACCGACGTGCGAAAAGTATCGTTTTTGCAAGACGTAACAAACATCAAACTTTACCAACAATTGAGGCGTCAATCCTAAAGTCAACTTGTTTAACTGTGAGAAAGTGTATTGATGGACATGCATGCTCCAATTTTATGAATTATTTCAAAGTTAGAAACACAGGACGTGTAACCAGGAATAACAACTGTTCCTTGGTGATTCCTGCAGTAAAGCTTGATTTTGCGAAAAAGGGTTTCTTTTTCATGGGAGCAAAACTATACAATGAGTTGCCAAATGATATCAGAGTTGTGGAGAGTTTCTCTGAATTCAAGCTATTGCTTGACAGAAGATTTTAAATTTTATCCCTTAATTTATTTAGTATATGTGTATATTTTAACTTTTATTTTGCCATATTTATTTACTAATTTATTAACAATAGGGCAGGACACACATTGAAAGCAATTTTTATATAAAGTTGAAGTGTATACATCCTGTAAAAATATTCATTTTAATAATAATAATAATAATTGTTAAAAGTTGTCTCGACAATCTCAAGCGGCTTCAAATTTTCTATATTGCCGTAACTTTAAATGCTACAGACGGAGGTCGAATCGATTAATAGATTGTATGTGTAGTTTGTAAAAAAAAGAACCTATAGATTTATCGAAATTAAAATTATATTTTATATAATACTTTAGAGAAGGAAAGAAATCTTCAGAAATCATCAAAACGATAAAAAAGGTCGCCATGAACAGTTTTTCAGAACGTGAGGCGATCAATAAAAGTATTGCGATCGTGAGCCAGGGCTTGCCTCAGAATGACGACCCTGTGATAGTATCACCGAAGATGGTTTTCTTGAAGTTTAAGAGATCTCTAAAAGTGTTGCCTCCAACAGGACCCAAGGATTGACCACATCGTCAGTATTGTATTATTAGCCAACATTAGGTTTCCATCGTGTACAATACAATCAAATCGCGGTTATTTGCCTTCTTTTAAAACAGATAAACAACAGATTTTTCTTAGATGTTTGAAGTTGATGGTTCTATTATGGTGTTTTGGCAGGCACTCGGCCCTCATCCAACGTCAGGTATGACCGTCTTGTTAAAAATCTTTGAGTAGTATTTTTGAAGTTTGTCATGCGCTGTGCTTAATTACCGTAACTTAACTAAAATCTAAGAGGGCCTAAAATATGGATAGATGGTTTGTTTTGTACAGAAGGTTTCTTGAATTATAATTCATAGGTTCATGTAAATTTTGGCGTATCATTAAAAATGTCCGGGGCAATTCCAATTCTAAATCATCTGTACCTCCACTATTCAATGGTCCTGAAGTTATTAATTTATCTAAGGATAAAGTTGAACTATTTGCTAAACTCTTCAGTTCTCATTCTACCCTCGATGATTCTGGACACGATCTCCCATATTTCACCTCCAAAACTGACCAGACATTACAGGATTGCTTTATATCTCCGGATAACGTTTCCAAGATAATTTCCAAAATGGATTCCACTAAAGCTACAGGACCTGATGGAATTCCTGTAATTGTTCTTCAGAAATGTTCTACCGAGTTATCTCCTGTTTTGTGTGCTGTTTACAAAAAGTGTTTGGATGAATCTTGTTTTCCTTCATCCTGGAAATTTGCCTCTGTTATTCCAATTTTTAAAAATTGTGGTGACCGTTCTAATCCTAGAAATTATAGACCGATTAGTCTCATTTCCATTTTAAGCAAAGTTTTTGAGACTTTACTTAACCAGACCTTAGTGGAATTTATTGAAAAAAATAATTTGTTTTATGATTCCCAGTACGGGTTTCGTTCTGGTCGTTCCACTGCTGATGTTTTGACAGTTATAACTGAACGTTTTTATCGTGCCCTTGATGTTTCCGGTGAAGCGCGAGCAGTTGCTCTTGACATCTCCAAGGCATTTGATAAAGTCTGGCATCTGGGTCTATTGCATAAACTCAAAGCATATGGTTTAAAAGGTTCCTTTTTCAAAATTATCTCTTCCTTCCTTTCCAACCGTAGATTCAAGGTTGTCCTTAGTGGTCATTCATCTTCAACTTTTTCCATCAATGCTGGTGTTCCACAAGGATCAGTTCTTGGACCAACCCTGTTCCTACTCTACATAAACGATCTCCCAGACAATTTATCATCCAAAACCATTATTTACGCTGACGATTCCACATTGTATTCCTGTCTTGATAAATCAGATGATTGTGATAAGGTTAATTTGGCCTCTGTTTTCAATAAAGATCTCAATTCGGTAGTTGAATGGGGTAAGAATTGGCTGGTTAATCTCGATCCATCTAAAACTAGTCTTCTTTCCATTAATCATTTCAAGCAAGCATATTTACCTCCAATTTTGATGAATGGTTCTCATTTGCCTGAAAACAATTCATTTCGCCTTCTTGGTCTCATATTTACAAGCGATCTCTCATGGCGTTCATACATTGAAACCATTGCAAAATCAGCTGCCATGAAGGTTGGTTCTCTTTTACGAGAAATGAGTTACCTCACCCCTGAGTGTATCCTTTACCTGTACAAATCGTCAATACGTCCTTGCATGGAATACAGCTGCCACATTTGGGCAGGTGCTCCTGCGAATTGCTTGAATTTGTTAGACCGTGTTCAACGGCGTGTTTGCAACGCAATCGGCGCAAACTTATCTTCGAAACTGGACTCCCTATCACACCGGCGAAACGTAGCTTCTTTTTGTCTTTTTTACAAGTTTTTTTATGGACGTTGTTTAAGCGAACTATCATCTCTTACACCTTCTCCCAGAATTTTTCACCGTACAACTAGGTTTTCGTCATCTTCTCATCAATGGACTGTTTGCATTCCAAACTGTCACAGGGATTTCTATAAGAACAGTTTTTTCCCGCGAACATCCAGACTTTGGAACTCCCTTCCTTCTACATGCTTTCCATCGGTCTATAACCTTCAACTGTTCAAATCAAACGTTCATCGATATCTGAAAACTGCGTCACTTTCCCTGTAACTTTTCTAGCTCTTTACACTCAAGTGGCCTTTAGGGCCTTGTTCTGAGCAACTACAATAAAAAAAAAAAAAATTTTCATGGATTTTATTGTAATTGCATTTTCGTTTCAGGCCAAGCACAATTCGCTCGTGGAATTACCTCACTTTGTGAAAACTATATTTGCATAGGTAAACAAAATACATATCTGTTTTCAATCAAAACGTATATTTGAATGTTCAGAAGCAATAACACGACAATACTTCTTACTTACCTCCTTACAAAGCATTGATTTAAAGTTTTTCAATGTTTTAGGGGTTTGATTGTCTAATAAACGTTTACAAAACTACAAAAGCATTATTAGGTGCAGTTGATCTTTTATTCATGGTTTAGTTATATTTTTAATGTGAAACATTTGTTCATTTTTTTATTTGTTACAATTCATTTTTAAGTACGTTAAAAACATTTGGATGTAATGCAATGAGGTCTCAGAGCTTTTGGAATTCATTCAATTCAAAAAACGGAGAGCGGAGAGCTTCTTTTTAATTTTGCTGCAACATTTTCGTAGAAATGATTGTCATGGTGTTGCAGTATTATTTAGCCAATCAGATCAATGCAAGCCACTTTTTACAACAATAGAATAACTTCAAATAATTCAAATCACATTGGTGTCTATTTTCATCACGTGACCTTACAAATGTTTGTTTGTTTTGATGAGAGACACAAACCTTTTACAACAAGTTTTGTGAGTGATATATTCAAAGTTTTGTTCGTTTGAAACACTTTAAATTAATTTATTATTATTTATTTTATTATTTAAATTAAATTATTTTTTGATGTTTTTTGGCTTTGAATGAAAGGACATCGCTTATTTTTTCTTCGTCAGAAAACCAATTGAATTAAACCACATATGATATTTATATATGCATTTAAATTTTCATTTTTTGTTTATGTTTTATTTGTTTGTATTTGTCTGTATCATGCGTTTTTAAACCTTTGCTATAATGACATTTTCTAATTGCCTCTTTGTAATTCCCAAATTGAGTTACCAGTCAAAGTCATAGTTCTCATGCATTTTTTGCAGGTACGGCCGATGGCTCTATCCTTGTGTTTGATGTTCCAAGCAAAGGCAATGCGGTAAAGTTACAAGAGACATTGAAAGATCACTCTGCAAGCATCACAGACCTTCATGGTCATAACAGCTTCATGATTTCCGGAGATGATTGCGGGAATATCACTCTATGGAAAGCTAGCGGCCATTTCCATAAACTACGCAAGATCAAAGGTTATGATAGGTAGTAGAAATCTAATATAATCTTATTGTTGATGCCAAAAGGATTTGATATTTTTTTCTTACAGTTCTGTATCTTCTTATTACATTAGTTTTGAAATTTAGTTATCCCGCTACGAGTATCAGACTATGGAAGACGATGATAGTGGCAGGTTACGCGAGCGGCCACATACGAGTAATCAATGCTGAAACTGGAGTCATAATGGCGGAACTTGCAGCGCATGCCCGTTGGGTCAACGCGATTGACATTGCAGAAAATACCGGCTTAGTAAGAAATTCTTGAAAAACTGTATTGTTTACCACACACATTTATGATTGTAGTCATGCTTCAGATATGAAACATTTCCTTGCTTATGTGCTGTGTGCTAACGGCTCAGTTTACCATTCTTAGCTGTCTCTCAAAAAATCATTTTGTCTTTAAAGTTTTTCAGCTGTTATTCTAGTACCATCTTTTGAAGTATAAAAATCTGCTTTTGAATAGCTGCTGGTAATTTTCTGTGAATTAAAGCATGTTTTTTTAACATTTTCTCAAAAATCATTCATGTATGCAGGGCCTTTTTCCTCCTAAAATTTAACTTTTTACGTAATTCTTTATGCTAGATGTTTTTTGCTATAGATTAATGTAATGGAGATATTTATAAGGGAACAAATTTCCTAGTTATTGATTTATTTGTGGTTGAAAGCAAGGGTTATCTATCAAATGTTGTTTCTTCTATTTGCAGTTGATATCTGCGTCAGAGGACAGTCATGTTAGGGTATGGGATTTGAACAAGGTCAGAGAATTGATCAACATTACATTTTTCGTCATCGCTGTTTTAGATTTAGCTCAAATTCTGTGTTGCACACCTAATTACTTTATTATGAATTTGTTCCAAATTTGTTTCTTGTAGCTAAAAACAATTCTTCGTTAGATTGTTTGTTCTAAAAAAGTTACTTTTCTAGATGTCTCTCAGCTATCAACACCTGGTTGAAAACCAACAATTAACTGGGGCTCGGTTCCTTGACCGCAATGGCTCCTCATTTGCTCTAACCGCTTATGACAGTTCAGAAGTTTTCATTTTTAAATCTTCATAGAAAAGGTGACCACCATACCTTTTCAAGCCCTGATCTTTCAACATTGTGTGCCGTTGAAACTAAAATAATTTTTTCTTTATTAGTGTTTTCAAGACAAATGTTTAATATATTAAAAGATTAAAATAGTATATTTGTCTTTTATTGTATATATAATAAAAAATCAAAAAAGTCAATGTATTTATATTACTTTCTTTAATTATTTATTTTACTCTTTCAAGTTTATTTACTTTTCTAAAATTTATTTCGTTATTTGTTTAATGCTATATTTAGTTTATTTGTATTTATTTGTTTGTCTTGTGCAGTGGAATAAATATAATCACGCTGTATGTCTTTTTTCACTTTCTCCACTGTCCGAAATCTTATTTCCTGTTAAGGTTGAAAGTGAATCTTCATCATCATCCAGGGACACACATGTCTCCCTGGATGATGCAGAAAGATTAGGCTGAGAACATTAAGATCATTTTTTTTTTCAATTAATCTTTTCAAGCCTTTATTTGTTTTAAATCAAAACAAGCGTAACATCGTAACTGGATAGCTAATAAAAAATAAAACAACAATTAACTGTTTGTGTGGAATTAAATATTCTATCTAGTCGAAACCAAACCACAACAGTTTAAGCGACAGATTTGCAGGCAGACTTATGTGGGAAATATTAACAAATATTTGAATACTTTTAGAAATTTAGTTGATATCTGTCATACATTTGTATAAAAATCTTTTTTCAAACAACAAAGTGTAGTTAGGAGAAATTCTACCAACAACGATTTGACAAGTGAAAAGATGGCGGAGAAAGAAGAACAAAGCTGTCCTGTTTGTGGTGCTCTGTTTGATAGTGAGATATTGAGCAGGCATGTGAACAGCCATTTTGACAAAGGTTCGTTAGATTAATAATTTTTTTTATGTTCTGCAAGGCTTTGTCATGTTTAAGCAAAACAGACGATAATTTAGTTTACTTGCTTTTAACGAAAATCTTGGTACTGTAAAACAATGAAATCTTTGTACGTTGTTGAGATATTGCCTTAAGCATTCTATTGTTTGAAACCTATTGTTCTTTGTTTACAGTGCAAGAAGTTAGGTGCAGTTACCCGGGATGTGTCGCTGTTAGTATGTTTCTATTTCTAAATGAATTTGTGATAAATATTTTCCATAAATATATTATAATATAATGTTCTAATAAATTTTTGACAAATAGAATTTTCAATATTTACTTCAAGTCCTTATTTACTGCCAATTTTTTCTAATTCATGAATTAGCTACGAGGCCTTATTATAGGCGCCGGACATCGGACATTGTCCGGCGATAAAAGGATTTTGTCCGACGAAACATAAACCCTGTCGGACATGTTGTCCGGTGACACTCAAGTTAAATTACATAATATATTTTTTAATGTTTATTCATATATTAATTCTCTACAAAAAGCAAAGATCACTGTTTGATGTTTTTAAACCAATTAGATTAAACTTCAATGTTAAGTTTCATCAATTTGCGCCATGTTTATAACGTGGCTAAAAACGTGTCCAGTCGACGTGATATTCTTCTTTGAATATTTATATTTTCTTCAATTTACGTAATCAAGGTGCGCCACAAAAAACTTGTTTTGCGCATTCCAGGAGCGCGCCAAGGTGCACGAGCACGATACTGATTCTGAAACAGTATTTTAAATACCATTGCATTTCTTGCATTTTTCTCTCCAGATAATAGTAATGTGCAGCGAAATAAAAAAATAATCCATAATTATAATGTATCATACCATTGTAAACAGTTAATATAGGGGCAAAACGGACAACAGAGAGTCGTAAACATAGGCTAAATATTTTTGATTTGTAGCCGGACAAAAATATGGAATGTCCGACGATTCTGTCCTGCGACAAATATTTACAAATATAATAAGGCTTGGCTATCTCTCTAAACGCAAGTTTACACAGTTATTTTCCATGCAATTTTTACATTAGTTTCAATGTCTTACCACATTTATCACATTTGTATACTTCCTAAAATTATATATTTTAACCTGTTAATCTGCTTTATTGTAGTGGCGGAGAGTGAGATGTGTGACCATCTTCTTCTACATGAAATCCCTGATGATTCTGGCAATCTGAATGATTCACTATTAGCGAGATTAACACAGGAAGAAGAGCATGTTAGATGTGATGAAGGAATCAGCGAAAGTGATCTTAGCATTGCTCGAAGCATGCAAAAAGAAGAGGAGAAAGAAGTTGAAGAGTTTAAAAAGCTGCAGGTACAATATTCTTCCCTTCGGCAAGTTTATAATAGGAACATAGTAACTATAGTTTAAAGCTGGTATTTTTATTTGTTTGTTCACTCTGAAGATGGCCAATGGAACTTTGAGTCGAAATATAAGTTTTAAAGTAACTTAATTTATTTATTTATGAACTACTAGTAACTATTGGAAGTCTTTTCATTAAGTAAAATACTGCTTTCCAAATGAGTCATGTTATAATTAGTTGTTAACAATTATAATTAAACATTGTATACAAAACAATACATTAAAACTGTTGTTATTAACAATTGCATATTAAGGATGGGCTAAGTTGTATTTTGTTTAACCTTGCGAAACTTGTGAAAAATGATGTTTTTATATTACAAAATGTTGCTAAAGCTTGTGCCTATCGCTAAGAAAATGTTTTTTGTTCTGTTCTTTGTCTGGATGATTTGGATTTTGAATATGTGTGTTTTAACAGCATCCTGTTGTTGTTAGGAAACTTACGGCATGAGTTCTAAAGGTAGTTACATGTCACAGTTCAACGACAACGCAAGTAAGAAGGTTGGAAAGAATCTTACAGTATCTGATTATTACAAGCAAAAAGGTGAAATGATGGAGATATTAATGTCCGGTTACGATCCAATGACTACCTCTACGCAAGGTAAGTAAAGAAGTATTTACTTAAATTCATCATTATCATCATCAGCAAGATTTAAAGTCTATTACCGTGCTGACATAGGATGGATGGAGTTTTCAACAGATGATACTCTCCCCATAATTGTGTAGGTTTAATCACCTGACGGTAATCATTTGATGATTTATTGGAGCAGATGTTTTTGCAGCTGGATGCCCTTCTTAACGCCAACCCCAGTGAGAGGAAAAACATGTATTTTCTTCTAATAAGATTTTTGTTTTATTGTTCTACAAAAGAAATTGTAGTCAACCAATTGAGGGCGTTGTAGCTTAGTGGATAGTGTATTGTTTCACAAAATTAAAGTAAATAAATATCGTAATCTTCCTTTATCAATTATGTTTATATAGACTATGGAACTAGTTCTTTTTTTGTCCCTCTGTGTAGATCACTGTTCTACTCACAATTGGGTGATTTTCTAGAAATCAATGAAAACAATAGTCATGTTATGCTCCATTTATGATTTCAAGATGTAACACATTGTTTTCTTTACAGGTGTCATTACAGCGTTGCATCGTTGTTACGACAGAAAAATAAAAGACATTAATGCCGCTTATCTCAGTTGCGAGTGCCACCATTTTGGAGTGAGCATCGCTGATAAAGGATGGGGTTGCGGGTATAGGAACATGCAGATGCTTATGTCCAGTCTCATCACACACTCCACCTTTGCGGGGGTTTTCCCTGAAAGAATCTTCTCTATCCCTAAAATACAGGAGTTGATTGAAGAAGCCTGGAAACAAGGTTGGACGCATATAAAACTTTTTGAACTTATTATAGATGCATCTTTCATTGATGTTTGATTGGTAACTTGATAAGTATATATGCTTTTTTAATTCACCTAATTGCCGAAGTGAATCTTGAATTTTTGAAATTCCTCCTTTCAAACAAACCATTAAAATAGCTGTAACACCATTCCATTCATCCCCAATCCCCATCTTTTGTACTTCAAACACAAATATGAGAAATTGTACGAAGGCACAAATTTCTCCTGCATACTGATTAAATAAAAAAAATATGAAGAAAAAAAGTTTACTTTGTCTGTAGAGGATTTAACCAGTGAACATGATTTTCAAACACATATTAACGCTATCTGTTATCATATTTTAAATGTTTAATTACCAACGTCAGATAGTAAAATACATTTTCAGGTTGGCAATAATTTGCTGACATGAAAAGCTGAGTCGGCAGTTAATTGCCAACGTGAAAAATTTGAATTAGAACTGGATTGTATTCTAAATTTAGATCTAATATAATGAATCTTCTATGTACTTAGCGGCTTAACATCTGTTTTCCATGCTGGCATGGGTTCGATAGGGCACATTAATGGCCGTCTTCCAATCTGATCTAGACTGTGTTAGATCTAATCAAATTTGTCCCAATTATCTCTTGCCTTGTCTTTCTCGGTTTACCTCTAGGCTTTTCACCAGGAACTATCAAGTCTTTATGCTTCCTTATCCAATTATGCTTCTTCGTTCAAGTGGCCCTACCAACTCAACTTTCTGATCTAAATTAAGTATATATGTCTCTAAATTTTCTCTAAGCAGAACTTACCCTACAAATAACATTCCTTTCAAACCCCCTCCACTACCTAGCATATCACCTAAGTAACAGAAGTTCTTGACAATCCCCATTGATCCATTGTTGTAGGTCACTGAAGCTGGAAACTAAGTTGTCTATAAGCTCGCCTTTGCAATGCTTACATACAAACTGAATCTTAACCTTCTTGCAATAATACAACTTTCAATTATTCTACTTCTCGAAGATTAGCAACAATAGCGAGAAAAAATGCTTCAATTTCAATCATTTATTGTCCACTACGGAAACCTTTAGAATCCCTTTAATTATCTGGTTTAGCAAATATTTTTAAATTTTCAGTAAAAAAATTGTTTTGAAATTACACACAGATAACCCACCACACTAATTCCTTTGAACACATTTTTTTCCTCAGGTTTACACTCAATACACAAGGGTGACAAAAACGCTCTGAAAGCAGTATTGATCTATCTCTTTTATTGGAATTTGTGAAGAGTTTTGCATTTACAAATTAGTGATTTCCTAATGTATGATAATGTATGTTCACATATTTTGTTTCGGATCATTTTTCTTGTAAGTAATAAAAGCATTCCCAAACAAAATAACGAAAATACAGGTTTTTAATTCTAAACTTCCTGAAAAAACGTTTAGAGAGAATTTTAGATCAATTGAATAAAGTAATTGATTGTGAACTGACAATGACACTTGTTAAAATGGCTGTCAAAACAAAACTCTTTCGATGTTATTATTTACGAAATTATTTATTACACGATTAAATCTTCCACGTCTAAACCAAAATTGTATAGCAAATACTTTGTAAAACGTGAGGGAAAATCTACAGCAGAATTATGCATGTATTGGTCATTATGGGAATCTTACTGAAAAAAGGAGGATTAGGAGGGCATTAAAAGAATCCACGAAATCAAGGCTCTCCCCAAAAAGTCCCAAATTTTTATAAATTGCAAAAAACGAAACTTTGTGTATGTTATTCAACCAATTTGCACTGTGTATTTTGCCAAATGACATTAATCAACTGTTTAGATGAGAACTTGATTACCCCTCTTGTTTGTGTCTGCTACTTGTTATGTTTGTCTCTATTAATTCTCTTTCAACAAAGTTAATGTTACTTGGTACTATGTTTGAAGCTTATATTGGTTGCTATATGATCTCTGATAGGGTTTGATCCAGCTGGATGTGACCAGTTAAATGGAGCCCTGCAGAACACTAGGAAATGGATTGGCACAACTGAAATTGCTGTTGTTCTACGAAGCTTCAAACTAAGGTAAAACTGTTCCCATTGATTTGTTTGGCAGAAATATTCAATGATGATTTAAACATTAGACTTTTTCTTTTTGTTTATTTCTGTTTCTTATTGAAATATGCTTGCTATAGTGGAGTAAATTGGTGCAGCCTTTGTGCAAAGCTTGCTAAAAGCACCAAATTCAAGTGTTGAAAATAAACTGGTACCCAGTTATACTGCTTTAAAGATCTGGCTAACCAGGGGGTAAAAATATGTTTTTGACAAAAAATCATGATAGAAATTGTCTTTTATGGTCACAATTTGAAAACCTGGAGTAATAAAACGTTATTTACACTATTATTAGGTGATGAAATACAATTTTTTGTGATAAAACATCTTATGAGCTAGATTTTTTTGTTTATACTGACCCCCGGATTTTTTAAAAATTAGCTAAAACACGTTCTAAAGCAGATTAATGGTGGAAGTAGTCATTATTTTACATCACTTTACCGAAAATACATGAAACAGTACTATTTCACTATAAACTTCACATTCTAAAGACTAAGTCAAAATTCCAAGGGAAATGGCAGGAGCCTAAAATGAGCCAAGGAAACCAGGCAATCTCCATAGCAACATTTTTTTATTTCTAAAACTTAAAAATTTCAATACCATATGATAGAACTCAAAACATAAGCATAACAGAACTTAATAAAACACCTGTTATTGAAATTTTTCTTGAAATTGAAGTTGTATCGAGTTATGCAGTATCGAGTTTTAAATATATGACTAACCAGGGGGTAAAATTATGAAAAGTTTTTTTAAAAACTCATCAAAATGAACAAAATGGTCAAAAATGGATAACGTGCAACATAAATTTTTACTTACAATAATGATATACTATAAAATGATTATTACATAACAAGATTGCTTTTAAACTTAAATTTCTTGCTCAAATTGACCTTGGATTTTTTAAAATTGTCATAACCATGCATGGAGACTAGCGAGGTTCAGTGAAATTGTCTTCCAAATGCATAGTGAAATGTTATTTTACTATAAAAATAACTCTGAAGTTGCCGAGTGAGCATTGTAACAAAGCAAGACAGGAGACCAATAAACCAATGAATCTTAAGGTAAAACAATTGAATGTATTTAAATATAAGAAGTCACCGTTTACAATCAGTGATGGAATAAAGAGCAGTGAATGGTAAAGAAGCCTTGATGCATTTGCAACGCCCTCTACAACCTTTTTCCACTTTACATTTCAGCCAGTTTATGTCTATCAACCTCAGTTAATTGAATTATTATTAACAAAGCATTCAAAGTTTCAAATTGCTCGATATTTGCCACAAGATTTTCATACATACTTCTTACTTCATAAGTTTTCAGTTCCGGTGTAGTGGGAAATTAAGACCCTGGGAAATTAGGACCTCAAAGTCTTGGTTTCCCGGGAAATCTAAAAAAAAACTAAAAATAGCTGCGAATAAACAATTACACCTTCCCTAAACAATTTACTTCTTTTGTATTCAAAACTAAAGTAATTAAAAACCATTTCCGGTGGTTAAGTTTACAATATTTAATCGATTTTTTCCTGAAGGTTTGATGAAAAACCAATTTAATTCAAAGCGGGTTATATCAAATTCAATACCCTCAAACTTTTTTATCATAAAGATTTTAAACCATTTCCATCATTTACACTTAGCTTCATTAAGTAATATTGAGCATGACCCCCTGGATTTTGAAAACTTAAGTAGGTCATAACTCGTCACCTGTTTGACTAGAGTATTTGATGTCTTATTATTTTTTGCTCCATTTTCGATACTTTATGCGATGATCCACTTTGATTCCGATTTTGAGGAAAAAAGATTTGTTGCTATGGAAATGGACCAAATCACAATGGAGACTGTTAAGGAGCCTTTTGAAAGTGGGTCTCACCGCCAAAAGTTTCCTTTCAGGTTTAATAAGCGATGTGCCAAGTTTCATGCTTTTAGCACGCTTTGCACAAAAGTTGCCTTTTCTGACACCAATTTACTCCACTACTAGTTGTGTAGGTGCTTAAAACAGCTATTGTCAAACCATAAGTCTATAAATTTTAAACTGCCTACTTTGCAGAGCACAGATTGTTGACTTTCATAAACCTACTGGTGATCACAACACACATCCAGCTATGTTTCAGTGGATTCGCAACTACTTCCTCAAAAAACAATTCCAACCTCCACTCTACGTACAGCATCAAGGTGAGCTGTTAATTCAGAGAATACATAGGGACACGTAAGTAATGTGACAAAGATACATCATGCATTCGCTCAAAGAACGTACTGTTATGTTTTTAAGAATTGTTTCTTGTTTTACTCTTTTTAGTATTATAACTAGCTATATAAAATTGCAAACAATTTATTACAAAATTTATACCAAATAATGCCATGATTTTGCTTGAATCTAAACAACTTCAATCTATCAGCTGCATATCAATCTCCCATCATGTATCAGTGTCCATACATGGCATGAGCGTTCCCCCATCATGTATCAGTGTACCATACATGTCATGAGCGTTCTCCCATCACGTATCAGTGTACCATACATGGCATGAGCGTTCTCCCATCATGTATCAGTGTACCATACATGGCATGAGCGTTCTCCCAACATGCATCAGTGTACCATACATGGCATGAGCGTTCTCCCATTATGTATCAGTGTACCATACATGGCATGAGCGTTCTCCCATCATGTATCAGTGTACCATACATGGCATGAGCATTCTCCCATCATGTATCAGTGTACCATACATGGCATGAGCGTTCCCCCATCATGTATCAGTGTACCATACATGGCATGAGCGTTCCCCCATCATGTATCAGTGTACCATACATGGCATGAGCGTTCCCCCATCATGTATCAGTGTACCATACATGTCATGAGCGTTCTCCCATCATGTATCAGTGTACCATACATGGCATGAGCGTTCTCCCATCATGTATCAGTGTACCCTACATGGCATAAGCGTTCCCCCATCATGTATCAGTGTACCATACATGGCACGAGCGTTCTCCCATCATGTATCAGTGTACCATACATGGCACGAGCGTTCTCCCATCATGTATCAGTGTACCATACATGTCATGAGCGTTCTCCCATCATGTATCAGTGTACCATACATGGCATGAGCGTTCCCCCATCATGTATCAGTGTACCATACATGTCATGAGCGTTCTCCCATCATGTATCAGTGTACCATACATGGCATGAGCGTTCCCCCATCATGTATCAGTGTACCATACATGGCATGAGCGTTCTCCCATCATGTATCAGTGTACCATACATGGCATGAGCGTTCCCCCATCATGTATCAGTGTACCATACATGTCATGAGCGTTCTCCCATCATGTATCAGTGTACCCTACATGGCATAAGCGTTCCCCCATCATGTATCAGTGTACCATACATGGCATGAGCGTTCCCCCATCATGTATCAGTGTACCATACATGGCATGAGCGTTCCCCCATCATGTATCAGTGTACCATACATGTCATGAGCGTTCTCCCATCATGTATCAGTGTACCATACATGGCATGAGCGTTCTCCCATCATGTATCAGTGTACCCTACATGGCATAAGCGTTCCCCCATCATGTATCAGTGTACCATACATGGCACGAGCGTTCTCCCATCATGTATCAGTGTACCATACATGGCACGAGCGTTCTCCCATCATGTATCAGTGTACCATACATGTCATGAGCGTTCTCCCATCATGTATCAGTGTACCATACATGGCATGAGCGTTCCCCCATCATGTATCAGTGTACCATACATGTCATGAGCGTTCTCCCATCATGTATCAGTGTACCATACATGGCATGAGCGTTCCCCCATCATGTATCAGTGTACCATACATGGCATGAGCGTTCTCCCATCATGTATCAGTGTACCATACATGGCATGAGCGTTCCCCCATCATGTATCAGTGTACCATACATGTCATGAGCGTTCTCCCATCATGTATCAGTGTACCCTACATGGCATAAGCGTTCCCCCATCATGTATCAGTGTACCATACATGGCATGAGCGTTCTCCCATCATGTATCAGTGTACCATACATGGCACGAGCGTTCTCCCATCATGTATCAGTGTACCATACATGTCATGAGCGTTCTCCCATCATGTATCAGTGTACCATACATGGCATGAGCGTTCTCCCATCATGTATCAGTGTACCATACATGGCATGAGCGTTCCCCCATCATGTATCAGTGTACCATACATGGCATGAGCGTTCCCCCATCATGTATCAGTGTACCATACATGGCATGAGCGTTCTCCCATCATGTATCAGTGTACCATGCATGGCACGAGCGTTCTCCCATCATGTATCAGTGTACCATACATGTCATGAGCGTTCTCCCATCATGTATCAGTGTACCATACATGGCATGAGCGTTCTCCCATCATGTATCAGTGTACCATACATGGCATGAGCGTTCCCCCATCATGTATCAGTGTACCATACATGGCATGAGCGTTCCCCCATTATGTATCAGTGTACCATACATGTCATGAGCGTTCTCCCATCATGTATCAGTGTACCATACACAGCATGAGCATTTCCCCATCATGTATCAGTGTATCATACATGGCATGAGCGTTCTCTCATCATATATCAGTGTACCATACATGGCATGAGCGTTCCCCCATCATGTATCAGTGTACCATACATGACATGAAAGTTCCCCCTTCATGTATCAGTGTACCATACATGTCATGAGCGTTCTCCCATCATGTATCAGTGTACCATACATGGCATGAGCGTTCTCCCATCATGTATCAGTGTACCATACATGGCACGAGCGTTCTCCCATCATGTATCAGTGTACCATACATGTCATGAGCGTTCTCCCATCATGTATCAGTGTACCATACATGGCATGAGCGTAACATGAAAAGGATATTTTACGTATTTTATTTTTATAATTTGAAAAGATTTAATTACATGAACAAATTAACACCTTGGCTTTTGGTCATGATTTATTAAAAAATTTAAAATAAATCATTTGACGATGAATACCACATAAAGGTAAGCCATAGGTCTTCGCTCATCAAAGAATACTCATCATAGTTCACCAAACATGTTGTGGGGTCGTTGAAAGAGAAAGGGGAGAATACTCATCATAGTTCACCAAACATGTTGTGTGGTTGTTGAAAGAGATAGGGGAGAATACTCATCATAGTTCACCAAACATGTTGTGGGGTCGTTGAAAGAGAAAGGGGAGAATACTCATCATAGTTCACCAAACATGTTGTGTGGTTGTTGAAAGAGATAGGGGAGAATACTCATCATAGTTCACCAAACATGTTGTGGGGTTGTTGAAAGAGATAGGGGAGAATACTCATCATAGTTCACCAAACATGTTGTGGGGTTGTTGAAAGAGATAGGGGAGAATACTCATCATAGTTCACCAAACATGTTGTGGGGTTGTTGAAAGAGATAGGGGAGAATACTCATCATAGTTCACCAAACATGTTGTGGGGTTGTTGAAAGAGATAGGGGAGAATACTCATCATAGTTCACCAAACATGTTGTGGGGTTGTTGGAAGAGATAGGGGAGAATACTCATCATAGTTCACCAAACATGTTGTGGGGTTGTTGAAAGAGATAGGGGAGAATACTCATCATAGTTCACCAAACATGTTGTGGGGTCGTTGAAAGAGAAAGGGGAGAATACTCATCATAGTTCACCAAACATGTTGTGGGGTTGTTGGAAGAGATAGGGGAGAATACTCATCATAGTTCACCAAACATGTTGTGGGGTTGTTGAAAGAGATAGGGGAGAATACTCATCATAGTTCACCAAACATGTTGTGGGGTTGTTGAAAGAGATAGGGGAGAATACTCATCATAGTTCACCAAACATGTTGTGGGGTTGTTGAAAGAGATAGGGGAGAATACTCATCATAGTTCACCAAACATGTTGTGGGGTTGTTGAAAGAGATAGGGGAGAATACTCATCATAGTTCACCAAACATGTTGTGGGGTTGTTGAAAGAGATAGGGGAGAATACTCATCATAGTTCACCAAACATGTTGTGGGGTTGTTGAAAGAGATAGGGGAGAATACTCATCATAGTTCACCAAACATGTTGTGGGGTTGTTGAAAGAGATAGGGGAGAATACTCATCATAGTTCACCAAACATGTTGTGGGGTTGTTGAAAGAGATAGGGGAGAATACTCATCATAGTTCACCAAACATGTTGTGGGGTTGTTGAAAGAGATAGGGGAGAATACTCATCATAGTTCACCAAACATGTTGTGGGGTTGTTGGAAGAGATAGGGGGAGATTATTATGAGGAGGGTGACCAAAAATAAACTGACCAATTAAAATACTAAATTACAAATCATTTCTTTCACAGTTGTAAAAGACATAACAATAAAATCAGAATAAACTATAACATATACAGATAAATATTTATGGTCTACCTCTTCTTCTTAAAAGTTAGTTGTCACCTCTTCACCCTTTCCCAACACACTGAAAGAACTCCCTTTTAGGAACAAATAAACACTTACCTTTTCCCTCTCTTCTTAAAAGTTTGTCGCTTTGCCCTTTCTCCAAAACACTGAAAGAATTCTACTAGTTCTACTACTAGAATCACTTGGTTTGAAATGTCTATGCTTCGTTTAAATTTGCCCTCTTTAAAACGCTTTTTAGATTTTGCATGCAATAATTTTTGTTGACAACAATGCATATGCACGTGCAAATTTCAAGCATCATTTCATTTAAGTAGTGAATGTTGCGCAATCTTGTTTTGGTGTGTTTGAAATCGCTTATTTAGGGCATTTTTTTTTGTTGTTGCATGTATCTCTTTAAATTATTTCAACGATTTTCTTTTGTCTTTTTTTTAAATTATTAGAGAAATCATTGGTCGTACACCTTTTGACTTCGCGTTATTTCACTAAATTGTAGTGAGAAAGTGTGACCTTTTAGAAATCGTAAACAAACTGTGATATTATTATATAAATTGAAAATTGTACAAATTAATTCTTCTGCTAGTATACATTTAATATTTAGTCATTTTGATTGTAATGTGATGTTACTGTTGCTATTGTTATCACTTGCTTAGGTCACAGTCAACTTTGTGTTGGTTGCGAAGACAGAGTTAAATGTGAATTTCCCATTGCTTTACTGTTATTCGATCCATCAGTAAATGTTAAAACGATGTCCACCACTCTGAAGCAGCTACACGCTGGAAGTTTCAATCACATTCGACTGCTACGCAAAACATTGAAGCAATTGAACCAAAGCCAGTTTCAGGTGTTATACGTGGAGGGTGTTATGAAACTAGGACCTGAATTTGAGGTAAACAACGACTAGTGAACTAACATAATATGTAATTTTAGAATTGACATTTGTTTTGAAATAAATTAATCATCTTCTTGCAGTGAAGTGATCAGAACTGTTTTTAAAAAAATAGATCTCTGAGTGTATATTTGGGGATATGGGGAAAATACCCTTTTGTGCAACAGTTCTTGATTGCGAGAAAACACTCGCTAGTGCTTCTATGAGAAACCTTTGGAATCCAAGTGACTAATCCACTCTTTCAGCTCTTCTCAAACTTGTTTTTTTAGGTTATTTAAATTAGCCCTCATATAACAATATGCCAGTAAATAGTCTCTTCATTTTGTCTTTTTTCTTTATCAGCATTTAATTGATTTCCTTACTTGTTTTACTTATATGTATTTATTGTTTAGCAAAGCAAGATCATCACATCAACGTTGGTGCCGTAATGTGGAATAAAAAAATAAAATATTTATATGATCATAAATTGTAGTTGCTTTCTGAATTTAATTTAAAAAGGAAAATTTTCTTGACATTCACTATTTCAAATGTTACGTTTTTGTTTTTTTTCTTTCAGTCTAATCAAAATATATTTAAAGACAATACAAATATTATTAAAAGACTGATTTGTTATGAAGTGTCTCGCTGTATTCAGCAGCTTGCCAGATTTACTATACATTTGGCTAGACAGTGCATACGAAAGAAAGCTGCACGAGCGAGCCCAGGTATGTGGGATTGCTAGCGAAGAGTGCAATGTTGTGATGTATGCGGAGCATCTCTTCAGTCCATTGGTTACTTCGAGTAAATATATGAAGGCAACCAACAACGCTTACCATTCAATGTTGTGTGAAGATGGAACTGTATTTGTGATGAAGGAGGTAACTATTTTAGTTGATGCAGAAGTAAGATAAAAAACTGTGATATATAGTTTCCTGCATCCAATTGTGAGATAAATGAATGGGATAAAAACTAAAGTTTAAAGTCATCATCATCATCATTTACATTTTTCACATCTATTTTCCATGCATGGGTTAGACGGGGTTTCAATAGATGATATTCCCCACAATTTTGTAGGTTTAATCATTTGATGATTCATTGGAGCAGATGTTTTTACCACGGGATGCTCTTCCTAACACCAACCCCAGTGAGAGAGAAAACAGTGGTGAGTTAAACCACACAAGATACCAACTTTGCATTTTAAACTCTGGCAGCAGTGCATAAAGGGCATGGGTGCTTATATCCAAGTAATATACAAAAAAATATATATAAAATATAATATATCAAAGTAAAGTTGTGTGTGTGTGTGTGTGCCTTTCTGAACGGTTGGTCCCAGAGCAAAACTAAGGGCAGATTTGGAATCAACAGGTTCAAGCAGTTTTTTTTAAAAAAAGAAATCTCTTAAATAAGCGAGCTAGATGTGTTTTTATTTTAAACACACCAAAACATGATGTCGCAACATTCACTACTTGAAAGAAATGATGCGTGAAATTTGCACGTACATATGCACTGTTGTTGACAAATGTTATTGCGTTGAAAAATCTAAATTTAAAGCTAATATTTTTACACAAGAGGGCTAATTTAAGCAGAGAAAATTTTTATCTGATTTTTTTAGGTTTTTAGGTACAAAACTTCAAAGGATTTTTCAACTGTATGTTGTTGGAACACAGTATCGCTGTATGATGATGGAACACAATAGGCTCCACCTCAACTTACTTAATAAAAAAGGATGATGTGAAATCGATTTTAACGCTTCACGATTTGGAGCAATTAGTGACCAAGGCAACCAGAGTAACAAAATACACAGAATCATTAACTGATAGAACTGCAAACAAATAATGATGCGGCCATCCAAACGTGTAATATGTGCGTGAATGTCTTGCTTGCTGCCATGTTTGTTTATGTTGTGCTTACTCTACTATCTCTCTCCTCTAGGTGAATTTGATGCCCACAGTTATGTTGCGATTATTCTACAGTTTTCTGCATACGTAAAATTTCTGGAAGATTTTCTCACAAGATCCCCACATTTTATTCTTAAAGCCAAAATCACATGAAGTAATATCATTGAAATACATGCAACTCATCACAATTTTCTTAATTTTCGCATAAGCTTGTAGTTATCTTTAAAAAAGTCTCTTCTGCATTCTAAACGCCTAAGAGTGGGCAGATGTGAACATTTTGCGTAATTTTCAAGTTTCTATTAAAAATAATTCTTTATTTGAATTTATTATTTTTCTTTCCATTACGCATTTTTGATTAAGTATTTTTATTTGTAATTCCTATATTTTTAGATATCCAACCTGAGTTTTATTGCTGTGTGCGGGGACGGTGATGAGAGCGAACTGTTTCTTCAACGGAAGATCTTCACATTTAGCTACCTCCTCAATATGCACTACGGTCCGTGTGTGATTGAAGAACTCAAGTCACCTTACCCTACATTGCGCTCGCTAACATGGAACATGTGGGACCAGGTGCTGCACACGTGGACATTATTATGCCAACAGGAGCAGATGTTCCTCGTCGAATCGTTGGAACGTCTGCATGTCAACCAGCAGTTAAGTCACGTGTCGTTGAGTTTACTCGGTGACGTGCTGGTGCGAACGAATCGTGACGGACACACTATTCACGCCATGCTGTTGGTGAACAACAAACTTTTGGCTTTGTATTCTACCGAAAACTCGCAAGAGCTGCACGCCTCTGACATACTCATGCTAACCTTGCTCGCTAAGAGGAAGTTCAAATACAAAGATGAGACTGTTCCCGCCAGTATTTGTCGTACACCTTCTCTCCTCATCGACGATGCCATGCAGTTGAAAGACGACAGAAGTTTGTTCGAGTTTCACGAACATCGGTCCATGCCTGTTGATACCATGGAAACTGGATCTGCATCGTCAGCGAAACTTGATTTTCACTCTGTCGATTCGTCTGTGATGGATGAGTTTCACACTCCCTCTACTCCCATTCATTTCCAGTGTCCTGATCACGAAGAATATGACGACAGCTTTGATTTGGTTCGTGGTTCCGTCTTTTACCCATCGCCCTGTAAAATGTGAACATAATTCTTAGCAAAACTAAACACATTCTTTACACCCGTACTGATTTAATATAATTATCACTTTAGACTATGAATGATGCTGATTTGGAATTTTTTGCAAGTTCCGTCGAAGACAATGACGTCGAGGATGATGGCGTGACTCTCACACGATCTTCCGCTCACGAGCCGAACCTTTCGAGCGAAGAGTCGAACAGGAAAGAGGAGGAAGATGAAGATGAAGAGATTCCCGATTACTTTCAGCAAAGTGTCTTCTTGCGAACTGATCAGTGCAAGTATACACCTCACACGGCGCATTTCCTGCTGCTCGAGAAATCATCGACGTTGGTTGTAATCGCACAGGTCGGTATTTTCATGAGTTTACCATTTTTAATAGTTATTACCAATATTTATATAATATTAATTTTCTAAAGGGAAATCTTTTCTGATTGTTCTTCATATTTCTAAAATACTGTTTAAACAATTCTTAATTCCACCACAAACCTATCGAAACTCCACCAGGCTCTTTGATGCTCATTCCATCTTTATTTTACAGGCCAAGGAACATGTACCGTGCTAGTCATAGGAGTTCGGCTTTCGCGATCATGTTTTTGAAAATCCACTCATTATCATCATCGTTGTTTTCTAAAATGTATTTATTTTAGAATCGTCACATGAAAATTGCTTCGATTATTCACGCCCTATTGTCTCGATTACACTGCACGCTGGGCAATTTAGAGTGGAAACTTCCATCTTATCGGCGCCGCTTGTTCGATGATTCCTGCAAGTATGTTCACAAGCTGCAGATGTTTCTGCACAAACAAGTGGAGGTGCGTGTGTTATATATTACTTACCTCCCCATAACTCATACAACAATATTGATTGTATTCCCAATCGAAAGCGTTAGAGATGGGGCGCATGCAACAAGGAAGTTTTTCTCTTTCCCTCAGTTTCCTTTCAAAATAAGCAAGAAATTAAATCTTCCGAAAATGCTACACAATTTTTTACGTGCAGGATATGGCAAGGTACTGAATTTAGCTGTCTATTTTTGTCTTACTCCGAGTAATAATTAGCAGTCTATTGTTCCTTCGTGTAATAGACAATCTATTGTTAGGTAGACAATTGTTTTATTGACGTTTTCAAAAGTATTCTTCTCAATGTTCATCTTTTTATTATAGACACAAACCGAACAACTGGAGTTGGCCGTGAGAAAGTTTGAGAGGACCTGGAAACTAGTCCAAGATAGTGGTTATGCAAAATACTTAACAGAGGTCAATTGTCAGGACTTACCGCAGAGGTATGTCAATTGTAGATTGTGCTCCTTCGTGGTTTAGAGTGAACCGGCAAAACCTGGAAAAGCCGGGGAATTTTTCCAATAAACTCCTTCCGTGAGCGAAAAATATGATATCTCTAATAGTTATATTTTGATGTCTTATTTATATATATATTTAATTAATTAATTATATATTATAATTATTATATTAATATATATATATTTATTTATGTTGACAAATAAAGGGATGGGCATTATGGATTCAGTTCTATTATAACTGCAAAAAATACTTCACGGGAAATTGTTTGTTTCAGCGAAAAAGGTTTCAATTTCTAATATTGTCAGGGGAAAATATGTGCATTTTAGAGAACGTCAAAGAAAAAGGGCACTGTACCATGCTCATTTTATATTTGGCTCATTTCGTTCTGCTTGTGAGTTTTATTGAAGCTTCAGATTGAATTATTGCAGGCTCGAAGGCACCATTATCGAGCTCATTAAAGCCATCAAGTTTTTGTTTTCCCGCCTCTACATCAGCGTTACCCAGCAACGACTTTCCAGGTACGAGAGACAAATGAAGGTCATACTAAACGTGCGGGAAATGGCCACACGAAAGCTAAACCATTTCAACATGTATCTGCAAGTGAGAGGCACGCGAAATGTGACCATGACCGCATACCATAATGATTTCCCTGGCCTTGTGCATTTTGTCTATGTTAACAGGTGTTCATTCATTATTTTACTCGAATTTTTTTCGGTATCAAATTTTCCTTTTCCACCGTTTTTAAATAGAACTCTTTACCGTTTTCCGTGCCATTCGATTGAAATTCCAGTCTTATTCCAAGACAAGTTTTAACAATCGTTTTACACTCCGGAAAATTAGTTGGAGTCGAAACGAAACTCAACTTTTATTCTTTAATTTATTTAAATTATGTTGTGAGTTATCAATTGAAAGTACCCCTAGGAACACCAACCGTCTCATTGCGCCGACCATCAACGTAAACACGGACTCGCGGACTACCACTCACAAACTGCCCATCTACATTGTTGTCAAGCAACGCATCTGGGACTTCTGGCAATACGCTGAGCTCATGTTGACGAAAGGTTTCACGTCGTTGGCTGTACGCGACGGCGACTTCACGTATTCGTATTTCCTCTGGTTTGAAGACGTGCAAGGCAATCCGTTGGCGTCGCAAAAATCTCTTAAAGAGTTAAACGAGGGTTTGCCCACTGGCATCGTCTCTGGTTCTTACTACAAGTGAGTTGAATGAAACATATCACTCGTATCTCACACTCTGTAAAGGAGGCAGACAGCTTGATGTTCTTAAGTGTTTTTATATTTTTCGCTTGCTGGGATTACATGCGTCTCTAACGTCTAGTTACTCCGTAACTGTAGCTAGGTGTCGACGATGAATCCCTAATAATAATGTACATCTCTAACGTTAACGTTTATGAAGGCATCTTTCTTCTTTCTACTCATATAAAAATGAGCAAAAATTTTCTCGGAAAAATCATTTTAAAACGTAATGTTATCTCTGTTATATTCAGAGACCTCATACGTCACTTGTTTCCCATGGAGTTGCCTGGTAACGTTCAATGTTACGAACTTTTGTGTATGCACGTGGGTGTCGTGAACAACCATTTTGTTTCAACCTCGTGTCGAAAGTTGGCAAGACAAATGTGGGAAAGTTCCGGGGAGGCTAACACCTCCATTAATCTCTTATAAAGTTTATATTTTTTCAAACGCTCCATTTTTATTATTTTATTTTTATAAATATTTTATCTATTTTTTCAAATTGCAACTATTTTTCTATTCGTATGAAATACAACTGTCAATGTATTTATGGCATTTAATGCGAAAGTATTTAAATATATTGGCGTTAATATATTTTTGTATTGATAGTTTTTTATGAAATTTATTGTATGATCAACAACCAACGTAATGTGACTTTTAATGTTCTGTTTGGTTGCAAAGCATCCTGGGAACTCGTCGAGGAGTTCAAAAAAATATATTTTGACAACTTTTTGTTTGTACTAGTTATAAAATTTGTTACTAGATATAAAATTACAGATTACTACTTGGTAGTCGCTTGGTAGTTATGTAACAGTGGCCGAAAAATCTTCTCTCTAATTGGTTTTTGGAAGCTTCCAATATTGAGCACTGCTTTCTCGTGTATGCTCTCGCGTGGAGTTTTCTCAAGGGATGTTAGTGTCCAAGAGGTAGCTCCATGAACTAGGACTGATTCAACAGTCGCTCGGAGTTTCTTTTCAGGTTGACTTATCTGCGAGTCACGTTTGGTGGGCGCAATGTTGCTTCCAAGATAGGTGAACTCCTGTACGACCAGTGTCACCTTGGATTTCGTATTCACATACAGCATTATGCCAGTAATATTTCTTTTATTTTCTGTCGATGGAAAGAATCAAATACTTTGGAGAAATCTTTGTAGAGCAGGACTGCAGGAAGGTTCTTTGCATTTGCTCCCTCAATGCTATTCCTGATGGTGAGGATCTGACCGTTTGCTGATTTTTTTTTAGCAGATTCTTGATTTGCTGCTCTTTCTCGTATGTTGCAGTAAAATCGTTCCCTATATCACGAGGAACAGTTTTTTGAACTTTCTTTTTCAGTGGGACAGTTTCACGAGCAGCTTCTTCACATGACATCACAAAGATGTTGAAAGTGATGTTTGGTTCAGTTGCCACCAAATCAAATCTGTTTCTAAGTTGAATAGTAAAGGTTGTGTGCAAAGTTTGCCCCGAGAGTGGATCAATCATGCTATAGATTTTGTGAGTTTTTGCTCTTCTTCGCTCTTATGTTAGTCTTATCTTTGCGGTGGTCAGGTCTCCCTTGAATGTATTTTATGAACTGCAGTCCTTCCCCCTGTTTTTCTATTTACTGTTGATAATGATGTAATCCAATTGCGCTTGAGCTCTGATTGGTGTTCTATATGGTCGTGTTTGTTTCGCACGTTTCTAAAATTATGTGTTGGGATATTTCTCCGATGGCTTCGTTCATGTCACTTCCAGGCGATGTTGTTATCAATTTCCATTGGTTGCCTACGTCAAGCTCCGATGTTCTTAAATTCAGATTATATCTCGGTTCAGAATTTCAGCTGAGGTTAGTAAGTTCATGTATCTGAGCATCTCTAAGCGTATGCACATTCAAGAAGGAGACGATGGTATCTTTCTTTCTTTGAAGGAATTTATAAGTATTTATTAAAGGTTTGTAGATGTCAATTATTGTGTATATGAGGTACATTAGCAGGACGCGTCCCTTCTTTTTTCCGCGCGAATGAGCAATGCAAGTTGACTGTCTGCGCAAATTGCCATAATTGCTTTTTATGGCTTGGTAGCACACTCTTTGGTCGCCACTCCTACAAGATAAAGGAGTATTCCATACTTAAAACGGTCGGCCGGGAAAACAGGTGGAGTTGCTGTTCAAATCGCTAGGCCCAAGCTAGGTATATATGATAAATAGAAGTTGTCTTCCAACACTCCTGTGTCTTCTGCGTGTTTCTTGCATCCATGCACTGTAAAGAAGAGAACTACCTTTTACTACATCTTTCGTAACCGTGATAATGACGCAAAAATAATGCGCGGGTAAAAACGATCGTTGTAAAAAAATCACGAAATTAGCAAATTTAACAGACAAAATGTTTTTGCTTTTTTAGGGCAAATTTGGTTCTGTTTTGAGACCAAACAATTTTCCAGATGATTAAGGCCGATGGTGATATATTACGATGTGTCTGTGATAGATTAGGTTTAGTAAACTTGTGACTGTGAATGTTTCTAGTCAATGTCTATAGATAACATGAGGAAATCATGCTCTTAAATTATTGGATTCGTTTTTCACTTTACTATTTTATTTCTCGCAACAGTACTGAAATTTTTAACGATTATAGCTAGTGACAAGACTTGTTTGAACATAAAAAATTTGTTAAAAATCTTGACTTATGTATTTTCAGTATTTGTTTATACTTTATTTTGTATATCAATCACATCAGGTTATTTTATAAAATAAGATAAAAAATGTTTTGGTAGGCTTTTGGTTGCTAATGTGGAACTGCACATGGAGGAATAAAGCAGCAATATCATTTGTGTCTTCAATTTTAGTAAGTATATTTTAGCGTAATTATTTATTTCTAGCAGTTATTTTGGCTCTTATGCACTTTACTTTATGTGCACCTTAGGGTTAGGGTTTAGTTTAGGTTTAGGTTCAGGTTTAGGGTGCACCTTAGGGTTAGGGTTTATCCATTGTAAGAATTTTCATATTCCAAAAATTTTTAAGGTGCACGTGAAGTGCATAAGTGCCGTTATTTTTATATATACACAGCTCTCTGAATTTATAGTGGCATTCGGCATTGCCGTCGTAACTGCCAATGAAGAATTCTTCCTGCTCTTTTATTTACTAATCAGGTCTTATTATAGCCACCGGACATTGGACATTGTCTGGCGATGAAAAGATTTTGTCCGACGGAACATAAATCTTGACAGACATTTTGTCCAGTGATAAATTTCGAAACATTTAAACCCATAATTATTCAATAAATGTTTTATAATCTTTCATTAAAGTTAGAACATTGTTTCACATACTGAAGACTGTTTATCTCATACTGCAGACCTTTTGAGGAATGTTTTAATTGTACGCACAATTTGTGTTAACTACATATGCGCTTCTTTCTGCGCCTGCTAAAGGTTTTACATGTATGTATGTATGTATGTATGTATGTATGTATGTATGTATGTATGTATGTATGTATGTATGTATGTATGTATGTATGTATGTATGTATGTATGTATGTATGTATGTATGTATGTATGTATGTATGTATGTATGTATGTATGTATGTATGTATGTATGTATGTATGTATGTATGTATGTATGTATGTATGTATGTATGTATGTATGTATGTATGTATGTATGTATGTATGTATGTATGTATGTAATTCTTTATTTCTGATTAGATAATATTACAGATCTAGTTTCATACAACTAATTAAGTCCAATATAAAAAATAATTACAAAGTTATCCATATAAATACTAAAATAAATAAGATTGTAATTATGAGCATATTTTGCATTGGCAAAATATTACTGTGTCTTTAAGTTTATCCTTAAACTTACGTAAAGTCACAGATTCCTTAGTCGCTTTGGGTAATTTATTCCAAGCTAAGGCACCTCTAACTAAAATTGAATTGACACCAAACGATGACTTAACTTTGGGTACAATCAGAGTGTTGCCGGTTCTAAAACTGTATGGGATGTTCTTTTCTTTGAATAAATCCCACATATACTCTGGATTTAGACCATTTAGAGATTTGTACACCTCAACCACAAGGTTTACTAAATTCTTGGTGTATTGGTGTAAATCCCAATGTACACAAAGTATCATCAAAAGTCAATTCAAAGTTAATTAGAATAGCACGCAAGCATCTTTTGTGGGTTTTATCAATAAGGGTATTCCCTTGTTTCCCACAAAACATCCAAATTAATGGACAGTAATTAAACAAAGACAAGATGAATGTATTACTTATCTGAGAAGCCTTAGTTTGGTCTAAATTACCGATCAATACCTGAAACTTATTGGGGTTTGCGACCATTGAATTATTATCAAACCACAATAGCGCTTCTTTTACCCCCAGGTTCAGTTTATTAACAATTACATTAGTGGAACTATCAATTACAGACAACATGTTGTCGTCTGCAAAGTTACAGATATTATAATCGCAAAGGAAAATTAGCAAATCATTTATAAATATATTAAAGAGCAGAGGGCCTAGTATAGATCCTTGTGGCACACCGAGAAGCACCAGCAGCCAATCACTTTAGGCCGATCCTACACGTACCCTTTGCCTTCTATTCACCCACGTCACTGGCGCTCAACAGAGGGAAGGCTATTACACCTTCCAGAAATTCATAGGGCAGGCAGAAAATATATTCACTTTTTTAAAACATGGGAACAAAATATGAAGTGTTCTGAGAATCGAATGGACCCTACCCTACAAATGTGTTTAAAATGGTTAATGTTCTGCACATGTTTTAGACTCGTGTTGCTTAAAGGAGTACTCCAGTGAAAAATTGATAACTCAAATTGTTATCTAATATGAACAATAATAACAAATCAAAACCAAATTCATAAACGTAGAACGTTCATTTATATTTAAACATACACAATATTTCGACGCAACATCACGTTCTGTTTGTTAAAAAATCGAACAGCAAATGTTTCGAAGAGACATGGAAACGAATGTTTCATTCACGTCACAACAGTCAGAAAAAAATGTTCGCAACTGAAGAAGAAAGTTATATTTTTGCGACGCTATTTTTTCGTAAATATAAGAAATCATGGTTAACTGCGTTGCTGCCGGTTGCACAAATTTTTGTCACACTGGAAGTTTAGAGGTTTTTCACGCATTGTTGAACAAGTATTGCCCTAAAAGATTGCACTTCAGGCCTGGTCATAAAGAAATTTGCAGGTGCGTGGTCAATCGCGCGCCTCATTCAATTATTTTTTTGCGAGGCGCGCGATCGCTAATTTTGTTTTATACAATTCAATGTTCCGCATGATTTTTGTGATATGCTTTAACTGGCTTAACAAAGACGTTATGTGATGTTTGTTTGTTTTTAATGAGGCTCCCAGAACGTTAATTCAGCATTACATTACACTTTTTTTAAGAAACCGGTTTATAAGAAACCTTGTACTAGACCTTCCAAAATTTAAGAAACTTTTGGAACCAAGATTTACAGGCTATTTTTAGATAAGCAACTTGTATAGGCATAAATAATTATTTTCCAATGATAAAGCTTTCTCTTTTCACTGTTTATACTCTATACTACTGTAGCTATGGATTTATAAATGTGAAAACCATCCTGATCGAACGAATTTGTTATTTTCTTTTTTTTTGCGTTTTTTTCTTTGTAAACCAAATTATAGAATAAGAAACTTTTAGGACTAAAATTTGAAAAAATTTAAGAAAAAGTTGATACTAGGACCTTCGCTAGGTTTCTTATAAAATAAACAACGTGTATGATGCAGACCTCGACCCGTAGTTTTAGTGTACTTAATTGCTCCCATTTGTGCTACGGTTATTTTTGATGAATTACGGCGTTGTTTATTTATAGCCGCTCACTAAACAACTTTGTGATAGCCAGGTCTCGAACTCGGAACCTTTCGCTTAAGAGCCTTACCATTGCCCTATCGCTGGATATAGTGTAGACAACGCGTGATGGTGCAGCGATTTTAAATGAATTGCACTCATAATACGCTTGTGTCGTTTGGTTTTAGACAGCGAATTGAAATGAATTACAAAAGAAAATTGATACATAATGCCCACTGTCAAAGTCCTGTCCGTTGTTTTCATGCAGTCTCCTTCATGATAAATGGAGGGTAAATGAAGAGTTTGAATCTTTCATTGTAAAAAGTAATGACAAATGCAAGTTTTTCTCTCTTTAACCATACAATTAACTAATTTATTCAAATAAATAACCGTAATTATTTAATGGAAACAAAGTTGGCTCTTCTTCATCATCTGATTCCGGTTCGATATGGAAATCGATTTCTTCCTCTGGAATGGATGCTGGTTCTTCCTCTTTGTTTATCTTCCTCTTTCTTCTTTTTTGCATGTATATATCAACAGCACGACTGATGATCCCCTTTTTTTCGTTTTCCTTCCAGATTCTAGCGTTGCCTGAGAATTAAGGATATTAAAACGTCTGAAGCACTTTACTATTAAATTAATACTTTGTTGTTCAAGCTTAAAAATTGAAAAATGAAACTGTTGTTCCGTTCAAAGTCAAACTCTCTAAAACATTTTCATTTAAACGCTGAAGTTATAGTTACATCGGGAACTTTATTACAACTATTTTTTAATACTTCTGTAATTAATGAAACAAGTACAAAATTGTCTATTTGAAAATGAAGTTACCTTTAACAATTAGGAGATCCGCCATAGTATCGTGGTTCATGCTCAACCTGCGATCACTCAACATCAAACTTAGTACTGAGAAAGCACGTTCAACAGAGGAGTTTGATCCTGAAATTGCCGTCATCAATTGTGAGAGAATATTGATGTTTGAAAACTCTTTCGGCCGAAACTTCAGGACAGCTTTCCATAATGATAATGGCGTGTTAAAAAGATGCTGAAATTTTTGTTTCGCAAGAATCTTGAAGCTTCTCCATTCAGCATGCATCTCACGATCCGCTACTCCTGCCTCTTTGAATGGCAACTTAAAATGGTTAAGAAGTGTTATCAGTTCTTCAGTGCCGTACGAACTTTCTGAAGTCCAGTTTTGCGGATCGTATATCGACATTGCTTGATAAACCTGTTTTAAAGAATTGAATATTTTTGTTCTTTTAGTTTTTCCAAAGACGAGGTCTTTTTACCAGGTAAAAAAAAGATAGAAAAGGTGGAATAAATATATAAAAAAAATAATAATTTATTAGTCTCATTATTACAGTATAATTCATTTTATGTCTTTGTAGAATTTTCTGCAGTCTTTTTTTACAAAAACTACAAACCTTTTTAATATCTTCTTTGTAAGTAAACCGGTCCTTCAGTAGATTCTTGATGGTTGTTGCAAATTCCTTTTTTAACTCAGCAATTTTTCTACGTGACGCTTCTGAGTACGTCATACCTTCAATTTTGATACTCATGGTCGTGCGGTTGGCTGACGACTTCCTTGAGTTGTTTTCCGCGTCAAAAGTTCCTTCAAGGGTATTATCGGAGAAGTCTGGTTTCAAAACAGATATGAAACTTGTCAGAAGCTCTGCATCCGTTCCAGCATCTTCGCAAATTGAGTTTAACTCTGCGCATGTTCTCTCAATTTGAGGAAGTATATCTCCGGGCATGAACGAATTCTCCTCAAACACCATGGATGCTGGTCCAATTGCTTCAAGCAAATCGAGGTAGGAGGCCATTTTTAAAAAGAACTCGTAAGTGGCGATTCGTTTTAATATACCTACTACCTTTGCTTTTGTAACCGGCGTAGTTGCTTTATCACTGACAACATTGTTATAAGCCAGAAGCAGGCCAGGTAGAATTTTGAGAAAGGTATTAAAACCTCTTCGCCGATGATTGATAAATCGTGTCCCATGAATTTTGGGCAGTTTATAAAATGTTATACCTAGTGCTTTGCAAGCTTCACAAACTTCCGATAATATTTTTCCTGAATTTTTATGCAAATAGAAAATAAGCAGGTAGGTTTCGTCTACAACTAAAAACCTGGAGTTAGAAACAGCAGCAGATAAAGCCAGTTCTATTCTGTGGTTAGCACAATGGATTTTAAGTAGCCATGGACGTTCAGCTGCCAATTGAGTTAAAATTCCGTTATGCTGACCAAAATTAACACTCGCTCCGTCTGACGTCCCTGACACAATTTTATACTTATATTCTCTTTCGTGTAGTGGAATTGATCCATTGTCACTGTCGAATACTGCGTTCAATGCACCAGTAATAGCATCTGCAGTTCCACCACCAAATTGATCCATGTCCATCAAATCAACAACGAAGTAGCATGGATCGCCGTTCCACTCAACTCGCACCAAAACCATCTCTTTTTCAGAGCCAGTTTTTCTAGCTTGCGAACCATCAATCAAAATCGATATAAATTTTTTTTCTTTTATAACAGAAGCTATTTTTTCCCGTATTGCCAGAGAAATGTGGTGTATGTAGTCTCGTGCAGCTTTATTATCATCTTTCCCATTTATTAGCTGAACGTTGTTGTCCCGCAATGAATCGATAATAATTTTAAAATGCTGTAAAGGCATCGACGGTGTCATTGCCACGCGATATGCAGCGTTAAACATCACGGTGTATGCAGATTTAGTTGCTCGGTCAATCACTGCATCAATCTTGGGCTGAACTCTTGATGAAGCAATCATAGGTTCTCTTGAATATGTAACACAAGAACTTTAACGTTACTAAAAATGTTTTTTATTAAAAGGACTTGTTTACCAAAACCAAATAGATCAATGAACCTTTGAATCCTTCCAGAAGAAGCTTTGGAATTTGTTAAAAAAACAAACTGAATCAATATTTTATTTATCTACTAAAACTTTAAAAAGTATTACCGTCCTTCTCACTTGAAATTTATTGGTCCTTCGGTAACGCTTTTTCTAGTTCCATGGCCCAACTGTGTCCTTTGCCTGAATTATTTTAAATAAGTTGTTATCATAAATCAAAAATATGTTTGAATGAACGCCAAAGCCCAGTACAGTTAGTTAGATTTTAAATTTAAGAAATAACATACCTGTAATGTGTCTTTCAATCGTCCACTTGGTTACAAAGTTAGTTCCAGTAATATACTGTTCAAGTGACCTTTTTGCACTTCCTTTGCATTCTTTCATCGCGAAAATAGCTGTTTTATGTTTAGCACAGAGCTTGCACCAGATAAAATTCACCATCTCTATATTATTTTTATTTATAGTTTTATAACCAATTTCAGGCTTTTTATATTTTGAAAACGTTTCAAGAGAAATAGATGCTCCTTTCGCTTCTTCCATGATTGTGTTTCAAAAAAGAATGAAACTTTTGAACAATCAATCAATTATTTATTTTATCATAACTGTGTCTGTCGGCATACTTTGATATACTTTTGGAAGGAAAAGGACACTTTTGAAAGAAAAGTTTATTCAAACTTACTTCGTATTGCAACATACGGAAACTTTTCGAAATAAGTAAAGGCATACATAACCATACATACATGTTTCTTAAAGCCTACCGATTTCCTACTCTTAACTTAAGTTTAAACAAAAATAAATTCATGCTTTTAATATTTCTCTCAGTTGAGACTGCATAAACTTCTTTTCTAGCTCTTAATGTTGATCAATAACTATCGAAAATGTGCACTGAGAAAAACCGCATCCTTAACGCTGTTTATCTTCTACCTTTTCTCCATTTTTACACGTTACTAGGTGCTGTGGTAATAAAACTGTCACAAAATTCAGAGTTTTAGTGCTATGAAATGTCACAGCACATAGTTGCACTCGCGAAAATACATCTTTAACAAGTTGAAATTCGACTGCAAAGTTTGGAAAAATCGTGAAGTTAATAACATCTAAAAACGAATGTTTGTTTATGCGTTTTGTTAAATTGTCTTTTCATTGTTATTCGTAAACAAAACTGAATATTTCATAATGTTTTGATCTTTTTTTCTTCCATCGAATGCAGCATAAGTTCTTCTGCATTTGTCTGTCTCTAAGTTGAATAGATTTTTTAAACAACATGTAGCATCGCGTGTAAGCATGTCTATCGGTTCGCTTCCTTTTTTCTATGATTTACGTTACGTAACAAACTTTTTGAAACGGTTAATAATTGGCAACGTTAAATTTCGTTAAACAAACCAAATTTCTTAATAAAGCTACACATTGATATATTCAAAAAACGGATGAATCGATTATAATTTGAAACGAAAAAACATATTTACGTTAAAGTAAGTTATTTAAGATTTCATTTACAAGAAATATATTTGAGACGCGTGATTATTAGTAAAATAACACTGTTAGGGGCGCGGTGGAGAGCGCACCTTAAATTATTGAGGCGCGTGTGGAGGCGCGCGCGATCGCGCGCCTCTAAATTCCAGGCCTGCACTTCTCCATGCACGGAATGATAGCGCGCGCACAATGACGAGTTATGATATAACCAGGTTTTTTCTAAGGTTACGCAAACTTGGTTTATAAAAAAAATTTTAGAAAAGAAAACTCAACATTATTTACAAGACCTCCTAAACATGACCGTTCAATTAGAACCAAGGTCAGATGGGAAATGTCTACTTGAAGTGGGAAATTTGCCAGCTAATATTGCACTAATTGAGAAACCAACAAAAGAGGTAGCTTTACAAAACATACGCACAAGATTTTAAACAAATCCAACTGTATTATAAACAATTTCAAAATTTTCAAAACTTATTAAAAACATCATCTGTTATTTCACAGCTTTTTGAGCAACATTCTACTTGGGTTGGCATTTCTTTACATTCTTGGCATTTGCACCACAAAACATTGCCAACGCGAGAAGTTTCATGGCCTTCTTCATCTGATATGGACAGCTCTTCTAGCTTTTCATTGTTACTTTCTTTGTTAGAAGAAACGAGAGGTTCAAAATCATAAGGCTTTTTAGTTTTTAGTCCCGTGCAAGAACACGATGATTGCTTTTAACATTGCCACACGAACAGCAAGTCGACAAACAGTTAATGATCTTCTTGATTTCTTGGTTAATCGCTAGAACACATTCTCGGTGACCTGACCACTTTGTTTCCAATATTCGCTTCAGTTTTACACCATCGTAATGTTCTTTCACATTGGCAAGTTCATGCAATTGTAAAGTCTGCGTACTAACGAGTAATGCTCGCTAATGAACATGATAATCTCCAATAATAATAATAATAATAATAATAATAATAATGATCTTTTTGATTATATCACAAACAACAAGATGAAGTCTATGACAGAAGCAATAAACGTAAAATTATATTTTTGCCAGATTTATCCGAAAGTAGTTTTTGAAGGCCACCTCTGTGACCATTCATCACACTCGCGCCATCGTAACATTGTGAAACCGTTCCATCCAGCGAGATTTCCATATCGTTGACGCATTTGGTCATCAACGCCATTAGCCCTTGTGCAGACTTATCATTTGCTTCTTCCACACCGATAGCATGTTCCTCAATCTTATCTTCATTGTCGAGATATCGAACAACGATCCCTTCGATATCCCTCCAATTCTTGTTGCTACTCCCATCCATCATCAAGGTGTCTATTTTTGACTGGATAACTTTCTGTCGCAATTTTGATTTTAGAACTTTCTGCAGAACAACAATGACTTCATTTTGTATCACCCCACTCGTATATTTTGCATTGTTGGGAAGTTTCTTTGCAATTTCTCTCAGACTTTTGTTGAATGGAAAGAGTAAATCGCCAAATGTGTTTAGATACAGCCCACCACCAAACTTGTCTGACAAGAAATCAGCATTTTCTTCGTCACCACGCAAATAATTTTGTCAAATAATTATGCAAATATTTCAGACTCGCACGGCTTAGTCCATAAGCTGCTAGTTTAGCTACTAGCAGATCATGTGGTAGCGTGTCATAGGCCTTTGAAAGGTCCATCAAAACTGCACCAATTTTGGCAGATTTATCAAGAGCACTTTGCCAATCTTTAATCAAATTAACTAAAACATGTTGTGTGCTGAAACTTTTGCGAAAACCACACAGAAACTTTGAGAGTTTCTTTTAAAAAAAAACTAGTTAACTGGTTAAAAATTAGACGTTCAAAGACCTTTGATACGGTAGGTAGTAAGCTAATTGGTCTATAATTAGACTTTTCAGTTGAACTACCTTTCTTGTGGCCTGGGACGATATCAGCCCACTTAAGTTCAGCAGGGAATGTTCCAGTCTGAATGGTTGAAACATTTAGCAAGATAAGTTGAAACTGCCACATTTTCACGATTTGCGAGTTGCAATAAAGAGACTGGAATGGTACTACTAGTCTTTTTGTTACGTTTCAGTTTTGCTATCTTGCTAATGACTACTTCATGACTACTTATTTCTCTAAAATAGAACTCATTAGTAGTCTGGAAGCAATTTTTAATTGTTAATATACTCGGATGTGATGCAAACTTTTCTATGGAGTCTTGAATGACGTTTAACCCACTTGGAGAAAAGTTTTCATTCCATTTCAGAATTTTTAAATCTTCCGTTATTGTGTTATAGTAACAATTAAAAATAGTTGCCATTTCTATATCGTCAGAGATTACATTTCCTGACTCTACTAAAATTAATCTTTCTTCTGCGATTTTGACTTTATTGGAGAACAGAGGCTTGCATGTTTTCCAGAAGCTCTTTTGCGATGTGCTAAAGTCAATATTGTCGAACAAAGATTTTTTAGCTTTCCTATTCAAGTTAACAACCAGGTTTCTTTGAAGTTTATAATTTGCCCACGAACTGAGGGTGTTCTTTTGTCATGTGTGGCAATTTATTCCCCCTAAGAATCTTGGTTTTTAACGGTGCATGTCTATTCAAAATTTTGTTAAACATGCGATCAAAATATTTACATTTGTGTGAAGTTATTTCACTAATACGATATTCTAATTCTTTCAGAAATTCACACTGAGAAAATTTTTTATAGCATTGATATACTACGTAGTGAGACCTTTATGCTGGATGCCTTTGTTGGTGGTCTTCCAGACTTACGTAAAGAGAAATCTCATGCGGTACTCACAATAGTAGTCCACGTCATTTCAATGATCAGAGGCATTTCAAGTCAAAAGTTGTTCTTTTTAGGGTTAAGTCTCACCAACAGAGGTTAAATATTTTTAATTTAAAATTGTTTGCTTAGTCTATTTTGTTATTTCTCGCTTTGTTTAAAGAAAACACAAGGCCTTGATGTATTTTTTAAATAGCACAAACCACACACGCCTATTTCCGTCAAGAATAATTTCTGTGGGTATCACTTTTACTGTTTCGCGTAGACATATTTTTGTTTGCTAAACCAAATATTTTGTAATGCTGATTTCAATGCAATTGAGTTCATCTCAGCATATCACGGACGGAAAAATTATTGTGACGTACGTCGTATAATTAAAACGTTAATCATACAGCTAAGTTCTTTGTTACCCTGTCAATTTATTTTTCCCTCTGTATAGGCATGCTTTATCCACATGATATTAACTTTAACAACATAAATACTATATGAGCTTCTCTGCAATGTGCTGATTGTTTTATGCCATTTCAGCATTGGTTGTATAGGTTCTATTCCTATTCGCACATTTCAAATTTTCTCTTGATTTCGGTTTGTAGGAAAATTCAGCTTGGAGGTTCCAGGTTTTCAAATCTGCAAATCTTGTTCTTAAGTTTTAGCAATAATTACCTGTTCAGTGGTGTACAGACATGGTTGCCCGACGGTACGGGACGACCTGCTTTTATGACGGGCGACTGGAAACATTTTTTCCGTAGTCGAGTCGCCCTATTGGGCGACTATGTCTTCCCAACCTATCCTATCATGTTATGGTTTGTTTGCTAGCTTTTCCTATGATTTTATTTGTAATATATTGCAACATGTATAAAAAAGAAAGGATTTATTGTGTCAGTTAATGTTACGTGCGATTCGATGGTGCGCCAATGTCAAGACGGCAGACTTCAAAACATTTAATCACTAGCCTGTCTGATTTATCTCACTCTTTCTTTTTTTCTTTTTTTATATATATGGAAAATCTTTTGGTCGATAGGTTTAGGCTAGTTTTCTATATGACACCAGACAGCCGTTTTTGTTGTTCATCGTTATTTTGATACAAAAACAAAACAAATAAGAACCGGGGGTTTTCAGTAAAACTTATTTTTATTGTATGCAAAACAACGCAACCCAACGCAAAAATTACTCTGAAGTATAACACTTTCTAGATGAAACTTTTTTTTCTAGATGTATTTTGCACAATAAATAATTAAAAACACGGGATATAACAAAAACAAATTATTATTTTTTCCTTCCGAGTGTTGTTGAGATAGAGAAATATCTAGAAGAAAATATTTGAATGGACAATGACGTATAAAGACAATGCAGAAATGTGGCTTTTTTTCTTCAACTAGATTCTTTGTGGTTTAATATTTTTCTTCCATCGAATGCAGCATAATTCTTAGTTTCCAAGTTGATTGGAACTTTTAAACAACCTGTAGCGTGTAGCGTCTAGAAACTGACGATTGCAGTTTCTTAATTGAAGATATTTGAATGCCTGTACAATGCAGAATGGTGGCTTTTTCTTCAACTAATTTCTTTCATCATAAGTGTTTGATATTTTTTCTTCCATTGAATGCAGCATAATTCTTAGTTTCTAAGTTGAATGGAACATTTAAAACACCTGTAGCATCGCGTGTAAATGTGTCTGGCGGTTCTCTTTGAAAATCGTCATCTAATTATAAATGTTATGCATACACTCATTATCCAGTGGCGTAACATAAGGCTTTTTTGCGCGGACAAATGAAAAATTAATATTTTACCTTCTCACTCGTCCAACAAGACGGAATGGAAAAAGAGGTGCAACAATTTTTTAATTTGCATTACGCAAGATTTAAACTTATTTTAATTTTTTAATCTAAACAAAGACTATTTTGAATATGATATAAAAAAGGTATTTTATATTATCCAAAAGCTTTTTAAACAACGCCATTTTGAATAACTGCACGAATCATAACTACATGACCGACATACATGTTTACACGCAATGCCACAGATTGTTTAAAAGTTCCATTCAACTTAGAGACAAACAAATGCAGAAGAACTATACTGCATTCGATGGAAGTAAAAAAGATCAAACCGCAAAGAAACGTTCAGTTTTGTTCACAAAAATCACTTCAACAAAACTAATAAACATGCAGAAGACACCCTTCAAATAAATATGACTGTTCAGTTTTCTTCAACCCTTTTAAAGGGAAACTAATTCCTAATTTCAAAGAAATAGCTATCACTGAAAAAGTCGTCCTATTATATTTATCAAATGTTTCCAGCAAAAACATTATATTGCATATGTAACACAACTATAGCAATTTAACACGTATTTACTAATTAACACGTTTTTAAATTTCGCTATACAAGGTTTCTATTTTAGTATTTTTTCCTCGCGAATTTTTAGGAGAGCTCAATTATCAACACTTATGATAAATTTATGGAGAATGTATTAGTTATGTACAAAAGGCGTGCAACAAAGATCACTGTTTGACATAAATTAACTGTTAAGTTTAACCAATGCGATAAAACAATTTGCACGTGAAATGTCCTGTAAGTGAAGGAAAAATATCCAAAACAGAACACGAAACAAATAAAGATCAACATTTATAAAGCGTTTGGAACATTTTTTTGGGGGGGCGCCAGAGTTTGGGCGCCAATACCGCACTCGCGGTATCAAAATCCCACTGGATACGTCGCTTTAACATAGTTTATATCGGGCTGTAAAAAAACTCACCCAAAAGAAAACAGCGACGAAAGAAAGCTACGCG
Organism: Candelabrum cocksii; assembly: GCA_963930725.1. NCBI lineage: Eukaryota > Metazoa > Cnidaria > Hydrozoa > Anthoathecata > Candelabridae > Candelabrum > Candelabrum cocksii. The sequence continues at coordinate 5,501,954 of OZ005665.1, forward strand.
ATAATACTATAATGTCTAGAATACGAAAACAGAAGCTAACGTATGTTTTCGAGTATTTTTTAAAAATGGCGCAGGGCGACTAAAAGTTTTGTTGGGCGACCAAGATTGGTAAAGTGGCACTTTTCAGTCGCAGTTTTCAGTCTGACGGGCAACCTATCAAAACAAGGTCTGTACACCACTGCTGTTCATCTAATAACCAGGATATTCCTCTGCATAAAATGTTTACCAAAGACAACCAAACACAATTCATGAGATTATGTTCCCACAATGATAATATGGAGTTTTAAGTATTCACAATGGTAGCAATAAAGACTTTTCATTAAGCACTTTGCACATGGAGCGTAGCCTTTATCGCATGGTTTCGGCGGAAAAACTTATACCTTCCAAATCTCAATTTAATAGTATTACCATCAATGTGCCTTATTCATTTCATATGCTTCGTTGGTTGCTAACAATCTTGTTGATGATGCTACGGAATTAGATGGAGAGCAAGAGATATACAATCAACTTGAAGAGATAACGATTATTAAAGTAGATTTTGTAGAAGCAGTTTGTGTTCTTTTGAAGCCTCTTTCACACCCATGTAGATATTCAGACTTGGTGCCACAGTTTTCTCGACCAGTTACTGAACTACAACAATCTCTTCCCATTTCAATTAATTACAAGAATGCCGTAAAATTAAAAGTAGATATACATATATATCATAAAAGTACTGCATCCCATGTTTTATTCTAGTATTTATATATCGTTACAATTACTTTGACTGTTCTGTACGATGATGGTCTAAGCTTTGCGCTCAGAAGCAAGGGGTCTCTGGTTTGAGTTTGACTGTCAGTTGGGAGAAAAAAGTGTGATTTGATTGGTTGAATCAGAGAGAATGAAGTTTGTTTTGATGACGCAAATAACGTAAATGTATTTTGCGGACTACAAAATCATTAAAAACTATTAAAATAATTAAGAGCAGATGCACCTAAGAATCAGAAAATTGGAATAATGGGGGTCTTCAAATTCTTCTCATATTTAGACCACATATTGGGAACCTTGGGTGGATCAAAACTTTAGGTGCATCTGCTCTTAAAAGAAACAGATTAAAGAAAACAAAACAAAAAATACATGACATGTTTCTGAAAAAGAACGTGATTACATGATTATGCAACTGTTCCCTATTTATTTATTGCGAATATTTACACAGGATAAAAACGTTTTAAGAGATGTACAATTAATTACAAACTAATATATATACAAATACTGTTGTCAATACGCGTCCTGTAAAATAAAATAAAAAGTTAAAAAAGATAGTAAAATATAACAAAATAGTTAAAAACGTAGTAGAATATATCATATATGACACACAACGTTGCCTCGATGTTGTAAACAACATTGCAACTAAAATACAATAAGAAATAAAAATATGAAAGTTATAATGTAAAAACTTTAAAACTTATGATATTTGAAGGCATTTTTAAAGTCATTTTCTCTATATTTGCTTCTAAGACAGATTGGGAGATCGTTGAAGATCTTGGCTCCCATGTAGCTTAATGACCGTTTTCCATAATCCAGTTTGACATTTGGGATATGTACGAAGAGGTTTTTGTTTCTTGTGTTAACTTTCGTGTTGCAAGAGTAAAGTAATTCTCAAAGGGCCGTTTTACGTTTCCAAGTAGGATGTCACGGACGAATAGACAAACTCTTTGTTTTCCGCAATCCAGTATATTTATGCTGGAGTTCTTTCATTGACTAGCTGCTACTATTTCTTGTGCTCGACGTTCAAAGGATGTAATTCGTTTCACTTGACTCTGATTGAAGGTAGGTTTCAGCAAGCAACAGTATGTAAACAGAGGTAAGATTACCATGTTAACGATATGGAGGGCAGAATTTACTGTGAGAAATGTTCTCATTCTTTTTAATAATTGAAGTCTTGTTGACATCTTCTTGAAAGTTTTATTGAACTGTGAATTTAAGTTTAGTGTGTGGTCTATCTCTACGCCCAGGTACTTGTAATGTTTTGTAACATGGTTGTGTTGGTCATTTATCTTTATGACGATTTCTCTATGTAAGGTGCTCAACCTTTGAGATGTACCAAATAACAGCACTTCAGTTTTTCCTGGTTTCAAGTTCAATAACAGTTTGTTTTCTTTAAACACGCAATACAGGTTTTTGAGGTCATCATTCAAAAGGTTTTCTACTTCATCAAGGTTTTTACTTTTGCAGGAGATAACAGTGTCATCAGCATATGTCACTATTTTCGAATGGACCAGATTGACAGTAATGTCATTAAAGAAAAGAACAAGACAAATAGAAGAGGCCCTAAGATAGAGCCTTGTGGTACACCTGTATAAACTGGTTTTTTCTCTGATAAAGTGTCATCGAAACAAACACGTATATGACGGTCAAAAAGGTAGCTAGTAAAAAAGTCTAATTCCTTTCAATTAGTTTTTCGTGCGATATAGTGTCAAATGCCTCATTAAGATCTATGAAACATGCTCCAACTAATTTTCCAGAATCAACAGAGCTTCTAATACTGTCCAGGAGTGTTAAGGTGGCATGCTCAGTTGATTTGCCTTTTCTGAAACCAAATTGAAAATCATAATAAGATAATCGGAAAGCTGAGAATGAACTTCACGTTCCATTATCTTGGACACGACTGATAAGATAGATATTGGACGGTAGTTTTTGATATGTTTTACTACTTGATTTGAAATGATATTTACGAATCTATTAATGTTGACGTATTATGATGCAAATCAAAGTGTGTATCACTTTTAATCACTTGAGACATGCCATTAAGCGTAAAAATGTCCTTTATTTCTTTGTGATCCAGTTTTTCAAGTTTCCAAGGACTAATAATTCTTTGTTCTCTATTGTTGCTAATGACAACTTGATTTGTAGAAGTTGTTCAAAACTTGAAGTGATGTATCAGGGGGTCTGTAGAAAGTTGAGATTGACATATATTTTTAGCGTTTTTAATTTGTAGCTCAATAAAAATACTTTCTATTCTGTCTGCTTCATGATCCTCTTTACGAATAAAGTCATGTTTATCTGCTATGTACATACCCACTCCACCTACTTTCCCAGTTTTTCTGCTTTTTCCAACATAGGTATACCCCGGAATATCAAACGCAAGAAAATTGTCAGTGTCTTGTGTATGAGTTTTGCTCAAAGTCAATATGTCAGTATATTTTCTTTTGGTTAAAAACTCAGTGATTAACTCGAGATTTGCATGCAAGCCTCTAACATTCTGGTGCAAGGATTTAAATCCTCTACATGAAAATAACTTCCAACTCTGGCATTTGTTTAGGGCCTGGATTAAGTTTGATGTCTCCAGCTAACACGAGTAGTAACATGAATGTATTTTTCATGCGATACTTTCTACCATTATTCCAAAAACTAGCATCAATAAAACTCTCTTTTTTACCAACAAATACAGCAGGAACATTCAATGTATAGCTAATGCCATCAGAGGTTAAAAACAAGCTTTATTCACTTGTAAAAGAGTAAATATTATCAACATGCCACAGAGTGCGTCTCAATGCTGCCAGTCTGTTGACTTTGAAAGAAATGAAACTGAAAGAAATGATGCGTGAAATTTGCAAGTTGTCAACGGAAATTCCTGCATGATTCTGCATGAAAAATTATTATTAATCATAGATCACAAGGGACAGCCTTCTCGTTTCCTGGGCCGTAGCAGTATCAGGAGCTGCCTTGTTGGATTTCCCCTTATCTGCTGCCCTGTTCCTTTTGATCCTCAACAGCTCAGTCAAAACGACCAATCAATTCATCCAACATGATTTCAATTTCTTTTGGCTTATCAAGAGCAATGCCACTTGAAAGTTCTTTCTCTCTGTTTCTCTCTTTGCTTTTCTCCTTTCAAGCAGACCCTGAGAGTGTTCTCTCAGCGATCATGATGAAACATTAAATTTTGGCTTCTCTCCTCTATCTAAAATGACTGAAAACTTCCACCATCTTTCTCCACGTTCAGCACTTTCTGGTCTCGTCATCCATATCTCAGTCAGAAGCTCTCTTAACAATGAATCATGCTCCTCAGTCCATTTGAAACACTTTGTAAAACCAAGCCACGGATCATTTCTTTTACCTTCACAAACAATCTTACATAACTAAATTTTAAATAAATCAAGGAAATTAGTTTACTACATAAAAAGAAAGACAACAGCTAACAGGAGCCCAGGTCCTCTCCCTTAACCCTTGGTTCAAGAAACTTTGACACACAGCGACCTCAAGATTTTTGGCGCTGAACAATTGCTGTTTATAATAGTTCTGTTTGCATGGTATACTTTTTTTTATAGGAACCAGGTAAATTGGGTCCAGCCTTAGCTGTTCTTAATTTTTAGCTGATTCTTGCCTCGATTTGTTCTTATTCTGAAAAATTATTCATTATTTAAATATATGTAAGAAAATGTTTTGTGTTTTTACTCCATAAGTTACAAAATACATCTACAAAGAAAGGAAAGACGTACAGGCCCAATTACATTGAAGAATATTCATGAAGAATAATACTAAATTTATGTCACACCTGTTATTCTTCCTATATCTTTGAATTCCCTAATGGGGTCTTACAATTGCAAATGAACCAACCTAATTATTAATTAAGCCTTTGCCTTGTTCTTAATTTTTGACCAATTTAAATCTTAGTGTTCTTATAAAATTGTTCTTATAAAAAAAAGTGTAGTTGATTTTTTGGGAGAAGATAACTAGCATAACAAGCAGTGGTGTATCTTAAACCTTTTCCTGTGACGACTTCAATTTTGGTAATCTCACATGTCCGCCATGTTTTTAAAACAACGGCAAGATAGCCTACGGAAATTTTTAATATAAAATCAACATGCACCACCTAGTACAAAAATGGAAAATGTTGGGCTGTATATGTATCTTTATTAAAGTCATTCCTGCCTTGTTTTTTTTTTGTATGAATAACAGCAATAATGATCACAACATTTTAAACAAACAAGAAAGTTTTAATGTTCAAATAAAGTGTTTCAATTATTCCTCTAAAAGTATCGGAATTATGTTTTTCGATTTAGATTTAGGTTTCGGACCAAAACATGTATCCTGGTGTATATATAGGACTTTATTGCTTCTGGTTGCTTAGATCGTTGTTTAAAGAAATCAGACGTGATAACCAAAATAATTAAATTCAAATATAAATTTATTAATACAAACTTAATAATAACTCCAGTAAATATAACTACTTGTCAAATATTTCCGTACAGAGTTCTGTCAGTACAGATTTTGGTTTTCAGTTCTTTTCTCTTGCATCTTTCATTTTCGTTGACATATTTTTACTTGCTTTTGTATTGAGAAACTTGCACTTTCAGCAAAACAGCCAACAGTGATAATATATTATGCACTGTATATTACATCTTTTGACTTCAATTGTCTTTACTATGTTTCAGAAACGTCAAATTCTTAAGATGTCTGCTTCACCATCACCAAACCCCCCTGCTACTGCGGCAACACGTATGTTATGTTTTCACTGTATGAATTGATTTACATGTCCTTTGAAAAAAATGTTGAACCTTTGTATATATGATGGGGGAATCAAACTTCTACTCATTAGGGTTGTTGAGTCGGGCGCCTGCCAATTGTTCGCAAATGTTTGTAAGACATTCTGATGTTTGTTGTAAGACATTGTGATGTTTGTTGTAGAAAATGAAAACGTTTCGCTATCTGATGAACAAAGAACTGCGTTAGATGCCGTGAAACGTGGTTGGTATGTTGGTAAATTTTCTTATTGAAGAGGTTAAGTTGCAAATTCACGCAGAAACTTATATTTGCTTTCCCCGTTGCAAAACATTCATGACTCAGCACAGGGTATTATACATTTTAATATTTCAGCAATATTCTGCTGGTTAAAGGGGAACATCAGGGAAAATACTTTTATTTTCAACTAGAATTCCCTACTTGCAAACAATATCTTTCCAAAATAAACAATAAATATGTGAAAATGCAATAAAATAAAATGACATATTTATGAAATATCCAAAAAACAGTTCTTTACCATGTGTTTAAATTTGTCCATTTCAATTTTGTTTGGAAGTGAAATTAGAGGGTAAGCAATTTTTTCTATGGTTTAATTTAAAAATTCTGTTTTTTATACACTTGTACATGTGCGATGTCTTCTTTATATTGGATGATTTCCAAACTGATGAGGCAATAATAATTTACCGAATGGATTTGACAGATTCATATTTATTCTTGTCGTACATTCTCTGTTTCTTTTTTTACAAAATGTCAATAAATGTAAGTATTTTTTCGTTTACAGTAATGTGTTTATCACTGGTTCGGCTGGTGTGGGTAAATCATTTCTCTTACAACAAATCATCAAGTCGCTTCCGAAATCAAGTGTTTATGTAACAGCGAGTACGGGCGTCGCCGCATGCAATATCGATGGGCAAACATTGCACAGGTAAAAATAAACCACTCAAAGATTTTTTTGTATCATAAACCAGTGTCTTATTTCTTTTCCAGTTTTGCAAGTATTGGTCTTGGTGACAAACCGGCCACTGTACTTGCTTATACAATACTACAAAAAGGATATAAAATGGAGGCGAAGAAAAGATGGTTAAATTGCCGGTAAATTTCTTTGCATTTCTTTGCAGATAAATATCTTCTACCATAATAGATATATCTATTAGTATACCTGTGCAAATTTTACTTGTCACTGGCGAAAGTTTGTTTGTTTATATATTGATATAAAATGTTCGAATATACATATTGTATCTGTAACACCAATAAGACTGTAGACAACTGCTTCTAATTTTGTTAATTATGCGGCCTATTTGCGCTTGATACCCTTAAAATTTGTTTACAAAGTCTTCCTTAACTTAAGTTCATGGACAAGTCCATAAACTGTTTGCTCTATGAATATATTTGTATGACAGCGGAGAATAGTGTTGATGTCTGTTTTTAGTGTTCTTGTGGTAGACGAGATCTCCATGATTGATGGCAACTTGTTCTCCAAGGTTGACGAAGTGGCAAGAATTGTGCGACGAAACAATGCTCCATTCGGCGGCATACAGCTTATACTTTGCGGGTATGCACACTGTTGTGATGATGAAATTGATGATTGTGTTGTATGTATTGGTTTTAAGATTTTTGGTATATTTTCGTAATCTAGTGATTATAAAGCAAATCTAAAATTGTTAAAAGGGGAACATTAAATTTTGAATGTTTCAAGAATTGTCTTTTCCATAACATAAAACTAAAACTTGTAGAAATAAACCAACTTCTACACTCATTCCACTTCGTAAAGCTGTTTTTATGCTCTCTGATTTTTTTGTACAGCTGTTAAAAGTCCCGATAGAAAAGTTTTAATCTGGACTGGGAACAAGCGAAACAATATGACATCACAACAGTCACCTGTTAGACGATACTTACAGTTATAGACGATACTTACAGTTATAGAAGTTTTAAACGTTAGTAAAAGCGAATAAAAATGGTAAATTGCGCTGTTGTTGGTTGCACAAATAGAGGAAAGAAAGATTTTCATGTAAGCTTTCACAAAGTTCCATCCAAAAAACAAGAAAGTCAAAGAAAAGAATAGCTTCAAAACATCAGACGAGATGGTGTTATGCCTAAAGATGAAGCTTTCTACATAATGTTCAGAGCACTTTGAAAAAAAATATTTCAAAAGAGATTTGCAGGTAAAATAACATTTAGCTTTACTGTACTTTGGTTGCTTACTAATCTTTCAGCGTAATATTGTTTATATTTTTTAATCTTATTTTCATAATATTTTTGAATGTTATTTTCACTACACATAACACATCTATTTGTACACAAGGTTTTTGTTCAGTTATAGTCGGGGGTTTATATTTTGTAAAATTGTATCATAAGATGAAGGTATTTTTCATTTGTTTTAATTTTTTTTTCTTTTAAATGTCCTTTATGCTGAGTTAACTGGGCAGAAAAGAAAACGTTTCTTAATAGAAGATGCGGTACCAACAATATTTTCCTTTTCTACACAAGCAACCCCTAGAAAATCCTCCATCAAAAGAGCAAAAGTGAAGGAAAATAAAGAAGTTTAAGCATTTTATTCTGTTTTCATTCAGGCATAAATAAGTTACCATATAAGCCCAGTTACCAATACACGATATTGTTATTATTTTAGTTACTTGAACATGCAATGGGCATGCCAATGAATGAAACATCACTAGACATCATAGACATGGATATCAGCACTACCGAAAGCGCTATGAAAATGGTTGATAAAGGTGTAAGCGCAGACATTGAACACAGCAATAAAAATGTTGGTAATCATGTTTACACTAAATCTGTCAGAACGCAGTATAATCCAACTGATTGGCCACCTCAAAACAAAGAAACGGACTATCAAAGCCCACCAAAACAAAGACTGGTTGTCAAATTACCTGGACCGATAAATCGCTGTTCCAGTGCTAACACCGACCTCACTTTTCCACCTGACACAAAAGTTGATTTTTTTTATTGAAGAAGAGATGGATTCACTACCAGATAGTGAAGATGAAGCTACTGTAGAGGATATCATGGACGTGAGCTTTGAACATGAGTCAGAGGAGTTTGAGCAAAGCAGCGATGATTGTGCAGATAGTGACACTAGAGAGGAAGGAAACTTTTATTGCGATAATTCATCTCATACATCTGAGCCAAAATATTTTGTGTTTTGGTCATGCTTATTCGAGCTCTTCAAGTATTGTTTTACGTGCTTCATTCCAACCAAAATGACGGACTTGAAGAGTCGAGGCTCACTCTTTACTGTTATGACTAAATGCCCTAATCACCATAAGCATGTTTGGAGGTCACAGCCACTCGTTAATGGTTATGGTGCTGGGAATTTGCTATTAGCCGCATCTTTACTTTATTCTGGCAACACATATGTGCGTATTTTTGAAATGCTTAAAATGATAAACGTTCAAATTTTCTCTGGGACAGGACAGCTTTTTTATAATGTACAAAAGCGCATATTACTTCCAGCTTTGAACATTGTGTATAAAACATTTTGGAATAATCTGGTAGATCAGTGTGCTTCAATTCAGGAAAACAATGTTATAGGAGATGGACGTTGCGATTCACCGGGGTATTGTGCTAAGTACGGTACTTATTCTTTAATGAACACTGATTTGAATAAAATTCTAGATTTTCATGTGGTACATGTGGGGTGTGTAGAAAACTCTGGTCGCATGGAAAAAGCTGGCTTAGAAGTCTTACTGAAAAAATTTCAAAATCGAAGCATCGAAATCACATCCCTCACAACCGACCGACATGTCCAAATTCTTGCATTTATGAGGAAAGACCATCCCGAAATTGACCACCAGTTTGATGTTTGGCATAAAAAAGAATTTGACCAATGTTGTCAAACGATAAGAGTGCAAAGAACTTATCATATTCAAGGCATTCATTCTTGGGATGATTTTGAAAAGTTCACAGAATGTCAACACCCGCCCTTGAATCATGAAAGAAAATGGTTAAAGCCAGGTACAGCAGCATTTCTTGCCGTAGAAGAAATTGTAAAAAGCAAGAGAATATTGAATGATTTGAAACACCTTGTTAAATTTTGTCATACTGGTAACTTGGAAGTTTTTCACTCGCTCCTGAACAAGTATTGTATCAAACGCCTTCACTTCTCCACTTTAGGAATGATTACAAGAACACAACTGGCTATACTTGACTTTAACTGTGGCTCAACTTGTTCTCAAGCCACTATAAAACATGGAACCCTGCGATACAAACAAGTATTTTCAAAAGTGACACAGCAATGGGTCGTAAAAAGGATACCAGATAAAAAAGAACGAAAATATATTTATGACTTGATGCGAGAAGTAGAGGTTGGTATAGTTGATGCAAATGGAATTGATTTACCGCAATAGGGTTTTGTTTGTGAAAATATTGCACCTATCGAAAAACCAGACAAAAGGGAAGCCATTGCAAATATGAGAACAAGATTTGAAGCATAATTTTTACTTTATATAGTTTTATTATACATGGTGTTACTGTATTATTTTCATATATACTTAGCCTTTTACGTTCAAAAAAATATTTGTCCGTTTATTCTTCGCTGTGTTTAAATTGTAAACACTGATTGTCCTCTGAGGGGTATTTTTCCCTTTTAACCCTTCGAACACCTTTCCCTAGTCTGCTATGGATCCACCATGTAAACTGTTTGTATCCAGCGTGACGATAATTTCTGAAAAAAGAGCGAATTGAATATTTGATATGGGCTCAAGTCAAAATCAAAGATAAAAGTTCTTAGTTCTCTAAATGATTATAAACCTACTCATTTTTCGTCTCTAAATTGTTGCCTCGCATGTCATTTATAGCAGCTAAAGCAGTTTCTAAAACTGGCTTTTCTAGGCATACCATTCGAAAATTTGACGACCGCGTTACGCATTGATTTCCTAAAAGCGAGAAATAACAATATTATAAAAAGTGCAAAAAAACATTTTAAATAATTAATAGCAGCTTGGAGGTGAAAAGTTCGACGTACGAGAAAAGAATATGCAAGAGGAATGATAAATGAAAATGTAAACAGTGACACAGCTACCTTCGAAAAAATCTTCGGGTATTTCTGTCGCTTCAATACAACATAAACTTTCAGCGTTAGTTTTCATTGCTTTACATTTATTACACTGGCATCAACGAATGTTATCAACACGATATTCCTCTGTTTCTGTCTCCAAAATGCCTACTGAATTTTCAACGGATGATTGTGATGGCGAGGAAGCAATTGGTTTGGAATCGTATGGTTGAATCTTCTTCAGCGTTTCATGAATTAAATAATCACTATCGTGGTCGTCTTCGTCATAATCAGAAAAATTTCATTGCTGCCAGTCATGATTTCCCAGCGATTCGTTCAAAAGTACAGAGGTTTATTGCGTTCGATACTGCGCTACGCTAGCTTCTGACTGTTGTGATGTCATAGATTTTATTCGTGTCCAGACTTCCAGGACAACAGTGTATATATTATGTATAATCTTGTATATATTATTTACGACTGAGGAATTTATCCTGTTATAAATATTTGAGAATAAATAAATAAATAGAACTTTGAGCGACCACGGAAATTTTTTTGTAAACACAAGATTTGTAAGTGACAAGAAAAGTATTTTGGACGTTAGGTGACGAAATGTGAAAGATAATTTATACATATTTTTGTGTATAGAACCAAAATAACAGATAAAATAAAAATGAAAAACTGGACTTGTGTTCCCCTTTAAATATACTGAATCGCTTCTGCACTCATTTTACACCTGACAAGTATTGTGACTACTGCTTGAACCTTCATCGCGTCTTGGAAATGAATTTCTGTTTTGTAGCGATTTTCTGCAATTACCGCCCGTCAACGTGCTCAAGTTCGCATTCGAAACGGACGCATGGAAAAAGGTTGTGAGCGAAACCATTGTTTTGAAGAAGGTTTTCCGTCAAAAACTTGTGGGTTTCGTCTCGCTGTTGAATCGTCTGCGGCTGGGTCGAATCACTCCACTTGACATCGAAGTGCTGCTGCAATGCAGCAAAACAACGTTCCCCGATGATGGCATCAAACCTACGCGCTTGTTCCCTCACAAGTACGCATGCGATCAAATCAATCGCCAAGAGGTACCCCAAGGATTTTATTATGGGGCTACTCACCCCTTTAAGCTGAGTTGAGTTAGCGTGGCTATTACTTTTCATCATGATTATTCAGTTTTTTTAACTGTACTATAAGCATCTTCTTCTGTTTACAGTTGGCGAAGTTACCAGGGAAACCCATAACATATACAGCGTGAGTTATGTGCGATAATAACCTAAAAGCGATGCCTTCCAAAGATAGATAATGTGAAGACTCCCATGCTTTACCTGCTTTGTTAATGAATTTCTTAGAACGGATTGGTCTAAAGATGAAGCAGCCAAAGATATTCTTGCAAAAAACTGTCGCTATTGTAAAGGTGAGATTTTGATAGTTTAATCTTACGGGAGCCGACAAAAAACACTGCTGTCCCAAATGAATCATTTTTTTATGATCCGTTTTTATTTTTTCAATGAGCGTGTGAACAAGACCTTTCTTTGTTACATAGAACTTCAGTTGAAAGTTGGCGCGCAAGTGATGCTGTTGAACAACCAAAGTGTTTCGAGTGGATTGGTGAATGGGGCGAGGTAATCATCACTTGTTGTGTTTAATGAGAGGCTATGATGTGTACATCTTACCATTCCCCCTAAAAACGAATTCATTCATAGATTCAATGTGACGCTATATTCTAGGAATGTTAATATCAACTTTAGATTTTGAAAAACTGAGTTGCAAGTAAGCATTGGCTTAACGGAAAACCTGTCATACAATTTTCATTATTCTCTTTGACGAATGTATATGTTTCGGTCTATTTCGTTCAACGTCAACGGGTCAATTGTTGCAATTATATATTTTAGTTGCTCTCAATCGATTCGATTTATAAAACAAATTCTCGCCGTTTTTTCATGTCTGCTTCGTTTGAATTTTTAAATTTTGAGCTTAAAATCGTTGTACTTGCTTCTATAAATATTTCTTTTACAGTAAGTAAATGCTTAAGTTTTCCCTTCCACACATGTTGCTGATTACTTGTTTTTTTGGTTTACTGTAGAGGCGTTATCACTGGCTTCCATAATAGGAAGAAAGAACTAGAGGTGATAACTTAAACAAAGCAAAACGAAATTGAATCAATCTATTGTCTTACATCTCCCTAAGATCTTCATGATTAGTTGAATTTGCGACGTTTCGCCAGTTTTAAACGAATTCGTTTCGCAACACCCCCGCTTCTTTGCTAGGAAACAAAAAAGCGACTTTAATGATGTGTAACCATAGTGCAGCTATATACCGTATTAAGTCATTTTTGAGTATATCACATTCAGGATATGTTAACAAACATGGTTTGCGAAGAAGGACTGGATTTTGTGAACACGGATTTCGGGCGTTCGCTCATCCAACAGATCGAGGATATTGAAGTGGATTGTGGCTTCCCTATAGTCAAGTTAGTTCGTTACGTGATGCGGAAAATCTGTCCCGTTTCAGGATTTACTCTGCACTTTAACGTTTGGCCACCGGTGTATCTTTGCTCTTGGATAAGTTTTTAAATTTCGTATGTTAAATACGACCGAGAGGGGCGACACTGTCTAGAAATAAGTATAAGAGTTTATTTGGAAATTCTTTGAAAATCATAGAGGATGAACTTGAAAAAGTAAAAAAATGGCATGTTCACACAGGGCGTAAAATAATTTATTAGGCGGCGATAATTGAAAACATTGGGAAATCTATAGGTCACGGGACCAAAATTTCCGAAATTTGTGGGAAACTTTAAACATACCCTGATATAATGTCAACGAAGACACTGTTTGAGGGGGTACCAGTGTCCCATATCAACCCATCTCAAAGGGTTAACAGTTAGGTTTCTGACTACATAGCTCAAATTATTTGATTGAACAATTTTACTGGCGCCTAAGTACGTCATCGTGGTTTAACACGTCACACAATTCGTTTGATACTCACGTGACACAGTTTGTTGGTAATTCCGCCATGTTTAAATTGGGACTATAGTACACCTTCTCTCTTTAAGGTTTGTTAACGATGTCCAACTTGTCATCGCCAATGATCAAATCATCACAGAACTTGCGGGGAAGAAAGTGTTTCAGCGCACACAGTTACCATTGGCGCTTGCTTGGGCTGTCAGTGTCCACAAATCTCAGGTAACTTTTAGTATTAGCATAAATAGTTTTGTTTGGTGATGCTGAAAGCTTGATGATGAAACGGATTGTAAAAAGCATTGAGAAATGGAGCTTTTCAATATGTCGACTGAAGGTCTGAGTAAAAATTCCGAGCTTTTCGATAAAAATTCTTATCACGTTATTAAATAGAGTCGGAGATTAGGTCGAAATAAAAAAACTAAAGCAAAGTAGACAAAACTTTATCGCTGAAAAGCTTTACATTATAATGGTAATTATCAAAAGTTCATAACCAGTTTCAAATATAGAGTCTAGATCTAAAAATTGCTTCTTTTATAGAAGGTTTTTAGCAATTTTTAGCGACAAATCTTTTGTGTTTAGGGCATGACGTTGGAACGGATCGATATAGACATCGCGAAAGCTTTTGAACACGGTCAAGCGTACGTTGCTCTGTCCAGAGTAACCAGCCTCGATGGACTCTTGTTACGGTAACACCAATGCAGTATTCCTGTTCGTTAAACCGGGTTGTTTGACGGCTAATATATTAGGTTGATGTTGTCAATTTCTCGAACTTTTAAATGGATTTTATCGAATACAAACTGTTTTTGGTCCCATTTATGGATGCTTCGAACTTGAGGTTTTTAGGGATTTTGATGCAAGCAAAGTGACCGCTCACCCACATGTGTTGGAATATTACAAGCGTATTGACCCTTCGTTCGATGGATGCACCAACGGTGGAGAACAGGAGTTGAGAGATTTCATCGAGAGAAGGAAACATCCTGAAAGGTTCCGCAATGAAAAGCCAGAAAAGTGAGTTTTTTCCCACTCGGATGAATGAAGTGAGTTTTGTTAATGTTCTGAAACATCTATATATCTAAAGTGGTAGCGTTTGTGTGTGTGTCCAACCCTCCTCTTTGCCACACCCTCATCCGATTAAGCTCAAATTTGACGGTCTCCGCTAGGTTTGGGTTCAACTCATTTTGTCAGACAGTGCAATAGACCCTATCGGATAACTTTTGCTCCGAAATTCACAATGCATTATGGGATTGTTCTGGTGATATCAAAAACACTATTATGAATCGTATGAACATTTCAAATAAAAAATTCAACTCAATATCCAACTCTGTAGCTAGCAAATTATATTCATTTACAAATATCGGTATAATCAGTAAGATTAGGTTATTTGTTTTTCTTCGCTTGAGTGTAACCAACCCACATTTGCCATTAGTAATCTCAGCAAGGGCGTCAATGTCTGTTTGGGACAACTGTCTAGCTGGCTTCTTCACGAGTTTTTTTACTTTGCGAGACGAATTTGGGGTATCAATGACTTTAGATGGAACTGGCTTCTTTATTTTAATTTCTTTAAGTGTTGTCTCTTGGTGTAGTCTGATGTTGCTCCGTGATAGAACACTCCATTGTTGCTTCTTTGCTGTACATGTTTTATTATTTGCAAGCCTTACCTCTCGTTCAACATACCATAGTATGGCACCAACATGGTTACACACTCCTGATCCCCCCATAATTTCACTGTGACACAAGCACATGGTCAATTATTACCACTAATTATCATCTAGTAGTGTTATTGAATTTCGAAGTTGAATTAAACCTCCCTTCACAGAAAGTTTATTACTCAAGTCATTCTTGTTTTCATCCATTTCCTTCTTGACGTCATTTTCTATAACTGTTAAAGGCATTTTGTGTATTTACAACAAGTGTTTGTTAATTGCCATTTCTGTTTTATCTCTCTCTGGCCAAGGAAACCATGCAAATCACTTATTGTCCACTTTTCAAATTCAGGACATTTCTTTCCATCAGAGTTAGACTGATCAACAACACTGCAAAGTTCATCCCATGTAGCCGCAATCTTTTTAACAAGTGTTTCTTTGTTGACATTTCTGAACCCACAAATTTTATATCTGTTGCCTTCAAGAATTCTTTCAGTGTGTTTGCTTTCCCACTTCATTAAACTTTTCCAATAACTTGGTTCTTTCCATTACTATGATATGTAGTGTAGATAATAAACTAACTTATAAAAAAATATAATATTAAACTAGATATCTGTTCTTCTTGTTTCACTGCTTGTTCACTCACTCACTTAAATTAAATGATCTAGCGCAAAATATGCTTGTTATCGCCAAAACATGCGCTACCTTAGGGGAAGAAATTTTGGCGGGAAGAAATTTTTGTTGAAACAAAATTTGGCGGGAATTTAATTTGGCAGATGCGAAATATTTTTAAATTTGGCGGGAATTTAATTTGGCAGATGCCGAAAATTTTTAAATTTGGCGGGAATTTAATTTGGCGAATCGATAAAAAGTCAAATATAATTTTTTAAAGAGTTTATTTTCGTATAATAAAATGAACTAAACAAAAGAATAATGTACGCACTGAGTGAAAATCACTCGTCAATAAAAAAGTCAAATGCATTTCTTTCGAAATTTTCGTCGCTTTCACCTCCCCAATCATCATCATCATTATCATCACTAGCGAGTCGAAGATTGACGAAATTCTCTTCTATCGGCGGAACAACAAGACGTGTCAAATGGGAAGTGAAACACCAGTCGGTCATCTTCCAATGGAAATTTCAAGGGCAACTAAGTTTCTTATTGACAGAGTATTGAGATTCCATGCAAAGTAACAGCAAAGATTTCGGGGGGACAGTTATTAATCTTTTGATCATGGAGAAGTACGCACAACTTGTAAAGGAATTGTATACAGAACCTAAGAACAAAGAGATTTTGGCCTCTTTCTTGCAAGCTGAGACTACTGAAGACGCCTCGATAAATGTAGCATCAAACAATGTGCGTAGCCCGAAAATGAAAAAATCGATCGAAGTGCAAACAAAGGATATTCGGCAGTTTTTTAATCAAGGTGAAACAAATACTTAGTAACCAACCTGAACCAACATCATGCGAAGAGGAACAGACAAACGAGACAATCATAATTTGGACAAAGCATAAAAGGAAAAATAACGATAGCATTACTTTATATTTCATAATATCTGAAAGGTTGAGGAAACAAATAAAGCTTTTCAAGGATGAATTTGAACTGAAAATCACGATTGACACCAACTTAAAAATCGTTAACTTTCTAGACGTGACATTCGACTTACAAAAAGAGGTATACCAACCGTTCGCAAAACCAAACAGCCAACTACTTTATATCAACACAAGTTCAAACCATCCTTCAACTATCATCAAATACATACCCAACATGATATCAGATCGCATATCAAAAATCTCGTCTAACAAAGAAGTTTTTGACAGAGCAGCTCCATACTACAATCAAGCCCTGCAAGCCAGCGGGCACAAAGAGAAGATTGCATTTGAAAAGAAAACCGTAAAGAAAAAGCGTACGAGAACACGACAGATCATCTGGTTCAACCCACTTTTCAGTATGAATGTTAAAACGAATGTTGCAAGGCGATTTTTATCGATTGTTACCAAATGTTTCCCGAGTAAGCACAAGTTCAGGAAAATCTTCAACAGAAACACTTTGAAAGTAAGTTATAGTTGTCTACCCAATATGGCCGGAATTATCTCAGCGCACAACATAAACATCCGTAAGGAAGAAGAAAAACCTGCTGTTAAACACTCGTGTAATTGCCAGAAGAAAAACGCCTGCCCGCTGAAAAGCACATGCCTCGAAAAAAGCGTTATTTACAAATGTCACGTGAAGAAATCCGAGAATGATGAAGGAATGCATTATATTGGGTTAACCGGAGGTACCTTCAAAGATCGTTGGAACGGACACATCTATTCTTTCCGGCACGAAAAAGCTTCCAAATCAACGGAGCTTTCAAAGTACGTTTGGAAACTGAAAAAGTCTGGCATTAATCCTAACCTTTCGTGGGAAATAATTGATCATGCATCGTCGTACCGTAACGGTGGCAAAACATGCAATCTTTGCCTTACTGAAAAATTCCACATAATCACTTCAAAACTACCGTTATTAAATAAAAGATCCGAATTGATTTCTAAGTGTCGTAATGTTAACAAGTTCCTTTTGAGCAATTATAAATCTGTCCCTCCGGACTAATTTATATTTTATTTCATTGTATATAACTGCCAACGTTTAGAGTAAATCCCCATTTTATATATCTGATGATCGCATGTAGCGTGAAACTGACAGTTATATATGCAGTTCTTTAAATTTTAAATTTTGAATAAATATATTTCATAATATTTCTTCTCAGAGTAACAAATATTCTTATTTTGCTTTATTTATTTTACTTCGAAAGTTTGGCAAATTTTCATATTTTTAGCTATGTTTAGGTGTGTGCAGATCAAGTGGATAAAAAAAGATGATAAACAAAAAATAAGTCAAAATGAAAGGGAAAATAATTAATTTGGCGGATGCCGAAAATTCTTAAATTTGGCGGGAATTTAATTTCGTAAAAATTTCTTCCCCTAAGGTACTTTTTTTTTTGGGGGGGGGGGGGGGGGGAGTTATCCGATATAGTTTATTTGCACAAGT
The DNA here is from genome assembly GCA_963930725.1 of Candelabrum cocksii. Lineage (NCBI taxonomy): Eukaryota > Metazoa > Cnidaria > Hydrozoa > Anthoathecata > Candelabridae > Candelabrum > Candelabrum cocksii. The sequence goes on from OZ005665.1 coordinate 5,520,092, forward strand.
AACTGATGGTATATCTACCACGGGTAACTTATGGATATGGTGATGAGTGCAATTTGCACCGGGGGTTTAGCTGTATTGAGTATATGTGTGGGTTTTTTAGCATCACCCCAGATGCGCGAGTGAATGGATCAAGTGCAGTCGTTGATCTTACTCCTCCAAAGACAAACACGTCAGATAGCATCTGTCCACTTACAAGCGATTCGTTAGTTACAACACCTCTTGCAGGAACACAAGGTGGTATAACACTTTTGAAAGCCGCTGCAATTACGCCCTTAACCTTCCCGCCCGTGTCCTTCACGAAAGAATGCCACCAAATGCCGCCACACACCCCAACCAGATCGAAAAGCCATCTCTCGAACAACTCTTTCTTGAACTCCATTTGTCCAGATTTACTTGTCACGGCCTCGCAAGAAGGGCGTAACAAACGCAAAAGGGCGTCTACCGAGGTGCCCACAGACAGTGTTATTGTGATCGATAGCGATGAAGAATCACCGATAAAACGGGAGCAAGAAGCGCACATTAAAACCTTACTCATTGAAAGGAGCAGCCTGATCGAAGAAAAGAGAAGAAAGGCTTTGGCGAGAAGATATCTATCTTCGAGACAACAATCCATGAACACTTAGTTTTCTAGCTTAAATAGTGGCTCCGTTGAATTCCGTTTTTATATGTCTAAATTTAAAGGTTTACGTGCCAAAGAGATAAATATTTCAAACGATGTTAAATTTGTCTGCTTGCAAAGCAATTACGAAATGCGACAATGCTAACGGACATAGACACCGCAGTTTAAAACGGGTAATACAAATATTGACTTAATCACTTTATTGACAAAATACGAATTCAACTGCCACGTGTCAGCGTTTTAGCAACTAGGAATAAAACAATGATAGGAAGTATAATTTTTCGTGAAATTCCTTGTAGATTTACTCTATCCTCGTTTATACCTTTGAAATCTAGTATATGTAGCATAATACATAAGATGAAAAATAGTAGATCTAGTTTTCTGCGATAGACTATTTCGCGGTTTAACAGCGGGCATGCGCAAAGCATTCTATTTTCGACAATAACGGTGAAATTTGCGTCCAAAGGTCATTAATTCCGACGGACTTTTCTCGTGATTGGCGTGCAACGAGTCATGGTTTTAAAATTAGTAATAACATCCTGTACAAAAAAGCGGTCATGTGATGTCTGGGTGTCGTGAGACGTTACATTAACTGCAAGTATTGCACTGAGTCATTATTTTAAAATTAGGTGTGGGTAATATTAAACCACTATAAAAACACAGGCGTGTGATGTCTAGTTGTTGTGTGAGTGTTGCATTTCAACTGAAAGCATTTGCAGCAAGGAGTGTTCGAAGCTCTTAAAACCTCCGGCTTCACTATTGGGTAAAACATTTCGCTAGTTTCTCTGTAAGTAACAATAGACAAACTGTTTTAAAAAAGATGATGTGATTTTTTGCATTTTAGAATTCAAAAATTTTATTGTAATAAATATAAATCTAGAAAAAATAATTCTGCGCATGCGTAAAGAGCTAGTTGCAATTTTGTTTTGGAAGACGGGTGTATACTCACGCACCTGCATAATTTTTGGGTTTCTAAATTTTTGGTGCTAACAATTACTTTTTTATACAGTCGACTCTCTAATTAGCGGACATCATTGTTGCAAAGGTCTTGTCCGCTCCGTGGAGAGTCGGCATTTTTTTAACAATTTTTGGTGAAGACAACAGGATCAATTTTTGGTGAAGAACAGGATTTCGAGCTGCTTAAAAGACTTCATAGCTACTTGCTGGGGTGTTTGACAAATGAAGTTTAGTTTCAAAGTCATATATAATTTTTCACTGATTTATTTAGTTATGTTCGAAAAAGTCTTTGATCAAAGTTTGTTTTAACTGCAGCATACACGTTTTTTTTATAAGAAACCTAAGCAACGGGCTAAGCCTCGAGTTTCTTAAAATTTGGTCATTTTGAGGCTAAAAAGTTTCTTAAAATTTATCTTTATTTTGTCACGACCAAATCTTTTGTTGTTTATGTATACTTCATATACTAAGAATAACAAAAGTTTCTTAACTCTTGAAAGGTTTCGGCCTGCCTAAGTTTCTTACGGGTTTCTTAACTTTTGGCAAACCCGAGCCTCCGATTTCTTATAGACTGGTTTCTTATAAAAAAACAAAAGGTGTAGTTAGTTTTTCCATCTTGTCGCGTAAAGCAAACAAAGAATTTGTATCATCTTTGCTCATGTCATCGACATGGATTAGCTTATCGGCTTCCCTTAGCCTCTCGGGGGTTAACCAATAATAATTCTTCCAGATGTTCACTATCGTTGCCTTCATCATTTTTATTGTCATCATCGTTTTCGTCATTGATTACTACGTCATCAGATGCACGTCTCCGAAGTGATATGGAAACCTCATGATCAAAATTTGAGTATTCTTCAGCAGCCATGTCACCGATTTTGCAACTCGCTGGTTAACTCTTCAAACATTGATAAATTCTTCATCAAGCTCTGCGTCACATTCCGCAAACTTTTTTCCAAGCACCAGCTACCATTGGATGGCTTATACAACGTCAACTTCATTTACCATCTCATAGGCACTACGTACGATCATCGACGATTCGAGCTAATACACAGTGCATAAGTTTCTTTCTGTATTTCACCTTAGAAAGGAATTCTATAGGAGAATTTTATTTGGTGCATGGAAAACCTGTCCGCTAATGAGATTGTCGGCTATCCGGACGTTGATTATAAGTGTTTAACGTGCGTTTTACCGGTGCCAAAGAATTTTTACGTTAAAAAGAGGTGTCTTTTGGAGTATCCGTTAATTAGAGAGTCGACTGTACTCAAAAAGGATTGTAACAAATTAAATAACTTTCCTTCGACAGTTTTAGCCTTTTTAAATAACTATAGAGTTAGAGTTATAGAGTATGGAGATTCAACAACACATGAACATTTTGTTGTGTTGCTGCGCAAAACCTTTATATCGATATTAACTGTATTATTTTCGGACACTTTTTTTGTTCTCAGAAATCGTTTTATTGCTTGGCTGAGAGTCTTAACCACGTCAAATATTTTCGTTTTTAAGCTAATATTTCTCTTGAAATTTCTTGAAATGATAATAAATTATTTCGCACAATATCATTACGGACCCGCCGTCATAACATTGCGATGAGTAAAAGTAAGGTAAGCCTTGAATTGTTTTTACGTCGTGGTTAGAGTTCCGACAGCGGATCTTATATTTCTATCAGTAGGGGTTAGGTTACGTTTCTTGGTAAGAAAGTAAATTCCTGATTTACAATGAATTTTCCCGTCTATATCCGGAAAAATATAAGATCGGTTGTCGTAACAATATTCACAGCCTTGTTTTTATTAACAGTTTATCAAACAAGCATCGGATTTAAACTTTGCTGGCACAACATTTACGCGTCTAACTTATTATTAATTAATTCGAGTTGACAACCTCACCAAGCTTCTGTATGTCATTACATCAGTCCTTACAGATGAGATCCGTATTGATTAAGTAGACACACAAGTCAAAATCGAGATTATCAATACCAAAAGATCTATAGAGATCTCCAGGCCTGTTGCTGTGGCGTCAGGCCAAACACTTAAAAACTAATTGTATATCGATAGGTATATTCGTGTGCTATACTATTACGGTACCGGATCTCTAATTGTAGCGCCGCAGTTCCGGTACCGGAACTCTAGTGGAGTGGTAGAAAATGAAAGTGTCAAATAGTGTCAAGCGAAAGTTTATTTATAAACTTTAAAGTAGGCAGTAGTTTAGCTTACGACGTGTTGTTGATTTGTGTATAAAAATGTGCAGCAGCGTGCACATTCTTTAACTTTTACGACCGGACAAGACAAAAAAGCCTATATATACCCAATGAAATTTATGACTGTGTTTTACTCTTCCTGTGAAAATTTCAAGTTATAATTATCATTAATTAATACTTTGTAGGATACCCTGTTTTGAAATATAAGGTTTTTAGAAGTTGTTTGCTCGGTGGTAATCGGGACAAATTTTAAAAGAATTTCGTTAAACTTATTTTAAGTAGAGGCCTCACGTTTGTTTTTTGCAAGTCCACCTTTCTGCTATTTTATGGCATGAAAATAAAGCGATTAAAAGTATGCTTGTATACAGGTTGAGGGAAGAAATGAAAATATCATTCGAAGATTTCCTATATTTTCTGGTGTAATAAACTATGCATAAGACCATATACTTTAAGGAAAGAAACTTTCGCTGAAGAAATTTGTTATCTATAAACCGTGAATGTTTCTTCCTTTAAAGTATATAGTCAGGGAGCTAATGGGCAAAAAAAAAAAATGAGTTTCAAAACATTTTGGGGGGACCAATTTTTAACCATGGAATAACGTTTATTATTTGTTTGTAATCATAAATTCACTTGTTGGCCACTTTAAATTTAGCAAAATAAGCCACAAAGATCAAATATTTAACATCAACATTGCATCACAACGCAAACATCCAATCCACCATCTTGTTTTGAAAAACTGTTTTCAAAACCGGGGGTAAAATATTATTTACATTTCTGTGTAAATAAATGTTGTTCAAGTTTATTTCAGTATTTTTCTCGTTTTATTCTTTTATAAAAAAATTTTAAGCTTGGTAAATGAAAATAATTACTTTGGAAATAAATTTCAACGGCTAAAATATCAATATTTTTTTTTGTATAACCCCTGATAGTGATTTTGAACGTTTTATCTTCGAATTTAATCGGCGGGAATATCATGTAAACAAAACAGTCACAAATATGTTTGATATTAAATGGTGAAATGGCGACTGGTCCAAAAAGGTTAAGGCTCTCCCAAACTGAGAATATTGAACAAGAAAGTGTCTGTTTTATTCATAATTTTAATTAAATGCGCAACGCAATCTAGGAATTCATAGAATGCGCGCCAATCTATAGATTGCCGCCCATTCTATAGAACACGCACCCAAATCAGTTGCTCATTCTATGGAAGAATTCTAAGTTGTTCTGTGACTTTATGGGCCTCATACCCAGTGTGTTAGTGAGACTGGTGTACTAAAATGAGGTCTCTTTGTTAGCCAGCCATGTTATTTATTGATTCAGCTAGGAATTTACCAGAAACTTCTTTACAAATAGTTATAAGTACGAGTTTTCGCGCATACTAATTTCTTCTAAATGCACCTCTTGTGATCCCCTCTATGTATGCTTCTCTAATAAAACGATCAAACAGCTCTCTCGTCGACCATGCTTTGCTTTGTGCATTTTATAGAATATAAGGTGCGCGTTCTATAGAATGGGCGGCAATGGCTTTAAATAGTTTTAAAAGCTTTATCAAAGTACAGGAGCGTACCGTTGGGGGATCGTTGGGTGCGGTCGACCCCCCCCCCTTTTTTTTAAAGAAAGTGCCCTTTTTAGAAGTTTGTTCGTTTTAGTGACAATTAAGAAGACAAAATGTGGGTAGTACATCCTATTAAAGAAATCACTTTTTTGAGAGGGCATTGTGTTTAGTGTAATCGAAAATGTATTACCTGCCGCACCAGAGGATATCCTTCAACTGGTTTTTTGCTCATGTAAGAAATACATGTGCAAAACTTACGCATGTGCTTGTGCTTCACATGGACTTCAATGTACGGACCTGTGTGCGTGCATTTTAGAATTCAAAAATTTTATTGTAATAAATATAAATCTAGAAAAAATAATTCTGCGCATGCGTAAAGAGCTAGTTGCAATTTTGTTTTGGAAGACGGGTGTATACTCACGCACCTGCATAATTTTTGGGTTTCTAAATTTTTGGTGCTAACAATTACTTTTTTATACAGTCGACTCTCTAATTAGCGGACATCATTGTTGCAAAGGTCTTGTCCGCTCCGTGGAGAGTCGGCATTTTTTTAACAATTTTTGGTGAAGACAACAGGATCAATTTTTGGTGAAGAACAGGATTTCGAGCTGCTTAAAAGACTTCATAGCTACTTGCTGGGGTGTTTGACAAATGAAGTTTAGTTTCAAAGTCATATATAATTTTTCACTGATTTATTTAGTTATGTTCGAAAAAGTCTTTGATCAAAGTTTGTTTTAACTGCAGCATACACGTTTTTTTTATAAGAAACCTAAGCAACGGGCTAAGCCTCGAGTTTCTTAAAATTTGGTCATTTTGAGGCTAAAAAGTTTCTTAAAATTTATCTTTATTTTGTCACGACCAAATCTTTTGTTGTTTATGTATACTTCATATACTAAGAATAACAAAAGTTTCTTAACTCTTGAAAGGTTTCGGCCTGCCTAAGTTTCTTACGGGTTTCTTAACTTTTGGCAAACCCGAGCCTCCGATTTCTTATAGACTGGTTTCTTATAAAAAAACAAAAGGTGTAGTTAGTTTTTCCATCTTGTCGCGTAAAGCAAACAAAGAATTTGTATCATCTTTGCTCATGTCATCGACATGGATTAGCTTATCGGCTTCCCTTAGCCTCTCGGGGGTTAACCAATAATAATTCTTCCAGATGTTCACTATCGTTGCCTTCATCATTTTTATTGTCATCATCGTTTTCGTCATTGATTACTACGTCATCAGATGCACGTCTCCGAAGTGATATGGAAACCTCATGATCAAAATTTGAGTATTCTTCAGCAGCCATGTCACCGATTTTGCAACTCGCTGGTTAACTCTTCAAACATTGATAAATTCTTCATCAAGCTCTGCGTCACATTCCGCAAACTTTTTTCCAAGCACCAGCTACCATTGGATGGCTTATACAACGTCAACTTCATTTACCATCTCATAGGCACTACGTACGATCATCGACGATTCGAGCTAATACACAGTGCATAAGTTTCTTTCTGTATTTCACCTTAGAAAGGAATTCTATAGGAGAATTTTATTTGGTGCATGGAAAACCTGTCCGCTAATGAGATTGTCGGCTATCCGGACGTTGATTATAAGTGTTTAACGTGCGTTTTACCGGTGCCAAAGAATTTTTACGTTAAAAAGAGGTGTCTTTTGGAGTATCCGTTAATTAGAGAGTCGACTGTACTCAAAAAGGATTGTAACAAATTAAATAACTTTCCTTCGACAGTTTTAGCCTTTTTAAATAACTATAGAGTTAGAGTTATAGAGTATGGAGATTCAACAACACATGAACATTTTGTTGTGTTGCTGCGCAAAACCTTTATATCGATATTAACTGTATTATTTTCGGACACTTTTTTTGTTCTCAGAAATCGTTTTATTGCTTGGCTGAGAGTCTTAACCACGTCAAATATTTTCGTTTTTAAGCTAATATTTCTCTTGAAATTTCTTGAAATGATAATAAATTATTTCGCACAATATCATTACGGACCCGCCGTCATAACATTGCGATGAGTAAAAGTAAGGTAAGCCTTGAATTGTTTTTACGTCGTGGTTAGAGTTCCGACAGCGGATCTTATATTTCTATCAGTAGGGGTTAGGTTACGTTTCTTGGTAAGAAAGTAAATTCCTGATTTACAATGAATTTTCCCGTCTATATCCGGAAAAATATAAGATCGGTTGTCGTAACAATATTCACAGCCTTGTTTTTATTAACAGTTTATCAAACAAGCATCGGATTTAAACTTTGCTGGCACAACATTTACGCGTCTAACTTATTATTAATTAATTCGAGTTGACAACCTCACCAAGCTTCTGTATGTCATTACATCAGTCCTTACAGATGAGATCCGTATTGATTAAGTAGACACACAAGTCAAAATCGAGATTATCAATACCAAAAGATCTATAGAGATCTCCAGGCCTGTTGCTGTGGCGTCAGGCCAAACACTTAAAAACTAATTGTATATCGATAGGTATATTCGTGTGCTATACTATTACGGTACCGGATCTCTAATTGTAGCGCCGCAGTTCCGGTACCGGAACTCTAGTGGAGTGGTAGAAAATGAAAGTGTCAAATAGTGTCAAGCGAAAGTTTATTTATAAACTTTAAAGTAGGCAGTAGTTTAGCTTACGACGTGTTGTTGATTTGTGTATAAAAATGTGCAGCAGCGTGCACATTCTTTAACTTTTACGACCGGACAAGACAAAAAAGCCTATATATACCCAATGAAATTTATGACTGTGTTTTACTCTTCCTGTGAAAATTTCAAGTTATAATTATCATTAATTAATACTTTGTAGGATACCCTGTTTTGAAATATAAGGTTTTTAGAAGTTGTTTGCTCGGTGGTAATCGGGACAAATTTTAAAAGAATTTCGTTAAACTTATTTTAAGTAGAGGCCTCACGTTTGTTTTTTGCAAGTCCACCTTTCTGCTATTTTATGGCATGAAAATAAAGCGATTAAAAGTATGCTTGTATACAGGTTGAGGGAAGAAATGAAAATATCATTCGAAGATTTCCTATATTTTCTGGTGTAATAAACTATGCATGAGACCATATACTTTAAGGAAAGAAACTTTCGCTGAAGAAATTTGTTATCTATAAACCGTGAATGTTTCTTCCTTTAAAGTATATAGTCAGGGAGCTAATGGGCAAAAAAAAAAAATGAGTTTCAAAACATTTTGGGGGGACCAATTTTTAACCATGGAATAACGTTTATTATTTGTTTGTAATCATAAATTCACTTGTTGGCCACTTTAAATTTAGCAAAATAAGCCACAAAGATCAAATATTTAACATCAACATTGCATCACAACGCAAACATCCAATCCACCATCTTGTTTTGAAAAACTGTTTTCAAAACCGGGGGTAAAATATTATTTACATTTCTGTGTAAATAAATGTTGTTCAAGTTTATTTCAGTATTTTTCTCGTTTTATTCTTTTATAAAAAAATTTTAAGCTTGGTAAATGAAAATAATTACTTTGGAAATAAATTTCAACGGCTAAAATATCAATATTTTTTTTTGTATAACCCCTGATAGTGATTTTGAACGTTTTATCTTCGAATTTAATCGGCGGGAATATCATGTAAACAAAACAGTCACAAATATGTTTGATATTAAATGGTGAAATGGCGACTGGTCCAAAAAGGTTAAGGCTCTCCCAAACTGAGAATATTGAACAAGAAAGTGTCTGTTTTATTCATAATTTTAATTAAATGCGCAACGCAATCTAGGAATTCATAGAATGCGCGCCAATCTATAGATTGCCGCCCATTCTATAGAACACGCACCCAAATCAGTTGCTCATTCTATGGAAGAATTCTAAGTTGTTCTGTGACTTTATGGGCCTCATACCCAGTGTGTTAGTGAGACTGGTGTACTAAAATGAGGTCTCTTTGTTAGCCAGCCATGTTATTTATTGATTCAGCTAGGAATTTACCAGAAACTTCTTTACAAATAGTTATAAGTACGAGTTTTCGCGCATACTAATTTCTTCTAAATGCACCTCTTGTGATCCCCTCTATGTATGCTTCTCTAATAAAACGATCAAACAGCTCTCTCGTCGACCATGCTTTGCTTTGTGCATTTTATAGAATATAAGGTGCGCGTTCTATAGAATGGGCGGCAATGGCTTTAAATAGTTTTAAAAGCTTTATCAAAGTACAGGAGCGTACCGTTGGGGGATCGTTGGGTGCGGTCGACCCCCCCCCCTTTTTTTTAAAGAAAGTGCCCTTTTTAGAAGTTTGTTCGTTTTAGTGACAATTAAGAAGACAAAATGTGGGTAGTACATCCTATTAAAGAAATCACTTTTTTGAGAGGGCATTGTGTTTAGTGTAATCGAAAATGTATTACCTGCCGCACCAGAGGATATCCTTCAACTGGTTTTTTGCTCATGTAAGAAATACATGTGCAAAACTTACGCATGTGCTTGTGCTTCACATGGACTTCAATGTACGGACCTGTGTGCGTGCCCGGAAAGGTGTAATAATGATAGTGACGATAGTTTCGACTCAGAGTTATCCTGCGAATCCGAGTCCGACCGGGATGATTAACTTTTCCGCCATATTTTTATTGTTTTTTAAGATATATGTATACAGTATAATCCCGATAACTCGAACCCCCAAAGGACCCAATATATATATATTGATTGTATATTACACGCATTTTATAAGGATATAAGGCTTGCTTTAAATTGCGACCAATCTTTCGTAATCCTTGTCAAGAACATAAAAATTAAGTATGTTCGAAGGTTTTTGTCAAATTTGAATGTTCTTATAAAAAACACCGTGTATGGATTACTACAATCTTTAACGATTTGATAGCTTACTACCTAAGTCGTATATAAATTTTTGTCTACGATTTTTTGTTCAAACAGAGCTTTCTGATTTTACAGAAGGAGCTATAGATGCAGCACAAACTTTTTAATTTTAGTGTTTTGTAAAAAAACTGTGACGTCATCAAAATAATTTTGCACATTATTTTGTTACAATTAAAAGTAAAGGTCTCAATACATTTTTAACTCAAAATTCAATTATCTTTCCAATGATATAAAAAATGTTATTTTTAAAGAATTTTAATTCTCATTTGCATTGTGACGTCATCAAAGCACAATTACGGCCTGGGACGACTATTTTGCTAATTTAAAATTGGCCAACAAGTGATTTTGTACTCAGAGGGTTATAACCTACCAATTCCAGCCATAAATTTTTGGTCCCTCTCTTTTGCCCACTAGCTCCCTGACTATATATATATATATATATATATATAAAAATTTAAGGACTTTTTTCAAAAATGAATGCCGCAATAGTAGGGTTTTGTTGTTCTTGACAACAGGATTGTCAGCGGACAGTAACTAACCATAATGTTTGTTTAAGAAACTAAAAACAACACAGTCACACCATCAACAAACAGATTGCCGACCATGTATGCCCTTTTGGTGGAAACAAAATTTGGCGGAATTTAATTTGGCGAATGCGAAATATTTTAAAATTTGGCGGGAATTAAATTTGGCGGATGCCCAAAATTTTTAAATTTGGCGGATGGATAAAAAGTCAAATATAATTTTGTTTTTTTTTCAAGCAAAATAGTTTATTTTTGTATAATAAAATGAACAAAACAAAAGAATAAAGTACGCACTGAGTGAAAATCACTCGTCAATAAAAAAGTCAAATGCATTTCTTTCAAAATTTTCGTCGCTTTCACCTCCCCAACCAATCATCATCATCATCATCATCATTAGCGAGTCGAAGATTGACGAAATTCTCTTCTATCAGCGGAACAACAAGACGTGTCAAATGGGAAGTGAAACACCAGTCGGTCATCTTCCAATGGAAATTTCAAGGGCAACTAAATTTCTTATTGATCGAGGCGCAGACGTTTCTTTACAGTTAATTGGTAATCAGTGCAGAAGAACTCCATTAATTCAAGGCGGTATTGAGATTCCATGCAAAGTAACAGCCAAGATTTCGGGGACAGTAATTAATCTTTTGATCATGGAGAAGTACGCACAACTTGTAAAGAAATTGTATACAGAATCTAAGAACGAAGTGATTTTGGGCTCTTTCTTGCAAGCTGAGACTACTGAAGACGCCTCGATAAATGTAGCATCAAGAAATGTGTGTGCCACGAAAAAGAAAAATCGATCGAAGTGCAAACAAAGGATATTCAACAGTTTTTTTAATCAAGGTGAACCAAGTACTTAGTAACCAACCTGAACCAACATCATACAAAGGGGTGGTGCCAGTGGGGGCTACAGCCCCCCGTCGGAACTTCTCAGCCCCCCCGGCGGAAGTAAAGCAATATTAACAAAATGCTGACATTTTTTAACGTTAGGTCTTTTTTGTGATTAATACAATTACCATGATATCAAGTTTCATGGCAGGTTATGTTTAAATTTAGAGGTGCCAAATCTGTAATAGATTTGATCATCAATGAGTTTTGTGTTAAACTTAGAGTCAAGCAATTAGCCCCCCCCCCCCCCCACCCATCGGCACTGTAAGCCCCCTCATCGGAAAAACCCTGGCGCCACCCCTGAAAAAAATTTTCTTCTTTTTTGTAGCTTACACTGGGAGGTTTTTGATGTAAGACATGCCCTAAATTGTGCCAAAGTCAAGGTGGTTTTAAAAGTCATAAGCGTCGAAAACATCCTGAGACAATAAGTGACAAGCAAGATAATGGCGAGGTTACTAATAAACCTTCTAACTACAAACTAAATCAAGGAGAACTTCATGCTGCCATTAATTTTACATGTCAAAAGATTGTCAGCTCTGATTTATTTCCAGCTACTATTTTATCACAGCTGAATAATTTCAATCCAACTGAAGAACAAATTGAAAGTTTACAAGATTTATTGTTGTCATATTCTGGGAAGAGTAATGATAAATTTTTTCAAATGGTACTATACAAATATTGTAAAACAGAGTACAAATCTCTTTGAAAATGTTGATAGGAATGCATCAACGATATTAGCAATCAAATTGTTGGATGTTGTTTTGAAAGATTCTGCAGAAAAAACTGATGAAGAGCAAATTGTTGGCTTGGGCAAAGAGGAAAGAGCTGCCATGCAATACCTTTGTGGTTTTGTTTGCAGAAATATTTACAAGAAGATAGAGACAAGTTGTAAAACAGAGAGGAATGATGAATTTGACCTGGTGTCTTCATTTGATCAGCTGTCTATGGCATACTTTGGAGTATGTCCAAAGAAAAATTTGTTCTTGCGGAAAAATACTTTTGCGTTCAAGTTGGAAAGAATTCTATGTCAGTTGTAATCAACATTCAAATAATGTCTCTTGACCTGTCAAAACTTCCTTTTGTTAGGGAAAACTTTGTATGCTGGCAGGTATGGCAGATTTAGAAATTGAAACTCGATGAGATTGAGACTCGAACTTGAAATGATGATTGAGAAATAAATATTAATTATCATCAAACTGAAACGAAAAGAAACTTATTGATTGGAATATTCATTGGATTGTGCTTTTTCCTATGCAAGAGACACAACTGCTGAATTCAATGCGAACAAGAAGAAAAAGAAGAGAAAAAAAGGTTGATTACGAAAAAATATAAAAAATAGTATGGCTGAAAATTTACCATCTCATCTAGTAAATAAATAAATTTCCAATATTTTTTATTAACTTATGTATACAATGCACTTGGAAAAAAACTTTCAAAATTAAATCATCTGCAATGCATAGGATTAATTTATGGATAGCAAAATAAAGTGTTTTATGTCTAAACTAATGCATGTATTACAGGGAATTTTGAAACTTTTTTCAGATGCACTCCTACTTAATGAAAAGGAAACAAATATTTTCTGTTATATATATATAATATGTATATATACATTAAAATCATCTACTAGGTACTACTCTTATTTTGTCTTTGGATATATTGTCCTATGTTTTTATGTCTATTTTTGTGGTTTTACGAATATTTTTTAGCTATTACTTTAATTTGACATGGATATATATGTTTTTAGAAATATATGGAATAAAAATTTTGGATAGAAAATAAGATGTTTGTCCAGCTAAATGTTGATATATAACCCTTCCTTTTGCCTACTTTTTCAACAAAGTTACATATACACCAAATGAATTGTGCAGTTGTGCAGGCATGTTCAATAAATGTGAACAATAACATATTTTAATTGCTTTTGTTTCCAAACCATGTTTTTTCCATTACTATGTTCTAACAATATCAGCTGATTTATGACTATAATTAGAGAAGTTTTTTTGACTATCCTAGATTGAAATTCCATGGGAATGGCCCATTTCATAAATAAAAAAAGCATGGTTAAACTTGGTTTTGATGTGAAATTTGAAAATTCGTTGGGTGAAGATTATGACTGTGTTGTAATAGTTGGTGAAAATACTGATAGCACTTCCTACCCAGAATTCGTTCACCCGTATCTGAAAGTAGTCAATGCAGCCTCTGAGGTGAGTTAAATTTCTTTTCTACAAGGACACTTCTACTCTAGAACTTGTTTTGCTGCTATTTCCTTAAGGTTAAGGAAAAACAGGAGCAAAACAATAGAATAAGGGGTACCGCAAGGAGATATCACCATTGTTTCATTTTTCTGATTGTTGTCAGACTTGTTTGGAGAGATAGCTTAATTATTTTAATTATCCATTGTTTTAAACAAAAGACCTATTGTTTTCAAGAGCGAATCTGAGCCATAAATTTGTTCTTATAAAGGTTCCTGGATAAAGTGCAATTGGTGTGGTAAATAATCTCACCAAAATCTCTAGATGTCTTCAAACTACATTTTCTTCTTAAAAACTCTTGTTTGTGTTTTTTTGTTTTTAAAAGGGGGACTCATATTTATGTTATCAGTTTGACCGACATAGCGTTTTGTGTTTATAGACCGATACAGCAATCAATAAAGAAGTCAGTGTACACTACACAGATCTGAAACCAGGATTGTTGGTAAGTGATGTTAGGTAGTAGAAATTGTTCAGTAAAAGGTGATTATTTTTAATAAGCAAAAATAGTTCATTAGGTACCAACGTATTTAGCTATAGGCTCTGGAAATAGGAAAAAGAGAGAATCATTGATTAAATGTTTTGACAGAGCACATTTACCGATTTCCGAGGTTTAATGTAGAGCTCAACAAACTTTACGTAGTGAAAGGTCGAGAGTGGGTAACTTTCTCATGGTGTTTTAGCCATAGCTTGCTCTGAAAGACATCTCGAATACATCACCTGTTGAAAAATCGTTAATGCATATCTTCTTGTTCTACAAAAGCATCATTAAAAGCAATTAATAGCAATTAATTTTTTTTTTTTTTTGTCATGAAACTTCCACTTTTATGGTTTTACCATAAAAAACAAACTTTGCATACAAACTTAATGTGTTTTCAGGTTTATGCGCCAACTGGTCCAACAAATCGTGACTATGATGACTCAAGGCGCTACAAAGATGCGGCAATCAATGGCATAAAAAGGTTGATATACAACAAATGTATTTTTTACGTCAATTTATTAATTCTTTTCATTATTGTCAGCAGCAAGCATATTATGAATTGTTGAAAATCAGTAGCGCATCCAAATTAAATTTCGCGGCGAATGTTTGTAACGGTCAGTTGCTTCTTTTCAGGGCATTGAAGGCTGGTAAGAGGAAGCCATTGGTGGTTGTTTACAGTTCAGAAGCTCAATCGTCATCACCAACGTATAAAGATGCAGTGCTTGTTGCTATCCTTG
Organism: Candelabrum cocksii; assembly: GCA_963930725.1. Taxonomy (NCBI): domain Eukaryota; kingdom Metazoa; phylum Cnidaria; class Hydrozoa; order Anthoathecata; family Candelabridae; genus Candelabrum; species Candelabrum cocksii. Next base: position 5,535,115 of record OZ005665.1, read on the forward strand.
GAGCTTTTGAGGCACTCTATGTGGTATGTTATGTGCTTTAAGTTTAGTTGATTTTGTATATTTAAAAACCTGTGTAACACAAAAAAAAAATTACTTTTGACAGTATGGGGTGCCATTTGCGATAAAATAAACGCTCAACCAGGCATCACGCTGAACTAAGCATGCCATTAATTCAACAAATTTCGTCCAAGTACTCAACTTTACTACTCAACTATAGTTGTGTCTACAAACAACATGGATTTAAAGCCAAGCCTTCGAGATGACAGTTGAAAGTACTCATAAATAAGTAAAACTGTCTATTAGTAGATGAGTAGTTTCTGTGTAGAAAAATACTTTTTAGCTTATTTATTTAGGACTTCATGGATATATATATATATATATATATATATATTATAATAACAGTGTGTGTATATATAAATATGATACGACTGACAAACTACCTGTGTAAATATTCGGTGATAATAATATTTTGTTTCAGCCAATAGAAATTCGGGAGCTTCCAGAGAAAAAAGCCAAAGTTGACAAAATTGGAATTGCATCTGCGTTGTTGAAGACAGAGAAGGAAGTATGATGTTTTTGTAGTTAGAGTGTTTCCAATGTTAGAAGAAGGGGTGTTGTAACAGACGTACCTTTTTATTTAAATTTGGTTTGGAGCACTATCCACTGGGCTACAACATCTTTACGCGTTTATCTTTCTAATATTGTTTCATTGAATAACTTTTAAAGATTTCTGAAGGGGACATCTGTACTCATATCATATCTAATTGTGAGCCCCAAACACTTTAGCTTTTTTGAGTGCATAGTCATGTTTTTGGTTTATTAAAATTTTGCAGAAATTTTTTTTTAATAAAGCATTAATTCTTATAAATAATTGTTAATAAAAGTAAAAGTAATTAGTTTTTGCTTGTGCCCAGTACTCTGAAAGTAGTGTTTAAGCATAGGTTTAATGGCCAATGAAAAACTTTATTTTAGTTGTGTCAAGTGAGATTTTCGCTTCTAAAGATGTTTGATTAAAACCTCATTATTTTTTCCACACTTTCTTTTACAGTATTTTTATTTGTTTTTATTTAATATTTACATTTTTTAGGCTTAAGTTTAATTTTAAAAGTCTAGGAGTGTTTGTGGAGTGTTTGAGAGCTCATTTTTAATTTCTTGCAATAAAATGCATTTTCTTAGAGTTTCCACCTGACATGAGTTTTATATTCAGGGCAATGAAATGATTGAGAAGGCGCAGCGATTGGAGGAAGGAAGGTAATGTGTGGTGAATTTGTGTGCACTTTGTTTTGTTCAGATATTTACTGGACATATTTATGTATAAATTATCTTGTACTTTTGATTTATTCACCAAATTCCTTTGCAGAGTGGTAACTCGCGATATTGGTGGTTCAGATCCTGAAAGAATGGCACCTGGTAAAGTTGAGGAATATGTTACTGACTTGTTTAAAGGAACAGGCATCACTGTAAGTTTTCTGTCCCCTAACTCAACTTTAATGAAAACTGAAATTGATGGCTTTATACTCGATCTTCTTCTTTAGATCTTTTTCAACAATAATAATCTCTTGGAATAGTTTTATTCTTTTATCACTTCTATTAATATTTATGTCCGGTTCATTTATTCATGATGTTTACAATTGTTTTCTGGTCGTTAAATATTCACTCCCAAATATTTTTTCTGCGATGTCCACTCTAACATAAAGAACAAGAACGCTTTTCCTTCTTTATGACAGTGGATTCTAACTCTGAAACTGTTTTATTTTTTACGAACTCATTCTGTGTACATCACTGTATGCTTTTAGGTGACAGTAACATCGGGTCATGAGAAATTCAAAGAAGATTATCCTTTGTTCGCAGCTGTTGACAGATGTGCTAATAGTAAGTAGCTTTGAATGGTTGCTATGTGATGAAACATTTTGAGAAAGCCTCTGTTCATTGCATCAAAGGAAGGGTGAATTGGTTTAGTACTTTAACCTAAGAAAAGATTTGGTTCCATTTTCAACTCCACGTTTTTAATTGTATCTTACTTGTTATTAGTGGTCCCGCGTCATCAAGGCCGCATCATTTATCTTGAATACAATGGAGGTGATGTTAAGAAGACCTACTTCTTTGTTGGAAAGGTAGCGTACCAACTACCCTATATGGGGTAAAGTTGCAAAAGAATTGTTGAAAATATCTTGCTCGCACTTTTGCTGACATCAGCATCTCAATTAAACATTTAACATGAGAAATAGTTTCATGCAAGTGCGTCATTGATTTTTCAGGGGGTAACATACGATACCGGGGGCGCTGATGTTAAAGCAGGGGGTGTCATGGCTGGAATGCATAGGTATTTTGCGATGGCGTGTAGTTCATTCTTTGGTTTGTTTTTCAACTCGACACTTCTTTTTGTAGAGATAAATGTGGCGCGGCTACTGTTGCTGGTTTGTTCGCAGTGAGTCCACGGTTTGTTCTTGTGTGACCACGGAATTATTTCTTCCATTTGTTTCATTACATTTTATTGTCATCAAGAATAAAATTAAGAAATTGAAGATTATGTTTTCCTGATTAGGTTTTGGAAGCGTTCAAGCCCAAAGGCATCCGTGTTGTTGGTCGAATGGCCATGGTTCGGAACAGCATAGGAGCGGGTACAAATAATATTGTTACTTATTGTTTCATTTTAAATATTAATTGATTGAAATAAATATCAATATTTTCCTTCATTAGTTATCACGTTTCCTTTACAATTAACACGCATTGCTGTGTCTTTTAGATTGTTACGTGGCTGACGAAATTATAACGTCAAAAGCCGGCTGTCGGGTACGTGTCGGCAACACTGACGCCGAAGGTCGGATGGCTATGGCGGATTCCCTTCATCACTGTAAAGTAGAGGTGAACTTGTGATATTGACGTTTTGATGTAGCAAAAACAATCCGTGAAATATCTATTGAACTTTAATTTGTTTGTCTGATTGTTATCCTGTTGGTAGTTTCACTGAATGTATTTCACCGAATAGCGTGTATTATTTGAACCAGTGCGAACTTGTGTTGTTCAGGCGCTCGAGGCTGTCGATCCACATCTCTTCACCATTGCGACGTTGACTGGTCATGCTATCGTTGCCGTTGGCGATCCATATTCTGTAAGTGTTTGTTTGTTGCATCCTGTGAGATTAATTTCAGGGGCAAGGTTAGGGTAGGGCGGTAAGTTAGCGCATGCTTTTAGTTGTAGACACTATTTCGAGCATTCCTCCCGTTTTATAGAGGGCGTTGTTATTAATGTCTAGTTTAACATCGCTCTCCGCGTTAGATTGTATTGGACAACGGACCGGCTCATGACGTCAACACCGCAAGAAACCTTCAAGACAGTAAGATTTTTTACTCCTTGAACGTCGATGGAACTTAACAGTCGCTCCAAAAAAGTCGGTTAATTCCTAAAAAACGCCACCTTTTTTCGTTTTATAGACAGCGACAGTTTAGCAGATCCTTTCGAAGTTTCCACTTTACGTAGAGAGGTTAGTACGTCATAATTATGCCGGTTCTATATTGTGCGAATGCATAATTATGTATTTCGGTGATTTGTGAATTTCATGCCGTAGAAGAACTGTTCGTCATTTATAATTCTTGTATTCTATTGGGCTATATCGTAATTATTTGTGAATAGTAAATTTTCCATTACCGTTAGTTATGCTATTTTAGCAGTTGTTACTGGGTATTAAACAATAGTAACTTTGCCTCGCGGAGCCGTCGTTTTGTAAGCTATTTCGATATTCTCGCTTCAGGACTATGACTTTGTTGAGGGGCGCAACGAATACGAAGACGTCATACAATGCAACAACCTCCCTTCATCCAGAACACCACGCGGTCATCAATTCCCAGCAGCCTTCATGGTTCGAGCGTCCGGATTGGATAAGGTGAGATTGAAATTATAATTACGTTGATTATATAGAATTTTTTCGGGTGCCGGCCTTTTCCTCAAAGTAACCCTTTTTGTATAAATAACACGTGTAAATATGAAATTTTTCTTCAATTTTTTTTCTCTTTCTTACTTTCAGCACGGAAAGGATTCGAGTTCACCTTTGAAGTACTCACACATTGACATCGCCGGTTCATCGGGTGTTTACCCTGGCATTCCCACTGCTGCACCAATACCAGGCCTGGCGCGAATGATGAACATCATTTAAAGTTGTTTGAAAAGCATTCTTCATTTAGCTGGGGCAATAAAGTTTTTTTTTAAAACAAGCTGGGGCAATAATTTTTTTAAAAAACATTTTTCATTTAGCTGGGGCAATAAAGTTTTTTTTTAAAACAAGCTGGGGCAATAATTTTTTTAAAAAACATTTTTCATTTAGCTGGGGCAATAATATTTTTTTAAAAAAAAACAAGCTGGGACAATAATTTTTTTAAAAGCGTTATTAATTTAGTTGATTGTTTTTTCCTGAAAAATATGATCACGCTAATGATATAAATAGGTGAACTGTTTTTGTATTTAGATTTTAAAATAAAAAGAGAAGCAACATGATGTGACTGGTCGTTTTTCCAATATTCCCGCATTAGATTTTGAAAGTAAACGCTCTATCTTCCTACCAAATTTCGGCTGTTTTTATTTCCAACAAGTTAAGAGAAAAAACCGTAAACAAGTTAGCTTCCTTCCAAATTATTTCATCATTGTTCTTACATATATTCAAATAAAATATGGAAATGTTTTTTAAGCAATATCCGTTCATTCGAGTAAAAGGTTTTGTAACAAATCTACCTTAAAGTTTGAGAACGCGTGTTGTCTTTTCGCAAGTTCAGTCAAACAGGGAGGGTTAGGCCAGATTTGAACTTCCATTGATTTCATATCGTGGTTGGAACATTGATGGCTCCATAAATCGTTGATGCTGACGATGTAGGAAGACTTGATAGTGATGATAATGACGAAAACGAGAGTGATGGTGATAACTATGCTAGTGATACCGCTAGTGATGAAGAGGACTTTGATGATTAATATCTGTTACAGCTAACTTTGTGTTTTTCAACTTTCTTGTTGATTGCTCTTTTGTTTAAACTGTTTTCGAACTGCATATTTATTCCAATAGAATTTATGAAGTTTAGTCATTTTGGTTCGTAAAATACACGATTTTAACAAAATCATTACAAGAAAGTTGAAAAACACAAAGTTAGCTGTAACAAGATGAAGATGATGAGATTAGATGAAACAAATTGAAACCTGTTTTTTTAAAAAATGTAGAGAACTTACATGTAAAGAATGATACCTAGTTAGCTTGGTTGCAAATAAATGATTAGAACTGGTTTTATTACAAATTTTGTCTTACCACCTCCTTTAAAATATCTAAGTATGTATCTCCAAGACTCCAATTTTAAGTTGAAATTGAGACTTTAGGCACCTATTCAGCCAAAAAAACATGTCAATTCATGTTGTATAGACCCTAAACCTTCAGAAATTTTTCTTGTTGCCAAAACATGGGGACATAAAAATTTGAAAAATTCTCACTTTTTACGAAAAAGTCAACTTTTCTGGTCTGTAAAATACACCCTAGCCATCAGATTTAAAAAAAATTCAGGAAATGAAGAAAACTTACATACAAGTTGTCGCCAAGTTAAACCAAATTGGTTTCACTAGAGTGATTAGAATTGATTTTATTGCATATTTTGTCTTAAAGAGCCACTTTCACCATTAATTCAAAAAATAAAAACTTCACAATCTTTTTCGCTACCTTGCTCAATCTCTCTTTTAAAAAAGTAAGAGGAAGTTTTTGTCGTTCTAAATATGTACAAAAGTAAACGTGTAAACAAAAGGCTAATGAGGTGATAATGAGATCTGTGGGACGCTGAGCATATGACACGTATGAGTTTGTGAATGATGTAATGGTATGGGTTGCCATGGTAGCAAAACAGAATATAGAATATATAGAAAAATGATGCGCAGAGAGATGCTAGTCTATATGGAGTTGATGCTGAAAATAGCACGTTGGATTGTGATGTTCCGGAAAAACGTTTTAGCCCAGTATTAATTCGTTGATATCAAAAAGCTTATTTCGTGAGATTGGGTTATGTTCAGACATGAGTTTTTTCGGAGGCATTTTCCATGTTTTTTTCTCATACTCGTTCTAATTTGAATTCAATGAAGTTGAAAATATTTCTTTAGGGGTACTAAAGTTTAAGTTAAGTTTAAGTTATGACATCGCTAATGTGTAAATAGAAAACAATTGGCAAATTCCAGTCACCACGCGCTCAAAAGAATATGAGTATTTATTTTTTGTATTTATGTACGGTAGAGTTTCATCTGTCAGGTTATAAATGTGTTTTAGGCTGGCTATACCATTGGAAAAAGACGAAGGTTGGTGTCCGAAACATGCATCATGTTTCTTGTCTGATGATCTGGACCATGGACACTAGTTTTGTTCATTTACTTCAGAGACAAACTGCTACATTCATCAATGAGCATCTCTCAAAAAAAGATGAGTATTTTATTCGATGGACTGTACAAGAATATGTGCCATCACAAGCAAGATTTCGGCGCGACAAGCAAGTTTGCAGAAACCAGTTAATGACCAGATTCTGTCATTTTGGTGTCTGGTCCTTGATGACACAATCAATCCTTTATGGATGGCTCCTACCAATTCGATTGGTTAATTTGCTAACTCGGTGGGCGCTTATTGGTTTTCCAGAACAATCTAATACATATTATCTGCCACGCTGCTAAATTCAGCCTCGTCATGTAGGTACCCCGATCGCTATTTTACGGAATACCAGGTACAAACTCAGTGTGTGAGGGGCCAGGAAAAAAATAGTTCATCAGGTTCGATATTTTCACTCACTTCAATCACAATAAAAAAAGTCTCTCAGCAGCACAATGTTCAACCGTCACTCCATCTCTGCAACATATTCCTCGGCTTTTCTTCTTACCTTTTCCACAGAATTTTCGCTGCCATGCTTCTCCTCGAACTGCAAGTATCGTTTGAATAAAAACTTCATCTTTTTCGCGCCCAAAGTAAGTGTGGTCACACGTTCGAAAATATTCCTGGATAACAATTGAATTAAATTACCCAACAAATCTTTTGACCATTTCATTTTTAACATAGACGAATAAACTCTTAATTTGAAAGTTACAAAAAGCTCCAAGACCCTGATTCAACTTCTCTCAAATCTTACCTGACTTGCTCAAAGTCGCCCTGTTTAATCGACATGTCAATGTAAACGGACCACAAGTCCACGCGACGCGGGTAGTTCTTGAGCACACTTTCCAAGATGGTGGACCCGCGTTGCGCGTCGCCCATCTTGTACTCCATCAACGAAAACTGGACAATAGTTTCAACATCTGCTCGCACAGAAAAGAAGAAATTACACGAGTTAAGCTACAGAATTTTCCATGTGAAATTGGAGCGGGATTCTTCGCTTCAGTGATTTCAATATCATGAAATCTCAATAACGATTCACACAGAAACTCAGTATAAGCACTTATTACACAGCTGTAAACAACAACTTACGATTTCGTTCCGGTAATGATTTCAAACTTCTTTGCAGCAAGCCTCTAGCCAATTCTTGTTTTCCGCATTTCATGAGAAAGTAACCGTAACCAATCCAAACGCGCTTGCTGTTCTTGAACTTTTTGAGAACGGTTTGGTACAACTGCTCTGCTTCCTGGAAACATTGCAACACACCAGTCAATTATATCCACGAAATGGATGTGGAGTTAAGTAGGCGAATACAGAATTCCACTAAGATTTTACAGTTCGTGAAGAATGCTCATCAAGTGATGTGCAGTCCTCGAAAGTTAAAGAATGCCGAGAAGTCACATTTCGTGCAGGTTATTGTGATTCCGTGTTAGAATTGCTCGAAGAAGTCATAGTACATGAAGGGAAAATTCCGAGGCTGCCATTAATGAAAGATCCACACACAAGAACAAACTATATTTTGCTGCGTGTACATGTAACACGGAAACATTTTAAAACACAGGAAATACAATTTATTTCAGTTTCCCGACTTTCCATTATTTAAGTGATTATTTCCCGCTTTTTAATCAACAAATCCCATTCTACATGATCTTTTATTGTTAATGTACATTGAAAGTTCGGGAAAATACAAGTAACATTTGCACGACTTTCTTTAAAAATAACCAAAACAATAATAATAAATTGTTGCCACAGGAAAAAACATGCATTCAATCCTGTAGTAAAGCCTTCACGGTAAAGGACTTACGTTGATTTTGTTGTTTTTCGTATAAATCTCCAGCATCTTTAAGTACACTGTCTTTGAGTCGTTTGCCTGGGCTGCTTCGTGAAGGGTTTTTTCCAAACCTTCTGCGCTCCCGTAGATACACTCCATATTCAGCAGAGCAACCCACACGTTCAGTCGTTCTTGCTCTTCCCTGTAATAATCAGGAAGTAACAACGCTGATATAAAGGTTATTGAAAGCTTGTCTTTTTGTGCTGAATTCTATAGATGAAATGAAACTATATAAATATGTTATATAAATACTGCATAAAAGAACTATATAAACATCGTATTTATACAACATTTTTTATTCGTACATATTGACAACATTTCAGTCCTTAAATTGATACGTCTAAATAGAAGTATAAATATTATTAACACATAGAAGTATAAATATTATTAATACATAGAAGTATAAATATTATTAATACATAGAAGTATAAATATTATTAATACATAGAAGTATAAATATTATTAATACATAGAAGTATAAATATTATCATAAATTGTAAAAAGATATGAACAGTGACGGAGTTACACACGTGCTACCTGAACGATATGGTTTGCAGGGCTTTCCTGGACACTTGTCTCGCCTTCTCCACTTCCGCGGCGTTCAAATGAAAGGCCATGTACTGGATCCACACGATCGAGCTGTTTGGTGAAGCGAGCACCAGACGATCAAAGTCCTCAGTGTTCTCTGCAGGGCGTTTGCTGTCCAATAACGCTGACTCAGCCTGAGTAGTACAACTACGTGATTACAACGACAACATACATGTATTTCAAGTGATATAAACTAAGCGATTATAGAACAAAAGATTAATGTGGGAAACTTAACATAACTTCAAGCAAGAAATATTAGCTGACTCAGCAACCTTCAAATATTAAACATGATAAAGTTACGTCATGAGAAGCAACGTAAATATACTTTGTACAGGAACTCCTCTTCTGCTTTCTTAGCTGCGCGTTTTTGTCTTTTGCTCTTTTTTGAATGGCTCTATAATAAAACGATGTCGTAAATATAGATATTCGATCGAGAAAAACACCAGGTATAGTATAGTTCTGGAAGCCAGTAGTTGGTAGGTATCCGACAAATCCTTTAAAAATCGCCATCGAAATGACGAGAATACAATCAATGCATCCAACCTTAATATGATCATTGCATCCAACCTTAATATGATCATTGCATCCAACCTTAATATGATCATTGCATCCAACCTTAATATCATCAATGCATCCAACCTTAATATCACCAATGCATCCAACCTTAATATCATCATTGCATCCAACCTTAATATCATCAATGCATCCAACCTTAATATCATCAATGCATCCAACCTTAATATCACCAATGCATCCAACCTTAATATCACCAATGCATCCAACCTTAATATCATCAATGCATCCAACCTTAATATGATCATTGCATCCAACCTTAATATCATCAATGCATCCAACCTTAATATCACCAATGCATCCAACCTTAATATCATCAATGCATCCAACCTTAATATCATCAATGCATCCAACCTTAATATCACCAATGCATCCAACCTTAATATCATCAATGCATCCAACCTTAATATCATCATTGCATCCAACCTTAATATCATCAATGCATCCAACCTTAATATCATCAATGCATCCAACCTTAATATCACCAATGCATCCAACCTTAATATCACCAATGCATCCAACCTTAATATCATCAATGCATCCAACCTTAATATGATCATTGCATCCAACCTTAATATCACCAATGCATCCAACCTTAATATCATCATTGCATCCAAGCTTAATATCACCAATGCATCCAACCTTAATATCATCAATGCATCCAACCTTAATATCATCAATGCATCCAACCTTAATATCACCAATGCATCCAACCTTAATATCATCAATGCATCCAACCTTAATATCATCATTGCATCCAACCTTAATATCATCAATGCATCCAACCTTAATATCATCAATGCATCCAACCTTAATATCACCAATGCATCCAACCTTAATATCACCAATGCATCCAACCTTAATATCATCAATGCATCCAACCTTAATATGATCATTGCATCCAACCTTAATATCACCAATGCATCCAACCTTAATATCACCAATGCATCCAACCTTAATATCATCAATGCATCCAACCTTAATATGATCATTGCATCCAACCTTAATATCATCAATGCATCCAACCTTAATATCATCAATGCATCCAACCTTAATATCATCAATGCATCCAACCTTAATATCACCAATGCATCCAACCTTAATATCACCAATGCATCCAACCTTAATATCATCATTGCATCCAAGCTTAATATCACCAATGCATCCAACCTTAATATCACCAATGCATTCAACCTTAATATCATCAATGCATCCAACCTTAATATCATCAATGCATCCAACCTTAATATCATCAATGCATCCAACCTTAATATCATCAATGCATCCAACCTTAATATCATCAATGCATCCAACCTTAATATGATCATTGCATCCAACCTTAATATCATCAATGCATCCAACCTTAATATCACCAATGCATCCAACCTTAATATCATCAATGCATCCAACCTTAATATCATCAATGCATCCAACCTTAATATCACCAATGCATCCAACCTTAATATCATCAATGCATCCAACCTTAATATCATCATTGCATCCAACCTTAATATCATCAATGCATCCAACCTTAATATCATCAATGCATCCAACCTTAATATCACCAATGCATCCAACCTTAATATCACCAATGCATCCAACCTTAATATCATCAATGCATCCAACCTTAATATGATCATTGCATCCAACCTTAATATCATCAATGCATCCAACCTTAATATCATCAATGCATCCAACCTTAATATCATCAATGCATCCAACCTTAATATCATCAATGCATCCAACCTTAATATCACCAATGCATCTAACCTTAATATCACCAATGCATCCAACCTTAATATCATCATTGCATCCAACCTTAATATCACCAATGCATCCAACCTTAATATCATCAATGCATCCAACCTTAATATCATCAATGCATCCAACCTTAATATCATCAATGCATCCAACCTTAATATCACCAATGCATCTAACCTTAATATCACCAATGCATCCAACCTTAATATCATCATTGCATCCAACCTTAATATCACCAATGCATCCAACCTTAATATCATCAATGCATCCAACCTTAATATCATCAATGCATCCAACCTTAATATCATCAATGCATCCAACCTTAATATCATCAATGCATCCAACTTTAATATCATCAATGCATCCAACCTTAATATCACCAATGCATCCAACCTTAATATCACCAATGCATCCAACCTTAATATCATCAATGCATCCAACCTTAATATCATCATTGCATCCAACCTTAATATCATCAATGCATCCAACCTTAATATCATCATTGCATCCAACCTTAATATCACCAATGCATCCAACCTTAATATCATCAATGCATCCAACCTTAATATCATCTTCATTCTTCTCTTCATCGCTGCTTCCATCAGATCGCTTCGTGCTTTCCATCTCCTCGTCATTCCAATCAAAGGAAGATCGCAACTGGAATCATCAACAAGATATTCTTATCAAATCTTACTAATGTATCATTTATCAACAACACAAAACATAGTATTACAGAAAAAGTGCCAGGGAAATAAGTCAATTGGACATACCTTTAACGTTTCAAGAGATGTGCCTTCGTCGTTCTATAAAAAAAACTTAACGAATTTAAATAAAGGCTCCTAACAATAAAGTCTTAAGTTGATGACGAATAAAGATTTGTTAACAAAGCACTGCTTGCAATGTAAACCAGAGTTAATGTGTGTTTAAAAGTTTTACGACTACACTTCTAGCTCTTTTCTCTAGTAACAACAGTGGCCCTTCGTGCAAAAAAGCCAATGAACTAGTGGGGAGGGTATACATGCCACAATTTCAGACAAACGCGAATTACAGTTACCAGGTTCTATTTCTATTGCCTTGAATTGACGATTCTCTTACTACACATTAAGACTAAATAGGGGGTGAGACTCAAGTAAATATATCGAAAATAGTTATTTACATCTTCGTCATCTGCATCTTCTTCCTCCGAGGTATCATCCGAATCTAAGGAATCCAAGCATCAAACATTCATCTCGGATGCGATCACGAAAAGTGACACGAAGATTCTCAATATATTTTAACCAGTAAAAGTTTTATTTTTTAAATATATCTATCAAAGTGATGATGAACAAATTGTGTTTTATTTCTTTCTTATGTACATTCACTCCCATATTGATGTTTACTTTATAGTTTTTTAAAAACCAAAATACAATATGTTAATTTTCTTAAATCTTGGAAGTTTTTAGACAGAACAAAACATTGATTTTCACGTTCAATGAAAAAACATTTCACCCTCTATCTTCCTGATGGTAACCTCTTCATCTTCACTTTCCAATGTTTTTCGTTTTTTCTGTATCAGCTCTCCATCGTTGTTGCAATCAACAACACCATCGTTGTCATGTTTACGTTTGGGCGGCGGTGGTGCCAGATCTTTATCCTTAACATCTTTCCCCCTTAGCGACAGGTTGATGTGGTTGTTGCTAGGGTCAATGCTAAAGCAGGTGATTGTAGACCGTTATTTTAAGCTCAGTTTCAACATTTCAAGTATTGAACGCAGATTTCTGAGATGTTATCATTAGTTATCTTTTAAAATGATTTATTGATAAAACAGTTCAAGATTTTATAAAAATAATTCCACACCAAATAGACTTTCTTAATGAAAGCTAGCAAGTATTCGGTACATTCTGTAAATATCTTTTAGCTCACTTGATGACTTTAGCTTTCACAAGTTTGCCAACGGTGAATATAGCAGAGAAGTCTTTGACGAAATACTGCGACAGATTCTTGATTTGAACACGACCGGTTATCATTGGAGAAAGGCTGAGGAAATAAAGAAACACTGTTTTTGAGACTTTAAGTGCTAGCACTGTCCATCTCACCTAACAAACACGCCAACACTTGAGCAAGACTTAATGTAACCACGCAATATGTCACCCTCTTTGATGTCATCATAACCATCAATTGCCCTGTCATCAGTATCTGAGATATAAGAGGGAGAACTCAAAACAACCAAGATGTTTAGAATATGTTTCAACCACACTTCATAAGACATTTCATACTTCTAGTATTTAAAAAAGGGGTTAAAAGTTGAATTGACTTGAATTGATAAAGCCACCTATTGACGAAATCATATAATCGAGGTGGCATTACCTTCACACGATGTGTCATCGGATAATCTAAAAAAAATTAAAGACGAAATAAAAAAACCTTGAAAATACTACTTTCAGTTTCAGAATGGTATTCTGTAGATGTTCCAAACAGCAACTCCAATTTTCAAATAACTCAATGTTCTTCAGGGGTGAAACCCAAATCGAAGGACGCAATATCAGAATCACAAACAAAAAGGTTCTACCTGGATGATCTAACGGACAAATCATAGTTTCCTGTTTTCTTGCATGCTAACACCTTACACCTGTACAAAGGAAGACATTATAATCTTAAGCGAATATTGTCAACAACATTATTCTCAGTACCACACGCATATTCTAACAACACCTTACTTTAAAAACTTATCGACTTTGAACGATTGCAGTGGATTCTCAACATATCGATCGGAGAGTTCGGTCAAATGAGCAATACCAGCTGATTGGTTGGGCAGTTCGATCAGCAAGCCAACGTTCTTGATGATCTTCAATACTCTACCATTTACAATGCAGCCTTGACCCACATCGGCGGCAATTTCTAATAGATATTTTTAGAAGAATATTCATAATAAATATCAATAAATATTTACTCACCTGTTCTTGTTAGCTCCAACTTGTCTTTATTGACAGCTTGCACTGTGCAAGTATACGCGTACCCTGCTTTGAAATGCGAATGCCATTTTTTCAAAATCTGCAAAATAAGTTAAACGATAAAAAACAGTTCCACCTGTTTTAGGGTCGGGTAAACGCTTATTTTTGTATTATTATCATTAAATATCTCCCAGTCTTATTAAAATTGTCTTCAAATGCAATGCACCCCCCCCCCCCCCCCCCTTACTTTAATGTCATCAGATAAGTTGAGAATGGACATCTTTGCTTTCACTGAAGGATTGACAGTTAACCACACGATCTTCATTGTAATCTACAACACATGAGGATGTAACGGCGGCTATTATAGAGCAGCTTCTCCACTTACAGATGTGATGAATGCGAAGACCTTTTCACCAACTTGAAAATCTTCCGGTCTTCTATCGACTGCGGGAACATCATCAGATGCAAGAACACTAAAGAAGAGAAAGATAATAAATATAAATACAGTATACTCCCGATAAGTGGGACACTCAGGGGACCGACGTAATCTGCCCCACTTAGCGAATATTATTATTAGGTTAGGAAGTTCAAGGGACCGAGAAAAACCGTCCCACTTAGTGAAAGTCCCACTCATCGGGAGTATACTGTAGATAATAATGAATAAAAAGTTTTTCATTGTTTCTCAAGATATCATTTTTTTAGAGGTTTCATATTTGGATACTGTTACATCTTCTTAAATTTGCCTGGCACAAATGTATTACAAATTCATCAATTACCTTTGTTTCAGCGACAACTCAATAATGGATTTCGATATGTTCGTGTGAGAAATGGGCAAATAGCTAAACATACAAAAGAGAGAGATAACATCAAAATTGGTTTTCCGTTTTCGATTTGACGTACTTGTGAGTTCGGCAATCTCGGAAGCCAATGATCTTCGCTTTGAGCGTTTGCAGTGGTTTAAAATCATTTAGGATTGGCACTCCCTGAACAAAACCGCAATCTATTGTGATATTCATTCTTAACAATGACACAGAGAATCTTAGAGTCTTTTTGTTTTATAAGAATGAAAACAATCCGAACAGGCTCAATTATTCTTAGTGTTCAACGAATTCTCGACCTCAATTATTCTTACCATATTCTTAATTATTTGTAATTTGAAAAGATTTAAAATTAACTTTTTTTAAACCCCGACGTTTAGCGGGGATCGAACACGTAGTCGTATCACTTCGCAAAACAATATCACTATTTATGTACTTGCATACCTATGAGAGAGAGAGAACAAATCTTCTAGTTAATGTTCAAATGCCTTTCCTTTCTATTCCTATAATCTTAAATTTCACAAAATTCCCAGCCTGATTTGTAGTGTGTAACGCATACATACAGTATCGTAATTCAATCTGGTGATGTGGATTTAGTGAAAAACATTTCAGTAACTGTAATTTATCAACACAATTTCACGAATTTGAAAGCTAATAATTAAACGTAACATGAGTCCATCACACCCCAAAATAATGTTTTGCTTGGTCACATTTGCACCACAAATATTAGAACACATCTATGACAGATTGATATTAAAAAGTTTTTAAGAACGCCCGTTTACATGACTGAAAAACACACAGGTATTAAAACTGCTGACACTGCATTCACCTCATCTATTGTATCCTTTATGTTTGAGATATGCACTCTACCGTGAAGTCTGCCGTTACACATATTAACGCTGAGCTGTGTCGGTTTCACAGCCTTAACCCTGGAATTGAAAGTGTTGCTAAGTTTTAGGCAGGCATCTTCGGGTGATAAAAACAAAACACACTGATTTCTTAATTAAACAACTTAAAAATTAAATATAGAGAAAATAAATAAATATTGCAATGAAAAGAAAGAAAAGTGAAAACGAAAGCAAATGAGATTATCATTGAAGTTTTGTTAATGCATACATAATGGTGTTGATGATGGATCCAACAGACATGCTCATTTCATCTTCTTGAAGACCATGCAATACCCTCACAACGATCTCACCATTCAATTGTCTGAAAGTTGAAAACGTATGTAGTCAAGCAATGCAATCACATGATCCACTCTAGCAAGTAAAAATGAAGTAAACAAGAAATGTTTCTTTCTAAAAGTATAAAGAATAGTTAGATACAAATTTCTGTTTTGTTGATAAACATAATATATATATATATATATATATGAAATATGATACAGTTTTAAAAAAGATTGGATAAAGATGTTTGAATATCAGTGAACCTTGTTTTCTTATCAACTGTATTACTAACTGTGATTAACACACAAAGGCGGACTACGATCAATGATATATAAAACATGCACCGCAATGGGTAGATATGTATAAGTTTATATAAAAACTCATAAAGGCGGGCTGACAAGTTAGTCTTTGTCATCATAGAAGTAATGAGTGTAAAATCCTACTATAAAACGCAACAAAACACAAAACAACATCTGACCAATGTTTTTTTATATAAAGTTTTTAAATTAACAACTTTTTCTTTTATATATTATTTTCTTATCTATTTATCTTATCATTATCTTTTCTTTTTCTAATCGCTAAAACAAACTAAAATAATTAAAAGAGATGCATGCCAAAAAACAAATACAAAATACATGTCATGTATCTTTAAAAGATCTGCATTTTAAACGCACAAATGAGATTACGCAATTAACTATAATAATTTCGCTCAATAATGCGCGAAATTTGCACGTGCATTTCAGATAGATATATAAGGGCAAGTAAGTTTTCAAAGAGTTTCTTTCTGCTAGGCGATGAGTGCATGTGGCACAGGTTTATATAGCTAGTGTACACCAATCATGATATACAAGCTCAATAAAACATATTTACCTGACATAAGCCACTGCAATTTCGCTGTTCACGAAAATCTTCTTGGAGTACCTTTTGGTGTCGTTCAAATGCTTAAAAACAAACATAGAAAAATGATATCATTAGTAATTTCTAGATGTAAATATGCGATTTAGTCACATGTTAAAACCATTCTATTTTTGTATGGCAAACAAAATCTAAAAACAAAACTTATGTTGCAAAATCTCACCTGTCTGGGTGTTGCATAAGCCAACTTATGGCCATATTCTGTGAGCACTACCGCTGTAAGTTCATTGCTCGAATATACAACTAAGGCATTCATCTTTTTGTTCTTTTCAAACTTCATAAAAAAATATAAAGAAATATAATATAAATATAAGAAAGTAAAACCGAGAAAATAATGTGAAATGATCCATGACAAATTGAATTCAGAGATATATACATAGGATATTTAAAAGCCGTTCATCTTTATTCAGTTACCACAATACTTTACTTTACTTCCAACCTTTGGACAGTATGTTTTGATTAGCTACATTAGATGATGTATCACCTGTATGTTTTTCTTCTCTTCTTGGAGCGCATGGATAATAGCTGGTTGATGGACAAATGCATTGAAGCTTTTTGTAGAAATATCAACATCAACAACGTAACATTGACAATCATCTCCAGTTTCCAAACTCGAACCTTCAAAGAAAAAGATAAAATACTAATTTTATGGGCAGTCTTCTTATTATTGAAATTGTTGATACGATCAAATACGATTTTTACTGTTTCGCATGTTTTTGCGTAAACAGATTTTTATGTTTTGCCCTACATAATTTGGTCTACAATAAGACAGGTTAACACAGTTATTCTTTCTCATAGAACAAATGAGTGCAATTTTAATGGGTTATATAGTTGGTCCAGTAGAATCCTGCGGCAGTGCTCCAATTAGTTCTTCAAAAGTGATTCACAAATTTTTTGCGTATCCCACCAAACAAAGTTTGTCTAAGGTCATGATGTGCAATTTAAAGTTCACTCATTGTCACTTGCCGCATTTTTTATGTCTCATTGTAATGTGTTTGTTAATCACTACTCAAGCTGTTGCCGGCTCTCTCTACATGCTAACATTCAATGCCCTGACGTATGAAATGCATTCAACCAATTTGGCGGTGACCTGAATGTCTCCATGGACCAGAGTCACCTGAAGCCACCTCTATAATTACAGTGGAGAAGGTCAGCACAAAAGCTAAACCAACGGAGAAAGAAATTATTATGATGTACGTTAATTAAAATGTTAATCACTCAGCTAAATTCTTTATTACCCTTTCAATTTATTTTTGGAGATTTTCTCGTCAGTAGGCATGCTTTGTCCGCATGATTTAGTATTAACTTTAACAACATAAAGACTATATGAGCTTCTTTCCACTGTGCTGATTGCTTTATGCCATTCCAGCATTGGTCCACCCTCTGTCGTAGTAAAAAAGTAGTTATGTATCGTCTAGAATCTACACTTTAGTGTAGTGACTGGTCCCTTTAGGGATGAGTAACTTGTGGCATTGTTCCAAATGGTTACTGCAATATGACGGCTTTTTGACACGCCAGGTCATTGTGGGGTTAGGATGTAGACACACCATGCTTAGTTTTTACAACTGAACCAAGTTTTTCTTTCTTTTTTTCTCAATGCGTACGTCATAGAAATATGTTACGCTTGGCTTACAGAAAGTACGAATTCAGGTACATCATCATGCATTTTGCAAACTTTGAATCATACAGTTGACTCTCTCTAATTCAAATCCCATGGGGGAAATATTTTGTTCAAATTATAGAGAGATTCGAATAGTAGAAAGTCTCTCTTATTCGAATTTTCAGGTTTAAAGGGTAAAAATTCGAATTAGAGAGAGAAATCAGAACTTTTGAAAAATTGAGAAAAATCATAAAGGTGAAAAATAAAAAAGAAAGATTGAATTTTCTTTGATAGCGACTTTTTATCCAGGTCGAAAGCGTATAGGCGGGATACAAAAGATTGTGTCACTTATTTATTGGACGTCCCTTTCTCTAACTCCAATAAAGCTTTAAACTTTGTCTCAAGCTTTCGAACTATTTCGTTTAGCCATTTTGAATGAGAAATAAGACACAGTTCGTCAAACCATATAAAGTCACAAGAAAATTTGATCAAACTTCATATAAAAGACGTGTATTTACAAAAAATCAAAACATTCAAACAGAAATGTATTTTGGAAAAAACATTTAAAAGTGTTAACGGTTAGTTTACACTTCGAAAATTCGAATTACAGAGAGGGGACCTGAAAAAGTTTTCGAATTATAGAGGTTTTCGAATTACAGAGATTTGAATAATAGAAAGTAAATTATAAGAGTTTCTTAAGGAAAATTGACGGTGACTTAGAATTCGTTCGAATTATAGAAAGTTCGAATAATAGAGATTCGAATTAGAGAGAGTCGACTGTATATATTTTCAAGAGCAAAGAATATTTAATTTGGTGCAGAAACAATCTAATGCAAACAGTACTTAAGGGCAGCAGCATTCAAATTTAGAAATATTCCCCATACATAAAAGTTAAAAACATCTGGCGCATACAAAAAAACATGTACACAAACGTTCCTATACCAAGGTGGTGTACATGCCGGCAAGAGAGTACGCAAAGAAAGACTGTATGGGGAGTTCTAGTTTGGTTTTATTGCTAAATTATAAAAGATTTATGATCCTTAAACAATTCGATATTTAATGAAATATTTCAGGGCCTTATAATCCTTATTTTAGGATTTTATTCTAGGTGGTCATGTGACCGCTAACAAATATCGCAAGGTCGGACAGCCATTTCAGGAGGTCAAAGGTATTTTCGGAAATTGCAGGGTTTTTTCATACAAAAACACCTACATCAAAAAGGTATGCATTTACTACTTGCAAAAACTTGAAAATTGCAGCAAGTTAAAGTGTATATTGTTGTTGTTGTGTCTTTTTCCCTTTTTAGATTCATTACACAAAAAAAGAAATGGAGAAAGATATTGTCGACTGTACAGGTTCACAGCACGACAGAGAGTTTATATTGTTAAAACGATTTTAAAAGTTGTTAATAATTTATATTAAAAGTTGAGCAAAAAAATTATTAAATTCAGATTCAAACTATTGCTTTTCAAACTAACAAAATACAAACAACATTGTTTTTTCGCTTATTCCGCCCGTTTAGTCTAGCAGCTCCAGTTGAGGAATTCTCAGTCGCAGATCTCCGTTATTTGCTTGCTAGAATAATTATTTTTTGCAAGACGGAAGCAAACAAAGTCATCTTGTTGCTAAACCAAGCTATTAACTCGGTCACTTTGCTGTGACTGGATAATATATCAGCAATTGTTTCAGAGTGTAGAGTTGTCTTCTTGTAGGTCTTTCATTCGATCTGGTTGGGTCTATGGAAATTGAGCCCTGCAGGCCACAAATTCATTGCCGGCAAAGGATCAAATTCAGGTTAAATTGCATATTGACCCCCTTACCACCCTTTATTTTAGGCCCTGTATTTTACTATTTATAAACTTAATTCATTATTTACCAGTGGATTGTGTGATGTAACCATACAGCGTAACATCGTTGTTGGTGTCATAGTAAATGACGGTGACCTCCCGATGATTCACTACATTAACCTTAATGAAGAGAAAAAATATACAGTTTCAGAAATTTTATATATTTGAAGACAAACCTTAGCAATTATGATCTCTCCGTGCAAAGTTGATAAGGCTCGTAACTCGATGTCTGAGAAACAAAGTCAATTATTGTTATTGTTATCAATAACGAGATGAAAACGTCATCCATGTACCGCCACTTAATGAGGCTGGCAACAGGGAGAAATTGTAACCAACTAGTATTTTTTAATACAAATACTACAAAAAACAACCAGGGAAACAAAGCAGAAGTTAACATAAATCTGTAGTTTGATTTGTAGCAAGTGTGAGACAAAAAACAACTTTGCGAAGAATTAATGTTCATTGTCTTGTCAAAATTCATCACCTTGATGTAAGAAGAAAAATGTTTCACTGGTATACATACTTGGAGAATGTTGGCAAGCTTGAGTAAGGATGTTACGTTGAAGAGCATATGTCTCGTAGAGGTTTGACGATAGACCAGATGGAGTATCGTTAAGCAGAAGAGATGGCTTGGCAGTCAACAAGAATCGTTTCTTCTCCTCATCAATCTTAACGACCTTGAGTAGACAATGTCACTTATGTACGCTGCAAATATTCACATATATAGCATCATATTTATCTGTAATGTTCATCGATAACCATATTTCAAGTTATTTACAGTTGCTATATTTGCAGACTGATGGCTAAGGCTACTACAGATCCGCGTGAAAAGGCAAATCAGAATAACTATAAACAAGAAAACAGAACGTTACACGTCATTTTGCATACTTTAACTAAAAGTGATTGTTGTAAATAATAAGCTTCCGTAGGATCGTTAACATAATCATCTCTCAGATTCTGAAATAGAGAAAGAAATAAAAAAATGAGAACTTTAAGAAAAAACAATTTCAGAGCACGAGAATAATTGAAACAAGTTAGCTAGTGACAATGTTAATGAGTTCGATAACAGCTAAATACTCAATTTCACATGGTATATTAAACCATGGTATGCCAGTGCTAAATTTCACATGGTATGTTAAACCTTGGTATGCCTGTGCTAAATTTGATGCTTTGTACTTGTACTAAAACTTACAGCATTTGGTACAAGACCATTGATGCCATCAGCAACTTGTACAAAAACCCCATAAGGCATTATATGCGATATGAAACCACCCAGTAGCATGTCGACCTATGAAGAAAACAACCACAATGCATTGGGCAGCGTCAAAATACCCCAAAATCTCTAAACTCAAAACAAATTTTCCCCGAAAATTGTTTTCGTAATAACAAAAAACTATTAAATTGTAGCAACATTAGTAGAAGTAGCGATTCGCTGAGTATTTAGCTACTCGCCAACATGACGGACATCATGTCACTCCAGCAAATGAATGGGGATGAATTAAAAAAAAGAAAATAAATCACCCTTTTGTTTCATCCAAAAATTTTAGAAAAGTGTTGATAGTGCTAGCATCACTAAGTCGAATATTAAAGTTCCAATAATACTCCAAACTTACTTACCTTTAAGTCATTGAAACTTTTAATAGCAGCATTTGTTTCTAAGAGACATTTCTTCGCCGTCACATTCTGCATTGCAAATCAAGGAAAAAAACGGACACAAGAATGTTTCAATTTTTCACACAACAATGATATTTCAATGACTTTTCAAGGAATAAATTTTAAAACAAATAAAAGATAAGAGCAGAAGAAAAGATACGTGAAGATTTTGCTTCTTGTCCCTTCCCCACACAACCAGTCCGTTGAACTGTAAATCTTTTGGCGCACTACTCAACAATGTGTACCATTGATTGGAAAGGTTTGCGAAATCACTGGTGTGAAGTAGAGGAAGAAGGACGGTTCGATTAGCTGAAGTTTTCACGTGGACAACGTCATTAGAGTATTCACTGCATACCCCCTTTAATACCTAAACATTCAATTGAAACACAAAACTTCTACGTCGCAGGAGTAAATTTGTATACTTGTCAATCAAAACACAAGTGAGTTAGAATTTTTTTCAAAAACATTTAAGCACAAGAGAAACAACAATAAAGGGGGAAGAGGCATGAAAAACTAAATTACTAAATTCTGCCTATGAATGAGAACCTACATGTTAATAACGTAACAACAACATGTTGTGAGCCTTTAAGCTTATAATGCAAGAAATTTATTTGTGAAAATTGATTTTGTAGAACTGCTGTTAACATCTTTAGCATTGATTAATGTACCATTGTTTTGAATATCGAGGGATGGGAAAGTGAACATTTTCAATGGCTGTTGCTTTGTATTCTTCTTTTATTTTTCTTATTGTTAAATAATTTTTAAAGACATTGCTACATTATATTATCAATCACTTTTAAAAAAAGGTTCACTTCAAAGTTCTTTACCTCGCCAACTTTGACCTGTGCATTGTCACCAAGTATCGCCTCAGGGTCCTAAGTTTGCATGAAAACAACAACAACAACCCAATTAGTCAAATATTTAACGGGGATAACATTAGATATTTATTATTTTTCGAATGCAAAAATAATTACAAACATTGATAATTTACGCGAAACATGATATTTATTCCGATGCTTCAATTTCCCTGATATAAATATTGTAAACCGTGCTGTGTTCAATAAAGTAAAAATAACTTACCTTTAAAGAAAGCGTTAACTTTCGATCACCAAGGGTAACAGAGACCACCGTGCATTTTAAAACTTGTCCCACATAAAAAGATAATTCCACTGAAGCTTCTCGTGCCAGACTGAAAATGAAATGAAAAGTCACAACCAAACAAAAAAGGTGTTTTTAAAAGTACTATGTGATGTCGTCAAAAACTTAAGTCTGATTGCATAGTGCAAATTTGAAGAATCAGAAAATTTTACAATTTTTCTCGTTTTTTTTTCTTTGTTTTTTCGTCGTATTTGAAATATCCCTTAGAACAAAAACACATAGGGGGTATGCATCTCCCTTCGCTATCTTGAATGAAGAAAATGATGAACATGATGGAAGAACTTTATTTCGAGCGCTGATTAAAATACAATTAATTATATAAAAAGTGTAACATCAAACCTCATAAAAGACTTTGGCACTAATCCAACAACATTCCCATAAAAGGAGACCAGCAAGTGTGTAGGGTGTACAGATTTCACAAACCCGTGGTACTGCTCATGTATCTTCGCATCAGTGTAATCACTGATGAGGGGAAGATCAGAGTTTAACAACGTCTTCTTGTGAGTCAACACCAATTTTCGATTGTCCGGTTTGCAGCTCAGAACCTAAAGATAATTGATTTACTTGTTGATCTTAAAGTGATTCCGAGGTCTAAAAACATGCAAACTTATTTTGTTAAACACAAAAAATGAAAACTAATTGCTT
Source organism: Candelabrum cocksii (assembly GCA_963930725.1). Lineage (NCBI taxonomy): Eukaryota > Metazoa > Cnidaria > Hydrozoa > Anthoathecata > Candelabridae > Candelabrum > Candelabrum cocksii. The sequence goes on from OZ005665.1 coordinate 5,558,970, forward strand.
TTTCATTTTTTTGCAATGCCAATCCATTCGTTGGCAATCAGCTTTTTAAAAACAAATTTTTGACATTTTTCTAACAGTTCTCAAATGTTGTTTACAACATTTGCGGCCTGATTTTCAAATTAGTGTTCAGACCTTTTTAAACTGTGACGTAGTTATGGAGTAACAACAAATTGATTGTACTGAAAATTTTTACAAAATCCTGGTTTACATCGCGAAATAACTCTTTTTGAAGACGTTTCACAGTAGAGATCTCTTGTAAACCATACTTGTTTGAACCGAAAAAGAAATTCTCCGAGGAAGAGCTAAAAAATTTTGAAAATAGTAGAGCATGCAAGGCGAATGCGAGGAAGAGATGGTTGGTCAAAGGACAAGCGAACGAGAGAAAAAAGAAGTGACTGAGTGGTGTAAGTGTGGAATTTGTCAAACAATAGAAGTGAGCAGGGAGTGTTTGTGCTGTGTAGAAATTAATCAGGTTCGCATTCAACTTCCAGAATGTTAGTTTTATTCTTTGCTATTTCCTGTTTCTTTATAATAGCTAGGTTCAAATTTGCTCATACAATTATTTAACTGGATTAAGTTTTTATTTTATATTATAGCTGTGTGGAACTGGAATGCTTGAACAAGCATATTCTATGAAAGTTTGATTGGTTGGTGTGCAACTAAAACTTTCAAGTTTATATTTAGAGAGACTTAGTTTCTTTTAATGTGAAGGAAACTGCTGACTTTGGCTTTTTTACGGACGATATTAGTCTGACTAGTTGTATAGTTCACCAATGTTCTTGTGGATGTGGCAGCGTAACAATCTAGATTGGACTTCGGTTTGAGTTGCTTGTTCACATTTTACATCCACAGTTTCAATGGCAATATCAACAAATAACTCATTGGTTTGTAAATCTGAATTGGAACTTGCAAATCGTTGGAATAATTTAATTGTTTCAAATCTAATCAAAACAAATATTTCATTTTCAGTTTTAAAAGCCTTGTTAAAAGTATTTCAATTTCCCTGGATAATGATATATATAAATATTTTTAAATTATCTTCTGTTATTTTTTTGTTCTGTTTGTTTGAAGAATTTTTATTTGTATATCATAACATATATTTCTTGTATGCATAGATAAATTAATGATTTTTGATTTTTTTATAAACTTATATTAATGGATAAATAATAATTTTAACCAAATTTCTCAATAATTCTAATTAGTCAAATTTGACCTTCTATGAGTTTCCACTTTCTTTGATCATTTATAATATTATATTTTGTATAAAAAGATATATATATATATTCATTTTTCAAATACAAAATGTAGTGTTGAATTTATCTAGGAATTGTGTTTTTGTTGAAAATTTATGTAAAAGAAAATATGAATGAATGAGTGAAAAACAGTGATTGTTAACAGTGCATCTTGAATCGGCTAAAATTTTTCGACAGTTTTATTGTATCTGTATCGAACAAAATGAAAATTTTAAAATTATTATCGACCTTAATCTATCATTACTTTAGCTACCTTTGTCTTACCTTAAGCATATTAATTAATGCTGGATTAAATCGTGCTGGATTAATTTTTGCGATTTTGGCCTAAAATCGCAAAAATAAATACCGCAAAAGCACAACAATGAATGAGGCATTTTAAACGAAAACACGAACTTGCAAAGTTATATGCTTTTACTTCTTTGATCGTCAAAAGTTTGTTTTTTGCAGTTCTGTACAAAAATCTATGTTGAAGTTCAAGGACAATTATTCAAATGCTTATTGTTATTCGCTAAAATGTTTTTCTCAAAATCATACTCCATAATGACGTCAAAAACCGCTTTGCGGGCCGCGTGGACTGGACGCTAAATAACAAACACATGTTGAAGCGGGAGGTTCGAGAGAAATGGCGGCCATGACAGAAATGTATTAAACGAAGATATTTTTTATAATCCTTCATTATTAGACTTCGGTACTCAAAACGACACTTTAAAATGTTTTAACAATGATATTTAAAACAATTTTGAAACCAAATGTTTTTCGCCTCGGAATCACTTTAAGAATGTTTTAAAGACAAAAAATTAATTCTACATATAGGGTTTCACCACATAGGGAACTATCAAAATAAACAGTGTAAATGCAAAATATTACAATAGACCCCTTGCAAGATAGCAATGCAATTCCCTAACATCCATTCCTAACAAAAGAAGTTCAAAAAACGATTGACAACTCAACCCGACAAACAAAAGAAGCCCAACCTAAGCCTTGTTTTCATTTTGAAATTGCAAATGGCATATTGTGTGCGTAACAAAAGCTCTAAGTTGAGAATATTTGAATCCTCATAAAAATGCACATTAAAAACTACACACTCTGAATTTCAGATTCTTTCCTTCAACAAACTTTTTCTCCGGGTGTTTGAGCGCAATATCGGCCAGATGAATGCGAGGACACAATCCTCGGATGTGCTCGTTGATTTTAATCAAGCAGCCAAAATCTTCAAGTGTGACAATGACACCCTGTAAATCAGAAGACAACCAAGTTAAAAATGTTGACTAAATTAAAACAAATAAAGTTAAGTTAACATCATTTACAGAACAGTCATTAACAAAACCTCATACTTATTGTGTTTACTCAAACTTTTTTGATGCAAGTTGATATCATATGTAACAGTACTCAGATTCCAATGAAAACGATTTATAAAGAATTGGTAAGAAAAACAAGAGAACATTTGAAATAAAAACAACGTTTGGATTAGCTACATCGAAAACACGAAATCATGATAATACAAACAAACTCACTCTAGCGATAGAGTCAACACATATATTTCGATATCACAGGAAGGAATAGTTGAGATTAAGTTAAAATTGGTGTGATTTAACACACCGCATGATCGGAAACGTTCTACGTCACTTACTAATACCACCATTCCTGGTTTAATGTCTTCATAAGACAAAAATTGTTTTTCGATGTCTGACCTAAAAACAGTACGCTGTTAAACAATAGATCAACAAGGCATATTTAATCATATTTAACATAACTCAAACCTACTTTCTCATCGTCAAAACATATACAGAATCTAAAGCACTGTAACCAAGTATGCGACATCTGAAAAAAATTGCTTTCAGTTAGTTATATCAAAAACATAGTTTTCCACTGCCTGTGGCAATGTTTGCAGACAGGTCCAGGGGTCGAATTAACGGTTCGTGATTCGTGAATCATGAATCGTTTTTCTATATTCACGAATTTAAAAACGATAAATATCTGAATATCACGAATCCATAATAAAGAATATTTCTTTAAAAGTAACCATTTTATTTTTTACATGCACCGCTTGCCGTTTCTTCCTTATACCATTTACGCACCACGGAGGAGATGGTTTTAGACAAACGCGACTTTATTTCACACACACGTGCACCGGGCATGATTTTGAACATTTCAAAGAATCGAAACAAAGAAATCTATTCTTCAACTGAAATTGAACTTTCGAAACAACTCATATGTTATTTTTCTACGTTGAGAAAGCAGTTTACGAAGATTTTTAATATTATTTTTTGAATGGCGAGTTCAAGCAAAATTGAAAAGTGCGCAAGTTTCAAAACAGTTAAAAAGTGGAAACATCAGTTAGACTGTAAACTCAACTATGATGTGGTAAATGGAAAAGTATTCCAACTCGTTTGTCAAACGTGTAAGCGCTGGGAAAGCAGAATCAAAAATGAAAAAAACTTTTCAATGAATTGGATACGTCCAGGTTCAAAGACGATAGAAAAGGACAGTTTGAAGAAGCATCTTGCCAGCGAGCAACATAAGTTTGCAAAAATGCTTACACAAAAGAGCGATGTAGGAGCGGCAATTTACTTTAAAAGTGTTGTAGAAACAACTCCTATTGGGCGAGGAATAAGGAAAATGCAAGAGAAAGATAAAAGGGCTTTGGAAATCAAATTTAATACGGCATATCTCTTAGCGAAAAAGGAGCGTCCTTATAGTGATTATAGTGATTTGTTGAAACTGCAAATTAAGAACAACATTCAAGGTGTTACCCCAGGTTATCAAAACGATCGGGCCGCTGCTACATTCATAGATTATATTGCAGATGACCTTAAAGACGTGCTTATTAAAGATTTAGCTAATGCAAGATACTATGCGTGTCTAAATGATGGGAGCACGGACTGCGCTGTTCAAGAACTGGAAAGTGTGTACATTTTATTCTTAGACGGTGGTGTACCAACTGTACGCTATCTAAGTATGGAGACAGTTGAAAATGCGGATGCCCGTGGTATTAGACAGAGCATTGAGGAGGCATTTTCCCGAATTGGCATAACATCTTTGACGAAAAGATTAACCGGATTAAACGTAGACGGCGCTAGCGTAAATATGGGTATTCACGGAGGGTTAGGGGCACTCTTAAAAGAAGAGGCATTTTGGCTAATAGTTGTACATTGCTTTAATCATCGTTTAGAGCTAGCAATGAAGTATGCTTTTGATAATACTGAATTTTCAAAAGTTGACGAAATGCTGTTGAAATTACACTACCTCTATCAAAAGTCGCCCAAGCGTTTGCGAGAGCTTAAAAGGTTTTCTGAAGCTATGGAGCATGCTGTTCCTAAACCTAGCAAGGCAAATGGAACACGATGGATAGACCATAAATGCAGAGCAATGGAAAACATTTTAGAAAACTACGGTGCATATATTGCTCATGTTGAGTCACTCGCTACCACCGATTCTCAAGCCAAAAAGCGAGAGGAGTTGTCAGGATACGTAAAGAGGTGGAAGAATGCTAGTTATGTAGTGCATATAAGCATATACCTGGACATTTTAGCACCAATCCGTCGACTTAGCTTAGGCTTTCAACAAGAAAAGCACGATCCTGTGAAAGCAGTTCGACGGATTCAAAATTTCACATGGACAATGGCAAAGCTAAAACTCCTAATCGACAACTCGTTAGATAGTGAAAGTAGCCAACTAACCTATTACAAAAAAGTACGAAAAGAGATGGAAGGAAACGATGTCCATGAAATGTTTTATCAAGGGGTAAGGCTTGATCGATTTCAAGCTACGATTGATGCTGTACCAGGTCACTACAATGATTGCATCGTCCGTGTCAGTGACGCTGTAGAAAATCGATTTACTGGTTTGAAAGATTCTCCAGTATTTAAACACATTGTATCGTTACTTGATGTTTTTACGTGGCCGAAAGAGAACCTTTTGTCGTTTGGTGATATTAGGGTCAACGAACTTCTCCAACATTTTGAGGAGCTTTTGGTTGATAATTTGTGTGACATTTACAAGGCACAAACAGAGTGGACAATTTTAAAGAACTATATTCTACCTATTCTACAAAACACTTCAGCAAACAACGCATCATATCTAAATGTTTGGAAAGTAATTTTTAACAACACCGATATTTCAAAGGACTGTGCGAACATTTTACATATATTTGAAATTCTTTTGATCACTCCTTTTACAAATGCGAAAGTTGAAAGGGTCTTTTCACGTATGAACCGTGTGAAAGGGGATTGGCGAAACTGGCTAGGTCACGACCGTTTAGATGCCCTTATTCGTATCGGAGAAGATGGTCCATCGATTGAAGATTTCTGTCCACTAGCCTCGATTGATCGCTGGTATAGTGATAAAGTACGGAGAATCAATTCAACTTCACATAAATACCCTAATAAAAGGAAGAAAACAAATGCGAAGGAAGCCGTTGATTTAACCACGATCACCATGTCTGACTTGGAAAATGACTCATCCGGTTCAGAAGATGCTACTTCACAGTTGTTCATGTAAATTGTTCATGTACATGTAAAACCATTTCTTTATGAACGATATTTTATTTGGAAAAATATTCATAGTCTTGCTTGAAAAAAAGTAACCTTTATATTCTTAAAATAATGACCTGCTAAGCGACTAGCTAACAAAGCTTTTTCTTCTTCAATTAGGACAGTACGCAAATAAGTAAACACGCGTCACCTGTGAAGTGAATTGGTGGCACCAAGTGAAGCATGCAATAACGAGAGAGAATGAAAGAGAGTGATTTATTGGTCTTTCCAGTCCCCTCACTGTAAAGTTAAATTGCTATTAATATTACAATGATATTAACCGTTCTGCGTGTTTAAAAGTAAATTTAAACACAAGTTCACAAGAGTTTCACCTTCACCACAAGTCTCATTGTTGCTGGTTTACAATATTTAAAAATAGGGCTCTCTTCTACATGACTGAATTGGTTACGAATCGAAAATAGCAAAACCTCGCAAAAAAAATAAATTCGGCCAATCAACTGTAATCAACAAAACACGTGATATAAATGCAAGAAATCGCTTGTGCAGCATATTAAATATGGTAGCCGTCAACGGCGTTTGCTCAAAGTTTGGGCTGTTTATTTAGTTTCATCTGTGCCATATTTGTGTGTTAAAACTTTAAGTTATTTATTATTTTGTTTTTGATTATGGAAATTAGATAAGGAACAAGTTTATAGTATGTAAGATAGTGTAGATAAATTCATATTTGTTCGTGAAAATGCTTCGTGAAACCATTGTTTTGGCAAAATATGGTTCGTGAAAGTCAAAAAAAAATTTACCTGCGGCGCGAATTTTTCACGAAACACTTTACAAATGTTAATTCGAACCCTGAGGTCCCAAAGGTCTTGTATTTAACATACATACGTGTGCCCACAAAAAGTAACAAACAAAACTTATACAAATATTTCAAGAACAAGAAAAAAAGACAGGACCATTTGAGACTACCTATTTCGTGATAAAAAAAACTTTGGAGCTACAGAAGAAAGTTGGTTAATATCAAATAGAAACAGACATTTTTCAATCAGTCAAATTTTCCTTTGTTTACCTTTGTTTCGTGCCAACCTTGTACCTTTTGTCAAGTTTCTCCAAATGACTATCAGAAACCCTGGAGATCTAGAAATAAAAGCACAAGTATACAAAAGTACACAAAAGAGTATATAAAGTGCACAACTGTAACAAAGCTAAAATGGGAGCTTTGTTGTATTTTACATACATGAACGTAGCCACGTGTTTCTGACGTGATTTCGACAAGAAGACCAGTATGTGAATCGCATCTTAGCACTTCGCATTGCTCAATGACATTCCCCGTTTTGTGGCTTTTGTCAATCATGTTTTCTGGAAAAGGGAGTAACTCGGGTAATAGCGACACCCCAATTTGTTTTGTGGCAAGGTTCACATGAAGAATTCTTCCAGGGACCTGAAAATATTAACAAATGAAGTGAACATAATAACATACAGTATAATTGTAATACCAAAGGACCAACTGAAATAGTTTGAGATAGCAACTGTTCTAGGTAGTTCTGTTGAGTTTTTATAAGAAAACATTAGGAAAGAGGATTGGTAAAATCGATTCAACGTGAATCAAGTTATTGAAATTGCACTATACTTACGAAAATCACAAGAATTTTGAAATTTTATTCTTTGCTCATTTATTTCACAAAAATACTTGAAACCCATAAAATGAAATCTAAAAAATTCAGTAACAAGAAAGAAGTTAGTTAAATTGTTGAAAAATTGCCTTTTTGAGTCGTCTGTCTTCCATATCAAGTGGCATGTGAAATTTGTCAACGAACGCATCAAAGCTGCTGAATATCGTTCCACTACCAACATCTGACTCCTATGAATAAAAATTAGAAGCACATAAAAAAAAAGATTCCTAAATTCCAAAAACATTGCAAACAATATCAGGCTTTCAGTCCTCATCAACTTTCGCATGGTATGGCCAAACCCCCCCCCCCCTCCCACTCCCCTTAACAAATCCAAAAAAAAGTAGAAAACTTTCTATAAATAGGTCAGACCCAATAGCATCGACCAATAACACATATTAAATTCTTCAAAGATGAATGAAAATTCGGTGAATTTAGCAAAACATTTGTACAATTTCATGTTCATTTTGAAATCTTCTTAGAAAACCATCTTGCATATCAATATTGCCAACACACAATATGAACAAGCTAGTGTTGTTAATAACTCTATCATCATTTTACTTACATGGTTAGAAGTGAACTTCACAAGTTGACCAGGTAAAAACGAAGTAAATTGTGCGTCTTTGCTACATGCCTTAGAGATAAAGCATTTAAGGAGACAACAATACAACAACAATAATATTCACTTAATTTAAGCACAGCCTGTTTGGGTAAGACAAAAAGCTGGACACATTTCTCATGTCTTATACATGTAAATACATGTATAATATAAATGACATAATATAATGACATGTATAACATAAATACATGTAATCTATTTTACTTTGGCTTTTAAAATCTTCTCATAGCATGATGTAAGTGTGGCAATCTTTCTGTTTTCATTCACTTTAGAGACAGAAAACCAACTCAGCGCCCCAAGCTGTAAGTCTAAACATACATTTTATTGTATTGTAACCCTTATTTTGAAAATGGGGGGAGGGGGCAAAGCTGGGAACCATTTATAGTTGTTTGCAAGAAAAGATATTGATGAGGGTTATGCAATATGCATACAGAATGCATCAATTAACAACATTAAAATGATTGCACATGATGCGGGTGCTGAAATTGATGACGGGGCTTGTTTTTAACAATTTTAGGGATAGTGATTGGGCTGCACAAGGAAAAGCTAGATTATTGATACTTTCATATCTTCGTCCAATTTCACATTTACAAAACTGAAATTGCTCTCCTTTGTGTAGTAAAATATAACATGGTGTGTGTTATACTCTTACCTGATTGAGAATTCTTTTTAGGAAGAAACCCCGAGATTTTCTTCGTCCCAAACGACACTGTGTATCCATAATCTTCAAGACTTTGCACTCTTCCCCACACTAACTAAAAACAAAATTGTTTTTTCTTAGAAACATGCAACAATGTAGACTGTTTGTTAATACAAAGAAAATGTTTGAACTCAGTTTTTTATTCTTGCCAGAACATTACGTTATTAGATTGCCAGAAATTGAAAATAATTTTTAGAAAAATATGTAAAGTGGGCTTTTATAACTTACCAAGCCTTCATGCAGAGATGTTGCTGACATGTCTGGATGGATCACATCTTCTGGGAAACAGCTCAGAACGACTTTCTTGTATCCATGGAATCCTTTGCTAATCTCTGTCACGGCGACGGGAAGAAGTTGCCCAATAGAAAACATGTTTGATGCATTCACTATAGTCTAAAGTACACAACAAAATGACTTTGGGCTGTTGATTTTGTAAAAATAATCATTTCTGTTCTGTTTTTTCAAAGTTAAAAAAGCCTTAAAAGGAAACGGGAATATGAATAACAAAAATTTCCAATAAATATAGAAATAAAAGGATGTATATTAATATAATCAGAGAAATACTGACAAATCCAAATTTTGATTAAAGAAAAAGAACAATTCCATAATGCACCGCTATACCTTGTTTTGGCCTCCTTCGTTATCTGTATCTTCGCTATCAGATGAAGTGGTGGTGAAGTTATTCAATTGAGATTGCAGCTCAGATATTTTAATGTATCCATTTAAACTGTTGGGCAAGCCGATAATGTATTCAGATTTATTTCTCTCTCGCACATATCCCAGTATGAGTACACCTTTCTTTAGACACTAAGGGGAAACACAAAGTCTATTAAGGTGATTGTGGTTAGAAAGAAACAGATTCGAAACAGTATTGTCAGTTGGAAACACCTTGACTACAACAGTAAACATTTTCATAGTTATTTTATATTATTCTTCAATTAAAAGTGAATGAACTAACACATCGGCTAAGGCTTTCTTCAACCTTTCTTGATTTGACACTTGGAGATTAACGGATACACATATACATACACATCGTAATTACATTGATAACTGACACTGATAACTCATGGTGTTGCATGGAATGATAGTACATTAGCCTGAGCAACAGTTGAATAGCAGCCAGTTCACTCTTATACAATGAAGTAAAAATAGTAAATAAACCCTGAAACAAAGATTTTATAGGCTTTATGACACTCCCAGGGGTCCTTCATTAAGAATATATATATATATATGGGTTAGGGATTTCCAGTCTGTTCTACATACTAGAAACACATAGTCTATTTCTTTACATATTTATTGTATTAAATGTTACTCTTGACTTCGGTGCATTTTTACTTGCATGATTTAAATCAATGTTTTACCTTAAATGAAAATTGTTCAGTGGTAATTTTCTTTTTCGACGCTGGTTTTGCATCTTCTGTTGGTTTTGAAGATTTAATTTGTTTCTTCTTCTTCTTTTCCGGCTCTCCACTCTACAATAAAACATTTATGCTATACATTTTCAGATTTCATATGTTGTTGTTATTTTTCTTCGAGCAATGTTGGTTAGTATTGCGTATTTAGAACATAAATATTGCAAACTCACAATATTATTTTTACCTGTAAAAATATGAACGACAATAATATTGTATTGTTCAGTCAAATTTGACACACTGACCAACCACATTTTTGTCATCCAACTGTTTTTATAGCCATAGCAAAAATTTTACATCAATATGTTATTTTACACACTTGTAATGCATTGATAATGCAAACTCCTTTGTTCATTTGCTTTTGTATGCCAATTGATCATGTAGAGACAAAATATATAGATTTGCAAGGGTTTCAGTTATGTCAGGAGATTTTAACATGTGGCTGGCGGGTTTGGGGAAGTAGAATCTTTTATTTTAAAATCATAAGAGAGGAATTTTGGGTGCTTGAAGCAAAGCAAAGAAAATCAACATTCCCTACGAGTATTTTTTGAAATATATTGAAAAAGTTTTGAAAAAGTTATTTAACTAATGATGACAAAATGTAAGATAAAAGGTAAAATGTAAGAAGCAAGAGAAGAATAGATAAACAATTGTTTAACCATCTTTGGAACCACTATCAATACAATCTAAAACGTGGGAAGCCATCCCTACTAACTTCATGTGCACACAAAACAATAACGCATTGTTAAGACTACCGAAAGTGAGATTAGAGTACGGAAAAAGAGCATTTCAATACATTGGAGCAAAATGGTACAATTGACATACAATTGAAAAATGGTGTAGATTTCACAAGAGCGAAATATTGTTGTACATAGTGTTTTTTATTTTGTCAATAAAATTATTTTAATTTTACTTACTAACGTTTTGCACCGTATATTTATTTATATCAATGAGGACACATAGTGATAACAGTATATTGTATTAATTTATGAATTTTTACTGAAATGTTTTTTTATCCTCTGTAAATATTCGTAAATAATAATAATAATAATAATTCAAAATACTTCTTATCATGATATCAGCTTCTATTGCATTGGCAGTCATGATATTAATGATTTGAACATTCAGCAGATTTTTTGTAATACAAAAAAAATCTTGTGGCAAAATATTTTCCTTCAAAGAAGCTTTTATTGCTTTTAAATCAAATACTAAGCATTTTTTTATTTTAATTATCTCCATTATTACAAAATGCGCTGTTCCATTGTTTGAATAAAACCTTTTCTTCTTTTACAATCTTTCAGATTTGCTCCATTAAACGTCAAACATTACAGTAGTCTTGTTGAAGAAAACTGGTTGTTTACTTTAAACAGTCTTTTCAACATGATAAGTAAATATGACACAATACTCCGCGGTGAATTAGATTCTTGCGTGATCTGAGGACTAGATCTAGATCAATGCAGTTAGCGAAAACAAAAGTACAAGCAGTTAGTGGACGGAGCAAGCAAGCGGTAGGAGATAAGAAATAAAAACAAAACCAAGAAGATTATTTTACTAAAATTAGACCGTGCTTTGGCATTAGACATCATTGAAAATGGATTTTGATACATTATCAAAAATGAAAGTGGATGAATTGAAGAACTTTCTTCCTCCTCGTGGTTTAAAAGTCACTGGAAGAAAGCAGGAGTTAATTTATAAAGCCTTTGCAACTGCTGAAAATGAAGCACCAGTTTTGAAAACTGCTGATGAGATTGAGAGTCAAATCAAAAACAAACACCAATCAAAACTATTGTAGATAAAAATGTTACAATTCCAGATCCCTTCAAATTGACAACTGGCTGGTTAAACAAGGGAATGGGGATTTCAAAATGGCCACCTATGTCAGCCTTGTGCCTAATAAAGTTTCTGATAATTGGAAGCGATGTTGAAGATTTAAATGACTATAAATCATCAAAAGCCTATAAGCTACTTTGCACAAGGCTGGCTGGGAGAATTATAATTCACTAGTAGTCAATTTTTTATTATTATTAAAGGAGACCTTCCCAGTGAATTAAAGATTCAAAGCATCAGCTGTGGTTGGAAAGACAGATTGTTCAGCCTCGCTGCTGCTGCATGTCAGGTATTGAAAATTGTCTAGTATTTTACTGTGAATGAAAAAAATATCACTTTGATTTATTTTATGAGGATTCCATTTTGCTTTGCCTCCTTCCTGCTTAGGCATTGTTTTGTGACTGTTGTTAAGAAATCTATTACCCCCCCCCCCCCCCCCCCCCCAAATATAAATATAGACCACTAAGCTGTTGAACGTAAACTGATGTCAGTTGACTGATTTATCATTTCAATCAAACTTTGGTATTATTGTTATGTCTCAAATAAAATACACAAAGGTGAGTCTATATCTCTCTTCTCAAAAATGTAACGTGTACAAAAAACTCATTATAAATTAATCGCCCCTACGTCCTCCCCGGTCCGCATTCTCGTGACACGTCGACTTAACACACGACCTCGGCCACCGGTACTCCGTTACAAAAATAACAACACAAACATGACTGCACAGTCAAATGAAGATATAACAATTATATCAATAATCTTCCTTTTATTTATAATTTATATTTTTTTTAATTATGATTTTCTTTGTTATTGTTTCTTCAAAAAATAACTGAGAGGGGAATTTACATTGACTAGCTTGTGTTTTGAAATATTTTTTTGTAGATTGTGTGCTCATCTTGCAATCACGTAGCTGCAGCTTGCTGCTTGGCACTATGGTCTTTGCAATCCTGCATGTACGATAAAACCATGTGAGTGGCTGCCCAACCAACGTGAAATCCAACCATGCAAGGTTATGAATATGAATTTCAACCAGGACGATATCAACAAACGTCACATAACACCATAACAGAACTTACTTCAATCCAATTGCGAAAAACAATGTTGCTAGTCTGGATTTTAATTCCATTGTTGAAGCTTTGTGAGACCAACTTAAAAATACTAGCCTATCAACTGCTGTACCAAAACCTGAAATCCATTTCTCTCGCAAAGTTTTAAAAGAGCAACCTCCTATCACTGAGCAAGCTACTTCCCTTCATGGTGTTGTTTTGATGCCATCTAAACTTGTTTTGTCATTTTTCATTGAGATAAACAAGGTATTGTTTTTCTTTCGATTTTAAACGTAGAGAACTGAACATATTTAAAATGAAAGACTGACATCACTGTTGAATGAGAAAAAGTTTGGAAAGACAACTGACAATAAAAACAGTTAAAAATTTTGAAACGGTTTAAACATCGAAAGATACTGGTTTGCACAGTACTGTTGTACAAAGAAAGCTAACAAAGGTTCTATGAAACCAAAATATTAGCGCCAAACAATCAATACCTTAAATAGAATGTCTTTTTCAGCAGCATTTCGAATCTTTCGAGCTTCAAGTGGTGATATAATACTTGCACCACCTCTTGGAAAATCAATGGCATTATCTGACATCCCAATATATCCAGCAAACACCAAAAAAGAACCTTTTAATGCACCGATGACAAACCGATCGCGCCAAACCAAACAAAGCGAATATGTTTATTCCCACGCGAAATATGATTTCGTTTATCACCCACGTGGTATGCTTTAACAAGAACCATTTATGATTTTGCAGTTTACCAGAAGAACGGATTTTTGCTCCTGCTGCTGACTTAGATATTCTGCCCGATGATGGATGTCACAAAAGAGTTATATCCTAACCTTGATCTTATTTCTTTCTTCGAAATTATTGACACACGATTTAACAGAGGATTGCAGCGAGTTGCGAAGAAATTTGCGAAATAAAGTTTAATCCCTGAACATTGACGACGATGAGGAGTAAGGCTCCGAATCATTAAAATAAATTTCAGTTCGATTGGATATCATCGAAAAAGACTCAAAGACGCTCCAAGACCTTATCATATTCAAATGGATGAATTTAAAGTTTTTACAATTATTAAAATTAGTAAATAATTTTTTGGCGTAGAAATCGTAAGATAGAATTGACATTCGCTATAAAAAAAATTAAAACTGAGGGTTAAAAAAATGGAATATACTATAGATATAGATATAATAAATGAATAATAAATGAATCATCGTGTAATTAAAATTATGCTATAAACTATACTTCCTGCTCGAGGCAGGGTACGCTTTATCGTAACTACTAAAACGTTAAACCGGGGGGGGGGGGACGGGGGAAACGAGAGGGAAACCGGGTGAAACAACCGGGAAACTAGGGGAAAACTAGGGGGAAACAACAGGGAAACCGGGGAAACAGGTTGTTAAATTATTAAAACCAAAGAATGTACGATTGAATGAACCGTTTTTATTTACAACGTAAACCAATTTAGCAATATTTATTTTTACTTTATTTTTATCTTGTGTTTAGTTATTTATTGTATGTATAGTTATTGTTCTTTGTTGAAAGAAAATAATATTTTGCAGTGGTCCAAAAAATTTCTGTATTCGCCTCTCGTATTTTGTGTATTGTTTCTTCGATAAATAAACTTATTTTAACGATGATAATAATGAAAGAAAGTCTTCAAAAAGTTAAAAAAAATAATAATGAAAGAATAAGACAAGAGAAGGAGAAACGTTGGGAAACATGCGATCTGAAAGTTATTTCTTGAACATAGAATCATCAAGTATTGATAAACAGATTTGTTTTTTTATGTTCAATTCATAAGCAAGACTCTTGTGTAACCCTTCGGACATAAGTTAGAAACAATTTAAATTTTTCTAACTAACCAACACTTTCTTATTTCAGCCTCAAATGTTACTCTTATAGCCCTATTAGCCCTATTATTACTCCGTTTCCCCATAGTTTCCCGATTGTTTCACCCGGTTTCCCCCGTTTCCCCCCGGTTTAACGTTTTAGTAGTTACGATTCTTTATTGTGAACACTGGAAATAATGAAAAGGTGGAGTTGTTTTTATCGTCTTTGTTACTGATCGTGTTTGATCATTTTTACTTTTAAGTTATTGGATGCTGAATGCTTTTGAAACTTCTCATTGCCAGCGCTAACAACGTCAGGAAAAAAAACTATCGGTAAATCTAAAATAGGGCCATACATGTCTTCTTGTTTTCATTAATATAATTTGGAAGAGCTGCTTTGAGATTTGCAGCGTTTTCCCTTAAAATTCTAGGAAAATGTCTCTAGCTGTTTCGAAGCACGCTGGTAATGTTCATAATACCAAATTATAATTTGAAAGTATACAACTGTTTACACAATACATGTATACATAATGTGACGGCCTCGTAGGTATAACATAAACACGCATCTTTCTTCTTGTCGAAAAATACACATGAAATAAAAGTTTTACAATTACAACTGGAAATGTATATGCCCGTGGATATTGTTCCAACAGCCGATCTTATATTTCTGCGAGTATAGGCCAGACATTTCATTGTATATCAGTTATTTACTTTCTTACAAAGAAACCTAACCAGAACCTAACATGAACTCTAACTCTTACTTATATATAGAAATATAAGATCCGCTGTCAGAACTCTAACCATGGCGAATAAAAATATATTCTGTGTAAACAAATCAGTGATGTTTCCAATGAAACTCCAGCTCATTCTTAAATATTTGGAATTGGGTTACAATTGTTCACACTTCCCTGACAACTCATTTGCAACCAGAAGTCTATATATCGATGAGAAAGAGATTAGTTCTGATATTTATTGGTACTTTTCCAATTCAGGATATCATCTGTGATATAAGAGGAGAGTGCTTGAACTCTCTAATAAACGTCATAATCCGAAGACATTCTGGTTACCGCTAAATTGAGCTGTATTTTATATGCCAGGGCATGGTTGTATGTGGAGCTTAGACACCTAATAAACTTAAGATAATAAAAAATGTTTAAAAATAAATTATTAACTATTAACAACCTTCATTCTTTTTGTGTTCAAAACATGTCTTTGAGTTCATAATCAAATGCTACTGTGCTACTAAATGCACTCTAATATAACTAAAATTCTGATGCCGTCCATCATGCATTCTCTTAATTTCTTTCGCATATTAGCCTTTTTTGATAAGCGGTTCTCATTTTATCACGATTTTAAAATCATCCATATTAGAGCCAATATAGCCTGTCTGAAGAAAACATTTCTCATTGTGCTTATCGCCATTTGGTTTCTGCGCTTGCCACAAATAAGCTTGTTCATATATTTGTTTGATGTTATTGTAAAACTAATTATATTATTATTTCTTTTATATTTCTCATATCAATACAAGGTGTTATAATCAAGTCAAAACATATGAAATTTTCTCACAAACGTATTTATTTTATATTTTTTATTTTATTGGAGATTGCTCAAAACAAGGCCTAAAAGGCCACTTGCGAGTAAAGAGCTACAGGAGAAGTTAAGCAGATTTAAGGTAGCGATGAACATTAGATTTGAACAGTTGAAGGTTAAATTCAGGAGGAAAGCATGTAGATGGAAGTGAGTTCCAAAGTCTGGACGTACGCGGAAAAAAACTGTTTTTATAAAAATCCCTACGACAATTTGGAACACAAACAGTCCATTGGTGAGACGAAGAAGACAACCTAGTAGAACGGAGAAAAATTTTGAGAGAAGGTGTAAGAGATGATAGTTCGCTTGAACAACGACCATAAAAAAACTTGTAGAAGAGACAAAGAGACGCTACGTTCCGCCGGTGTGAAAGGGAGTCCAATTTCAAAGAAAGGTTTTCGCCAATTGCGTTGCAAACACGCCGTTGAACACGGTCTAACAAATTCAGGCAATTTTTTGGTGCACCTGCCCAAATGTGGCAGCTGTATTCCATACATGGACGAATTGATGATTTGTATAAGTAAAGGACGCATTCAGGAGTGAGGTAATTCATTTCTCGTAAAAGAGAACCAACCTTCATGGCAGTTGATTTAGCTATATTTTCAATATAAGATCGCCATGAGAGGTCGCTGGTAAATATAAGACCAAGAAGACGAAATGAATTGCTTTCAGGCAAATGAGAACCATTCATCAAAATTCGAGGTAAGTAAGCATGATTGAGATGATTAATGGAAAGAAGATTAGTTTTAGATGGATTAAAATTAACAAGCCAATTCTTACCCCATTCAACTACTGTATTGAGATCTTTTTCCAGATCAGAGGCCATTCTAACTTTATCACAATCATCTGATTTATTAAGGCAGGAATACAATGTTGAATCATCAGCATAAATAACGGTTTTGGATGATAAATTGTCTGGGAGATCGTTAATGTACAGTAGGAACAGAGTCGGACCGAGAACTGAACCTTGAGGAACACCAGCATTGATGGAAAAAATGGAAGAAGAATGACCGTTAAGAACCACCTTGAGTTTACGATTGGAAAGGAAGGAGGAGATAATATTTAAAAATTGACCTTTTAAACCATATGCCTTAAGTTTGTGCAGTAGCCCCCGATGCCAGACTTTATCAAATGCCTTGGAGATGTCAAGGGCAACTGCTCGCGCTTCACCAGAGACATCAAGGGCACGATAAAAACGTTCACTTATAACTGTCAAAATGTCAGCAGTGGAACGCCCAGAACGAAACCCATACTGGGAGTCGTAAAACAAATTATTTTTTTCAATAAATTCAACTAAGTTCAGGTTAATTAAAGTCTCGAAAACTTTGCTTAAGATGGAAATGAGGCTGATTGGTCTATAATTAGAAGGATGAGATCGCTCACCACAATTTTTAAAAATTGGAATAACAGAGGCAAACTTCCAAGATGAAGGGAAACAGGATTCATCCAAACACTTTTTGAAAAGAGCACACAAAACGGGAGATAACTCAGTAGAACATCTTTGAAGTACAATTACAGGAATGCCATCCGGTCCAGTAGCCTTATTAGAATCCATTTTGTTAATAATCTTAGAAACCTTATCAGGAGATATAAAGCAATCATGTAAAGTTTGGACAGTTTTGGAGGAGAAATAAGGGAGATCATGACCAGAATCATCGAGGGTGGAATGAGAACTGAAGAGTTTAGCGAATAGTTCAGCTTTATCCTTAGATAGACTAATGACTTCAGGACCATTGAAAAGTGGAGGTACAGATGTTTTAGAACTACCCCGAACGTTTTTGATAATACGCCAAAATTTGCAAGAACCTATTTCTTTGGATTTGATAAGATCTTTAGTCCTTTCAGCAAAAACAGTTTTAGCTTTACGAACAACATATTTACAATAATTGCGCGAGGCAATAAACAGTTGTCTGTTATGATCAGTCGCATCACGACGGTAGCGATGAAAGAAATGATTGCGATGAGCTATGGCTGCAGCACAAGCTGGAGAAAACCATGACGAAGAATGAGGTTTTAACTGATATTTCCCTGACGGAACAAATAATCGTATTGCTTCAGATATTATTGAAGTAGTTACATTAACACAATCATCAACTGAATTGGAAAGAATTTTTTCCCAAGGGACAGACTGAATGTGTTCTTGAAATTTTAGCCAATCCGCAAGATCATATCTAAAAAAGGATCTATGCATGGGATGTTCATGGGAAACTTGCCTATTGAAATTAATTTTGACCTCCAAAACAACATGGTCAGAACGACCCAGTGGAGCGCTATGAGATATCTTACAAATTTCAGGGTTAGAGGTCAAAAATAAATCCAACAAGGAGGGCGATTGACTTGAGTGATCAGGAATGCGGGTTGGAAAATCAACCAATTGCGAGAGAGACTGAGATACTGCAAAGTTATAGGTTTCGACACCAGAGCTACTTGTTCCATTCGAGAATCTTAGCCATTGTTTATGGTGAATGTTAAAGTCACCAAATACAAAGATGTTGGTTGAGCGATGATTAAGAAGAGCTAAGTCAGCAGACTTTGAAACTGATTTGATAACAGAACAGTCTTGAGAAGATGGAGAGCGATAGAGAAAGAACAAAAAACTAGTTGAATGTAGAAGAGACAAACGAAAACACATGAAAGGATGATTGGGGTCTTCCAGGTCAATTTCACGAAATATTGGTAAAGTTTCCTTGACATAAACTGCTAGACCATGCATATGAATAGAGGAGTCCAATCTAAACAAAGGTAGGTATCTAGGAACAAGGAAATCATTAGAAGATATACCAGCATATAGGTTAGATTCGCAAAGTGCTAATAAATCCGGATTATTTTTTATCAAAAAAGCCTCCACATCCGGATAATTGGTACGAAAACCACGAATGTTGCTAAAAGCTAAGGAGAATGGAGGATGAGTATTCAACTTTATTTTGGCTTTGTTGTTGCGTTTTGATTTAAGGAGGGGTTTTTCTTTATTTGTTTTACAAACAAATTCCACGGAGGACCTCTTACTCGGTAGACCCATTCCCCCCGAACTATCACCAGCCTCCCTCTGTTTAGCTTCAACTCGAAGTTTGTTGAATATATCCCTTTCCTCCTTGCTCCTGTCTGGATTAATAAAGATATTTCCATCAGCTTCTTTCAAAATCCATTTGTGATTTAAGATGGAAATTTTTGTGTCATAATCACGCAGAGTAACTCGTAACGGTCGAATTTTAGCAGATTGCAAAGGACCGAGTCTTTCACAAATTTTGATATCGTCAATGCGAATATTAAGTCTAAGCTGATTTTTAATAAGACCCAATACCTGCAATGAGTTACTAACCGATTCAGTCTCTTTCAAACCATAGATTATCAAATTATTTTTGCGCCAGTTGTGATCTTCAATATTTTTAAAAATTTCTTTAGTTAGAGTATGTTTGGAGTCTAAACAATCAACCTTGACACTATTTTTTAAATTGGAAATTAGAGTGTTTAGATTCAAGTTGTCATCAACTAATTTTTGAATTAATGAGGCGTTTGTCTCAATGCTGTCTTTGATGCTGGACAATGAAGATTTATATAAAGAATGAGACGCTTCGAGAGAAAAAAGGCGAGATTCAATTTTTTCAAAGTAGGCTGCGCATCTGGATTCAATATCTTTTTCTACAAAGATTGCATTTAGAGCAGGTTTAGTGCAGTCCGGACAGAACCAAAAGTTATCAACTTTCTCATTGAGAAGCTCAATGATGTCCCTACTGAACTCACAACACTCACTGCAATAGTATTTTGAACAACGTGTGCAGTGCCTAAAATAAATAATGCTGTCAACACTGGTGCAATTATCGTTGGAACAATGGGCACTCAGATTGGACCGATTTTTATTGAATCTGTCAGGTTTTTTCAAAATTCGACCGAAAGATGACTTGTTAGATGACATGATAAATAAAATAAATGGAGTACAGTTTAAGGCAAAGATAAAATTTTTATATACAGTAATTAAAAGTAAGAAAGGAAAAAAAGGATTGTTAAGCAATTTGATTGACTTAACAGGCGTGTAACGATAAGTTAATAAACAATTAAAACAATCAATTAAAAATTTTTGTACTAACAATTGATAGTAATTATGTTGCAAATGGGGCAATTATGTTTAAAGGATTTCTGTGTGAAACACAGGAACTAAAAGTACTTAAGACTTTAGAACAGTTGAGAGAATGTAAACTTTGATCAGCAAAAACAGAAAATACCAACTGTTTTAAACCACGTTTCAAGGAATTTTACAACAAAAATAACTTCGCCCTCTACACCAAACCGACTCCACAGTAATCAATTAATACACTCCAATTCGAACAAAAATCCAAATCCAAAGCAACGGCCAACAGCAAAGAAACAGCAAAATTTTGAAGAGCTTCTCAAAGCACAACTACTCTCAGCAATTAGCAAAATCAAATATGTGTGAATGACCCCTATTATATAACAACACCCCTTTTCTAGATCAACCCTCCTCCTTTTGTTGTTTATCCCCCCTTTCTAGAGAAAAAAATACATCCTCCCTAGAGTGTCAATTTTGAAAAACTCGACTTCCCCCCCCCCCCCCCTCCCTGTTGATCATCTTGTTTTTGTGTGGAGTTCAAATGTTTTTAGTGACTGCCATACGAAGTTTTATTCGAGCGGCTAGTTACGAAAGCACACGTCCTCAGCTGGCCATAAACAAAAACACTAAAGTTATATGCCAAGGATTCACTGGGAAGCAGGTTTTTGAGTTCATCTTTTGTTTTAGCGTGCAGAAAATAAAAATTTATGCGAATTTATATCTGATTTATGTAAATTTATATATACAAATCTACTTTAATGTTCATTTGTTGTTCTGATTTTTAATTAAATGACACAAGAATTAATAATTAGTGACGGAATTGAGGTGAGAGTGTATCAAACTGGTTCCTTGTGATATTTCCTCCATAAGATCTATAATAACATAATATAATAATTAGCTGGAAAGCTTAATTTATTAAGGAACTTTCATTAAGAAAGTCATGTAATTTATTTAGGGAACATTTCACTGTGAGCAAGCCATTCAGTATGGCACAAAAATAGTAGGCGGTGTTTCACCAAAGAAAGCTGGCACCATGCACCTAAACCAACCTGTGTTTGCAAGTGTCAAAGAGGTAAATACTGTCTAGTAAGACATGTAATTTATCTTAGTTCTTTCTATGTGCAAAAGAAATATTTTTTGATAGATAGGTTTAGTTGACTAAGTATGACAAAAATTTGTAAAGAGTCTTGATGTTGACGAAGAGTTTTTGGTTTTTCTTCAATTTCACTGGTTTTTGCAGGAAACATGATCATTGTAACTTTTGTTTTGCGGTAAAATATTCTGATTGCAATTTACATGTTCTTTGTTAAATTTGTCTGTCTTTTGCTTGTACATGAAGAACTTTGACTGTCCTGTGACACTCCTCACATTTCAACGCAGACATTGCTACTGTATTCTAACCAAATGTTTATTGTTTCATAGGCCAAGGAAGCAACAAACTGTGATGCCACCGTGATTTACGTCCCACCACCAGCCGCAGCCAGTGCTATTATAGAAGCCATTGAAGCTGAAATTGGCCTCATTGTTTGTATTACGGAAGGCATACCCCAACAGGACATGGTCAAAGTCAAACATATTTTAGAGAGACAGAGTAGCAGTCGACTTATTGGTCCGAACTGCCCTGGTATTATAAAGGTATACAGAATACCGCTGACATTTTTCTGCTTTCATTTACCAAAAACCTCCAAAACTACAGATTTCATAATAAGTTTGTTGCATAGTTTCCCCCGCCATTTTTCAGCCCGGTGAGTGTAAAATTGGTATCATGCCTGGTCATATTCACCAAGCCGGTTCTGTTGGTAAGTAAGGTCATTTCACTCTTTTGATTTTGGTCAGGTTTCATTAGTAGTAATCACCTAAAAGTAATTATAGTTGGTAGACCATTTTTACAAGAAAAACCTCCACCACTGATCAACTGTAAATTTAATGAATGCAGCATATAATGTTGATAGTATAGAATGGAATATTAAAGTAAAAGCACATGCAGTTGTACCCTGGCTCACTTAATTTATGGCAGTGGTTTGGTATATAGTCCTTCTCTAAAAATTATTTTGCATAGAAATATATGCGAAGTTTCAGTGAAGTTTCTGTTCTTTACCTATGCCTTTCGTTTTGTTTAGGAATTGTTTCAAGATCTGGCACGTTAACTTATGAAGCCGTTCACCAGACGTCGCATGTGGGTTTGGGTCAATCGCTGTGCGTAGGTAAGATGGATACGTTTTTGTTGATTCTACTTCGTTAATATGTTTTTCTGTTGGTCTCATTAGGTATTGGAGGTGATCCATTTAATGGAACGAACTTTATGGATTGCTTAGAAGTGTTTTTAAACGACCCGGAAACTAAAGGTACGAATTTACGACAGCTCTTATCTGATTCAAACGTTGCTTCGTTTTTTATTTTTACTCTTAAAATAACTCAATTTGATTTTAAAGACTGGTTGAGTTTCGATTTGACCTAATTCGATCCAATTGTATCGGTAATTTTCCAAAAATGATCGCTTCATTGGAGACCTTTTAAACGAATGTTTGTTTTTCTCGTAGCCATGGTGATGATTGGAGAGATAGGAGGCGCTGCGGAGGAGAGGGCAGCTGAATATTTGAAGAAGCACAACAGTGGAGATAATTACAAACCGATCGTTGGGTTCATTGCCGGCCTAACGGCGCCTCCTGGGAGACGAATGGGTGAGTTTTTACTGCCCTCAAAACATTGGATTACACCATGGTAAAAAAGTTGTACATAGAGGTCTAAAGCTGCTATCATGACTTATAATTCTATAAATTTTAACGATAATAATGATTCATTTGAAATTAATTTTGCTATCCGAGGAACGTTTGCCTTCGTGGCGTCGTGAAGCAAGCATATTACATAAACATAACGTATATGCTAACTCTGGTTTCACTTTCATATATTAGGTCACGCTGGTGCAATAATATCTGGTGGCAAGGGTGGAGCAGAAGATAAGGTGAGGGTGCCGCTAATTGATCTAATTATTTCCAAAGAGGTTGTTTGTGTTTTTATAGTATTCTTGGTTTTTCCATTCAGATTAATGCTTTGGAAGATGCCGGTGTTGTGGTCACACGCTCTCCTGCGCAAATGGGAACAACATTACGCAAGGTTTGTACGGATGAGTGTGTCATGTGGTTTATTTCATGGAAAGTTAATACAAAAAAATCTTGATAAAATTCCCCTCTCTTATCGACTAGAAATCGATGTATATGGCGGATTTCTTTCTTTTTTTACCTTTTATAATATTGTGTTTTTGTTATTTTTCTCTCTAGGTATTCGACGAGTTTTACATCGGTTCGTGATAGGAATGTTTTTGTAATGTTTCAACCTTCGAATAACTACGCTTTACATATGTGTGTATATCTTGTCTACCATATGTTTTCTGTTGCGACTCGATTTCGACGGCTGCAGTGTTTCTCCGATCTAACTAAGTCACGATGATGATGGCTATGCATGGAGAGATCCGTACCAAAAAATAGATCGATTTGGAGATATACCAGTGACAAGTGTGTTAAAACCCGTAGTAACTTAAGGGGCGGATTACTTGAAGGTATTCGTCTCAGTTCGCTAAGACACTAATAATCCTGTGTTTTGTTCCTTACCTGTCTGTAGAGCTCGCGAACTCAAAAATCTATAAATTTGTGCACGCCGATTTAAAAGCAGTTTGTTGCGTTTCCACGTCTGCCATTTTGGAAGGAAAACTTTCTCCAAAGAAACATCTACAATAAACAATTTTCTTTGTTATTATCAACCGTTAATTAAAAAATATATACTCGATCTAAGACAACCCTAAAATGACAGACGAATTGGTCCCTTCACAGTCTCCCTACTAGGTGGTATAATAATTTTTGAAATATCCTTAAACGCGCATGGTCACACGCCACATGTGCATGATCTGAATGTAACTTAATCACTTACCAGAGTCTCCTGGAATCGCAACTAAACGGTCCAAAAATCTTTAGAATTTAGAATTGAAAAACTATCAGTGGGCAATACAGTATATATCAAGTTCCTTTTTGTTTCCCTTTTGCGCAAAATTTTGGTCATTCCCATTTTCTTTGAAAAAAGTTTTGTAACGTTTCCAATGAATCAGCGCCAGTAACTTAACCTTAACTTAACATGGTGGTTAATTCCTCAGGAACTAAGGCTGGATTACTTTGCTGCAGTAACCTCTTATCTTTTAGTAGAACAATTCTCCATTTCTGAAAAAGGTTTTGCTTTGCTTTTAGCCCTCATTAAACTGATGAAGTTTCTATGGGTACATCCTAAGTTGCTTATTAGTTTCCACGATTCCTTGCAGCCCGTATGTATTTTTGAATCATTAAATCCAATTCACCCAATATATAGCTAAATTTGTTACATATATACAGTGGCGGTTTTTCCCCCCTTTTTGGCGACGAGCAACGATTTTTTCTCGGGCGTCCAACAAAATAATTTGGGGGTATTCTTTTCAGATTTTTTTACAGAAGGCGCGCGACCGACGTCTCAATTTTTGCAGTTATCTTGGGGCGCCATAAGTATTCTAAAATATACCTGTCACTCAGAATACGGGCCCTGGCTTAGTGTGCTTACTAAAGTAAACCGGCTTTACTGTAAGCTGGTACGTGCTGAGGAAACATCCAGGCAGACCCGATGAAGGCACGCTAGTGTCGAAAGCTTCTCATACAATAATTACAGTTGACCAAAATGAAGGTGTTGCCCACTTTTTAAATTAAATTTTTAATCGTCATCCGGATTTCTTTGAGCTCATGTTTATCCTGCTTTTCCTGTTTTGTTTGTTGCCAGCGATGAGGTGCGATGCAAGTATTATGTAAGGGTATCATACTGAAGTATTTAACATGTGTTATCCGCGTCTAACTCTTGAGTTCTTCAGTCCAATTTTGACCTAGCCATGGCCATAAGCGAAGTGGTCAAGAAACGATTCAGCAGTTTTTGGAATAAAGAGGTAGGTTTCGGCTATCTTCTATTTTATACCGTTCTTTCCGCAATTACTCTCTCAGTTCTCATTATCTTTTTCTGAATCAGCAAAAGCATTACCTACACTAAAAGGGAACTGAGTAGATCACGGTATGAAGGCATTATATTTATTAGACAAGTACATCAATACGTTTTGCATGTTAGTTGGATTCCTTTGAAAATAATTCCAACTTTCGTTCATATCAAGGTTTTTTAGTTTAGGCAAGCGTATCGCATGCGTGTACAAATCATGGCCGGACTTATTCCCTTTAAAATGAAAACTATATAATCAGACCCAAGTCAAGATTAAAGTTATTGGACCGCCGTCCTGAAAAGAATGGTTTCGTGTAACGTGAAATGATTTTGGCGGGAGGAAAGGATATACATGTGATTATGGCGGTTTAGCCTGCATGTTGCTATTCTAAGGTCGAGGCTCGGAAAAGTTTGGGAAGGCAAGGATATTTGTTTGCGAAGTAGTGATGTGCTGCTGGACCACTCCTCTTTCCATTGAGCGTCATCCCATTCTCTGCTTGTACGGCCATCTGAATCATTCAGTAGCCGTGCTGGCGCTTGCATGAAGGGTTTTCGAGACTTTAGGCAAAGGGAAGTTGCAAACTCTGAGATGGTGTTGTACAGCAGATGATGGGTAGTTCGGGTTATGCGGCTTAAGGATAATGTTGCTTTTTCTCGCCTCAGCGAAGCCGGCATAATGCCTGCAAGGACCGGGAGGCAGTCAACGGGGGTAGGTCGGAGGCAACCTGTGATGGTTCGGAGGCAGTTGTTAATTTGGACATCCTGCAATATTTCATGTTGCTCACCATTAATTTACCAATTTCATAGATATGTATGCAAAAAAGTTTCCACGACGGATGTTATGGTAATAATATTCCGGGCATGAAAAGTCTTTCAATTATTGTGGGGAAGATATTCACGAATTGAGATGAAATTATGATTTTAGCGCCCCCTCTTTTCATAATTCCTGGATCCGCTGCTGTATATATATATATATATATATATATATATATATATATATATATATATATATATATATATATATATATATATATATATATATATATATATATACTGTATTAGGAAAAGATATTTTATGTTGAAAATCAGCTCCTTCTGTTCCATTAATTCAGGTTTATGCAAGACTACTTTTTAAGTTGTTGCTAAGTAACTAGTAGAAAGCCAATCTAAGTTGCTTGCCACTGCTAAACTAAATATTTTTATTAGAGACATTTGTTTCGTTTTATTTATTGTAAGTGACGAATTGTTTTCTATCTTGAAGATAATTCCTAATTAGCTTTCCCAATGGTCCATGGATACCGTAGTGAAATACATAGAAGAATTTCGTGATCCACGGTATCGAAGGCCTTCGATAGGTCTACTACAAACACTCCCAAAGTGAATAGTTTTCTGTCAAAGTTTTATAAAATGTCTTCCGATACCTGCACAAGGGTGTATTTAGGGGGGGGGGGGGGGGGCTAAGGGGGCTCTAGCCCCACCCGTTAATATACAAAAAAAAATAATAATTTGTCAGGTAAGTAAAAAATTTTATTCTTTATATTTATATTTTCGCTCCGTGCAATTTGGCTGCGCGCGCCTGGTGGTCCGCACTGAAGACGCGTTAATAATAGGTTTGCAAGCACCACCAAAATATCTACCATCTTAGTAGGCTCGGCAAGATCAAACATTTGAGCCAGAGCAACCAGCAATTTGAGCCATAGCAACGCTAGAACGACGGAACCGAGAGATAAATAGTACATTATTGTTGTTTACTTTAGGATATGAAATTTTTTCGGTCACGGTCTCGTTTTCACTAGTCAAATGGAAATCTACCAGATTTCAGATTAAATAGCTCTGTCTCCTTTCTGGCTAGCTAAGACATCCTTCTTAAAAGTGTCCAAGATTTTTTGAAAAAAAATCAAATACAGTCACTCTAAATTGATTACGAATGTTTAGAGAAGAGATTGTTTGGTAATGAGTTTTTATCTAAACACAAATTGTTTGAAAAAGTTGATTCAGGATTGTTAAAAGGAGAAATTTTCTTGCTGAAGCCTTTTTGCCAAAGTTTTTTTCTTCTTCAAAGAAGATCAAGAAGAAAAAAACCACTGCCTTAAGGTATGCAATTTTGTTAAATAAAACAAACTTATATTATTATATATAGCATGTAATGTTTTAAACATCATCAATATGATGTATTTCCCCTTTGTAAATTAAGCGGACTGACTGATGTGTAACTTTTAGAACTAGGCCATTCGCTAGGTTTCTTATAAAAAAAAACGTGTATGTTATCTATGATAGAGAGGCCAGTATGGTAACATTTTTTGTGGCATATTCAAAATAATAACAAACGGAGAATACAAAATATAGGTTATTACTAGGTAATAGCTAATTATATATATGAAACATTAAAAATGGTTTTATTTCTGGTTGTATATATAGGTAAAGTATATACTAAATTATGATGGATATGGTTGTTATTTTTATTTATTTATTTATTTATTTATTTTAGATCTGAAACAATTGGAGACCGCCTTTACAGTTCTTCTTCTCTTGCCCTTTTCAGAGACAACAGGTTTACTGATGAATTGAGAACGATGATGGTATGTATTGAACCACCTGAGCGCCAAATTTTACAGCCTACAAGAAAAGAATTTTCATCCATAACTACTATCCTTTCACTTTCAAATGAATCTTAATAATGCTCAACTTTCCCTTGAAAGTTTGGTTCAATTTGAAGCCCTCCATAACTGTTCGGGGAACACTTTTTCATCTTTTTTGTGTGTAATGGGGTGGTCAAGTGTAATTGGTCGGAAAATACAGTTGCTATATTTAGATTCTGGGGCAGATAAGCTAAAACCTTTGTTTAATAGCTTAATTTTCCCTCAATCTTCCTTAAATGACTTGGAATTATTTAATATTTCGTTTTTAGACCTAGTCTACTCAAATTATCTGGCTAATCATTTTGTCCCGATTGCAGTGAGAGACTTTATTGAATCATATGCCCCCGATGAATGCTCTAAATTCTCATTTGAGGAAAATGTTGAACATTCTCCTAAAGAAAGAAAATTCAAGCGTTATATACCTTTTATGCCAATTTCTACATCATCTCCATCTGCTACTACATTTCAACATAAAACAACAACAACTAAGTCTTCTACAGGAAATCCTATTTCAAAATCTTCAACAATTTATAATTACATGAAGCAAAAACCTAAAATTAACATTCCAAAATCCCAAACAGCTTAAGTTCTGCTCAGGGAAAATTAATTTCTCTGTTACTTACAGTAGAGTTTTGTAGATTCATGAGGTAGAATCGAGTGTAGAATGTATATGAACTTTTTACGTTGTTTGTGTGGAATTTAATTTAGACATGGACTGGACATATATAACATTAATTGTTGACTACTCAACCCTACAAACAATACTTTTTCATGTGAGATGGAAAGAACCTTGTCGTGGTTCACATGCTTAATTTAAGTACAGTGCCATTTACATGGGCTGTCTTAAAAACAAATACCTTACTTTTTTGAAAAAAATAAAACTTCAAGCATATTGTTGTTTTTAATTTTTACACCTCAAATCCTAGGTCCCTAAATCCCCGTTCACCTGGACCACGTATCTGAATACTTTTGAGCAATTTCTTCAAAACGCATTTTCAGACGTTTTATTGTTTTTAAACTTTAGATTTACTTTTCATTGTTACTATAGACTGAAATAAAGGTCGGGTAACTCAATTGTTAAAGCGCTTTTCGGATTTCTGAGGTTGCCAGTTCAAATCCTCCCGGCCTCGCCAACTCAGCGAATGAGTAGCATTTTGATGCGATAAAGTACGGGTGTTGGTGGTAGAAGTGGAGCACGCATCAACAGTTACACCTAACGTCTTGCGCTAACGAAAAGGGGGTAGACACCCTCGTTTACGCCCGTTACCAACATTAGGGTTAATTCGGCCACTTAGTTATAAACTGAAATTAAATAAAGCACTTTTTCGAAAAATGTGTTAATTATGACGTCATTAATGAAAACAAAAATTTGTTTGAATTTTACGTTTTTTGCATCACCCTAAAAACGTCCCCAAACCCCCACCACCTGGCTGTATAAGTACGCGCTAGTCTAGCCCCCCTAGTTAACAAAACCTACCTACGCCCCTGCTGCATGTTTAACACTTTCACGCTTTGAAGCCCAAATTGATTTTCGTTTATCAAATTGTTGGTAGATAGGTGACAAGACAAGAAGAATGGATATAGGCTTATAATTCTGTGGGCATAATATATTTTTAGATTTATAAATAGAGATGACCTTTGCAATTTTTAGTTTGGTGGGAAATATTCCAGTTGCTAGACTCAGTTAAAAGATATAGAAAAGGGGATCAATATTTCGTAGAACACATTTTAAGCAACTTTAAGTAAGACATTGTAGTTGGCGACATTGCATTTTGAATGAAGGTGTTTAGGAATGTGGTAGTAATTGCATCGTTACGTAGGATATTAAGGTTACAGTGAGAAAAATGAAGAAAATGTCGCACCAGTATCTTTGTTAGAGAGACCGCTTTACAAGATTGGAATTTTTCGCTTTGACACAGCGGGTATTCGAGAGTGTAAAATCTGAAAATTCCAACCCCTCATTCATTTTCTTAGCCCTATTTCTATTACGCTCTCCTTTAATTGGCGGAAGCATTTCGCTTTTCAATTGATGTGTCAGTTTTTTCAAAAACATGTACACAGATCAGTCATTGTTGAAAATTCGTCTATTCTCATGGGCATTGCAAGTAGTGAAAAACAATTCTCCCCAGAGACTGCACAGTTAAAACTGTGATCGCAAACATTTTTCTCAAGACTTGCGGTGCGACGTTTAAAAGTGACATTTCATTAACAAACTAATAATCGGTTCTCATTAAAGCTGTGCCAATTAAGCGTGGTCGTTTTCTTCGGAATGGAAATTAAATCAGAGCATGAACTACCGTCTATAAAAGGCGCTACCACAGAGCAGGTCGAGACGATAGCGGCAGAAGTTGAGACCACTAGAGATAGGTGCACGTTCCCGCCTGCCAAGATCTATTACCCTCATTATATGGATAGGTGTAGCAATCCACGCGATTTGCGATCGAGTTGTTGGTCAGTCGACGACAAAGTAGATCCGTCCTCGTCAGTTTTACCGCCAAAACTGGCCTCGCCACCAGTGCCTGTATATTCGACGGACTCGGGTAAGTCAATGCAGATTTTTGACAGTAAAATGTTACTTAAATGTTCACATGACACCGCCTTTATGTAGAAATAAGTTATAGGCCGGTCGCAGGAGATATTTTTATTTATCTATTTTAAAAATACAGTTAGATAAAACTTACTTGTAACGTGGTAATAATAACGTTAAACGTAGATCTAGGGTAGGTTTAGGTTTATTTCTAGAAACGTTCTTCTCTCTGTTACCACATGTTTTACTACAGATGGATGCTATGGATCTTCACACGGCGCGGCAATGTTTTACAACCCATCAACATATCCAATGCCATCACCTCACCTGTTACCGTTCCCCACATACCCGCTACCTTGGATGAGGCCTACTCCGTTGGTGCTAGGTCATCAGCCCTCTCTCCCAGAGATGTGGTGGCACCATGAGAGGGTGTCAACCCCACCTTCTTCCACTATAATATCAAAATCTGGTAATCTCTTATTTCAATCCCATCTAAACCAAAGATTTTATATTTAAGAAAACCTGCAATTACATTGTTTAATCACGTGAGCTTTTGTTCCACTTATCATGAGCAAGTATGTTAGGACAGTGCACTCTTTCTCCATAACAATGTCTTAGTTAAAATATTTCTTGGGGACAGCACTTAATGACATGAATGAAACTACAAAATGCAATATTCTCAACTTCTCTTTTAAAAATCTTGACGCACTTTAAAATTTGTTATAAACTATAAGTAGTGTTTATTGTAGATAGTGTTTAGTGATTATAGTGTCAGTTATCCATCTCTAAATGTGACTTACTATCTCACGTGTAGACAAGCAAGGTGACTCCAACGAAAAGCGGCGCAAGAGAAGCGCTTATACGAAACAGCAACTCGCTAAACTCGAACGCGAGTTCTGGATGAGTAAATTTCTATCGCGCGAAAGACGTATGGAGTTGGCGTCGGTTTTAGGGCTTTCAGAACGACAGGTGAAAATATGGTTTCAAAATCGGCGTATGAAATTCAAGAAACGACAGGCGTCGATAAGTCACGTCGAACAGCGGCTCGCTGACGCTATTGTCACTGCGACGTTGTCAAAACCGCCGGATATCACGCGAGAAGACCGACAGAGATATTTTGAGCAGAACAATAATGAGGTGATAGAGCACAGTGGGTACCATCACCAGGAGAGTCTTTCCAATATAATTTCCGTCAATAGTATGTATTACAGCAGCAACTGAAGCCGCACTTTGTGTTTTTAAACATTCTTAACATGGAATTAAGTAATATATTGAAAATGCAAACATAGGGTTTTATTGAATGCTTCTAAATGTAACGCAGAGATTGTCCCGAATGACAATTTTTCAAATTAAATACGTTTTGTTGCTACATTAACTATTACAGTGAACACCCGGTTATTCGAACCAATCTTCACGCGTAAATTTTTAGATTTGAAAGTGTCCTATTTTATTTTTGTTCCTTGAAAACGTAGGCATGAATAAGGACTTTTATATGTTTACCCCACAACATTGTATTACAAGGTATTGAATTTTGTTTCAGAAGATTGTTTTTCGAACTTCTTTGTCATCGCATTGAGATTTCTGTATTTCATCCCTTCTATTATCAAAGAGAGACCAACGTTCAATCCATCCTATTGCCTCTCCAAAACACAATCGTGCATATTTATTTCCGTTAATATGAATATATTATGCACGGATCCACAGAAGGTCTGCGAGCCTTATCATTGGATACCATATTTGAAATATACTTTCATAGATTCACAAAGAATATAGATCTATTATATATATATATATATATATATATAATAAAGTTTTAAAAGACCGGCATCAGAGAAATCGTGATCACGTGGTATCGTATAATATCAAAGAATGCTATAATGAGAATTCAAGCTGTAAAATAGAAAAGTTAATGAAGGCATTAATATGGTAATTAGGTGGGCAGCTGATTTGGTGTTAAAGTTCTATTTGCATTAATTTGTGTTTGTCGTCTTACCAGAAGGGGTATAAATGTTTGATAACTTCACACCAATGATGGTCGTGAAAAGACATTACTTTACCGATACTGTTCAAACTGAGAGGCACTCGCGCAAAATAGAAGAAACAAATGAACGGCAAATCCAGGCGCAAAACAAACTAAAGCAAGCCGATGATCGGTTGAAGACCAATAAAGAATGTTTGATGAAAGCATAGTCACTCGAAATAAACATATAATTATTTCGAGTGACTATGATGAAAGTGAAGGAAGATATTCACACTTTAAAATGCTACGCCAATGATTTTATACATAGAACTTTGCGCTCTTTCCATTTATCGCGACTGATATTTGGCGAAAAATATTTTGCACATATTAAGAAATAAAACCTGAGACGGGGACTGCAACGCGCGTGATGTAAACAATCTAACTGCGCATGCGTTCTTAGTGGAAGCCCCAACGTTCATGTTGTATACAGGCCGCGACAACCTCAAATCATCAAAATTGGCGTTTTGTTAAAACGTGTGATTTGAAAATAAAATGGCTGAGAATAAATAATATTTTTGATTAATTTGTTTTATTTTTCTATATTTATTTGTTTACTTGAACCCACAATAATAGAAGTGTTTGCGTTTTCTATTACAACTCGTAATAGACCATATTGGATAACTTTTTTTCCCGAACTAGCGCATTGCATTGTGGGAATGTTTTGGTGATAACAAGCATTATTTTGCGCTAGATCATTTAATTTAAGCAGTGGAGTGAGTGAACAAGCAGTGAAAACAAACAAGAAAAACAAATAGCTATACTAATGGAAAGAAACAAGTTATTGTAAAAGTTTAACGAAGTGGGATTAAGCTGTATGGAAACAGTGAACTTTTTCAAGTGGAAAGTAAACACACTGAAAGAATTTCTGGGCAACAGATAAACTTTGTGGGTTCAGTAATGCCAACAAAGAAGCACTTTTTAAAAAAGTCGCGGCTACATGGGATGAACTAAAGTGGACAATAAGTGATTTGCATGGTTTCCTTGGCCAGAGAGGGATAAACAGAAATGGCAATAAACAAACACTTGTTGTAAATGCACGTTTTTGTATTTTAATGATAACCCCCAGATGATTTGCATTTCTTTATTAAGTATTAAAAATTTACACACTTTAATAGAATATACTTTCTATTTTTAAAAGGAATATAAATACATGAAAAAACTATTTAACATGTTGTAGAAATCTAAAATAATGCACATGATATACAAATAAATATTATAAAGGTACAAGTAGGGGTGCTAAATTAGTTAGTGCAGAACAAATTATTAAAATATCATCCAATTTGTCTTTTCTTGAAAGTGGAATTGTATTCTGCAATATTTTGAACTCCTTTATTCTGCCGATTGCCCTCTCAACATGAATGCGAGCTTTTGCAATTTTTGAAGTTTTTCTTGCATTGTTTGGGGAAAATTTCCCCTTGTCTTTTAAAAATGGTGGAATGACAAGTTTGGCGCATTTGTTAATCAATAAGTCACTGATATTGAACCCTTTATCTGCCATTATGCTATCTCCTGGATTTATTTTCTCCATAATACCACATGTCTTAGTTATGTAACGGTCAGATACACATCCTCCATATATTTTAGAAACAAAGGAAACTGTACCACAAGGTGTTATGCAGATCAAAACTTTCCAAGTGTTCTTAGATTTGTACGTGGAGTAAGTTTGGGCTTGAGCTCTAGCTAAACTTGGCTTCTCAATTGCACCCTCTGTACAATCAATTATTCCTATTATATTAGGGAAATTCTTGAAGCAATCTGGGTATGCATTTTCATTATCTTCTCTTGAAGGCCACAATATAAATGCAGAGAATTGATTTGATAAAAATGGTAACCACGAATTTAAAATAACTGACACAGTACTTTGGGAAATTGAAAATCTATATGATAAGTCATTATTGCTTAGCCCAAGTCTAAGCTTGACAAGTACAAGAAAAAATGTTTTTCTTGAATTCAATTTGCGACTCATTCTTCTTTTTTGGTTTGATGATTGGTCATAATATTTCAGACTTTCAGCTTTCTCCATAATGAATTTGTAAAGCCAGTCAATAAGTTTTGCATTTTGCAAGCCAGTATAAATTTTCACCAATTTTTCACTATAGCTTATGTCATCAATGTCAAATGACTTTCCTTTCTCTTTTGCAGTGTCAACACCATTCTGCAGTTGGGATATACGGCTTTTCTGGTTATCAATAGTTTTAAGAAGTTCTGATATCATTTTGTCTTTCGAAGAACACTGGGGACATTTAACAAAAGGTTCACTTCTTGCACTACCACTGCTGCTGGGATATGGCAAAGTGTCATAGTTATGTTCGTTTACATGTGGTGTGGTAATCTCGGGTAGATTTTCTTCTGCATTTTCATCAAAGCCATTACGGTAACAAACTCGTTTTTTCCTGGGAGGCGATAATATGTTGGCTCGATCAAGTGGATACTTCCGTTTAGGCGGTTCTATTTTCTTGTAGCCATTCAAAAATAAAGTTGGTATTGGACATACATCAGAACATTATCCAGCAGCAAAATGATTAGAGCAAACCTTTGTGCTCATTGACGTTTTAAATCCCCCTCCCCTGTTCAACATGTTTTGCCATAATTGCATGTCCTTCTTAGATCGAGGGCTGTGCCAACGAAGTATGCCAATATGATCTTTCCTCACTAGCCTAAAAAGAAACAAAATGAAAGTTATAAGATACATATACTGCTAATAAATGCCAGGTAATAATATGATATTAGTATTTTATAGTACCTTACTTCCAACCACTATTAGAAATAAATGAAAACTACAAAGCTACAGTTTAGCTAATAGCTCTTAAAAATTAGTTTATGTGATATGAAATAACCTTTCTGGCTGATTCCGACTGTTGCTGCATCCATAAACAGCACAATGATCATTTCCACCCATATAACAAGTAAAGAATCTTGTAAATAAATATAATTTTCCTAGCCACAAGGTTTAATATTTCTAAAACTTAAACAACTGTTCCTTAACCAGGTTTTGATTTGAAATGTTCATACGATTCGTAATCGCGTTTTTTTTATCACCAGAACAATCTCACAATGCATTGTGAATTTCGGTTCAAAAGTTATCCGATATGGTCTATTAAAATCATTTCTTTTTACCTTTCAGACATATCCGTTTTTACGTTTGTTATTACATTTGATGAATTAATTACATTCTGCATGCGATTTTAATTGTAATAGAATAATAAAAAACGTTATTTTTCATCTTTCAATAACATTTTGTCTTTTGTAAAAAAATCAACAAACAAGAATTGTTTTGTTGTTGTCGTTTTTGTAACTTAACTATTTTATAAGAAAATGCCAACCGGAACACAAGACGTCTCGTTTTCGATTTTCGCCGTTGCCGTCCCCGTTGTAGATTTGTTTCTTAGTCTCTCTAATGTTAACTTTTATCAGCTAGGGATGACAAACGTTATTGCGTTGCAAAAATTGAGCTTCTGATTCTTATATCTGATATCATTCATTCATAAACGCGACGACCCGTGGAGATTAAACTGTCTGTTTTTAATAAAAAAATGGCTGCTATAAAACGTGTTCTTGTTTACGGCGGGAAAGGCGCTCTGGGAAGCGTTTGTGTGTCTGCTTTCAAGGCGAAGAATGTGGTAAACTAAATGCGTATTATACGTTGTTACTTATAATTTTGAACGAAATATAATTTCTTACTCTCATTTTATCTTATTCAATTATTTTTACTAGTTTGCTTCGATTACAAATAATATTTTTTCAATTTAACTCTCAAGTGAAGTGTGCAAATCATTTTATATATATAACTATATAAGTTTTTTTTATCTTTTTGCAGAATTTCTTACACATTTCAAAACTTATTACAGAATTAAAACAAACAAACGCTAGTTTAAAAAAATGGCAAAATAATTACATTTCAAATGAAATATACCTATTTTGTGTTCCACTACAAATATTATAATACAGCACCTTTTTAAATGCTAGCCAAGGACATGAAACAAAAGATATTAGCTGGTCAAAAGCAGAACATGGTATTTTTAAAGGGGAGTATATCAGAACATGGACATATTACAAATAGTGAAACACTATGGAGGCCATATTTGTATTGAGAAATTTCACGTGCTAATAAGAAGACAAAAACAAAACAACAAAACAAGCAAAAAACATATGCACATAACAAGATGAATGCAAAGATTCTGTTTTTGGTGATAAAAGAAATGGTAGAAAGGTTCCCATGGAAAGTTAAACAAACGTATTGTATATTATTTACATATATAATTACACAGATTTATAAGTAGAGTCCTAAAAAAATAGTCCAAAAAATATAGAAATGTAATAAAATTTAAAAATATTGAATATATATATATATGTAACACAACAGGAATATAATCAAATGCCAATAGATTTTTCTAGAAAATGGCTAAAACGTGATCTCATTTATGAGATATTCCGAGATAAGATGCACTGATATGTTATCGAATTGAATTCCATATTTCAAAATATTTTTAATAATTATATTTAAATCTGGTGTCTTAACCTTTTTTTAGGAAGATTTCATTTAGAATGACCCAGACTCTGAAGTTATATGCAATTTCAACACTGATTATTGTTGCAACCTGCTCTCTTTCATATTCAATCCTTTATCTTCTGTTTACTCTTAATAGATTGCCAAGTGGGTTTGAGTTTTTCTTTCACTTGGCTTGCTACCTAATACTTAATCTATGTACTTTCTCCAGTGGGTGTTGAGTGTGGATCTTTCTCCCAACGAGACCGCTGACGCGAACGTCATCGTATCTGAGTTAAATGACTGGGAGAAGCAAGGAGAGGAGGTGAAGAAGCGTGTCAATGAAGTTCTGAACAATGAGAAGCTTGATGGCATTTTTTGCGTGGCTGGAGGTTGGGCCGGTGGAAACTCTGGTTCCAAAGGTAGAAAAATATGATCAAGAATTAATAATGGATATCCTAAAAGATAACAATAATCAAAAACACAGTATAAGTTTGTATTTCCTTAAATAATATATTTTTTTAAATTAGTATGTAAGTTATTCTAATGTTATTGTGTTTAAATGGATAAGATTCAATCGAATTACAATCAACATAAGCATCCAAGCGAGCATACAACTGTGCAGTTCATCATGCCATGAACAAAGCTGAGAAAGTCGCTCCTGAAGAACATTAACCAAAAGACAGCAGACATATATTGATTCGCCTTGGAGTAGGAGTGCATCAAGTTTCCGTTCTTAGCCTATTACTATTCATCATTGTGCTGGAGGCCCGCTCCATGGAATTCCGCACAGGCTGCCCTTGGCAGCAGCTTTACGCAGATGATTTGGTGGCAATTGCAGAATCCTTGGAAGAGATGATTGAAAAGGTGGATAAATGGAAGGCATGGGTAGAGAAAAAGGGACTGTATGTCACATGGGGAAGACAAAGATCATGGTATCTGGGACAGACATGGACTAGCTGAAGATGTCTGGTAGATATCCTTGTGGTATGTGCCTCACAGGAACTGGAATTCTTTGCTCGTTCTGTGTGCACAAGAAATGTAGCGATATTCTGGGCCCCTACACCTTGACCCTGATTTTCAAATGTTCTCTAGCCTTGCTATACCAAATGAAGGTAGACCACTGCAGCAGGTGATGATTGAATCTGACAAACTTGAGGTGGTCTCTGCTATCTTGGAGACATGCTCTCCAACTCCTACCACTTCTCAGCAGGGGTCAAATGTATTCAACCTGCATTTGGAGTTCGATGCTGCATGCCTCTGAGACATGGCCGTTGACAGCCGATAATTTAAACTGTCTTCGAAGAAACGACCGTGCCACAATTCGATGGATCTGCAGCATCAAGGCTAAAGATGAAGTCAGCTCTTCCTCCCTTCTATATAAACTGGGTATCATGGATGTGAAGGTGGTTCTACGCTCCAATAGGTTGTGGTGGCTTGGACACGTGGAACGCGGGTTGGATTGCACAAGTGCGCAACATTGAGATGGTTGTGCGGAAGAGTGCTGGCAGGCCAAAAAAAGACATGGGGCAAAGTAGTGCAGAAAGACAGTGAAGTGCTTGGTATGGTTTTTACGGACCCTCGTAACCGCTTTGTGTGAAGGGTGTCTTCGAAAAGAAAGTCAGACAGGTCACACCCTCGGTAGAGGATTAATTTAGGCCTGTATAACCAACAATTGAATGATGATGATGATGATGTTGGTTAGATGTTAAAACAGGAATTAAAACAGTGTGTTTTTTCATAGATTATGATTATTGGTAAACTCATGTTTCATGTTAATTGAAATGTATTTTGAACAAGTAAATATTTCATCAAGTTAGTTATATTAAGCTGTACTCATAATTTCATAATTTGAAAGCTATTGTTAGTTTTTGTTCTCCTTAGATTTCATCAAGAACAGCAATTTGATGTGGAAACAGAGTGTATGGTCATCATGTATCACCGCCAGTTTAGCTTCATGCAATCTGCAAACGTAAGCATTTTTTGTTCAAACTAAACTGAAATTGAGAGTGATGCGGCCATGTGCATCTGTGAGCATTTAGTTCAGATTTAATTAAAATCAACTACTCAGCAAATACTGAAAATGGATTTTTCTACGATAACAACTAGTTTTAATTTGACTGTCATTTTATTATTTGTTTATATGATGAAAGTTTTTAAAAAATTTCTTCCCTAGAGATTATTTAATATGTGAATGAATATGAAAACTTGATGTTGTGAAATATCGATTTTGTTAAGAATATTATAATATGGATATTTTGAAAATTTTTGTTGAAGATTTTTTGTTGTTGTTTCTGCAGAGGGGGTCTGGTTGTTTTGACTGGCGCAGAAGCAGCTTTAAAAGGAACAGGAGGTAATTTGAAGTGATACCTAACTTGTGGTGTAACTAGCCCAGGATTTAAATTATGTGGTTTGCTCTTTCTTTATTTTTCATGAATATTTTATATTTTTCTTCGCTAAACGTCATCATCATCATCATCAAAACTGATGATGCTCAAACTCCCAAAATCGCATTGAAAATGTTACGTCGATTTTTCAAATCGGACGAAAAATGATTTTTTGAGTAACGAAATCTCTCTTTTCGCACGCCCAGGGATGATAGGCTACGGAATGGCAAAAGCGGCTGTACATCAACTAACAAAAAGTTTAGCAACTAAATCAGGTGGTTTGCCGGAGAATGCAACGGCCATTTCAATTCTGCCGTAAGTTTTACGCTCTAATTCTGAAATCTATACTGTCAGATAAGTCAAGTCATAAGAAGAGTAGAATCGGGGCTATATATTACGCATCCATTCTAATAATTTTTAATTCTAAATGCTCGTTTGAATTTTTTTCCTTTACCCAATAATTATGATACAACCATTATTTTCTTGAACAATAATAATAATAAATAATTATGAGGCGGAACCGTTAAATGATTGAAATAGATGGGATGTTAGTTTATAAATATCGGGTCTAAGGTAGATATGAAAACACAGTTACTATTCTAGCTTACGAACTTTTTCTTCTTTTAGAGTTACGTTGGACACTCCAATGAATAGAAAGTTCATGCCAAACGCTGACCAAACCGCGTGGACTCAATTGGACTTCGTTTCTGGGTAACCCTCTATTGAATGAAATAGAATATGATTAAAACGCCTTTTTGCGAAAATTTTTAGTCTTTATCTTGTTTTCATCAAGATTATTATTAGCAGTGATAATAATCTCAGTCGATCAGTTTATATTTTGTCGTTTTGTACCATCACGCTTCCACGTGGGTATAAACAACAAACAGGAGAATTTCAGTTAGTCAGCAATTTCTTTAGATTGTTTGATGATTGGTTGAGCGGAAAC
This sequence comes from Candelabrum cocksii, assembly GCA_963930725.1. Lineage (NCBI taxonomy): Eukaryota > Metazoa > Cnidaria > Hydrozoa > Anthoathecata > Candelabridae > Candelabrum > Candelabrum cocksii. The sequence continues at coordinate 5,599,481 of OZ005665.1, forward strand.
AATCGGCCGGCTTCTGGCAGTCTTGTTCAATTGCACACTAAAGATGGCGCCACGAACTTGGACATCGTTCAAGAATGATTCCGCTGCTTAAAGCACGCGCGTTTTGTATTTTTTTAATGCTATTTAATACGTTCATTTTTTGGAGACTTTTCGATTCGACGATAAATATGTATGGCTTTTTGTTGTGAAAACAAATCGAGAGCCAATTTTGCCGGTTTAAAGCCGGTTTTCCACTAGGCGGAATATTCCGCGCGCAGCGTAGCGTCTATTGTTTTCATAACGAATATTCCGCCAAAAGCGTTCCGCTTCGCGAGGAATGAAAAGTCGGATGAGATCTGACTTTTCCGCCACTGAAAATTCCGCGAACCAATCAAAATGCTTAAAAGTGTTTTTTGTTGCAAAAAAATCTCAAGACGACAGCATTCAAGCGTAGAGGTGAAGAAGTGAATATAGCAAGTCTTGAAAAATCATTATTATATACGCTACTGTTATCTGCATGATGGCAAACAATATTGATTTTGGAAACTCTGCAAATGTCGAAAGCCAAGCCATAGAATTTGACAAGGAAATATTCCTAGAAGAGGTTAGACAAACGTGTTCATGAGCTAGCTAGCTTATCTGTTCTCATAGCTAGCTTATCTGTTCTTTCTAAAATGATTCTACTTTTGAAGTATATTATCCCTCAATGTTAATTTCTGATCTTATTTTACTCGTTTTAGGTCCGAAAATATCCATGCTTGTGGAACATATACTGTTCAGTATACAAAGATAGGAATGTCAAAAACAATGCATGGCTAGCAATATCCAAAGTTTTTAATAAAGATGGTGAGTTTAAATTTCAAATTTTGCATCTTTACATTTGTTATTGCAGAATCTAGAAAGTTAGATATACTGTACATCCCAGTAATGCAACATAACTCTGTCAATAAACAATCCAAACACAATGAATTTTATTGCTGCCTGGTTTATAAACATCAAGAACTTTAGTTTCGCATTTAGGAAAATCTTTACATTTAATACATAATATATAAATATATTTTTTTATTATTATTTAGTGGAGTTCCTTCAAAAGCAATTCAAATATTTAAAAGATAATTTGAAGAAATGTCTTGATCGGAGGTCAAGAATGACAAAGTCCGGAGCTGCAGGTTCGTCGCTGCCCAAATGTAATTATTTTGACCAGATGGCATTTTAGTCCTGTAGAATATTAAGTTAACCTAGAAAAAATTTAGATAAAGACATATTATATACCGTTGGAAAGGAAATTTAATGTAGATTAAGAAAATCCACGGGGTCAAATTTTTAACTTTGGGCAAAATTTTTTACAAGCAAAAGTTTGACAGGGGGTAAAACTAAAAAATTACGAAAATCTCAAAACGCATTTTCCACATTTTAGCTGATTGGGAAGTGTTTACTGGTATATATTGAATGTTTTAATTGCTATTTCATTATCATTTATGTTCTATATGGGAAAATTATTAATTTGAAATTTTTTTTGGCTGTATCCATGGTGATAATAGATTTTCAGGGGGCAAAATTTGAAAAAATCCTCTTCCAAGCAATATCAGAGAGGTAGATTTTAAAATTTCTTGGTGGATTTTGTTTAGTAGTTATCCGAAAAGGCTTGAAATGTATAGATGAATATCAGATATAGATTTTCTTCGCTACAAGCTATAGTATTTCATTTAAAACAAAAACCGGGGGTAAAAGTTAAAAACTTGAAAGAATTGTCACGATTATTTATGGATGAAATATTTCAAACTATTTGTAAAATTACATCTTTTATATTCACACAATGATGACAAATAAGAAACAAGAGTAATTTTTATTCTAAAAAAGCATCTAGAAAATGTCTTTCTACTGGATCATTTTCAATCTCATCATCATCAACCGTATTTTCAACATTTGAGCAATTGCTTTCAAAGCAGTGTTTACAATGAGCAGTGCACTTAAGACCAGCTTTTCTGCAGGAACATCTTTTATCACAGGACTTCTTGCAACTGCACCGTACAATCTGTAAAAGGTCCAGGCTCACAATCAGTCATGATAGGACAAAAGCGACCATCATTCATCTGCCAACCCCATCTACAATTTGACCAAGGCTCTTTTTTTCCTCGAGGAATCTTTTTTCGAGTTGTCGAGACATCAGTGAAATAACCGTTAGCGATAGCAATAGAACCAAGACCATGGTGTGTGTTTTTACCATCAAGAGTTGCCATGTCATGATCCGTGTTGTCGGAAACAAATTGCAAAAACGCTGTTCCGTCCGGATGGATGGTTTGGTCTGTTTCGTCATTCTTGACCACATTTTGTTTGTAACGAATAACCTAATTAGGAAATGAAATTATTGTGCTTAAGAAATCTATTTACTGCTATTTAGCAAGCACTCTTGAGGGAAGGGATGCAAGTAAAACAATATACACATACCTCGTCATAACTTACAGCGAATCCCAATTTAAACAATACATTGCTCATCCATTTTGATCCGATATAGCTATCTGTTGCGACGCCGAGTGCAAATTGTAATGGCATTAAGGATCGTGGTCGTATGACATTAAATAAAACTTGTGCAGTAGAATTTTGTTGCAATGGAGGATTAACCAGCTCACTGATGAATGCTTGCAGCAATTCAGGTGTTGGATTGGATTCTTTTATTTCGTCAACTGTAGGATAACTGTCAGTCTCGTGTTCGAAGTTTTTAACAGCTTGCTTTATAAGGTTTGCTGCAGTTTTAACGATTCGTTGCGACTCTTCTGATAAGTCATTATTTCTTTGTTGGTAGTACCACTTTTCTGACAAAAGGTCCTTTGCTTGGTCAATTACAATAATGTTGCTTTTACCTTTCCGATTAACAAATGTTATGGAACTTCCATACTTCGATTTCAACTTTTCCTGTGTCATTTTAACTGAGTACACTTCTTCTCCAAACTCTCTCATCATCTCGTGAAACTCAGAAATCGTGTATAATTCGATATCTTCTTCTAATTTTCCACAAGCTTTCTCAAAACATGTATGTTTTTCTGAAGAAACTGGCCGACCTGGTGTTGTATTCTTTGCTATTGGATTTTCAAAACTCGATCTACATCCTACATGATATCTAGCTTCGACTGCTACAAGATCGCTAACACTTAACAGTCTGGGTGAAATATTGTTAGACGTTTGATCATTTCTCGATTTACATAGTTCAATTGTAGTAGTGTATATACCTGTATCCTTTGTTCTGACTTGTTCGTACTTGTTGCGATTGGGATGTTTTGGATCACGAATACACGATCGTTCACAATAGAGACATTGAGTTTTAAAGTCAAATAATTTCCTCGATTTAGCTGGTACTTCATTCTCTTTGTTTGAAACTTTTTCTTGCTTTTCACGTGATTGGTTTCTAAGTTTCGTTCTACAGCTCTTGTGTATAAATGTTGGTTCTTCATTCTCTAAATTTCTTTTCAACTGATCAGCTAAACTCCGTGATTCTTGTTTATCTGCATATTCAATTAATGTCACTAATGGATGTTTAGTTTTACACCCCTCTCTCCAAAACTTTCCAACTTGCTCTAAACTCTCTTTGGATGCTTCATTGCATTTGATACAATATGCTTTAGCTTTACTCATTTGGATATAACTTTATATATTTATATTAAATACTTACATAACTATCTAAAACAGACTCAATTTCAAACTCTATAGCTACTGTTAATGAACGAACTTAAAATTCGAAAACTTCTACAATGCAATGATATCTTTTTTCAGAAAACTGAAATAAAAAGAAAAACAGAAAGCTATCATATAGCTACATCAAGAAAATTAAATCTGATATATATTGCTAGAAAGAGGATTTTTTTTCAAATTTTACCCCCTGAAAATCTATTATCACCATGGATACAGCCAAAAAAAATTCAAATTAATAATTTGCCCATCTAGAACATAAATGATAATGAAATAGCAATTAAAACATTCAATATATACCAATAAACACTCCCCAATCTGCAAAAATGCGGAAAATGCGTTTTGAGATTTTCGTAATTTTTTCGTTTTACCCCCTGTCAAACTTTAGCTTGTAAAAAATTTTGCCCAAAGTTAAAAATTTGACCCCGTGGATTTTCTTAATCTACATTAAATTTCCTTTCCAACGGTATATAATATGTCTTTATCTAAATTTTTTCTAGGTTTGGCCTTTTTTTGATGAAATTCTACAGGACTATTTCTTTATGAAAAAGCACCATTGAATTTTCCCACAGAGTCAAATATTCCTAAACCATTTCCAACAGTTACCGTTACCAAAGATGTCATTGAACCTCAAGTGGATGTGGACGCAAATCAAATTGTGTTTGATATTGATGATTCTGTCATTTTCACACCATCTCCGGCTATGAATAAAACTAGCACAACAACAACAACAAAAAAACGTAAACGTGAAAACACAGAAAGTGTTGATAAATACGTTAAAGAATTGGAATCAATTGAAAAAGAGTTAAGAGAAACTGAAAAACATGAAGAATGCGAAGACTCCCTTTTCTGTCGAAGTTTGGTGCCTACTCTTAGGAAGTTTACACCAAAACAAAACAAAATGGCAAAAATTAAAATTTCACAACTATTGTTTGAAATAGAATTTGATGAAACTTGTGTATAGTTATTTTTATATTTTTTAATACAGTATATTATATATATATATATACAATGAGTTTTTCTATTTTTGTGGCACTGTTCTTTATTATGATCCAGTGTTATTGATGATATCCCATTGCCAGTCAATAGAACCTTCCTCGTTAAAATATTGTTTGAATTTATCTCTCACTAATGCGGCATGTTTCGAGTAATTGTTTGAACTAATGTTTTCTAAGTCCTGGATTCCAGTAGTGTTCTCTGTGTCTTTCCTCCATTCGCCTGGAACAATACCATCTTTCCCTCTTCTATCTGCATAATTTTGCGGGCAATAGTTATAATTGTTACCAGAGGAAGAAATGTACATTAAATAATTGTGCAAAGCCACGACAGCTTTTGTTATGAACACAACTTTGTTGACTTGGCTGATAATTGGTCTCCGTAGAATTCGAAAGCGACTTGCCAGAATACCAAAAACATTTTCAACAACTCTGCGAGCTCTTGACAATCTATAATTAAATATCCGTTTGTCTGTTGGCAAATTTTGAAGTGGGTAGGGTTTCATCATATGTGGTTTCAACCCAAAAGCATCATCGCCAATAAATGTATATGGTAAAACATGATCTGAGTCTGGCAACTTTGATGAAGCAGGAATATTTAGTTGATTATTCTCAATGGCATAACCAAGATTGCTGTTTGTATAAACACTGCCATCACTTTGCCTCCCAGTATCTCCTATGTCAACTAACAAAAATGTGTATGATGCACTGCATACTGCCATCAACACAATACTATGTTGCTTTTTGTAATTAAAAAATGCAGAACCTGACCTTGCTGGTGCCTGCATTACAACATGTTTTCCATCTATTGCTCCTAAAGCATTTGGGAAGTTCCATTTCGTGAAAAAATCATGGCTAATATTTTTCCATTCTTCTGAAGTACTTGGAGGCTTCAGAAACTCTCTTTGGATTAACACATCCCATATAGCGCTACAAGTTTCAACGATAATTCGGCCAACAACAGCAGGACTCATCCGAAAGTTTGATGCAATGGTAACTTGTGCATCTCCTGTCACCAAAAATCTCAAGGTAACACATAGTCTTTCACTTGGTTGAATAGACTCTCTCATTCTGGTTTCTTTTTTCAAAATAATTGGAGCCACCCATGACAACAATGTTTCCAAATCTGTTGGAGACATTCGAAAGTATCGGAAAAAGAGTTCATAATCATAAAGTCTCAAATCTTGAATCAAGAGATGAAATTCTCCTTTCTGTTTTCGTTCTTGATACAGTCGGCGCACCCAAAATCTTTTTTTGTATTTTGCGTTTATTGCATCTTTTTCTACAGCTAATAGTTTTAAAATTTGATTTTTTTTAAGCAGCAACAGTCGTCTTCTTGGCTCCATCGTGTTCGTTTGTTTTAACTTGGCGGAATCGCTTTTAGCGGCTTTTGTGGAAATCAAAACAGCGGAATGCGTAGCGGAAAATTCCGCTGCGCTTCCCGCTACGCGCGGAATATTCCGCCTAGTGGAAAACCGGCTTAAGAAAATATTCAAAAACGTCGAAACGCGAAATATTTGGAAATGGCTCATCCGTGAAAATAAATCCCCGCGAAATGTTTAAATTTCGCGGATGAGCTCAACCGCGAAATTTAATCCCCGCGAAAATTTATCACATTAAAGTAACTCAAAAATAAAACCCACAACAAAATATATACCCAATGTGTGGGAAAATAACGAGAGAAAACAGTTTAAACAAGGGGCTATACCGTTTTGCGCACCAGGCAACACCAAGTTTTTCACAATAAACAAAAGCAATCGAAAGACATCATTCGCAAAGATGCTCATTACTCATTTAAATTACGTCTACGTAGTAAATAAAATTTTACAGTTGTAGATTTGTCCATTAGATTTTTTTTGAGATTAGATTAGAACGTTTTTGATCCAAAATTTCTTTTGTTTCTTTGAGAATAATTTTATTTTTCTAATAGACGAATAACCAATGCACAGTTGCTAGATTTGACGTGACCTGGTGTAACTTGGTGCACAAAACGGTATAGCCCGTTTAACAAGTCTATGCACAAAAACGAACCATGCGGTACCTGACGGTCACCCGCGAGAATGACCCACTTAAAAAAAATACGAAAACAAAAATCATGCAAAAACGAGCACTAACATTGAATAACGTGACTTATGTTTGGCGTAAAAAATACAAGAATTTTCTACAACCTTCAATTTTCTTTCACGTTTGACACTTCCAAATACAATTTTTTAGAAAACTTTGTGTTTACTTTAGATTTTTGTTTAATGATTTTTAATTGGTGGAAACAAACAATTGGCTTAAATTTCATTGGCTATCCCTTAAAAAAATCCGAACGTGCACGCTTGGAATTTAAGAATTTTTAACTTTCAAAGCTGCACGCTCGTGTTTTTTTTACCAGCTTGAAATGAGTTATGAGACAATAATTTTCAGAGATGTATATCTTTAAATGAAGATAAATAAAAAAGACTAAAAATATCATTAAATGTGTTTGCTCAAACAGAAATTAACTATTAAATTTGGCGCAAGTATTCAAGAATAGTAGTAGTATCACCCAGGCTAGTTCTGTGACCCAGGCTAGACCTGCGTCTGAAATATTCATATCTTTATTATATTCACAATTTTCAGAAGAAAACCAGTAACAAAGCAATTAACGATACTTTATTAATTTATATTGTTTGACGAATTTCTCTAAAAAAAGAGGATAAAATTTCCGGAATGAAATGATAATTTTCCTTTCGTGTTATTTTTAATGAACACCTTGACCTTTTATAAGGAACAACTTGAAGCTGAGATTCTGGTTTAAATAATTTACATTATTTTGCAAAGTAACATGACCATTTTCAAAATAAGAACAGGCTGTTTTTACACTTTAAAGATAGGGTAAAACGACAAAAATAAGCATTACTCAATATTGATATTGATAGTGGCACCTGCTACCAATGCCATTAGTGAAAGGTCATTTTTAACATTGAAACGAAAACCGTCTGAACCATTTGATGATTCTACATGTTCACTCAGAATTGACAGACAAAATTGACCTTATTGAAGCAGCTAATAGATTTGTTAGAAACAACGACACTCGCAAAAAGATTTTTGGAACATTTTCTGAAAAAGATAGGCCTAGCAACAGCAACTAAGCTTAAGCCTCAGAGTTGTATATATGTCTTATAGTATGTATAAAAAACATTATTAATCTGAACTGGCAGATTAAATCTCGCAATCAACACTATATGTCGCAAACGCCACTATATGTCGCAAATTCTACACTATATGTCGCAAACCAATACTATATGTCACAAACTCAACACTATATGTCGCAACGAAAAAAAGTATCATATTTTTTCAAAAATGCCACTATAAAGTACTTAAAACATTACAAACAACTCAGATAATGAAGTTTAAAATATTCCATTTGCTTTGAAAATTGGTAGGTTTACTAATTAAATGATGCTGATTTCAGACCATGTACCAGAATTTGGTTATTTTTACCCCTGATACCTTATTTCGGCAAATTTGAGCTAATTAAATGATGCTGATTTTAGACCATGTACCAGAATTTGGATATTTGTACCCCTGATACCTTATTTGGGCAAATTTGGGCCCAAAGTTTAAAATAGGCCGTTTGCTTTGAAAATTGGTAGGTTTACTAATTAAATGATGCTGATATCAGACCAAGTACCAGAATTTGAATATTTTTACCCATAAAACCTTATTTGGGCAAATTTGAGCCCAAAGTTATTGTCCGTTTGCTTTGGAAATTGGCATATACAATATATGTCAGAGGCGTAGCCACATGTTTTAAGTTGGAGGGGCGAGATTGTCAAATTATGGACCTTTTTTCGTATTTAGTGACTGAGGAGGCGCCACCGTGGTTGGGGCCGACGGGTGAGAAAATCTTTGAAATTTCAATCTTCTAGATTGGCTAAAATGCACTCCAAACTTTAGGACTACTGGCAAGTCATTTCAGTATATACAAATTTACAAAGATGTACAATTAACTGTTTTCCCCGGGGTTAAAAACGCCATCGGGGTTGAAAACTAAAAACTCAGCCCGCCTATATAATGAATTCCTGAAAAATTTTATTTGCGATTACATGACAAGATTTTCAACCCCGATGGTGTTTTCAACCCCGGGCTGAGATTTTAGCTCCCCTTGAGCTAGCCGAGCTGTAACTTTCATCCCCGGGCTGAAACCACTTGAAACTCATATAATCGATAATTTTTTCAACTCCGGCGTTGAAATTATGCTGACACATCTAATTTTAAAAAGATAAAATGCTGAATCATCACTTTTATATAAAATAGGCAAAATAAAATGGCGTCAAACGAAATTGGAAGTTCAAGTCTCTCAAATGTAAACGATTTAAAGAAGAATTTCAGATTCCGTTGGGATCAAGATGATAAAATTTCCAATTTACTGAAGTGTTTATTTAACTTCAAGACTCAAATGGAGTACAGGAATTGCGACTTTAATGCTGATAAAGTAAAACAGTGCGAAGCTGTTAGAAAACGTTTAGCCGAGATTTATTCTGATAAGCCACTATATTTTGGACCACCTTGCATTAATGATAATTCAGAAGTCGACAGCTCCTTCATTGATATCAAAGAACAACAAAAATATGAGAACAATTCAATTAAACTTGGTTACACAAGAGTGTGAGAAAAACTTAAGGAAATTCGACAAAATTTTTCAACTGCTGTTACAACTGGAAGACGTAGTAGTGGGAAAGTGGTTTTAAAGTTTTTTGATCAGTTAGTCCAAATTTATGGAGGTTCACCAGCTGCTGAATCGCTTCCTTTTGGAACGGTCACAGAAAAAATTAATGATATTAGTGGCAACAGTACCAACAGCAGTAGTAGTAGTAGTTTGCATCCTACTGCTGGTGTTGATGCATCGACAAGTTGTGATTCAGATGATGATAACGACGACAATGATACCAGCGAAAAAGCTGGTAAAAAACGTAAAGCCCAAGTAGTAAATAACAACCCTGCTCCTAAATAAATCGACAAGAGAAAGCACATGGAAAGGCAACTCAGTGCTGCGCAAAGAGACCAACTACTATTGAATGAGGCTAAAAAAGATGCGCTATTTAAAAGAGATATTTCTGAAGCGATTAAGCAATCAAATATAACATTTGCACGGTCTATGGAAATGACGAGTAACTCTCTTATGCAGGCAATAATATAATTAATAATAATAATAATAATTTTTCTAATATCAACAACACACCTCAAAACCAAAGTTATAATAAAATACAGGATCAGAGACCATACAGCTTCTCGCATTCAACGCCAGTAGTAAACGCCAATGCATTTCACTTTTCTAGTCAAGTGCCTGCAAGCCGAAGTGTGAACGAGTCCTGTTTTATGTCATTTTTAACTGATAATCAGGATCAGGAGTTGTCTTATCCAGATAAAAATTAGTGTTTAAAAAACTCAAAAAAGAAACTAAAGTACTATACACAACATGCATAATACATATTATTTCTTATTAGCACATTTTTAGTATACTACTACGAGTTCTCCACGTGTCGATTATTTTGCTTTATAAAAATAATCCATTGGGCTTCGAAAAAGATGTTTCGCCAATTACAAATGATGTCAAAGACTGAAAAAATCGACATGTCAAGGACCGCCTTAATGGCATTGCTTATATTGTTTTCAAAAATAGAAAAAATTATAATGTTGGTTTTAATATTTCTAGTTGCTCTTTATGTTTCTAGTTTTCTGGTCTTAGATTTTCTTTAATATATTTGGGCTTGACGAACCGCATCTCCTTCTTGAGTGTTTCCCAAATAAACAGGGTCAGGAATATTGCGCATTTCATTTTCTTCTTGAATGTGTCTGTTGACATTTGCCAAAACCTCTGCTTCATCAATTCCATTTAAATTTTGGCAGTAATTATGAAGTATAAAACAAGTGTATACAACAGTTGGTACAACTTCAAGCTTAAGATCGACAACTCGTTTCATAAAACCCCATCTGGCTTTTAACCACCCAAAGGCACACTCAATCTGGTTTCTACCAGAACGCAGCAAATTGTTAAATATAACCTGTTCATCGGTTGTACACACTTGAAATTCTTTCATGCAATTTGGAGTTAATGGGTAGGCAGGATCTCCCAAAATATAGTTTGGTATTTTTTCGTAGCCTGGCACAACAATATGTCATAGGTTTCATTTCTAAAGTAACTGTTAATCTTAGAGTTCGAAAAAAACCTGCATCATGGACTGATCCAGGCCACCGACATTCAATATCCATAAATCTCTCTGTACTGTCACAAACTGCCTGGACGTTGAGTGAATAAAACATTTTATCGTTAAAATAGTCCTGCGAATTATTTTTTGGTCTATTGATTTTGCAATATGGGTCCCATCGATACAACCGAATGCTTGAGTTAACCCAAATTTCAATTCAAATTCGGACACTATTTAGCATTTCTTCTTTATTTTTTGGTAGGTGCAGGTACTTTCTCCCCAGGTTTTCATTGATTGCACTACAAACACTAACAATTGTTCTAGTAACTGTGCATTGATGGATACCAAATGCATTTGCAGTCATCCATAGTGACCCTGTGTCCTTTAAATAATAAAGTGTAACTGCGAGTTTCTTTTCTGTGGTCAGAAATCTGTGATTAGGGGTATTGGGTAAAGGTGCAATAAATGGTCTCAATTCTTCTGCTAAAGCAAAAAAACTTTCTCGATACATACGAAAGTTCTTTGTCCAGCTGGATACAGGTGTGTTTTCAGCTAACATTTCTACCCACCATTGGTCTGTTCTGCCATTTTGCACCCAAATAGTACGTGGGCTTCTATCTATTCTATTTAAAATAACGTTTTTTCTTGAATAAGGAACTCTTCTTGCTAGCTGAATATAAACAGATCATATTGTCTCTTCTCATTGTGTATATTTTGTACGTGGAAACAAACTGGTATAACTGTAATGTTAAGTTCACTAACTGTCCATACTGCAGAGAAATGATAGCCACTAGCTCACGGTTGGCAATTTTAATTTTTGTAGCTCCAGCATACTTGTCTTTCTTGACATCTACTCGATTTGAAAATTTGTCTTTGCGTTTAATTAATTTCAGTTTTGACAATTTCGTTATTGGTTTGTAATTATTCTGTTTCTTTCTCTCGTTTAAATTTGTGTGTTTCTTGCGGATATCTTCAGTTAATAATTTTAAACCTTTCTCTTTTGGTAGTTTGCTTTCTACAAACATGGTCAACTCAGAAAGTTTAATGCGAACTTCATCAACGAATTCTTGGTCGTCTCCCATTAGAAATGGTAAACTACGCAAATTGTTTAATTGATCGCGAATATCGTCTACGTTAGCTTTCTTTTTAACAAGAGGAATTTCTGTTACAACGCGGTTAAAATCTATTTTGCAACAATATTTGCTTTCATCAACATTTCCCATACCTTGTACGTCTTGATCATCGTCAGACCCGATTATATCACATACATCTTTATCGATGTTTAGGTACGGTGATTCGATGTATATCGGCGATAAACTGTTCCAGTTCCAAACAGGAAATTTTTTAAAGACGGCAAAAATGTGTTTGCATGGGAAAGCTGAAGTTTTCCAGTCGGGACAAGAACAATGTGGCATCGATGTATTATCTCCAAATTGCAAGTGATAAGTTCGTTCTTCGAAGTCTTTAAAATAGCGAATGGAAAACCTTCCTAAACCTTCCATCTTAATCCCAGTGCTATCAAGTTTTACTCCGAGATTTTTCTTCAACATGCAGTGTTTAATTAGTGCATGTGGTCTATTTTTAAGATAGTCATCCACGTCAGTAGCGTATGACCTGTACTTTGACGACATCATCTGGTTATCATCAACATAACTAAAATAAAACATTTTGTGTAAATTCGATATGAATGATACTGTTTCAGTTCTAAGCAATCAAAGTCATGAATTAAGTGAAGACATGCTAATAATGTTCTTTTAAAAACCAACAATATCTTAACTCTTTCGGATTTAAGCTAATAAAAAATCAAGTTTATTTCCAAGAACATTTGAGAATATAGTTAGTGTTTAAATATTTCAAAAGGTTTCAAATTGACACGAGAATAATATAATGTACGATCACCGTACCTAGAGTATTTGTCTTGCAAGAAATCCTCAACCACAACAGTTAGCATACCCGTTAATGAGTTGTTACGGTGATTGTATAGGTAACTGTGTTTTAATGTGTTATTTTGACGTTCGACTCCGTTGTTTGTGTTGCAGTTGACAAGCAAGCGGTTCTGTCTATATGCGGTGACCCAGCGCTATAAAAATAATACACTCACATAGTACGCAAAACTACAACGTCAGATTTCCCCATTTTAAGATATTTTCCCCGGAGTACCCACCCCCTGCTTATTAGACCCCCCTACAATTAAGCACAAGAGTACGTGAAATTAAGGTCTCGGGAAATTAAAAATATAGCAACTTATTTTAGTATTTTTTAAAAATTACACGTCTTATTCAATATTCAGTAGCCGTCTCATTTCTCTTGTACTGTAGATACCCTCTTTAACATACATTTCAATTTTTTTCCCAAGATCTACATCAATGCGTTGCGAAATACCAGCACTCTAAAGTAATAGAAAATTTGTTTTACTTATAAAAACGAATTAATTATTTCATTTGAATAATGTGTGTTGTTTGAGATTATGACGATTTAAATTGATAAAAATCAACGAAAAAATAGAACATATATCCAGCCCTAAACCGATCTTGTTGTTCTGTTGTGCCATAACATTTTAAATTATGTACCTTTATCTGAAAGTTTTGCGTTTTACTAAGGTGAAGGGTTCAACTAATAACGTTAGACTAAATTATATATACATTTCTTCTAAATACACTAAAAAGAAAATGCTTACTTTTAATATGGAATGTCCTTGGTGAACATTGATACTTGGAAGAACGACAATGAAATTTCTATTACAAGTTGAGATACTTTTGTTTTGTAGCGCTTCTCTTAGTTCAAGAGACTTCTTCCTGCGACACCGGAGGCTATCTTTTTCAATCTGAAACAAATAAAAAATGTAATTCATGAAATAATTATAGCTATGATGTACAAAAATAGAGATATCAACATCAATATAGAATAGTTAATAATCTAAAATCTAATAACAAATATTTTCTCCCCATTTTAAAAATACCATATATCAATTTGAATAGACAGTATAATAAAGATATAGTATATAATATATGATCTGACCATCCCAACTATGGGTATGCATTTAAAGTATTTTATATTATTTACACTTTGATCTTTGAATACATACCTTAAAATTCGGAAACTCCATAACTTCTTTTAATAGAACTTGCGCAGGACAGTTGAACTTTTTACAGTTTTGAATTTGGATGTGTTGACGTCTACAATAATAGTGCTCATTCTACAAATAGAGGAATATAGAAATCATTAACAGTTTTAGTTGATGTTGATGATGTTGATGACTTGATACGTCACTCATGATAATACGCTCAACATATGCATGAAGAGATTATATACAACCAACGAACTAGCTCCGACAATTCTGATTAAAAATATCAAAATTATTTTCATTAGTAAAACACATTTTACACCTTACACTAGATTAAAATTAACAAATATTAAAAATAAAGATAAATAATAAAAAAAAGTACCTCGACCGCTACTTTTTTTCTTTTGTACTCGTTTTTAAATTCAACATGTTTGTCTTTACCATCATGATGACATTCCATATACTTTTGCCCCAAAACTATAAAGGGCACTCCACTGAAGTCAACATGATTATCTGACCAATAAACTTTACTTTTCTTGGAGTAAATATCTAAATTACAATCAAATCGTTAACTAGAATTTCTAGTATAGAAATGTAAAAATTTTAAGATTATATTTTTGAATTACCTGTATTTCCAAAATCTTTAGTTACGGAATATGCAACAAATCTTATGGTATTGTTGATTTCGTGTTCTTTTACAATCATCAATGCTTCTTGCAATGATAACGTAACCTTTACATCGGCTTGAGTATCTTAATATAAATATTTCAAGACATTTTTGTGTTTTTATTTAATAATATAATATCTCAATATGTATTAAGAGTTAGTGTTTTTTTAGATTGGGCAGAGCTTCAACAAAATATTTTAAAATCTTAATTTTTTTTTAATTATTAGCATAAGGACAGCATGATGAAAGAGTCGGCCGAAAGAGTCGTTAGTGGATGCACCTTAGTATAAGTTTACATAAATACTTAAATTATTTTCTATATATAGCAGAAGAAAAGCTAAATCAAAGTACAACAAAATTGCTTCAGAGTTTTATCTGTATTATAGCTTGATCAAGTCGTTAATTTAAATTTCGGCACTTTTCTGTTAGTCCCCTGCCAAAAAATTAACAGGAAAGTGCCTAATTTTTTTTATATATTTTAATATATTCAAACAAATTATATTAGAAATTTGGTATATAATTAATTCACTTACTTTTAGGTTCTCCTCCATCGTCAAGATTCTCGTTTAATTGATCTTTCGCGTCTTCTTTTAAATCGTCTTCTGAAATATATTAAAATACGGTATATAGCTGACATATGATATAGGTATAATATACAATAAATTTCTAGAAAGAACAGAAATAAACGCCACACAATAACATAAAACCCAACGTTCCAAAAGTTGTAGCTCAACACCAATAAAAATAATAAATGTTCTATTAAATATTTCATTTTAATAAGAAATGGAATGAGTAAAACTCTTACCGTAAAGTTTGTTTAAGAATTTTCTTTTCCGCTCCATGTTGTTGATACAAGTAAAATAATAATGTCTAATAATCTGCCATTATGTTTATATTTCCACGCTAGAAAACCTGTCATAATTAAAGGTAATCGTTTCTAATTATTCTGCATAATTAGAATATTTTAAGAAAGTTATTTTGATCTTTAGCAAAAACTGCCAACCTTAGCTCACGAAGAGACGCGTTTGAAGACATTTTACTACAATAAATATTTATATGATATTTTGCAGGGAAATAACCCCCGCGTATTTTGAATTTGTTTGTTTATATAAATATACTTTGAATTTCATTGGCTAATCTCCTTTCACTTTCGTTTCTATATTTCAGCCCGCCCCAAGCTGAAACTTTCCATATATAAGATATAAGATTTCCATATAATCGCTGCATATTTTTCAGCCCTGCCCCGAGCTGAAATCTCAGCCCGGGGTTGAAAATCTCCATGTAATCAGCCTCTAAGTAAACAGTCGGCTACATATCTATTACATATTCCCAATGGAACAGAAATTACAATGGAAGAAAAATGTTTTCTTTGAACGGGACTGTTCTATGAAATGAATGTCTGAAATAAAAGTCTATCAAAAATTGTTTCTAAAGAAAATGAAACACATGTCACTATTTGACCAGTAAAGAGGACATCATAGACTACCTTAAGGAAAGAAACTTTCGCGGAAGAAATTTTCGTGAAATTAAATTCCGCGAAACTTAATGATTTTCATTTTCATCATTGCCTTATCCGGGAAAAATTTTTCCGCGAAATTCAATCTTACTCTCGTTTTTTTCACCAATTAGCATTTACATGACCATATATATGTAAATGATGTACAGACGTTTCGAAATTGACGATTCGAAAATGACGGTTCGAAACAATATTGTTTACATTTTTTTATTCGAAATAATTCTGTTTTTTGTTTTTTAAAATTCTATTAACATTTTTTGAAATTCGCGAATCAATCACGTGGTGGTTTATCTTGGAACCTTATTACGGTTGCGTTTAAACTCATATAACCTATAGTAGATTAGATTACAGAGGTAAATGTTTTACGCATGCGCACGACGGTTGTGAATGATAACTTAAAAAAAATTTGAGCTGCGCATGCGCAAAACCGAATTCGCGAGATACTTATGATGGGAATCTGAAATTTTGCACAAAGAAACATTGTCAATTTTGGTAAGATCATCATCATCATCATCAACTTTTTAACGTCACTTTTCCATGCTTGCATGGGTTGGACGGTTTCAAAAGATAATTTTCTCCAATTATGAATGTTTAATCATCTGATGGTTTACTGGTGCAGATGTTTTTACGGCTGAATGCCCTTCCTAACGCCAACTCCAGAAAGAGGAAAAACAGTGGTGAGTTAACCCACGCAAGGTACCAACTTTGTATTTAAAACTCCGTGGCAGCTATGCATCAGGGGCATGAATGCTAATGCCCATGAGGTCAAAGATGTTATACGACCCACATACCCATAAGATATTCTGGAATAAAATTTTGAAAAAGTTAAAAATGTGGAATTTATGCGCATTCGAGACATGTTTTTTCCTTAGTTACGTGTTATTTCCTTTAGATACCGTAGTATTATTCGGAATTTTTTGTTCATTGACCGGTAACAAAATAGCATAGCTGTACATATACAAAAATTTGTTTTAAATAATCTTAATTAGCAGTGCCGGATTAACTAAGTGTGGGACCTGTAGCAGTAACTAAGTGCGGGGCCTGTAGCAGATTGATTTGATATACAGATAATGACCGGGAAGTAATTGAATATTTTATAGATTTGATCTACATTCTACAACAACAAAAGTCTAATGTAATGTTTTATTTGCAAGGAGAAATATAAAGCTTCAACAATATCATTCAAAAGTCTTTTGACGCATTTTGATCTCTGCAAATTTGGCAATTATTTCAGATGAGTTCAGTGACTTAAGAACGTCATTTTCAATATTCAAAAGAGTTAAATAGTGTAGCCGCTCTTTCCCCATCGTGTTTCGCAGATAGTTTTTAATCAACTTCAATTTTGAAAATGATCTCTCTCCAGTACAATTAGTTACCATCATACATAGATAAATGCGTAACAAATTGTCAATGTTAGGAAACGTGGTGTCAATATTGTTTTCTTTAATCAAAATGAAATAGTTGAGTTCTGGGGAGGAGCAATCAATAGCAATGTGCTTTACGAATTCTGAAAACTGAGGTAGTTCATCTTTCAATCCGTCTTCCAAATCCTGGGGATATGCTTCTAAAAGTCTGTCAGCACTTTCTTAGATCTGCGCAGGTGTTAGGTCATGCAAATTTCGCAAAAAACTAAACCGTGTGTTCAATTGGGTGTATGCCTTGCGACGTTGCTCCAGCGCAGATAGTAGGCTGTCCAATACTGCAAAGAAAACTTCCACCCGGAATCTGTCGTTAGGTGATTGATTATCCATTGCATCTGGAACTGAACCGCCACTGCCTGCATCCTCATCGCGCCTTAGATTTCGGACAATTCTTCTTGTTCTTGTTGGTTGGTAATCAGCTTCTGCGCCTCTGACTCAAACTTAGCGAATTGTGCTCTGAACGTCTGTAGAGATCCTGCCAAAGAGGCACACAACGCTGAAGCAATATTGAGATTTTGCTGATTTGCTTGAAGAGAGGCTTGGGTTGCCTGGAAGCGCTCGAGTACGCTATTCCAAAAAACCAATAAGATTCCAGTTTTGAGCAACTCCATTTGCTCGAGGAGTCCATTTGCCTGCTGTCGACATTCTGCCTTTTGCTCTTGGTCATTCGCAAGTTTCTCCAGTGCCTCCTTTATGAAAGGAAAACGTTCTTTAATAACCTTAATGGCATCAGCTCTTGCGGACCATCGTGTTGCAGAGAGCCTTTTTAGCACTCCACCACCTGATCGCTCCAGAACGGACCACCGGTGTGTTGAAGCAGCAAAGAATACATAGATATTTTCAACGAAGTCAAAGAACTGAACTGTTTCTGGACACGATTGTGCAGCGCATACACCAACTAAATTCAACGAATGAGCATAGCATGGAACATATTCTGCAACAGCACCACATTTTTTTTTGACAAGTGCCTGTACTCCGTTATATTTTCCGCTCATGTTGGACGCGTTGTCATAACTCTGTCCACGGCAATCGGCAAGATTGATATCCTTCTCACTGGTATACAGTACCAGGCTGTCGAAAATCTGCTGAGCGGTATGGCCCTCCATTGGCAGAAATGCCAGAAACCTTTCCACGGGCCCTGTTTGCTTGACATACCTTACTGTGAAACAAAGCTGGTCCGTGTGAGCAATGTCCGGGGTTGAATCTAGTGATATGGAAAAGTATTTAGCTTCTTTCAGTTCACTGACGATTACATCTTCAGCTGCTTTTCCCAATATTTTGACTACCTCTTCGCAAATGGTCTTTGATAAGTAGGAAGTGTGCCCTTTTCCACGATTTGCATGCATCTTGATGTGTTGGCACAAGAATGGATCTACAGTTGCAATAAGCTCCAACAGTCCCAAATAGTTTCCGTTGTTAGGAGACCCTACTGTTTCATCTGTTCCTCTGAAGGCCAACCCTCTTTCACACAAGAACTTTATGACATTTATGATTCTCTCCAGTAGGGAACCCCAGTATTTCTTCTCGTCCTCAAGTTGTTTCGTCAGGGCGACATTAATTTTTTCTCCATCTTTTCGGAGATTGATCAGGTACAGGACCCCAGTTTTGTGCATCGAACTTAACTCGTGTCTCTGAATGAGCACCTGTGCATTCTTCCAGGCATTGAAACCTTCACAAAATACGTTCAATTCAGTGTTTGATGAGGCTGCTAGTTTGCAGGTAAAACAGTACAGTTTGCCTTTGGTCTCGCTGTAGCATAACCACTCCCTAAGCCGCTTTTCATTTGTGGTTTTATGCACATGAGTAAAATATTGCTTTTTGCAAAATCTATTGTAACCTTCAGCCTCATAGAATCTTCTTGATTTGGTAAAGTCACTGTTCATGTGTTGACATTCTGAGCTGCCTCTTGCAGCCCAATTTTTTTTTTGTTCATATGTAAGAATTAAAGGCCACTCCTCCAAGTCATTGGATTGAGCTGCCAGATCTACAACGATAGGTGTTGGTGAGTAGCAAAGCTGTTGAGTTTCCATTGCCTCGGTTGGTTCCTGTTGTTCTTGCTCGGTAGTACTTGAGCTTGAGCAAGGCTGCTGACGTTCCAGCATACTAGCATCATCATGAGTAGTTGAGCCAACAGCAGATGGTGACGTAGTAGAAAAAAAAGTTGTGAGCTTAGGCATTTTTTGCAGAAATTTCTGTTGCCGTTCTGATGCCTCTCTCTTTCTTCTAGCTTTCTCTGCTCCGGAAAGATATTTCCTTCCCATATCTCTGTCTCGTGAAGTCATTGTGAAGTCAGTCTAAAAATGAAAAGCTAAACATTACATTAGAGTTAGCAGTAATATTGAACTAAATTAAATTTACACTGAATCAACTATTACAATCAGTTTACAGTTCGTCTGACAACAGTAACCTAAAGTACAACAGATGAAAAAGGCTGGCAGGAATCTAACTCACTCAAGAAATCTAACTCAAATTTACACTGAATCAACTATTACAATCAGTTTACAGTTAGCCTGACAACATTAACCTAAAGTACAACAGATGAAAAAAGGTGGCAGGAATCTAACTCACTCAATGATATGCAATCGAAAACAACCATGGGGCCTATAGTACCCCCTCCCAACAACTTTTAAATCCAAAGACTAAAAACGTAAACTGGGTGCTGGTTAGCTCAATAATAGCCTACGCTACTTTTAACTAAAACTTTTTTGAAAGCGAGTTTCTTAAAGCGTTGCCCAAGACTCGAGTTTCGCTTAATTCCAAACCTCATCAGCTGGGCTAGCTAAAATCGAAATAAAAATTGCTGACTAAACAATAGGCTAGGCTACGGTATTGAAAACCAAACAGCAAATGGAGTATGGTAAATAGAGTAGGTATGGTAACAAATGGAGTATGGCTACTATTATTGAGTTAGCCAGCACCCAGTTTACTTTTTTAGTCTTTGGATTTAAAAGTTGTGAGGGAGGGGGTACCGGTACTAGGCCCTATGGTTGTTTTGGATTGCATATCATTGAGTGAGCTAGATTCCTGCCACCCTTTTTCATTTGTTGGATTACCTTTAGAAATACCCTTGAGCTCGATCGCCCCAAATGGCAGATCACCATAAATTTGAGGGTTTGGTACCCCTTAACCAATTTTTAAAGTACACTTTTGGCTGAAACCCAACCAGCTGGCTAAGTTCAGTACAAAAGGTGCCAGTTCTCTCAATCACGAAATAGCTAGTTAGAATTTACTTACAATTTTCTCTCAGAAGCAATAGGCTAAATGCAGTTCAAATCAAATGTCTTCGCCGCTTCCAATACAAGAGAAACTATTTACACAAATAACTAACCTTAAAATCACACACAAGAAGCGATTAAATTCTGCCCTATGACAACGCAATGCGCGAAGCTGCCATTCTCTCGAATGTTCTCTCAAACAACTAGAACTAGCATCGTGGCACTTGATCAAGGCAGTTGTCTCCAGCGGAAATTACCTGTTTTTAAAGTTTACAATAATTAGGAAGGGACAAGACTTTGGGACTAGTAATTTAATCTTACAACTATAATATTCTATTATGCCATTCCAGTTTGCAAGCCAAAAATTACTTACCAGTACCAACTACAGTATGTTCGACATTTTTTGGCAAAAAAATGTTTTGCTCACCAAGCGCGGGGCCTTGTGAAGCGCGGGGCCCGTAGCAGCTGCTACATCTGCTACTATGTTAATCCGGCCCTGTTAATTAGAACGATCTATGGACGATTTAAAGTTACGCATGCGCAAGTGCTCACGCTAAGTTGTGAGATTTGTAACGAGGTCATTCTGATAAATATGATCATTTTCAATCACGATTCAAAATTTGAGTGATAATCTTCATTATTTAACGAGAGATTGCTAATATACTAGGGTTGGAAGCATTCCTTATACTAAAAAACATGGCAAAAAGTGTCGAGCCCTCTTATATCTCCTTAACTACTAGTCAGAATCTCTTTACATTCTGCCTATTACTTAAGGACAAGGATTCATCGCCAAAAAGTCCAAATTAATTTTCATATCACTGTCAGATATCGCACACGCATGCGCCGTACCATTTTGCGCGAATTTTGTTAAGGCAATATGATACCTGTAAACCTTTGTGGGAAATGATACTTATATGATGGCTTTAGCTTATAGTATAATAATTATATTTAAAAAAAGTTGGGAATTCAGGGAATTTTTTAATCTTTTTTCGGTTGCCGTAACTTTTTCCAAATTTCTTTTATCCATCCAGTTAGCCCAATCATTGGGCTATTCACATGCAAAGTCTCGTTTGATATAACCTTCGGTAGAGCTCTATATATTGAATTTACCTTTACGCATGCGCAAACCACTATATCCAAATTTTAAAGATAATTGTCATATACGGTCGACTCTCTCTAATTCGAATCTCTATTATTCGAACTTTCTATAATTCGAACGAATTCTAAGTCACCGTCAATTTTCCTTAAGAAACTCTTATAATTTACTTTCTATTATTCGAATCTCTGTAATTCGAAAACCTCTATAATTCGAAAACTCTTTCAGGTCCCCTCGGCAAAATCCTCTCTGTAATTCGAATTTTTGGAGTGTAAACTAACCGTTAACATTTTCGAATGTTTTTTTTCAAAATTCATTTTTGTTCAAATGTTTTGATTTTTTGTAAATACACCTCTTTTGTATGAAGTTTGATCAAATTTTCTTGTGACTTTATATGGTTTAATGAACTGTGTCTTATTTCTCGTTCAAAATGGCTAACACTCCATATAGTTCGAAAGCTTGAGACAAAGTATAAAGCTTTATTGGAGTTAGAGAAAGGAAAGTCCAATAAAGAAGTGACACAATCATTTTGTTTCCCGCCTAATACGCTTTTGACCTGGAAAAAAAGTAGCTATCAAAGAAAACTCGATCATTCTTTTTTATTTTTCACCTTTATGATTTTTCTCAATTTTTCAAAAAATCCGATTTCTCTCTCTAATTCGAATTTTCACCCTTTAAACTTGAAAATTCGAATAAGAGAGACTTTCTACTATTCGAATCTCTCTATAATTCGAGCAAAATATTTTCCCCATGGGATTCGAATTAGAGAGAGTCAACTGTATATATATATATAATTGAGCAAAAATTCATTTAAATATGTGACATTTTTACATTTTAGTCCCAAATTTACGAAAATTACGTCCAAAGTGTTTTTCAAATTGTGACATATAGTGTTGATTTTCGATCTTTTTGTGACAAATAGTGTTGCGGCGTATAGTGTTGATTGCGACATATAGTGGTGGTACAGATGACGGTCGAAAACAGGAGAGAATGTTTATTCAGCAATTCAAAAAGTGGACAACGCCTTCATTTTGGTCAACTTTATTTATTGTATGAGAAGCTTTCGACACCAGCGTGTCTTCATCGGGTCTGCCTGGATGTTTACTCAACACTTACCAGGTTACAGTGAGGCCGGTTTACTTTAGTAATCACACTAGTCAGGGTGCCCCGGGATAACTGCAAGAATTGATACGTCTTTCGCGAGCCTTCTGTAAAAGAATACCCCCCCCCCCCGCCCAATTTTTTGTTGGCGCCCGAAAGAAAATCGTTGCTCGTCGCCGAAAAGAGGGGGGGGGGGGGGGGGGGGCGCCCTGTGTGCTCCTCTCTAAATCCGCCACTGATGTATTCAATCCCTCACCTAATGTAAGAAAATCTCTTATTATATGACTACAGCTGATAGTTGTGTGAGTTTAGCATTCATTGATCTATTAAAATTGTTCGATGATGTGCGTACATCATGAGGTTATGTGTTTGTTATACATTAGAAACCGTTATTGTGTTATCTTTTAAAAGCGAGTCTTTAAGTCTGTAGATTGTTATGTTATTGAATATGACTCTGTAATTTTATTTCACCATATTGAATTCAGTTATGAAAATAAATTTCAATACGTTATGTGGAGAAGGGACGCTTTCGTTTTTTGCGGAGAGAAGAGTTCCCCCGTAGGTATTTTAAAAAACTAAATGGCCAGGTTAAGCCATAAGTGATAGTTAAGCTAGGTTAAATATAAAAATATAAACAACAAATACGGCAGATCTACGCATGACTGGACTGCAGTTTAATCTCTCAATTCTACATCAATCCGGAGTGAGGTGCGCAGTTTGACGAAACCGTGACCTAAGAAATTGTACAATATGAATTATGTCTTTGTTCTATTGATTATGTGTTTCTGCGAAATATAATCAAGTTACAATTTCTGTTTTTGTGTTTTTTAATTTATTAAATCGCCACTATAAAATCATTTTGCTACTAAACAAATAATCAGTTTTTGTCAAATATTAGCCTACTCTTGCCATTATTCGCATTTGTATCACTATTATCTGCATTCACATCGACACCGTACCCCATCAGCTCAGCAACATCCAGAGCGACACCTAATGGGTTTTCATATTGAACCGTAATCCATAACTGCTTTGGTGTCGACTTAGTGGTTCTTGTGCGATGGTGACACCAAGCTCGGTTCCAAATATTTAATTTGATAATGATCTTCGTCAAGTAGATGTAATGTAGTCCAACAATATTTGAATCTTTCAACGGGTCAAGAATCCATTATCTGAGTAAAAAGAAGTAAAAAATAAACTCAACATCCCTTCAAAAACATCTCGCTACAGTCGTTCTATGCGTTGATTGTGTGTGCTTGAGCCTGTAATCATGCTACCCATGGCCTACTATATTTACATGTAAATATAAATACATGTAAATAAAGTAGACCATGTGCTACCCCTGTCTAAACCTTCTCAAGCATAAAATCTGTGACGCGTACGTTTTCTTTTCCTTTATCAGATCGTAAACCGTATTTTTTAATACCTTTCATGAAACATTGTAAAATTGGTTTGTTGTTATCGCGAGATACTAGAACGACAGGTACGCCTACGCGACTATATCCATAAATTACACCAATGATCACAAACTGCCACCGAATTAATTTGTGACTTGTATCCATATGCCAAAGATGGTTTGAGCCCTAAATTCTGCGATGTAATCTGCTCAATTTTCTCCACGTTATACCATCTTTATCTACACGATGAATTCTGGATCGCAATCTCATCCTTAGAATATGTACTGAACAGTCGCGTAATGGTTGTTTTAGGATGGCTTCTCTTTTTACTTCAAAGTTCAATTCCAGATCAGTTACACTTGTGAATTTTTTCTTTGAAAGACCATACTCCTGTATTCTTCTATATATGGTTCTTTCGGACACACCAATTACTGCTGCTACTGTAGAAAAGTCATCATCTAATAAATTCTTCAGAAGAAATTTGAAACTTTGGTGCTGCACCAGAAAGAGCTGTAATTGGGACTTTACCACTATATTTTAAACATTCCATTGGGAGATTCATCGTAAAACCTCTACATTTTGTTCCAGCAGATCAAATCAAAAGAGGAATTTATGTTGCGTAAAAGATCCTTTAAAGGTTTTATATGCTTCGAATATTTAAGTGAAAAATAGATGAAGAATTTTAATTTGTTGGTAGGAGGTTCAAAGTAGCTATTATTAATTAATTTCAATATTCTCGTAAGAATCACGAGACTGTACCGAAATACTGAATTAATATTTCCTGGATATTAGAAACTTACTGAGAAGATGTTTTAAAGTCTCGTTGATAAATTTCGTCGTATTGAATAATAGTGTCTTTACCACTTTCGCGTAATCTTTTGACTCCCCCCCCCCCCCACGCAGTTTACTCCATCGTTTGCACATGTAGCTTGTCCATCGTTTCGCGGAAAAAATCTTCTTTTATGTAGATTCCTGTGCTCTTTAACTGCCGTGCGTTCGTTTTTAACAATTTTAGTATTTTAGCAACAATTGTTTAAGCACGCGTCAAATATACAGGGACTATACACATTACATATATGTTGATTCCATTCACAGGTCACATTGTTCGGTAAAAAAGCTCTGTTTTCTAGGCTGCAGACAACCACCAGTAAATTGCTGGGTCTTGTTCCTACTCTCCTAGAGGGAAATAACGAAGTTAGAAGTTGCAGACATGTATGAAGACGAATGGCCGAATCTTGTGTCCATTGAGCTGGATCACTGGAAGCATAAGTTTACTAGCTAATAGTACATATCTATCTTTATACAAAAGAAACCAGAAAATTGAAATTGGATTCCGTCTCATTGCAATACCGTATTACTATTTATTTTATGTTGTTGTATTTCAGAGACCATAAAGATTCCAAACTTCGACAAAAAACACATTTTATTTATTATATTTTATTTGAAATTTTTGTTTTCCAATTGGCTTAAAAAGCAGTCATTTGATATCAACGGTAAAAGGTCAGTGGATTTGAGCGTAACTGTTATTCCAAACCAAACCCAAACCCAATCAGAAATGAGAAAAGTTTGTCTGAGATCGGAACCTTGACCATATTCCACACATGCACCATATCTGAAAAGTCTGCTTAGTCATGCATTATTCATTATGTATGCAATGTTATGTATTGTCACCATAAGCACTAACGAAAGAATGTTTCGATCCCCCATTGAAATCCCTGGTTACGGGCCCATGTTAATGGAAGTTTTGCTCTTCTTTCTAAAATATGAAATGATGTTATCATCATTTCATATTTTAGAAGGATTGAGAGGGTTTGCGGACCGAGAGCAATATTCCATTTATCCCGGTTTCTATTCACTTTTCGAAATTATACTCTACTTCTTACTTGAAACAGTGCTTCCATTTTTAACTTGCGATAGCGCAATGGGAATAGCATTCGGCTCTTAACAGAAAGGTTTTGGGTTCGATACCGTGCTATCACAAAGTTGTTTAGTGAGTGGTTATAAATAAAAAACGACGTAAGTCATCAAAAATAACCGTGGCACAAATGGGAGCAGTTAAATACACTAAAACTCGAGGGTCGAGGTCTTCATGATAATGCTTAATAAGCGCTCTGAAAGCCTCGTTAAAAACAAATCAAACAAACATGTATGCCGTTTGTGTGCCGTACTCCCCTGGCCTAAAAAATACTGAGCTACAGGACTATAAGTCAAACGGTCATAACGCTGGTAAATTTTGGGTGTTTGGGTTTATCAATGATATATATATAATAACTGTAATAATGATATATAATATATAATAATAGTTATTATATATATATATATCATTGGGGTTTATAGTCTGGTGAGTTTCGCTTATAATACGTGGAAATAATGATTGTTAGAATTGCTGACATAAAACAAAGCAGACATTTTAATTTTTGATGAAAAAACGTCAGAATGTATACCACGTGCAACAACGTGTTTTAATTAAAATGAAAACTAAACTCATTCCCGATAAATCATCTTGAAAATTTTGGAATTTGTCACAGGTATTTTATTCACAACACGTTTTTTTCTTATTTATCATAAACAGAATTTTCATATAGCGTATGTAATTTGATATGTCCAGTGAAGTGGAACGAAAGAGTAATCACAGCATCTTTTAGAATAATGTTCTTTAAGTTTGGCGATATATATTTTCTTTACTGTTTTGATTTTTTTACTTTTGTTATATATATAATGTTTTTAATTTCTGACTGAATGCATTCTATGATTGAAAGTTCCAGGATTGTTTATTTGCGTATTTCATAAGTAAGAAAGGTAGCTAGGTAATGTTTTCCCACCTCCCACCCAAGTTGACAATCTTCTTTAGATTGGAGTTTTACTGAAGTAATTTTGCTGCCGCAAATGGGTGTCTAAAATATGCCATGACTTAACTTGCTGGTTACAAGCTTTAAATATGCAAACTTTATATCAAAATTGCAGGGAGTACAGTGCAGTTTAAGTGCTCATTTTGAACCAACTTCATTGTGTGCTAAACAAAGTCTATATATATCTACGCAAGACAATTACAGAAATTGAATGTTCTTGGTTTTTACAAGGAGTTGCTTACTGCTTGCTTTCAATATATAATGCACAAACATTTGCAGAGGTCTAAAGACTTAAAGACTGTGATCCCGCCTCATACAAAAATGCCTGAAGTCCATCAAATGTATCTATTAAAGTTTCATCTTTAGAATTTCACTTTCTTATTCCATTTTACTTTTGAAATGTTTTGTAAACAAAATTATACAACTCTTTTAAAGCATTCTCCAAACATTAACAAAAGTTATTTTTAAACACTTATATTACAATATTAACGGTATTGACATCACAGATTATTGATCAATTTATGTGAAAAAATCTGGGTTTTTTCCATTTCAACACCTAAAATATGAGTGACCTTATCAATACAATCAATATATGGAAAAAAACTGAGCAGGTGTAAAGGTTGTGGTACCAGTCCTTTAATAAGTAACTTTCCATCCTAACTGTAGATTTAAAGGTCTTAATATTACAAAAAGCTTTTATGATGCGATAATGTTACTTCGGAGATTGATACAGTGTGAATTTAATAAGCGCTATTTAAATCTTAATTGTTATTAATCCTATGTCACCATGAGCTCTTTCTACATTTCAGCTCATTCTACATTTCATTTTTAGAATAATTTAAAATGTCTAACGTTCTTGTTATTGGTGGTGGTGGACGAGAACATGCTTTGGCGTGGAAGTTAAGTCAATCTGAAAATGTTGCTAATATATTTGTTTCACCTGGAAATCCTGGAACATTTTCAGAGAAAAACACGCAAAACATAGATTTGCCAATAAATGAGCATGAAAAGATTGCAGTTTGGTGTAAAACTGAGAAGATTGATTTGGTTGTTGTAGGACCTGAGGTGCCACTTGCTGATGGAATTAGTGATGTATTATCAGCTAAGGGTGTTGACTGCTTTGGACCATCAAAACTTGCAGCTCAAATCGAATCTAGCAAATTCTTTTCTAAAAAATTTATGGAAAAATATAATATACCGACAGCAAAATGGAAATCTTTTACGGATTCTGTATCCGCTGTGAGTTACATCAATTCATACTTTGAAAATGGTGTTGTGGTTAAAGCTAGTGGTCTTGCTGCTGGTAAAGGCGTTGTTGTTACAGAAAGCAAAGAGGTAGCCCGAAATGCTGTGTTCGATATGATTGAGGTACAGTAGTGCTATATGCTTCTTTCTTTTATGGGTAAAATGAAGTACTGGTGTAATCTATCAGTAATGCAAAATCTCGACAAAATGTTCTCATACTGTAGTAAAACTGTTCAAAAATGTTATCCATTGTGTTCTGTAACAGATCCAATTCATCATTAAACCTGGCAATTCTAGAGCTAGGTTTGGTTATAGTTATAGCTGTTTCAAAACCTCAAATTTTTTCCTAGGAACTTTTATTACAAACTTACTGGAAACGTCAGTAGATTTTCTAGTACCTTCCTAGAACATCGTTCTGTCTTTGGACTTTGAAGTATTTTGCATGAAATTTTTATTATTTTGGTTTTGTATTTAGAAAAATAAATTTGGCTCCGCAGGTGCTACAGTGCTCATCGAAGAAAAGCTTTGTGGTGAAGAAATGTCGGTAATATGTTCATGACAATGAATAGACCTATCCAATTGTATTCATAGAGGGAATATGAGTTTCTTTAGATTGTCATATATATAAAATCTAAATTGTGTTTTCTTATGAAAGAACATCTAAAACAAAATCTGAAGATTGATTTGTTACAACTGTATTTATTTAAATTAGTCAATTAAATGGAAAACAAAATTTTATTTGTTTCATTGTTGTCAGAGACCTTTTATATATCTTGTAAAATATAGTTTTGTTGATGTGTCTTTGATTTATTGTTACACTTGATAACTTAAAATGGTGAAACTTTTTTCTTGAATTTTGTGATTTTTATACAAAACAATATTTTGTACTCTTTTATACTTTATAGGTTTTGGCATTTAGTGATGGAAAAGACTTTGTTTGTTTTCCACCGGCTCAAGATTTTAAATCAATCTACGAAAATGGGCAAGGGCCAAACACTGGTGGAATGGGCTGTTATGCCCCTTTCTCTCATGTACGATATTAATTTTTGCAATTCTTCATTTTGCACATTTCATCACTTATAAACACAATCAGTTGTTGTTAACTTCTCTTTTTTATTTATTTCTAATTTACAGTTAAGTGAGTGCCAAAAACGGGTAAAAAGGCTAATGTTTTTGAAAACTTATTTTCTGGTCATTCTCGTTAAAAATCTATTTAAAAAGAAATTTCTAAAATTGTTTTCAATATTGTAAAAATTGTAAAGGATGCTTCTAAATATATTTTACTGATTTTTAAAGTTTCTTGTTTTTCATGTTTTGCTTTTTGTTTTGTAGATATCGTTTCATTTAGGTATCTAGCGATGATATTGAGTTTGTTCATCAACACATCATGAAACGTACTATTGATGGGATGAGAGAAGAAGGGTGTCCTTTTGTTGGGATTTTGTATGCTGGGTTGATGCTGACAAAAAATGGGCCCAAAGTTTTGGAATTCAATTGTAGATTTGGAGACCCAGGTATGAAAATTTATTTTACGCTCATTTTATAGCACTGTAGCTCAGTGGATAAGTTTGTTGGCTAAAAAAAACAGGTCGGCTTGAATCCCATCTCCGGCATTTCTTTCTTTCTGAGCTGAATTCTTGAGCGAAACCCGTTTCGTAATGCAAGTCTCGCTTAAATAGGTTAGTTGTCTGGCTGAGGGATTTTTGTAGGCTCAAATGGGCATCCTAAGTACGCAAGTCTAACCAACAGGACACACAAGGATAACAGTATTTTTTTTATTAATGAAGTGTAAATATCAATATCCTGAATAAAAATTCGAAATAATAAATGCTCAGAGAATTATGTTTGAAACTTTTTTACCTAAAGAATTAAATATAAGTACATTAATCTGTGACATTTATAAAAAAATGTAAATTCTACGAGTGAAAATAGAGAGTTTGAATAAAATAGCAGTTAAATGTCCATTCTCCCAATGCTTCTTGTTTTCAACGTTTAACTTTAAGTTTATATTGTTAACAAATGCTTTACTCTTAGTATAAATATTGTATAAATAAAATAATAGAGATTATTTGTAATTGACAACATTGTCTTCATTTCACAATGCTTCCTACAATCCTTTTCATTATAATGCTATACACCCTATCAAACATTTATACTTCTTGTTTTGTTTCAGAGACTCAAGTGTTGCTTCCTTTACTTAACAGTGATCTTTACTCCATTATGAAATCCTGCTGCGCTGGGAAGCTGGACAAAAGCAATGTTACATTCAAATCTTCCAGTTCAGCGGTTTGCGTTGTACTCGCCAGTAAAGGTTATCCTGGAACGTACCAAAAGAACATCCCGATTTCAGGGCTACTAAAAGCTAAGGTATTCAAATGTATATAATTCTACTTCTGTATGGACTTTTTTTCAAATATAGACGAGGTAACAAATGAAAAGATAAATATATTAAAAAACCTGTAGCATTCATTCAATAAAATGATAAATTCAATTTTTAAAGCTTGCAAATTATTATTGTTAATATATAGAGATATAAACCCAATGTGTTCTCATTACTTCTATGATAAGATGCAACTGTGTCAGCCCGCTTTTTACTGTGTTTGTAAATATATATTAATATATACCTGTTGCGTGTATTATTTATGGTTGAAAATTGCACGCACCACTTTTTAATTATAGTATAATCAAGTTAGTCCGCCTTTGTGTGTTTGTAATAGGCACAGTTAGTAATACAGTTGATAAGAAAACAAAAAGGGTCACTGATATTCAAACATGACCACAATATTTTGATCCAATTTCTTTTAAAAACATATTTTATCAACAAACAAAAAACTTGGAGTTACCCACTCTTTATACTCTTAGAAAGAAACATTTACCATCTCATTGCCTTCATATTTACTTGCTGAAAGAAAGTTCATTAATAACAGCTAGAAAAGTTGGCAAATTCAAAACTTAATTTTTCTCTAAAAATAGCTAGATAACTCACTAAATTGCACAAATCACTTCTTAAACATTAAATCGTTTTTATAAGTGGAAATCATAAATAATTCTTAATATAACAACCTTCAAGTCTTTAAAACCAACTACTTGAACCAAAACAACAATTTACAGCACTAAAATTAAATTTTGTATGTTTAATTCAACCAATTGAATCATGTTTTTTAGTTTTGTACTTTATTTCATTTTTATTAGTGTTTTTTGTTAAAAAAAGTGTGTTTTTTGTCTTCTATCTCTGTGTAATTCTAATAGTTTTTGTTTATTACATCAAGATTTGGTGAATTTGTTATATGTTCAACCAGTTATCTGGCATTGCACTTTCAAGTTCAGTGTGGGATTAATAATTTTTGTTTTTATAATGATTTTGTATAGAACATAGGGAACTCCTTTGTCTTCCATTCTGGTACAAGGTTGAGCGAAAGTGCTACGGTCACATTGGGTGGCAGAGTTTTGGGCTTAACCGGCATCGGGGAAAATACTGAGATGGCCAGGAATCAAGCTTATCAAATGACCTCCATAATTTCATTTGAGAACATGGTTTATAGGACGGACATTGCAAAACAAAGGTACATAAAATGGTTATATTTTGTAAAAGATTCCGCATTCGCGATTGGGAGAATTATAACATTTTCAATTAATAGGCACATTCCTGACTTGATTGCCATTCTCGAGAAATTTGCTTTGGTTTGATTGGTCCACCCATGAAAAAACATACATAGCGCACTAGATTTGTTTTTCACGCTAATATAAGCACACGATGAATGTTTTTAATTTAATTGGAGATGATACTATAGTTACCGTGGAAACATGATATTGTTAAGATTGGTTACTGCAGTTCTCTGCATTTTCTGACTTTTTAGTTTGAAAATAATGACAAAACAAACAAATGATTTATTTCCAGAAAAAAGTAAATTAACACATTTTTCAGCAGTCCAACTTTAAGTTATGCTGATGCTGGAGTCAACATAAAAGCTGGAGAGGCTTTAGTGAGAGCGATAAAACCAATCTCCCAAAGTACAAATCGTAGTGGGTGCATCGGGGGCTTTGGAGGGTTTGGCGGACTCTTTGATATGAAGGCGATTGGTTACACTGATCCTATCTTGGTTTCAGGGACGGATGGCGTTGGTACAAAACTGAAGGTGTGCACTACAAATCTCAACATAATTTGTGAACTGTGGTTAGGTATTATGTGATTAAAAAATGACAACATACACTCTTCAGGAAGTACTGTTGACAACAATTTGATAGTCATTCTCCTTAATTATAGCAACTTCCAACTTCAAAACCTTTATAGGTGGCAATTGAATGCAACAGCTACAACACGATTGGTGTGGATTTAGTGGCAATGTGTGTAAACGACATTCTGGCACATGGTGCCGAGCCTTTGTTTTTCTTGGATTACTATGCATGCGCGCAGTTAAACATTAGTCAAGCGGAGGAGGTGATTAAAGGAATAGCAGATGGCTGCCGGCAAGCTGGATGTGCATTACTTGGCGGTAAATAAGATTGTTGGTCTTGAAGTTACAGACAACATTAGATGAAAATCTTTATTTCAACCATTATGGTATTCGTGCAATTTTTTATTTAAATGAATGCAGGTATCTGAGTTTCAATATTGCGATGCACGTGTTTATACATATCTATCACACAAAATCTCTAAATGACTCTTCAACATTTCTACTAAAAGGTGCTTCTCATAATGGTTTCTGTTTGGTGTGTTGTTTCATTTTCCCACAGATTGTGTTTCTTTTAGGTGAAACAGCCGAAATGCCTGGCATCTACAATCGAGACGATTACGACCTAGCTGGTTTTGCAGTTGGTGCAGTTAATCGATCCGATCTTCTCCCTAAGTTTGAACACA
The DNA here is from genome assembly GCA_963930725.1 of Candelabrum cocksii. NCBI lineage: Eukaryota > Metazoa > Cnidaria > Hydrozoa > Anthoathecata > Candelabridae > Candelabrum > Candelabrum cocksii. The sequence goes on from OZ005665.1 coordinate 5,632,744, forward strand.
TTCAAGCAGGGGATATGGTTATTGGCCTTCCTTCATCAGGTAAAATACACTTCCATTTAATGTAACTTCTTTCATATTCCCACTTCTGTTAGTTCTGGCGTAGTTACGTCGCCCGTTTGGGTCCCTACAGAAATCACTTAACCGGACAACCCACCATGTTGAGCTAGGCTTGCATTTCACAATGAGTTTCGCTCATGAACTTAACTCTAACCTGAAAAGAAAGCAGATGGTGGGATTGGAAACGAACCGGTTTTGTTTTGTGAACCGAAACACAATCCACGGAGCTATAACACCTTAGTAAATTTGTTGGAAGATATAGTTGACTGATATTATCAGGAGTTTGATCATAAAATTATCTAATGTAATACTTCAAAATTTATTGTTAAACAGCATCTTGACATTTGATGAATGAATATTTTCGTTTACTGCCACCTTTATCTTCATGAAAATTATTTAGAGATGGTTGCGTTATGTAATTGGTGATTTCGTAGATAGTAGATGTCCTAAGGGTTTAACCACATGTACCTCTCTGTTAATATGGCTGCGAAATGTTGGTCACCCATGCTAGATATTATATTTTACCTTATTATATACATCTATGATGTAGGAGTGCACAGCAACGGGTTTAGCTTGATACGAAAAGTGATGGAGATGACGCAATACAAATACTCCGATAAATGTCCTTTTGTTAGTGATAACGTCACTATGGGAGACAACCTTCTTACGCCTACCATGATATATGTGAATGCTGTGTTGCCATTGATGAAGAGAGGACTTGTAAAAGCTTTTGCCCACATAACAGGTATCACGGTTATAAACCTTGTTTTGTTTTTATAGGTGTCGTATAAATAAATCAATAAACGAAATTGAAGTTGATTCAATAAGGAATCTATGTATAATGGAAAATACTTTCAGAATTTCATGGTTTTCTCGTTGAAATCTGTCTCCCATGTCAATTTATCTTTATAGTTAACAAAAACAATGTTCTTCTCCATATTAGGTGGAGGTATTAAAAGCAACTTAAAAAGAGTTATGCCCTCATCTGTGCGTTGTGTTCTGGATGCGCGCGCCTGGCGGATACCGGGCGTTTTCGGGTGGATTGCAAAGGCGGGTGGCGTATCAGCCGACGAAATGCTGAACACATTCAATTGTGGTGTTGGCGCAGTTCTTATTGTGTCCGCTGAAAACAGAGATACTGTAATGGCCATGCTGAAAGATGAAAGCTGTGTTATCGGAACTGTGGAAAGTGCTGATGACGCAGCAGAAGAGGTTTGCGTACGAGGTGATATTTGTACCTTTCCAGCAAACATAACCAAGCCTATTGCAGTGATATTAGCCTGAGATTTAAAACCTAGAATCTTATCGCTGTATAAGAGAGATAACATAATCAAGCCTATTGCAGTGATATTAGCCTGAGATCTAGAATCTTATCGCTGTATAAGAGAGATAACATAACCAAGCCTATTGCAGCGATATTAGACTGAGATTTAAAACTTAGAATCTTATCGCTGTATCAAAGAGAAAAAGTGTTAATACCTTCCAACTTCCTTCTAAAGGTTTTGATAACGCCTTGGCTTCATCATACGATAATTTGGCACTGGATCCACGGCCAAAAGAAAGAATCCGAGTGGCTTGTCTCATATCTGGCTCAGGCACAAATCTACAAGCGTTGCTAGACCATTGTTCAAAACCAAACAGTAGTGCGGAAATCGTGCTTGTTATCTCAAATGTGGCTAACGTTAAAGGGTTAGAGCGGGCACTAACAGCTGGCATTAAAACCAAGGTGAGACTACTATGACTATTAATGGACAATAATCTTAACGACTTGCCCATTATTATATAGATAGACGGGTTTAGCGTAATACATAGAAAGATGGAGAGCAAAGATACATATTAAATAAAACAAGTTGAAAAGACATGTTTCGTCCTTATTATGATTCATCGGTAACGCAAAATTGCCGAACCAAAAGGAGCTAGCCAATATCTACGCGTGCGCCACACGGATTGCTTTCAAAGCATTGAGCGCTATATCTTTTGATCTTAAAGGATTGTACTTTGCAGATCCGAAAGCGTGTGTAGTTATAGCTTCTTTGTTTTATCAGGTCATTAGTCACAAGTCGTTCGCAACCCGCGTGGACTTTGAGATGGAAATGCTCGAGGAGTTGCGTCTAAATCGTATCGAGTTGGTGTGCTTAGCCGGTTTCATGAGAATTCTTACGGGAGTGTTCGTACGGGAATGGAAAGACAGATTGTTGAACATCCATCCGTCACTTTTGCCTTCGTTCAAAGGTCACAACGCACACGAGAAAGTGTTGGAAGCCGGCGTTAAAGTGACAGGCTGTACAGTGCATTACGTTGTGGTTGGTTCATATTGCTTCGTATTTCATAAATTTCACTCTATTTTTTAGTTTTTTGATCTTCAGAATAATCCTGTAAGAATTTCGAACGCCCACTTTAAAATCAATTTCATATCTTTCAAATATTTGTTTTTTAGTTGTTTCACTGTTTGGATTTTTCTGTTTTTTGTTCCACATAGGAAGAGGTTGATGCTGGGGGGATTATATCGCAGGGCGTGGTCTCTGTTGCTCCCGGGGATACGGTTGACTCACTGCAGGACAAAGTGAAGAAAAAGGAATGGGAAATATACCCAGAAGCTGTGGAACTAGTTGCCAGGCAATTGCTGAAAAGGAAATAACATCTAACAAATAGATTTTTAAAATTCTTTCTTAAATTTAATATTTTAAGTTGTATTCGATAGAGATTTTTAAAAGTAGACTTTATAAACAGATTGTTTTCGTGAATACGTTTCCTGGGTTTTGTTCTCGATGGGCTCACTCACCCTTTGTAATTGACCATTTGCGAGACAGTAAATCTTTAAATGAAATCAACTTACGATTGAGTTGTCAATCATCTTATGAACTTCTTTTGTTAGTTAAGGTTGGGTTGTCAATCATTTTATGAACTTCTTTTGTTAAGAATGTTCGTTAGGGATTGCTTAAGTTTTACATTGATATATTGGATGAGATCTCTTGTCTTGGAAGTTTGATACTAGTTACTGCTTACTATATGTTTGCCCATCCAAAACATGTTTAGACTCATTCATTTTTTCTGTCCGAATATTAATCCATCCGAAATTTTTCGAAAACAGTACTTTTTCCTTTTTTGGTGTAATTTCTATGGAAAATCAATATAGGAAATCGAACACGCATTTTTGTATCTTTTTTTATCGTTTACCATCATATCATCATACGATAGGAAAAAATAACGATATGATAAAAATAGTTGATAAAATTTCACACCTTGTTTTCATCGTATCGCTTTGTATTATGTTCGTATGCCTTCTTAACATTTTTGTATTACCATCATCTCATTTTTGGTTTACATTATCATTTTCGTATCACTTGTCTTTAAAATGTATATATAAATTTTACTCTTAGGTTCCTAATAAACGGAAGGGTCATAATAGTAGGGGGGGGGGGGTCAAAAAATTTTCAAAAATTTAATAAACGGGGGTGGGGGTCGGAAGTTCGGAAAATGCTGTCCGGAGAATTCCCCCGATCAAATTCTTCCCTGGTGAATAAAATGTACATACAATCGTAAAATCTTCAAAAGCTAAGGTTATGAGCAATCGCTCGTAGATATTGGTATGTGTCTCTGTTGTGATAGTCATCAACAATGACAAGAATCCGGTGATTACAATCCAGCTATCGCCGACTTTGAACAGGTGGCGAATGTCCAGCGAGATTTTGAAGAATCTTGACACGAACCAAGCTTTATTCATTCTGCAGAAGCTGCAAAAATTTCCAAAATACTGGATGACACGATAATACCTGTCCTTAAAATCGTCTGTGCCACCCTTCTACAGCGTTGTTTGTTCTCGGGAGTTCGTCGAATGTTCTATGGAACATGTTCCATAGTTTAATAGAGAACAAAGGTGGGCGTCTTGCAGCATTCCTTCGATACCGACCGATATATGTATCTTCGAAGTATTCAAACAGACAATCCATTTCTTCATCGTAAAGGTTCCTAACATGATCATTTAATTCCTCAAACAGAAGGCAAGTTAGCAGCAGCATCTTCTAAAATGTTTCTCAGTTCGGTACCGAGAATTTGCTGCGGAGCATCTCCTGTGGTCTCCGCTTTTCTTTTTATATCAGCCTTGATTTTGACTACCTCCACTTTGGTTTGGGACGGAGCGTGTGTGTGTTCATTGACTTCCCCAACAACTAAGTCATTTTCGTCCAGTTTTATTAATGCCTTACACTGGCCACCTTTTCGTCGTAAAACGCATTCGAAACATTTCACCTCGTTTGCGAGCATTTTTTTAAAAACATATAGGTAACCATTTCGAGTGAGTTGACGATTTCCCCTTTCTGTCGTTGTAAACTCCATGACGATTGCTATGGTGACAGACTCTAATGAAGCAGACTGACTAACTTGAAGTATTTACAACCTTTTATACACTAATCCACCAGAAAAGATCAAAATAACAACCAGTTTTATTAATCGGCAGTTTCGAAACGTCTGTATACCCAAGATTCCACTACGTTTCAAAACTGGCCGTTTTGAAGTTGACGATTCGAAACTGATGGCTCGAAACAATATTAAAATATTTTTCATTTATGATTAGAATCCTTTTTTTTATAAAGCAAAATGCATATGAGACTTTCTATTCTATTTGTTTTGTTTTTATGGTTATTTAAGGGTACAGAAATTTATGGAATAATGTGTATTAGGGGATTTCGGCATTGTTTACATTGTTACAAATTTATGCTACTGTTTTACTCTGAGTCTCACACATATGTAAAGATAGCTGTTCTACTAATTTTTGTTTCACATAAAGGTTTATTATTTATAGAAGAAATTGTAAAATGGTTCTGAATGAAATATACAATTTACAGATGTTTTTGTGGTTGTACGCGTAATTACACATGGCGTAGGAGAATAATATGTGTAGAAGCAATTTACTTTGGTGTCTGTTGCGTAATTCAAACAATTCATGTTGAAGTCGCCAACAAAATAAATTGCTTTTTTATCGCAGCTTTTAAAATGTCCGGAGAGAATTGAATAAATAGATTTCAATGGTATATTTGGAAATCTATAAGAAATACATAGAGTAGATAATAGAGCGTTTCTTTTCGCCATTTCTGGACTTCAATACTTAAAATTTCATTTAATAATCATTCATATCAGAGAGCTCATCACAAAATTTATATTGAACAAATACACACAAGCCCGTCACATTTACGTTTAAAAACGTAAAACAAAATGTTTTCAAAAATTAATAAAAGTTTAAAAAATGTAAAACAATATTGTTTCGAACCGTCAGTTTCGAATCGTCAATTTCGAAACGGCCAGTTTCGACACGGCAGGTCTGAAACGTTTCGGAATTGACGATTCAAAGCAATATTGTTTTTCATTTTTTTAAATTTTATTAATTTTCGAAAAAATTTTGTTTTTCGTTTTTTAAAAACTATTAACGTTTTTTAAATTCGCGAATCAATCAAGTGGTGGTTAAATAGTATTAGAACGTTATTACGGTTGCGTTTAGACTCATATAACCTATAATAAATTAGAATCCAAAGGATTTGTGAATGATAACTTTTGAAACATTTTGAGCTGCGCATGCGCAAAACCAAATTTGCGAGATACTTACGATGGGAATCTGGAATTTTGTACCAAGAAGCTTTGTCTATTTTGGTAAGATTTTCTGGAATAAAACTGTGAAAAAAGTTAATAATGTGGAATTTATACGCATTCGAGACCTGTTTTTTCTTAGTTACGTGTTATTTCCTTTAGATACCGTAGTATTTTCGGAACTTTTTGTTTATTGACCGGTGACACAATAGCATAACTGTCCATACACAAAAATTCGTTTTAAGTAATCTTAATTAGAACGATCTATGGACGATTTAAAGTTACGCATGCGCAAGTGCTCACGCTAAGTTGTGAGATTTGTAACCAGGTCATTCTGATAGATATGATCATTTGCAATCACCATTCAAAATTTGGAGTGATAATCTTCATTATTTACCTAGATATTGCTAATATACTAGGGTTGGAAGCATTCCTTATACTAAAAAAAATGGAAAAAGATTCGAAGGGTTAGGGTTAGGGTTAGTTTCGAGCTTCTTAGATCTCTTTAACTACTAGCCGGAATCCCTTTATATTTTGCCTATAACTTAAGGACTAGGGTTCATTGACAAAAAGTACAAATTCATTTTCACATCATTGTCAGATATTGCACACGCATGCGCAGATGGTTTCGCGCATATTTCGTTAAGGAAATATGATACCTGTAAACCTTTGTGAGAAATCGAGAGTAGTGATGGTTATATGTAAAAAGTGGGGTTGCCGTGTAGGACAATAACTCCGTAATTATTACGAATTAGAATTCGGACTTCTTATATCATACTGAGGATGGCTTCTTCTTTCACATAAAACTTCACTAAGTTTTAATGGTCAAAATTACGGAAGTTATTCGCCTTTGCATTTGCCACTTTTTTGAAAATTTCTACCAGAAAAATTCAGAATTTCAAATTCTGGTACTTGATTTGAAATCAGCATAATTTAATTAGTAAACCTACCAATTTTCAATGCAAACGGAATATTTTAAACTTTGGGCCCAAACTTGCCCAAATAAGGTATTATGGGTGAAAATACCCAATTTCTGGTACTTGATTTGAAATCAGCATCATTTAATTAGTAAACCTACCAATTTTCAATGCAAACGGAATATTTTAAACTTTGGGCCCAAATTTGCCCAAATAAGGTATTAGGGGTGAAAATTTTGAAATTCTGGTACTTGGTCTGAAATCAACATTATTTAATTAGTAAACCTTCTAATTTTCAAAGCAAACGGAATATTTTAAACTTTGGGCCCAAATTTTCACAAATAAGGTATTAGGGGTGAAAATACCCAATTTCTGGTACTTGGACTGAAATTAGCATTATTTAATTAGTAAACCTACCAATTTTTAAAGCAAACAGCAAAGCAAACGTGTTTTTTCTAGATGGGTTTTGTCCTAGGGTTTATTTTTTTACGGGGGTTTTGTCCTACACCCGATATGTCGGACCATAGATAGGGACTCGTAATGACTTACTATTTTAGACAAATATACCAAAATCAAATTTTCTTACTATATCATAATACGTGGGGGGGGGAATTTACTAGGGAGGAATTTGATTGGGGGAAATTCACCGGAGGGGAATTCACCAGGGGGGAATTTGATCGGGGGGAATTCTCTTAAATCCTAGAATTGTCAAAATCTCTAAAAAACCCAATTCCATAGTCATGTAAGTTTCTTAAGTCTGGTTTTCACTTGGCGCTAACGATCGGTACTTAACTTTCGGCAACCTTTGAAGTACGGCGGTAACAATAACAAGCGATGAATGAAAACAATAGAAAGTTACCGCTCGTTAGCGCTGCGTGTGGAAACCTTTATAGCGCAAATATTCTTTATTGTTGTCTGTCTAGTGAAAAAAGAGAGACAGCTGTCTCAAAAGCAAAAAAGAAACAGTATTTCTGTCTAGTCAAAAGAAAGATGTACATCTGTCTGAAAAGAAGAAAAAAGAAGCGAAATATCTCAGATATATTAGCGGAGCACACAAAGACAAACAATTTGTAAAAGTTGAAGAAGAAAAGAACAACCTCATCTGTCAAATCTTTGAAAATTAATAAACGGGGGGGGGGGGGGGGGTCCAAATAAGGTCCGGGGGGTCGGAAAAAAATCGAAAAATTAATAAGCGTCCCGGGACGTTTATTAGGAACCTAAGAGTAGCTATATTTATTGTATTGTTGTGTAAAAATACTAGAAATACTTTCAGCTATTCAAGACTTTTTTGAATGAATGAATCAGAGGTTTTAATGAACGCTTCTTTCAGTCTTCCATACGTTTTTCAGTCTTGATTTAATAGATTTAGTCACTATTTAACATGTGTAGGTTTTCAGTTTATAAATGATTGATTACAAGAGAAAAAACGATGGAAAACGAAAAATATAAGCGATATAACAAAATTCTTGAATTAGTAAAAATAGACAACACGAGTTCAAATAGCTTGAAAACACTATTTTAGAACAAAGACAACAAAAAACGATACGGTTGGATACCAAAGACTTATAAGCGAGCTTGAGGCGAAAGTTGCGAAAAAGGAAAGCAAAAAAAAACCATCCTGATGAGAGAGCTTCGATTTGCAATACTTTTGAAATATTGGCTCAAGCTCATTTTGAGGAAATTTAGTTAATTTTTTATACAACTAATATGCTATCAACATTCACATTCACTCACTTCAAGTCCTTTAATTTTTAAGATTGAATGAAAATCATATTCAAATATGACTCTCATTTTGCTTATAAAAAGCGATATTATTATATGGAATTTTGATGATTTTGTACATCCACATGTCATCAAATTTGGACGGTTGTGGATGGGGGGAGGGGTGTTCGGATTTTTAGCCATTTTTGTGGACGTCATAAAAGTATGACCCCCAGTACGTTATAAAATCTGTCTAAAAATTTTTCCGCCAAAATTCGGAAAAAGCGTCGAAATTATTTCCGCCGAAATTTTTGGGTGTTAATGTAAGCACACGTACTGGTGCAACGTTCGCAGTTGTTAGCTTTCCATTCATCCATTCATTTTATGTTCAATAATTCCAGCGGAATTTTTATTAGAAACCATTAAAGGTTTATCTAAAGTAAATGCAAAACGTTATAAACATGAAAATTGGAATATCAATTAGCAGTGCAGCGTGTCTTTTAAGATGTATACTAAAAGTTTGATTGATCAGTTCTTACTTTTTTTAATAAGAGAAAACATCTTTGTTCTAAAACTTTGTCATAAGAAATATGATTCTTTCCAAGGACTAATGTTTTTAAAAATGTTTCTGGCTATGAAAATAGCCGTTTTTATAGTCCATGTTCAGGACTTATTCAGTTCCAGATTGCCATCTGAAATTGATTTGACCCTTCGTAGACTAAGAATAAAAACATCTAAGACAATTTGAAGTAGATTTACCCTTCATTTAACAGAAATTTGTCTCTTTGATCAGTTGAAGAAGTTTAATCCGTATATATACAATTCATTCTGTTTAGTGTTTCTTTATCGAAACCACTCAATTCTGAGAAGTTGGTCACTAGAGGAATTGTTAACCATTGATCAAAGGCTGTATCAGAAAACTCTTCCTCCTCTTGGAAAAAGTCGGGGAAAATGGTTGTCTTTTCACTGTACTCAGAGATTAATGAAAGTGTTCCACACGATCCACAAGGATTTTTGCATTTCTTCAAGGAAACTTTCAAAATCTCTGATATAACCTCATTTTTCTCCTTGAACAACTTAAGAATTATTTGTTTATAATTTTGTTCTTCAGTACAGCTGTTGATGACAGTTTGTGCGTCTAAAAACAGAATTAACTGAATAACTAAATGGAAAGAATCATGTTCTTGTTTTAAATAACTTTTGAACATCACCTTGATTCGCTATTTTAAGTGCCTACAACATACCATGGTCTCATAAACCATCTGATTCCTGAACACTAACATCAAGTCTTGGTTTCTTCGCTGGAAATTCAAAAGGATAAACTGAGTTGCTGGAAATTTCAAAAACTAAAACATTATTTTGATGTAAAAAAACACTGATATATACTTGTATAATTTTATTATTACTACATCTACATATGAATCTACATCATTGAATGTATACTTACAAGACAATTACGCAATTTCAAATGTAACCAGATGAATACATTAGAAGTAACCTCCCTAATCTAACATCTTCCGCTTAAGTGGCCAAATAGACCTGTTTACGGTTGCACGGAGCATCTTGGGTAATCAGGACAAACATAGCGACAAAACAATGGCGATAAATTGTGTTGTTGTATAATATTTTAGTGGTTTTTCCAGTGTTTTAGTCGACTGATTTATTCGCAAATAATGGTTTTCTTTATCTTTATTTTACATATATAAATGCAAATGCAGGCCATAAAAGTCAAATTTTATCTAGCTAACTGCTCAAACGCTATCAAAACACACTGCCGAAGCTCACATATTTGTTTTTGTTTGTCCTGATTACCCAGCATGCATTTAACCGCGAACAGGTCTATAATAGCTACAACATATAATGAAAATGTATTTAGAACCTACCTCCATCTACCTCATAGTGCTTCGAAGCGCGGAGGATTTCTTGCTTTGCGATTTTATTACTATCCGCTGGGTATACTTTAAAAAACTAACAGGCCCTCACTTTTTTGCTGGACAATTTTTTTTTACTACAGGAAAAATAAATAAAGTCGTGAGTTCTGTATAATCATAATCATATTATGAATGATTGTTGTTTTTCTAATTACAGAGAACGTCTTAACCACCTTTGTTCCGCATGATTTCACCAAAAGACAAAAATGTAGATGTATTGTTGTTTGCATGAGAGAAAATGAGCAGTAAAAAGTTAACCGATTTTTTTTTAAAAGATCGAAACAAGGTTTCCAGTAGCAGTGATATTAGTGGGAGGGACACATTTAGCCACCGCACCATCTACTCTACACACTTCGAGCCAAAAGAGATTGTAGTAGCTGATCAAAATCATCCTCCAATAACTTTTGTTTTTCCGAAGTCAGCAACAACAGGAAAGCAGCAGAGATCTTGTCAACACCACTGGTTCAAGAAATTTACTTGGTTGCACTACGATATCGAAACAGACTCCGTCCTATGTTTTCTTTGTGTTAACGCGGAGAAAAAAGGAAATCTTCCTATTGGGAAAGAACTTGCTTACATAAGTAAGGGATTCAGATCATGGAAAAAAGCTCCGAAAATCTTCTCCGAGCACGAAAAAAGCCAAACTCACATAACCGCTAAAACATACGAGCTAGTAGTTCCAAGATGTGCCGATATTGGTGAAATGATATCTGAAGGCTCAAGAGCAAACAAATTGAAACAAAGAAAATATTTCGTTAAAGTGATGGAATGTGTCTAATATCTAGCTCGTCAAGGTATTCCTTTTCTCGGGGACAATGATAACAATGACAATTTTTATCAATTACTACTGCTCTTGGGGAAATACGATCACACCATATTAGACCGAATTCAAGACACGTCTTTTAAAAGAAAACATAAGTTTACCCATGCCGATTACCAACTAGAGCTAATGACGTTGATGTCTCAACATGTCTTGCGAACAGTTTTGAAGCCTATAAAGGAGAACATGATTTACAGTCTAATGAGCGACGAACGGACCGACATATCCAATCTTGAGCAACTATCTATTTGTGTCCGGACAGTAAACAATAATCTTGCAGTATCTGAACACTTTTTAGGATTTTACGAAATTCCCAATATAAAAAGTGAAACTATTGTAAGAGCTATTAAAGATACCTTGATACGAATGCAGTTACCCTTAGAGGAATGCCGTGGACAAACGTACGATGGAGCAAGCAATATGCTAGGCAAGAAGTCTGGGGTTGCTTCGAAAATCTTCAAGGAAGTACTGAAAGCTCTACCGACACACTGTCATGCCCATTCTTTAAGCCTTTCCATCAAAAGCACATGCCAGAATGTAAAGATATTGAATGATGTTATGGGGACAGTAGGAGAAATATGTGTCCTCGTCAAATATTCCCCAAAGAGAGAAAACATGCTAGGTGCCATCAAATCAAATGTGGATGGAGATATGGATGAAGCAGCGCTAGAAAACGAACATATGGCGCCATCTTTGGATAAGTTATGTGTAACCAGATGGACAGAAATGCTTCGAAAAGATTCAGTTGAATTACACAGCATTGATGAAACTTTGGAGCGTTTGTTTAGAGAACGGCGGATTGAATACCGATGTGAAGGCGCGTTTCATAGGATGCAAAGCACAGATGACCTCGTTCAATTTTTTCTTTGGTTTGTGTTTGGGGCATAGACTATTTTCGATAACAGACAATTTTTCATAGGCACTACAGTCAGAAAAATTGTCAGCTGTTAGTAGTCAAAACCTTGCAAGCCTGTCATTGAAAACGCTACAGGAGATGAGAAAAGAAAGTGACTTCGAACTATTCTTCAAGCTAGTCACCAAAAAAGCCGAAACTCTGCCAGTAGATGAGCCAATGTTAAAGAGAAAGAGAAAAAGCCCGAAATATTCAATTTTGCACTACGTGGATGGACAACAGACCTCTAGTGCAGCCCATCATCCTGCGAGTGTCGAAAAGGAGTTTCGCAAAATCTATTTTGAAGCCTTAGATCATGTGACAGCTGCTATCAAGGAACGATTTGATCAGCCAAGTTTTAAAATTTATTCAAACCTAGAAGAACTTTTAGTTCATGGAGCACGCAATGAATCTTTTGAGGCTGGTATCAAAGAGGTAAAAGGTCTTTACGCTGACGAAGTTGATGTTTCTGCTTTGGAGGCAGAGTTTAAAATTTTCCAGCAAATGTTTGTTGGTTCCCCAGAATGTCTTGATGACACTATTAAAGTATTACAATCTCGTGATAAGAACGAAAGATTGCTGATCCCTAATGTTACAAAAATTTGCAAGCTGTTGTTAGTGAATCCGGCGACAAGCGCCACACCAGAGCGATTCTTTTCGAGTGGCCGCAATGTCAAAACATGGAAACGAGCAACAACAAAGGCAAAGCGATTCAACGCCCTTTCTATTCTTTACATTTACAAAGAACTTACGGACAAGATTGATTTGGTCAAAATTGGGAACGAATTTGCGGAAAAGTGTTAGGAAAGAAAAAATGTATTAGGAAGGTTTCTAACCAAGATTTCGAAAGATAATTAAAAACAAAACATTGATTCCATTAATAAGTCTCGTCTCAATTCTTTCGTTAATTTCTTGTAATTTGTTTGTGAGCTTTATAGTTCTGAAAAATGTTCTTTAAGCCTTTATAGAAGCTTAAAAAACAAATTTCAAACCATTTTAAGCCAATGTAAGAGAGTCAAAATCTCTGGCCCCTTGACCCCAATCATGGTAGGGCGGCGGGTGATACTAAATATATGTGGTCAGTAACTTAGCCCCCCCCCCCCCCCCCACTTACATTTATGTGTCGTAGGGCCTGACTAAAGGTAGTTTTCTATCTTTTAGTAAAAAATATGTAGAAGTCTTGTCCATGCTTTTTTAAAAATAGATTTTTTTGGTAAACAGAATTTCGTGTTTACGGACGAACTGTAACCACTAATCTCAAAAAAATAACTGGATCGGCCATTCGAGTCACACAAAGATAGTAGCCGTTGAAATTCCAGTGAAAAATAATCAGATTGAGAAATCAACGACAATGCCAAACCCAATTATTTTTTTCAGATCAGTGACTGTAAATAATAAAGTTTGCCTTGCTTTACCAAAAGTAAACAAGGTGTCAAGTTATTTCAGTTGTCAAGTTATTTCATGACAGGCCATTAAATTCTGTGAGTCATAGTGTTGTTGTTGCTAAATTTCAAGGACTGTGTGCAAAGAAAATGCATATTGTAGACTTGCGTAGCCATGCTGCTGGAAAGAAGCATAAAACGAAAGTAGGAGATCATGAAAAGGCTATTACGTGTTTAAAACAAAAAGAAGGAAAGGACATGACTGAACAACATAATAGTTCTTCCGAACCAGTGATAACAACAACACCTACTGTGTCATCTACTAATTCAGCTTCTTCAAGGAAAGGCGTTGAAAAAAGAAAATCCCAAGAAAACCAGGATGAAGGCAATAAACTTGAGGAGGCTTTACAGATACTTCAGGAAAAGATAAAAAGGTTTATGTAAAGGACACAAACATAACATCTTCATTCTATATAGTTAGGTCTTATGTTTTTAATTTAAGTTTAAGCCAAACTCGTCCCCAGCGTGAATGCACCGGAAATACAGTGGACCGTTCACATGTATGTGGCTATCAGGCATTAGAGAGTCAGCAAATTTAGCGAACCGACTTTTACTTCCTAATTCGAAGCTTGCCAAATAAATAAGTGTATGTTAATGTTTCCAAGGTGCATTAATCAATGCAGTTATAAAGTTTTAACTGTTTTTACTGATAACACTGGCCAAGGTCAATTTAGAAAATTCAAATGAAGTTTAAAAAATGATAAGCCTCTGTTTTATTTCCTTGATAGCCATTTTTCATTGTTTTTCATTGAGAACTCGTGCCTATTTTATATAATATACATATATAATGTAGGTTACAGAATTCTGTTTGTTTATTAAAAAAGAAAGTTTCTTTTTGAAGCATAATATTCTTTATTCATTAAATTCTTTATTCATTATATTCTTCCTTTGCTAGAAGCCTATTGATGTTTTACATGGCCAGGGAAAAACATATCAGAATTTATCATGAGTCGGGGAAAAACATATACATTTTCATGGAGTTGGTCAGGGAGAAACTATAGAAATTCTAGGAAAAGTCAGGGAATTTTTTCCTGATAAAGCTGTACGAACCCTGTATGAAAGAAGGGGATTGGAAAGCAATTGGAGTTATCGGGATTATATTGTAGGTACAGAAACCCCGATTGCATTCGTCATTTCAATGGTAAAGAATAACAGATCGTTGCTAGATTACGGCACTGTTCACTTTGATATCTACTTCTCAGCGATGCTGCTTTGAAGAAGCACATGATATGCCCCAAAGAAATATCCACAAATGAACTGAAGGAATTGGATGATACTCAAATTGTGACAGTAAGTAGGAAGTGGGTGGTGAACAGATTATATTTAAACATGTTTGAGTAAGATTTAAGAATCCAGCGTTCTGATTGGTTGAACGGCTTAGACTGCAAATATTATCTCGTTAGAAGCCTTTGTACAGTTACTAAGCAACATCGAACATTGAACCAATAAGATTTAAGGATGTCCACGTGACTATTACCACTTTTATTCTGAGTTTTTTCAGATTCCCTTTGTTTAATAAATGAATTTATTCTATATATTTTTGTATTACTAATACATGAAATCTTGTCAGAATATCCTTAAGAAGATTCATTTTCTATAGAATTGTCTTTCAATCTTTCAACGCATTGTATCAGAGAAGGAGGACTTGTTAGCAATCGAAACATGTCTTTGCATATTAATGTAGATTTTCAAGTCGAAAGTAAACTAAATAATTCATGCCCAGTCTCCGCATAGTTATTATTTCGTAATCATGAATGAATGAGTAATAAAGATGAGTTCTTCATCCATATGTCACATCCATGGTAAACAATGTTGGCGCGAATGTATTTGAAGAGCTGTTTAAATGTCCAGCACCTTTACGGTGTGGACCTATTGAAAAGAGCTGCACTTGCCCCTGGTGATAGGGTGTTAGATTTGGGTTGCGGTTGTGGAAATCTAGCTGCTCTTATATCAAAGCAGGCAAGTAAAAAATTAAACATGTCCTGTGATAACCAATTAGCGATGGATTTAGGGGGTGGAGTGTAAGCGGCTTTAAACTGTTAATCACTCGACTTTGTGTGCGCGTACGCGTAATGCTTCTGCGTGATTTAAACGCTTGTTGCGTTGTGCACCATGCCATATTTTGTTGTTGCGTTATTTAGGTCGGTCCCACTGGAAGAGTTGTAGGCATCGACCAAGATAGAGATCGCATCAAGGTAGCTAAACAGGAGTTCTCCCACTTGAAAAACATCAAGTTCATCGCGTGTAAAAGCTTCGAGTTCCCGTTGCTTGATGCAGAGGAGAACGATTTCGTGCTCAGCAACGTTGTGCTGCATTGGATACCTACTAGCGAGAAAATTATCGCCTTCGAACGCATCATGAAATCCTTGAAACCGAACGGACAGTTTATAGGCAACATTTCTCTGAAGCGGTCCACAAACCTCGCTTTGGCTGCCTCTCTCTTGACAGATAGTGACCAACAGGAGATTGATGGCATGTACCACAGGGAGAACGCGGTCAAATTAAAAGAGCTCTTTCTAGAGACAGGATTTAAAATCGAGGCGTACGAAAATCGCTTTAAGGAAGTGAACATGGGAACGATGGAAAACTTTCTAACGTGGATAACGAGTTTGTACGGCGGAAAATTTGACTTCAAAAGCGCTTATGAAAAAAACAAGGAGGGAGTGAAATTTGAGAGGTATGAAGACGGCAGCATTAAACACACTTCAGAAGGCGTGACTTTTGTAGCAACAAAACCAAATAAGGTGGACTTTGCCTGCTTAGATCAAATTAACCAATTGAATGCTTTTCATTGAGTGTTTGTTTACATCGGGAGATTGCATCATCATTTACTATTGAAGACCGGTCGTTTAAACGTTTGTTTATTTACATGCGAACGTGTAAAAAATGAAAATAAACATCCTACACTCGTCAAATACATATGTCTCAGGATCGTATCCATGGGTCCAGTATAGTATAACAAAAATCGAAAAAAAAAATTATCTTCGTGTTAACGTTTGATATGGAAATCACAATTCATATCACAATTCAGTTTGGTCGATGGCGAAATTTCAAGCAATCAAAGCTTTTCGTGTCATATATCACATGAATCATAATTTCAGGCGGATTATTATGAATATTTTGCATTGAACTTTCAGCATTCATTATTACCTCAGATAAGCTGCCCATAAGCCAGTCCCATACGCTATGAATTATAAATTTTTCAAAAGTAAATCTCCTGATTGTCGTGTTTTGCACACCACTCTCAATTCAGAGTTTGATCAATTAAATATGTTTTGGGTTTTAAATGAGCAATTTTTTCGTAACATTTTTCGTTTGTTGTATCCGAAGATCTCCTTTCATTTTTGTTACCGAAATTTGGATACAAAAGTTCTTTCTCGTTGTGATGTTGAACACACTGCAAGCTTATTAGCGGGAGTAAATGAGTGCCTCTATTCTTGCTTATACTCTTATAATCAACTCCTGTACTTCATACCATCGGAATGCTACTCGTACTTTAGCGGGAGGTTTTGCCCTCTCAACACCAGGAATTTACGATGGCTGAAAGATTCCTTTCAAACAGCGGTTGCACAATAAAATAACGTCGTGGTTAGAGTTCCGACAGCGGAGCTTATATTTCTATAAGTAAGGTTAGGGTTAGGGATAGATTTAGGGATACGTTTAGGGATAAGTTATGTGAGATTTCTTAGTAAGAAAGTAAATAATAAATTTACAATGAAATGTCGCTCGGGTTTATATCCGCAGAAATACATGATCCGCTGTCGGAACAATATCCACCGCCATAAAATAAACACAAATAATTTGTTCTGTTTAGTTGTTTTTTTTCCCTATCAAATCCACATGACAACCATTTTTTTTTTTTTAATTTTTTAAAGACATATTTCATCAGCTGACAAATAAAAGTCTTACCCATGTTTGAAGCATGTAAATCTAGTACTGTGATGATGATGACGATGATTTAGAATACAAATCTGAAAACATTGGTCTTGTTATGTTAGTAGTATGCTTCTGAAATGTCAGAATATATTAAAGCAAACCTATGTACCTTAAGTGGATTTTGATGAAATTCGCGAAAATTTCAAAGAAGGCCAATTCGCGAAAATTAATACGCGCGAACAAATTGAACAGGGCTGATTCGCGAAAATAAATACTTGCGAAACTTTTGAGAAAAAACATTTTTTTTCTTTCATTATTACCCTTTGGGGTTATGAACAGTTTTCTCAGTGTCCTTTTTCTTTTTTGTTTTTGGTTGTACATCAAAATCGACATTAAAAATTAAAATTGAACCTTACAAACCTAACAAGTGCGGAAATCTTCTTTGTTTATTATGACATTTGAAAAAGAAAATTTTTTGAAAATTTATGATTCGCGAAATTAAGTCCTCGCGAAAAATTTGAGGATGGCCGATTCGCAAAAATTAGTACACGCGAATTATTTGAAAAAGTTGATTTGGAAAAATTACTACTCGCGAAATGTGATTTCTTTGTCCTCGCGAAAATTAATCCACTTAAGAGGTAGACTTTCTAAGCATTATGTAGCTCGAACAGGACTCTCTGCTATCATCACAAAGCGGAACGAGTTAAAAATAATTCTAAAAACGATTTGATGAGAGGTACTGGTAATCCGTCATAAGGAAGAATAAAGACGTATCATCAAACGTATACACATAGGTCCGTTCTGAGGAGAGGTACAAACATGCGGAGGGGGGGGGGGGGGGCGGAGAACAATGAAAAGCGAACGAAAACAAACAGGAAGGGGGTATTCTGCCAAAAGCGAACGTACGCTATGCGAAGAAATGCTGAGGTGCCACTGCGACACTTTTTTGACGGCAGCAACAGTGATAGCGAAGAGGTCACTACCACGGAAACAAACGTCCCGCGTGCCACGAATGTTCCTTTTCTGCCACGAATGTAACTATTGCGTTTTTTAGAAATTAAGTTTCATAATATCCAAGACTGTTGGAGGGGGGGGGGGGGGGAGGGGGGGGGGTCACCTTGGAGTCTGGGACACAGATGATTAGATCATATACCAGATCATATACCACTCAAGACAAGTATGAGAGGCATTCATTGTGACGAGGTTATTATGATGGATGAGCAATTTGTTTAATCACTTTGAATGTAATCTTTGTAAAAACAATCTGCATGTTATATCATTCACTGTGTAACGTATGTGATGGGTTTTATTCTAATAAACATTTGATGAGTTCGCATTTATCATTTTGATTGATTGATAAATCAGGGGGTCATGTGAATGTAAAGGGGGAATCTGAAATCGATTATTCAAAGCAAAATGGATGACTAAACTATTGTTCCACAATACAAACTGCGACATTAGTTTTGCAATAAAAAGACATTTTTCATGATGATTTGCGGGTTTCTTTTACGGTATTGTGACGCAATCGTATAATCATATTTCCGCAAAAGTTACCACATCTCCCCACCTACTCTGGAAATGTTGTGAGTTTCCAAACCGTTAGTTACCGGAATCACAATCATCTAATCACTTTGTAGACCACTTTTAATAAGAGAATTACTTGTTACAATGTTGTTTTGATCTATGTTACCAATTTATATTTCATGTGAAAGCGCAACTAAATTCTACATTCAGGACCACGTTCAAAGATTTCTCAGCTTTAAGGTCTTTTAATCACAACTACACGGACAATGTTAATAGGTCAAATAACGGACTTCTGTCATTAACCTACTGACCAGTTATCTAAACAAATTTCTTTAGGACCCTCCATTTTATGTTTTCTTCCACTGCCCCGAAAGTGGTATTTATCAGAAAACTAGCATACCGTCTTATGTCCTGGGTTGCCTGCCAGCTTACCTGTATTCTTGTAAAAGATTGATATAACATCATTATTGTATGGAACCATGGGAGGTAAATTTTATCACTGGGTCGAGGTAGTCCCTGGTTCACACATCGATCTGATCCCAAATAACACGGTAAGACGTGTCGATACTGAAAATGTTGATGTTGCAGGTGTCTTCATTGTCTGCTGTTATACAAAGTTCAGTGCGGTTCACTTTGTGTTGCAACATACAATGTTTAGAGAGATGTATAATGCGTTTTAACAAACAATTGACAGTGGAATAATGTCACATAAGCTTGGTTTACGGTGGGTGAGTTTGACCTTCTAACGCTTTCATTCAATTGATAATGCCAGATCTGGTTCCAAAACCTTTTTCAGGTACCAATCTCATTGATTGATGTAAAGATTTTTGAGTAATGAGGTAATGCTAACAATTACGCCGCCTTATTTTATTTCATGCGTTTCTACGCGCTTGATTGTTTTTATATCATACGGTTGGTGCCTTAATCTTTACGGCGGGCGGGAATAAATATTGAAAGAAAATCGTTTTTGTGCTGTAAAAATGACGAAGATAGCTAACAAAAAGTTAGCCTCTAGTAAGTACTTGGTCATTCGAGCCAAATTGAGCTTCGTGCTATGTTTTCTCACTTATATTCCAACTCTGTTTAATAACATCATAAAAATTATACTTATAATGCCTCCTGTCATTGTCAGAACCAGACAATTCAATTGCAAATTCTAAAATAGCACACGCAGCTGGAGCTATTTGAAAGGTGCTAAACATCGTCTTGTAGTGTTTTGTAGAAACCTTATATTTTTTAACTTCTTGATTTATGTCAGCATCAATGGCAAGTACTCGCTTGTATTGATAGCTTTCGCGACTATCCTCTAATGGTGCTGTTGGTAATATAGGATACAATAGTTTCTTCGTTGTCATTTATTTAGGGAAATCCCCAAAGTAAAACTAATTACGGTGGAATGATCAGGGAAATCCCGAAATATTTGTTGTTGTTATGGTAACCATTGCCGTCCAGTGAATCGATGTAGGTTGGCCACTGAAAATAATAAAGAGATGTCGATAATGTCTGTGAAACAATTCATTCAATGTAAAGTTAAAACAAAGGTGATATCATACCATGGCGAGAAGTACCAAGAGATGCGATATATAGTATCGAAAAAGTGGAAGAGCTAACGACTTCATATGGTTTAGCTCTTGTAGTCACTCTAGTCAACGAATATGGTGATTACTATAAAGCCTTTGCCACTAGTTGTCTTCGGAGAGATCTTGCAGATTTTGGATGGGGTGATGATGGGACCACTTGGTGAATTTAGATGGTGGTTAGTATTTCCATATAAATAAAGGATATACCATATATCTGCTGCTACCAATCAAGCTGTAAATTGGTACAACCTGACCTCACATCACAAATATTCAAAAAAAGAAAACAAATCTAGTTCAACATCTGTGAATGTTGAATAGAAAAGATTTATTGAGCATGTTGGATAAGTTATACGAGCCATCCAAGCAGTCTCGCCCCAAGTTGAAGAGATCAACACGAGGGAAACACTGATGATGATGATGATTAATGTTAAAGAATTCATTTTTGTTTATTTTAAATCCTCTTCCTTAATAAGATAAGCCACACACAGAAGTAATGAGAGTAAAATAATTAAATTTAGGGAAGAAGAAATTTTGGCGAATCGAGCAAAAATCAACCAAAAGTTATTTTTTAGACATCCGCCAAAATTAATTCCCGCTAAATCTTTTTTTGAGATCGCCAATGAACAAGTAGATGATAAAGACGATGAAGAGTCGGAATGGGAGAGTGGTAACCATGATAAAGACTTCAACCGGAATGTTTTTGACTTCACAATAGGTGACAAACATGATTTGTAATCTAACTTTATTTTTATAAACTGTTGGTAATTATAATGTTTATATTAAAGAAAACAGGTCATTTAAATATTTTGCATTTTCATTTTTTAACAAATTCTATCTCATGAAAAAATAATCACTAAAATTCATTCCCGCCAAATATGAGCTTTTTTGCGATTTGCCAAAATTAATTCCCGCCAAATTATTTTTTTTTCTAAATTCGCCAAAATTTCTTCCCTTAAGGTACATAAATAAATAAACACTTAAGAAATACAAGGGATAAACTAAGAAACGGTGACGTTTTTTTAAAAATAAACTCAAACAACAAACAGTAGCTTCTTTTTTTTGAATCAACAAACTAGTAATATGTACAAAATAAAAATTGATAACAAAATGAAAAAAAATGAGAATAAACAAGTAATGTCAACCTCTTTGAAAAAGATGAAATATTTATCCTCTCGTTGCATAACATAAAGTTGTCTTTTGTAGAAGGTCTTTAAACTAATAATCATGGCTGGAGCTTTCAAAAAATAAGAAACTTTCAATACTGGATTTTTTAGGCGCCAAAAAATGATTTTTCATGAAATTTTTGTACATATGTCGTCGTCACAAGGTACAAAACGCATACTGCATACTCTGTGGAAACACAAAGTTTAATGAGTACATAGTCAAATTTGAAGATGGTGCGGAAGATTACATCGTCCTCGATCACGTAGACGGAATCCTTATTGAAAATATTCATTTGTCATTTAGTTATTTTCACTTGATAGTTATGGACTTTTAACAACGTTATATATGAAAAGACATTACGTTTTCAAACTGTATAATCGCATGTTTATCCAATCCTTGGTTCTATCCAATAGAAGAATAGTTTAAGAAACCAAATAAAACACATTTAGTACTAAAATTGCCAAAAAATTATGAACCTGTAAGTACTAAAGAGCCTTTTACTGGTTTCTTTTTTGAAAAATTACACGTTTTTTTTATAAGAAACCTAGAGAAGACCCTAGTATCGACAATTTTTTTATTTTTTAAAAAAATTTAGTTCTAAAAGTTTCTTAACTAGTTTCTTATTCTAAAGTTTGGTTTACAACTCAAAAAACTCATAAAACACTGTATTCGTTTCGAAAAAAAGAAAATAACAAATTCGTTCGATTACACGTTCGATCAGGATGGTTTTCACATTTATAAATACATAGCTACAGTAGTATAGAGTATAAACAGTGAAAAGAGAAAATTTTATCATTGGAAAATAATTATTTACGTCTATACAAGTTGCTTATCTAAAAATAGCCTGTAAATCTTGGTTCCAAAAGTTTCTTAAATTTTGGAAGGTCTAGTACAAGGTTTCTTATAAAAAAAAACGTGTACGTGTAATCTTCCATAACACTAACCAATCAGCTGACATCCCTTTAACCCTGCCAAACCTAAGACCTTATGTAATAATAAAATCAAAAGAGTTGATAGTATAAAAGTCTTGGGTTTGAAAATCGACATTTAAGTTGGGAGGAAAATATAGAAAAACAAATTTCTAAAGCAATAGGGATACAAAGTACGAATCTTTTTAAATGAACGCTGTCTGAAACAAATTTTTCTTCTCTCTCATACATAGCCACTTATTACTGTAATATTGCTTCGGCTAGTAACTTTAAATCTAAACTAACAAAATTATTCTCCCCACAAAAACATGTAAGTAGAAACGTAGAAGCAAACATGGATACGCAAAACCTCTCATGGGTGATCTGAATATCCTTAACACATATGATATAAACATCAAAATCTTGTATTTATGTATAGTATAATACTCTTCCTAGAATATTCCAAAACTCTTTAACCTTATGAATACAATAATTGCAACATAAGATAACATTGCGTCGGAAATTACGAAACGATAAGGAAAAGGAAATCGTAATTTTGTATTTTATACAGGGACCTTTCATTTTTCCATTTGGAAAAACACGAACGAAATATAAAAAGTGAGTCTTATACCTCTTTCAAGACGCTAACGAAGTTCTTTCAGGTTATAATTTACTTTATTTCTCAACGATTGACGCAGTTTTTATTAAAAACGTTATAAAAGCTTCTATAGATGGATATACATATAATGCAAATAACTTCTGTAAATATAGAAATGCTTCAAGAGTTAAAAACTTGACATCTCACGTTTGACGCGATCAGCAATCTGTTGTATATGTAGTAGTTATCGCGAGATACGAGAAAAATATGGCGAATATTTTTTGAGTTTTTTATGTTTTTCAAAATATTTAACGAGCCTTTAGGCAAGTGCGTTTGTTATATTTTGCACTCTGTTTTTAACCAATAGAAATCCCGGGAATAGTTGCTTTAACCAATCAGAAAAAATATTGAATTTTGCACTCCTTTTTAGCCAATCAAGAAAAAATATTGAGTTTTGCACTCCAAAATATGATATATATTATCTCGTGATTAGCCAACCTAATGAAATAGGCGAGTTAAATATTTAAGAAAAACATAAAAAACAAGAAAAATATTCGTCATCTCTGTACTTTCTTTGGCAAAAGAAAATTAAATATAAAAAATTATTAACGTTTAGGTGGTGACCTAAAAATTAAGGGAATCTACACAATTGAAGAGCATATGTAGCTAGTAGATTTACTTTCAAATAAAACATATTTATGAGGAAAATAAAAAATGCATTACATTTGCATCTAATAGCAAAACGATTAAGAAAATTTAATTTAAACTTTTCACAGGTATTGGCCTCTGAAGCTGAGAGAAAACTGCCCCAGTTGAATTTCGGGTGTTGTAACAATTTTTATAAATCTTAAATCTATTTCTAAGAATCTCAGAAACTTCATCAATAAATATTTCAAGCAGAAAAAGCATAGTGCCTGTGTTTAGTTGATGGATGGATATTCAGAATTTTATTTGTTTTAAATAGCGCATAGGCGCATCTTACTTTCTACATTAAATGCATAAATAAAACAGTACAAATATTGCAAGGATGATTATTTATCACAAAAGTAGCTATTATTTATCAGTTTTATTTTTCTGACTTTTATTTGGCGTAATAGAATAACTTTATGTCATTATTTTAGACTAGCTATATAAACTGCATAGTGCATATTGCACTCGCACTTCTATAACGAAGAATAGCTGTCTGAAACACCGTTGCGGCGTATAATATATATCTATATAAATGCGTGCCAGAGGCAGCGCCAGGGTTTTTCCGACGAGGGGGCTAATTGCTTGACTCTAAGTTTAACATAAAACTCATTGATGATCAAATCTATTACAGATTTGGCACCTCTAAATTTAAACATAACCTGCCACGAAACTTGATATAATGGTAATTGTATTAATCACAAAAAAGACCTAACGTTGAAAAATGTCAGTATTGTGTTAATATTGCTTTACTTCCGACGGGGTCTGAGAAGTTCTGACGGGGGGAAGTAGCCCCCCTAACCCCCCACTAGCGCCACCCTTGATGCGTGCCACACTCATCCATCACCTAGCCGTAAGAAAGTTTATGAAAGCCTACTTGCTTTTATCTGAAATGCACGTGCAAATTTCGCGCATTATTGAACAGTGAAAAGTTAATTGCGTAATCCCATTTGTGCGTTTAAAATGCAGATCTTTTAAAGATACATGACATGTATTTTGTATTTGTTTTTTGGCTTGCATCTCTTTTAATTATTCTAGTGTGTTTCATCGATTTTGAAATTCTAAAAGAAGCTATTGTTTTATGGAATGACACTTTATCAAATCTTGACATTTAATAAATCAACCAAAAAATGTAAATTTTACTCGTATCGTTTTAACTCTTTTAAGTTTAAATTGTGAAATTTTGTTTGAATCTCTTTTCTACTTCTAATTCACTTTTGGCGCTACTCTAGTTTCGTACCCCCGATCGTTTTTGTTGTTTATCTTCAGAATGATACAAAATAATCTCGATAAAATAGCTCGATGATTCCGAACATATTCTATTGTCCAAATAATTGAATGAATCAAAAGTCAATATTGCTTTTACATTGATTGGTAGGTTCATGCATGGCTTTGAATTTTCATTTGGCACGATTCCACATAACTTCAATTCGATTGGTCGTGACACCTGTGTTGGGATCAACAAAGATGTATTTGTGGTTTACAGTGCCATGCAAAAATCCTTTCGCAGGACTGTGATTGTAACCCTAACGGATCCATTGCGCAATAAGCCGATAAGGGAGCTTTTTGCTTCCTGTTCCACGCCACGATGCTCAATTATTGCGCAATGGATCCGACCCGGTTTATTGATAAGGTGATAAGATAAATGAGTAGGATAAATGTAGTAACATTTACAGTCTGCAAAAAAGACACATGAACAATTTAATTATCGAAAGTAAATACAAATGTTAGATGATGTAAATGAGCTCCAGGTAATTCGGAATTTGTTTATCGCCAGCCAAAATTTCGTTCCTGGACCCTGGCGGACATACAATATCGGAGAAAGCTGATAAAATCCGCAAAAATTGTGTGGTTTTCCTGATAACTATTAGTTGGAAGCATATGGTATGTGATTGCTTTAACCTATTCCGAAATCACTTTCTTAAAGAAATAAAAACTATAGATCCAGTTCTCAAAGACTTCAAATTTAATCATTACAGTATAATTTCTAATTAGCGGACACCATTGGGGAAAAATATTTTGTCCGTTAATTTTGGAAGTGTCCGCTTTTTGGAAAATTTGGCATTTTCGTCTAGTTTTCAAAAATTTTGTAACTTCTCCTTTCCCCCTAAAGTTACCCTAATGCCCGTTTCCGTTTCCTAGAAATCGATATATTCTTCTGCTGTTATGTAACATTCTGAATCAGCAGCGAGTTCCTTGAAAGGTGCTTCGAATTCTTTATCCGCAATGTCTTCTTTACTTCCACTTTGTCCTTCTGTGATAATTCTACATTTAGCAAATCAGTTCTTTATAGTGGTGACGCCAACCTCCCTCCAAGCACCCACTACCCATGTGATGGCTTGAAGAACATTGATTCCTATGGTAATTTCTGAAGCAAGTAAATCTTCTTTTACACGTGCAATAAAGTAACTTTTTGCGATATTTTGATTTGAAACTTTGAATAATTCCAGCATCAAGCGGTTGCAATTGTGACGTTGTATTCTTTGGAAGGAATACAATTTTTATGTTGCTATAGATGAAAGTAAGTAAAGACGGAGGGCGAACAGTGGCGTTGTCCAAAAGCAACATAACCTTTCTCTCCTCTTTTACCATTTGACGGTTTAAGGTGTGAGAGCCATCGAATAAAGTGGACAAACACGCAGTTGCCATAATGCTCAAAGACTCAAGGGATAATAAATCTATGGTTGGACATGTACCAGAAAACATTTCAAAATATTGCTCAATGTTCCCCCAATACTGCCATTGAAGTCGAAGTGATTGGTAAAAGAGTAAATCGTGGGGGTGGCTATGGGCTGGAAATCCCAGTTATATAACTTTTGTTAGTGCAGAAAAATTGGTGAAATGGCTGGATAAAAATATTTCAGCGGTTAAGAATGAACTGATGAATCAAACTGCTAAATGTTTGAAATAAAAAGATTTAAAAAAATGCTTTTTGTCTTTGTCCGCTAGAATTGGAGAGTAAAAAAAGCTCAATATGCTTTTTCGTGCAAAAAATATTGTCCGCTAATTCGAGTGTCCGCCAATTGCTTGTTCGCTAGTTAGAAAATTTTTTATGAGAGTTTGACCAGAATTCCTTCGGGGAAAAGGAATCTGTCCACTAATTAGAGCTATCCGTTTTTTAGAGTGTCTGTTAATTGGAGATTATACTGTACTAATATTGAAATTCTTGTAAACAAAAACTAGAGGGCACGAAACCGGAGTAGCGCCCAAAGTGAATTAGAAGTACTTCTAATCTTCTCTGGTTTTTCTACTTAGAAAAAAAAACAAAGGAAAGGTGGGAACGAACTCCTTAACATAACGTTTTACAAAGAAAGATCTTTAAAATATTTGCCTAGACTGTAAATTTATTGTGCTTACCGTATTTCCTCTTATTAGCGCCCCCGGCGCTTATTTAAAAACTGACTCAAAAAGTGCGGCGCTAATAAGAGGGCGGCGCTTATAAATTAATTTTCAAAATGGTATAGAAATAAATTTTATTTAATTGAATTTTCTCGCTCTTCAAAAACAATAAAACAAAAAAATCATTAATGTTTTTATATTACAAAATGTCATCGTCATCATCCTCGTCATCGGAGATATCTACCAAAAGAAATTCTTCAATATTTTCATCAGCGTTCTCAAAAGGATCACCCCGAACCGTCAATTGTTGCCTCAATAACTCAGCGCCAGCTGCACATGATGATCCTTCTTTGAAGCAATGAATCATTATTACACTTTTTCCTAGAAGCTGATGAGCAGAATCGTCTGATTTGCCAAGTAATTGGAAAACGGAAATGTGAAGTTGGTCTGGTGGTTGCAGCGAAGTTTTTTGCTTTCTCGGAAAATAAAAGATCGGCTGAGACCTTGGATCATGAAATGAAGAAACGAAAAGAACTATTGACTTATTTTGAACTGACGTACGAGCCTGAGTTTGTGAAAATTATGAAATTTCCCTGGTTTATGAAAGATAAAAAATAATTTAGAAGCTAAAAAAACGTATTGTATTGTATAACTATCCTTCTGTATGGGTTACTGCTCTTTTTCTAATTAGCGCCGCTTTTCTAGGTGCGGCGCTAATTAGAGGGCGGTGCTAATAACATAATTTTGCTCCAAGGTGCGGCGCTTATTAGAGAGCGGCGCTAATATGAGGCCCGGCGCTAATAAGAGGAAATACGGTAACTGGACACAGTAAAGCGGGAAATGTTATAATAATATGTCACGTGACTAGGCACGAACATTTCAAAATGGCTTCATTTTGTAAACCAAAACAAACGTGGTAAACGCACTGTAACGATTTTGAATAAAACTTTGAAGTTATAATATTGAACTGGGTTGGGTAGTTCTTTAATTTTTAGTTAAATGCATTAATGTCCATCTAGATGAATTTTTGTTTCTTTAAGTCCTACGCTAAATCAAATGTTTTGTTTACCAAACACAATTTAAATAATACACTAGGTAGTCTATGTTTCTCTAGAAACACTTTGATCAATGATATATACCAGCATTTTTGAATCACATCTTTTGTTCAGTGATTGTTGTTGTACTGTTTGTAGGCAGAAAGAAAATTCTTTGTAAACAAAATAATCACTCTTCAATATCTCTATAGTTTCCAGGGTGGAATCTATGTAAAGTTCACACGGGATATAAAAGCAGTAGATTGTGCAACTGTGCCAATGTGCATGCGCCAATTATAGCCAAATGTGCATGCGCCAATGAAAGAATATATTTTTAAATTTGTACTGTCTGTCTGTGTGACATAGTTCTCTGGCCCCCAGCCAACCAACCTTGGCAACTGAGGTACTAAATCAAAGCCTATATATAATCAATGGTGGCAGTGGAAGGTTGAGATTATATCGGCATTTTTATATTTAATACTGCTTTGAATGTGTTTTTAGAATACACTTAAAGTGTTTTCAAATTTTTGAACAGCTGTTTTTTCGATCTTAACAATGCATGCAGGTGCAAATGTTGGACATTTTGATTTTATTTTTAATTTTGATTTGATTTTAATTTTTTTGATTTTAAAGATTTTATCTTTCATTAGAATAAATTAGTTTAGTCGAGTCCACACGATCTACACCTTTTGAAACATTCTGGCCTTGCTGGAAAAAAAATTATTCTTTTTAAGTGGCCTAATTTGATGTTGCCACAATCTTTCAATGTAGGTAGACACCAACTTAGCTTCATTAATTGAGCAAGGGTATTGTTTGATCACCCTCCTGGTTGCCGCTGTGCTCTCATTGTATAGTATATAATACCTTTCAGCTATCTCTTCAGGTCCACCTTCAGCTAGGATTATGTGAAGTAATATGCATCGTCTAAGGTGGTTTGGCAATAGAGTATATTTCTTTGGTTTTATAAAATGAGTTATAAAAACTCTGGTAATGTAAGCGAACAGTTCCCTCTGTATCTAAGTGTTGTCTCATAAGCAGCATCGAAAACATTCACAGCTTTTGATTCAATGCTAATGAACTTATCCAGCTTTGCATCCCTCGGCTTTAGTGAAAGAGTACATGTATCAATGTCACCTTCGTCAATTATAGGGAATTTTAAGTTACACTGTTTCGAGCTCTGTACGCCTCTTCATGAATTATAGGGTAGTCAGGAAACCTTGTTTCCAGTCTTTGGGATATGACGCACCTACCTAAAACCTTAGTTTCTGACATTTTTTTTGTGATATATTTGATTTAATTGTAATATATTCATAATTGTTATATATAAATAAGAAATGAACTTGTTTGCATGAATCCATAAATTTTACAATACCTAGTAGTATTATAACTTACTCTTTAGAATGAAATGCCCCCTGTTCTTCGGTTCGTTCGATGTTTAGAGGATAACGTTCAAGAAAAGGATTTAGCATTGCTCGATCAAGCTTTTAAAAGTGCCGCAGAGCATGACATTCCCTGCAAAGTTATAAAAAAACAAGATGACCTTAAATCTTTACCGAACAATGCATACGGAAATGATAAATCTATATTTGTCTGTTTTCCATTCAAAGGGGTAATTTACGATTTGTTGACGAAAAAGTCAATTCGCATCATTGGACCACAATGTGTTTTATCATGTTTGTTAATGGAGATCTCTGTGCCGAAACGAACAGACCCTCTGTGCAATGTTTCCATGTTGGGCGTTGTAGTTTGTTGCAGCAGCATCAAAAAGGAAAAGCGAAAAGTGATTCACGAACTTGTGCAAATGATGGCTGGAAATATTACTTTTGATTTTACCAGCAACGTGACTCACTTGATCGCGCAAGAGGTTGGTTCCAAAAAATACCAGGTGGCTTGCTCAAATAAAATTCCATGCATGTTACCTTCGTGGGTGCACACGATGTGGAAACGCTCTCAATATGAGCACATAGTCGCTAAGGATGATGATTTTTCTGAACACCTCGTACCGATTTTTAAGGGGTGCACCATTTGTGTTTCTGGTATGACAGTTGAACAGAGGAATGATATCAAAGATTTGGTCGGTAATAATGGCGGTACCTATTCCGCCGAGTTAAACATGAAAACATGCACCCATTTACTTACCAATAATCCGAAAGGCAAAAAATATATTTTTGCCAAACAGTGGAAATTACATTGCATAACTCTGAACTGGTTGTACGATTGTTTGAAGAAAGGACACTGGCAAGATGAAGCACCTTACGTGCTGAACACCAAACAAAATGATGAAATGAGCAATTCTTCGATCGATAATACAAAAGTTTCGAACATTGTTGACGAGTCTGTGGTGCCAAACTCTACCTTACTCCAAAACTCGAAAATGAATGATAAAAAAACTCACTCCGTTAACGATTTGACTTTTAAGTCTTTCAGTTTAGAAACTATAACTTTGGACGATTTAAAATTTGCTGGTGAAACAGGGAGTTGTTATTTTGATGGCTTTAAGATTTTTTTGTCTAATAGCATAAAAGGTGCTTTGTTTGATTGTTGTCGACAAATCATAAACAATTCTGGTGGTTTTTGGTTAAACAAGTTAACAACGTCTATTACGCATATAATTTGCACTTCGCCAGATACCGAGCTGATGAAGTATTTAACAGAGGTAAAAGACTGCCCAGCGTTTGTTTTAAATCCATTATGGCTGATAGAGTCCGCAAAGAAGAATATTGCTTTGCCCGAAGAAGGTAAGAATTTTACTGTTGAGATTTAATAACTAAAATAAAGAAAGATATAATTATTCATATTCAGAGGTTCAATTTAAATTTTTATTTAGAGGAAATATTACCAGCACTTAGTTATAAACTTTTCATTTTTTTGTTTAAAACCTCCAATCCGGCAAAGGACATTTCAAGGACATTTTCATCCGTTCTCAAAACTAACTGATTGTGTGTAAAGTTTCCATTGATAATGCACTTGATATAAAGTCACTCTGCGCATAGATTTCTCTTTGCTGGTCAACGATGAGAATGAAGACATAAATACAACAACCTCTGATAAACCTGCGCCATCTCTAAATAGCAGCAATTTAAATCCATCTACAACTTCAATATCAGCTGTTTTCGCTGCCGATAAAGACGATCTGATCAACGAAGAAGAATTTTTGAGCCAGTATCTTCCAGATAACTGTGAGAGCACAAGATGCTCTCAAGTTGAACTTCCACAAAAAGAAGGTAGATATATATATTAAAAAAAAACAGGAAAATATGGTAATGATAATTGGGGAAGATAACGTAGCTCATTTGTAGACCGCATGCAATTTTCGGGTTTCAGTATTCGTCAGTTCAGATTCTCCCCGATAATTGCTATTCCTACGAAAGCCTCATAATGTTCAATGTTAATTATTTCTTTATGTTACGTTAAGTCTTCATCTAAAAAGTGAAAATATACTATGTGTTTTAATCTTTCGCAGTTTCATTTCGTAGCAAATGTTTACATATTCTTTCTGGTGAATAGCAGAACGTTTACCGTCAGTGGAAAAGGGTGAGATGAACCACACTGAAGATAATGAAGATACAGCTATTCTACGCAAGAAACATTTCATCGTTCAAAGATATGATGACGCCCATACTCAAAGTATTAAAGCGTTGATCATTGAATATGCTGGATTGATAACCAATGATTTAGCCAGCTGTGATTACATCATAGTACCTCTCACATTCAGCAAAAAAGGAGAATCTCACCCTAAAGAGGTAAAAAAAAAACATCTCACAAAACACTAGCTCTTTACAAAATAATGACTGATTCCGAGTACTGCATTTTCAAAATTTCTCAAGAAGAAATTTGTTTCTGGCTGGCAAAATCTAATTTGATAAATAATGTGTTTAGTCATGACTCAGTTGTTCTCTACTTAAAGGAATGATGCATGAAATTTTCACATGTATAATGGAAGGTTGACGAGGAAAATTCCGCTGGGAAAAATCTAAAAAGTGTTTAACAAAAAACATTTAAATCATTGTTACAAACTTAGAAGCGTACAAACTTAGCTTAAATCTAAAACCATCGAATTATCAGTAGGGTACAAATTCATGCTGATTGGTGCTTTATTTTCTGTATTTATTTAGTGTTCATTTCTTTGGTTAAAGGCATTGTCAAGTGATAATTGTAACATAGATGTTTAGTTTTTTACATAAACATGAAAAAGACCATAAATAAGTTGATTATAACTAATCTATTTGTTAATTCCAGATTAAAGTTTGGATCAACACAGGTCCAATTCAGTTTTCTCGTTTACTCCTTATTTGATTATTTTGCGTTATTTGATCAATTTCACTCGTTCTTCTCTTAGGTAACAGTCTGCTGGTTAGAACAATGCATAGATGCTGCTACGCTGTTTCCAACCAACCAAAGTTTCCTGTATAAACCCCTCTACCTACCAGATGGTTGTAAACCATTGAAGAGTTGTGTGGTGACAGTGAGTCAGTACACTGGGATGGAGAGACAACATCTCATGCACCTGGCCGAGTTACTTGGTACGTAGAACTTATGTTAGCTGGGCTCTAATCAACTGATCATCATTATCTTTTTGCTGGTATATCATGACAACCACCCGCACTGAAAATTCCTTTAAACGTTCCTTTGCCCTGATTTCATCAAATCGCAATGTTTTTTTAAACCAAACAAATAATAGCTGATCTCATGATCTTCTAATTATCAAATAATCTTATTAGAATGTTAGCATGGATGCTTACCTGTTATTGTGTTTCAGAGGGCATATATGTTACCTTCCAGACGATAAACAGTTTTAACTTTATTTTAGTAGGTTCAAAAACACCACCTATGACAATGAAACGTTGTTGAATCAGCCGCTTAAAATTGTGTAGGAGTCAACGCAAAATAAGATGTGGCCACTTAACAGTGGCGTAATAAACACAGTATTACATACGATATAAGTTTGAGAAAATGTTTTGTTTATCACAGGTGCGGTTGCGCAAGATTACTTTGCACGGAAAGACAGCGATACCATCAAAGCGTGTTCGCACTTGATATTGAAGAGCCCTGAGGGTGTCAAATATAGTGCCTCATTGAAGTGGGGAATACCATGTGTCAATGCAGACTGGTTATTCCAATGCGCTCGAAATAGAAAACGTTTGTGCGAAGGAAACTTTGATTTAAATAAGACCAATCCTGAAGCTGTAACGCACGAGGTGACTCCAGATAACGTTGAAGATTTGGAAGGAAGTGTAAGCATTGGAAAGGAAATGCCTTCGGAATCGACGATCAAAGAAAATGCTTCTTCGAATTTCGATTTTGGCGAATTGAGCACGCTTGATGCAATTGATGTTGACACTAATAAGAAAACAAGCTTATCATCCACGTGTCCGAACAATAATGTATTTTCGGGGCAGAAGTTAAAGTTTGATTTTTATGACGTGTTGAGCAGTATTCCTTCGCCAGCCCCTCGGCTCAGACAACGACAGAGTCGCACAAGTCTTCCATTTGAGGTGCGGTTTGCAGACGCCATGCAAAAAGCGATTAACAAACATATCCCGGAGGCGGACAGGAATATCGAAAAGAAAAATGCAAGTCTTTGTTAAAGTTGTCAGTAAATAGACATTGTTTCTTACTGAAAAATTGTTTTGTTGGTTTGACAGATTTTTTGTTGTGGTTTACCACTAGAAAGCTGTTTGACTTGCCGAATAATTAGTCAGTAGTGACATTCTAATTAGATGATGTATATTCTCTAAACGCTTCTTAAAATCACCTTTCATAGGTGTCGCTACCGGATGCACCAGCGGTTGTCACACCCACACCTACGCCTGGCTGCTCCAATGAGGAACCCTCCTTACCTGATGTGTTTCAGAGAAAGATGGAGAAAATAATGGAGATCTCGAAGGTTTATGAAATCATTGATTTTCGTCTCGCCTTATTTTTGCAACAAATCTCTTTTCGTTTCATTGTTTTTTAAAAATCTTCCGTAAATGTTAAATATTCTGGTAAAATGAATAGCAACATGACGATAATCATATTTAAATATACAGTTGACTCTCTCTAATTCGAATCGCAAGGGGAAAAAATTTTGTTTGAATTATAGAGAGATTCGAATAGTAGAAAGTCTCTCTTATTCGAATTTTCCGGTTTAAAGGATGAAATTTCGAATTAAAGAGAGAAATCGGAATTTTTGAAAAATTGAGGTGAAAAATAAAAAAGAATGATCGAGTTTTCTTTGATTCTTTTCTTTCTTTTCCTAAGTTTCATGATCATACATGAAGTGACAGTTGCTGAAAGGTGTTCAATTTTTCATTGTTTCGTGTTAGATAGATAGATTGTCAAGTCAAACACACGACTCGCGTCGCTGAGGCTTTCCACAAATCAACTCCAAATTTCGTAAATCTGACGCAGTTCATTAAACCTTAGTCACAAAAAAATATGATCAAACTTCATACAAAAGACGTGTATTTACAAAAATCAAAACATTCGAACAGAAATTCGAATTTTGAAAAAAAAATAAATTTGAAAGTGTTAACGGTTAGTTTACACTCCGAAAATTCGAATTACAGAGAGGATTTTGCTGAGGGGACCAGAAAATTTGTTCGAAATATGGAGGTTTTCGAATTACAGAGATTCGAATAATAGAAAGTAAATTATAAGAGTTTCTTAAGGAAAATTGACGGTGACTTAGAATTCGTTCGAATTATAGAAAGTTCGAATAATAGAGATTTGAATTAGAGCGAGTTGATATATATATATCTTATATATATATATATATATATATATATATATATATATATATATATATATATATATATATATATATATATATATATATATATATATATATATCTTGATTAATCTCTTAGAGCTATTCATTCGACATAATACCAACCTTGGTTCTTACTCGCTATAGGTTAAAGAGTCAAGACGTCCAAGACGGATGGCCAGCCACGGTTCCATTGAGAGAAAAGTCAAAACACCATCTCAAAATGTCAGTCTCTGGTGTTTTGATTCGACTTAACTGTTTTACGTTTTGTTATATTTAATTGTTATTTATTGCTTGTAAATTTATTGTAAATTGGCTTTTAAAAAACGAAATTCATAACTTTTCTTTCCTTTCTCTTTGTACAGGCGGGTTGTATTCTTCTTTGTAGAAAATTGCACAATCAGCTGACAGAAAGATAGACATTGGTCACAGCGAGCATTCACAGAGCGATTGTATAACTTACGACGATCCAAAAGGTCGGGAAGAAAGGTTGCGCATATTGGCGCAGTTGAAGCTGGCCGATTGTAGTCAGGATATTAACACTGTTCCTGAGCACGCTCCAGAAACAGTTGAGATTTTCCTCTTACCGAAATAACTAGGTTTCATTCTATAATTTATTTAGTATAATTGACTTGCCATCAAATTTGTTACTTACTTAAGAGGTCAGGCGCTTTAAATTAGTGCTTTGTAATAAATTAAAAAATATTGGTTTTGATTATCCAAATCTTCGTTATAATAATGGGCGGTTTTTCTCTGTTTTTACTATAATATTAAATTTATTTATTTATAAACGAATATTTATACAGGATAAAAAACGCTTCAACAATAATACATGCTGTTATCAATGTGAGTCCTGTTGAAAAATAATAAATAATTATATCAAACAGAAATCTGTAAAAGACTAGGGTTGTAAAACACGAGTCGTGTTTTTTAGGAACCTTCTCCATCTCACATATTCATGATCTCTGGCATGACATCCAAGGAGAAAGCGACTTACGGTGCAACCATTGAGAAGTTAGGTGGAGTGCTGTTGAACAAACAGAATTTTGATGAAAACTGCACACATGTTGTGTTAAGTAACTTGACCAAGTGAGTTTCCTACAGTCTCGTGTGTTTCCCTTTTAACTCCGCGGAACTGTCGTTCTGACAATTCCTCAAGTTCATCACTTTCCCTAAGTTTACAATCCAGGAACGAAATATAAAATTAAGCACAAATTCGAAACCATTTTGTATATCCTGTTCTTGTTTTTTTTCTTCCGCAAATGCGTTTTTAGATATTGTCTTGGACTGTTTCATTGTAAGTCCGCTGAAAATATGTTTTCTATACAGGAATGAAAAGTACCTGGCATCTTTAGCATCTGGCAAATGGATTTTGCGTAAGTCGTACCTAGAGGCGTCCAGTGAGGCTGGAAGTTTTATTGACGAATCAGGGCACGAATGGTCCGGTGACACGTGTACGGCAAAGACCTGTCGGATGCGGTTGAAGAATGGAAGCCCGAGGGTTTTCTCGGAATGGAGAGTCCTTTTGTGTCTCGAGGCGTCGAAACTGCCAAGTTTCAAGAGAATACTTGAGACGGGGGGCGCACAAGTGTTGGCGGTACAACCACCCTATGATACCTACAGAAATGCCACGCATCTGTTCTTTAACGGTAAATCTACACATAGCTTGTAGATAGATAGTTATATTAAAATATTTTAGATCTTTATTTGGCCTTTCCAACCTAAAATTTTTCACCGCTGTATTCTTTGTTTTCTTTCATCGTTGTTTGGTTCATTGTTGTTTAGATCACGAGAAGGTATCTGGCTTGATCACCCAACAGTTAACTTCGAACGGGACACTTGTACTGAAAGCAGAGTACATCTCTGATTTCCTCACTCTAAACACCTGCCCTCCAGTTCGTAATTACGCCCTCAAAACTAGAGAAGCAAGAAAGTCAACAAAAAGGGCAGCGGCGGAACACGCTCTGCAGCAGGCCAACAAAAGAGTGAAATGAAACGTTCATACAAGTTCATAGAGTTGTATAATGACATTAACCGACCCGAAAAAATCATTTTTTATGTATTATGTTGCTTTATTTTTACCAAAATAGCCTGGCATGTGACCAGTTCGCGCTGAAGGCCTCTCCTATTATTAGAAAGGTGGTTGCTGTTTTCGAAAATCATAGTTCCCTCCAATAATCTTAAAATATTGGTTTTAGCCAGATATATTTGAATTATTGTACCCGGAGTAAATTTGGCCGAGCTTAATAGTCCCGTATTAATTCTGGCATTGGAGGAAAAAATTATATGAGAATGTTTTTTTTTTAATACCGTTGAAAAGTTGATTCTTCTAAAATTGTTATAACCTGTCATCTATTAATAGGTAGCGTCATGAAACATTCCTAGACGCGATTCTAGGATTTTGAGTAACATTTTCCAAAATCATATCAATACAATAGTGTGTATTTTACGGACCATTTTCGCATAAAAAGGTCCTTTATTTTTTGTGTCTACTTACAAAAGAGAAATTGCAACAAGTAACTTTTCTGTGCACCACCAAATACCAAAACAGGAATGTACATATCAATATATGTTAACATGGAACAAATTACATTTTTACTCTCCTTTTTATAGTTTCCTTTGGGGCTATGTAGGTGACAAGTTTGGAAAAAAGAAATCATTGATCATTGCTAGAGGATTGCTAGGGATCGCGCAAGACGGGGGTTCAGTTTTAGAAAAGCGTAATTTCTTTAAATATGGTATTTGGGTGTTTGATAAAATTGCAAAAATGTTTATTTTTATTATTTTTAACAGTCATAGTTTGTATTAATTATGGAAGAAAAAAGTTGTATTTTAATGTTTTAATGCCATATTATATATTTCTTCGCTTCGTACCAATCATAAAATTTACTCCTTCATTAAAAATATAAAAGCCAAGCATTTGTCAAAGTGCAACACTTTATATCTCGTTAAAACCACAAAAGAAAGGAGAGAGCCGTCTGTTGGTTTCTAAGCTCTTACGCATGTCTACAAAAATTAAACCCCCAAAAAAATGAGAAAAATTTCTAATATCCGAACTTTTTTTTAAATGAAACGATAACTTCTAGTAAATTCCATCTTTACTTTCGTCTTTTGCATTAAAATTTATAACAAAATATTTAAGCTTCCACCTTGGAAATCACTTTTTTTGCCTACATTAGTCTGTAATTTGCTAATTTTTCTTTTTCGGTCAGTAAATTACATGCTTTAGGCTATTAATGTTTTAGACCAAATTAATCAAATTTTAGGCATAAAATTCGTTGATTAAAGTTCTATAACAAAAATATTCTGGTCAGTAAATTATACATTTTGACTCTTTCTGGTCTGTAAATTACATGTATTTTTGGGTAAAATAATTTCCCAAAATTTAGAAATATTACCATATTATCTTCACGCCAAATATGAAGCACTTACAATGTACATATGACGTTTTTGTTTTGTTCTGACAGATTTCCTCCGGATTTCCGTTCAGTGCCTCTGATTTTCGGCATTTTCTACGAAATCCGTTCTAAAATTTTTTTTTGGAACTTTAAAGTCCTCTAACTTTTGATTGCGCGGTTCAATTTCAACAAATGACCTCTCGTTTTGTTTATATTTTTGTATTCTATACTAAAGTAATAACAATGATAGTATATCTGTAATTTGAAAAATCCTCCGCCATTCCTATCATTGCAAGAATGGGATTGGCTGTAAGCACATTTGCCTTTGGTTTCAGCACAAGCATGACATGGGCGATAACTACAAGGTTCTTACAAGGCCTGTTTATGGGTAAACATGAATCCTATTTTGCATAAAAATACCCGGTTATATTCAAACAAAACATTCGCTTTTTTTAAAAGGTCTTAACGTCATAACAAAAAGTATTTTGACACCTCACTTGGTTTCGCCCTTGTTATCTCTGGTTATAAAATTGGAATGATATTTGGACCAAGCATGTCAGGTATAAATATATTACTAGCTGTAGAGGCTTGTTAAATCATCAAAACATAACAAAACAACAACATTTCATTTTCTTTCAATGTTTACATTTGATATTTATCTATTCCAACGGACATTGCATTGCATTGTATATTTTATTTATTTTTATTAATTCTTTTTGCAGGCACAGAGACATGTTTAGGGTGGTGTAAAAAGTAGATAAATAAAGAATAATATAAAATACAAACTCTAAAATTACATGAAACAATGTGGTGGAAATCTTATCGTAATACAATTAACTGGCAACGTATTGTTGTTTGTTTATTACAAAGAGAGCAAATAGGTGCCTCTTTTTTAGGTTTTAAGTCAACAACGTTTGCCAATTAATCAAATTCACTCCCACCCATTTTTCGAAATTTAAGGCAAACTCCCACCATGGCCTACTTAATATACGGCCTACTATCGTGCTTAAATCGGAAAAAAATAGAAGGCCAGTACGCATAACGTTGTTTTTGAAGCGTGGACTCACTTTCTTAAAATATACGAATCACAGAATCCTGTTTTCAGTGAAAAAGTTGTTTCAGTAAACACGGCATATGACTAAGTTTGCCATTCGCTTTGTAGATATTTTGCAGTAACATAGTTCTCGTGTTGTGTCAAATTTTGATTTGAATATAAAGTTAGTAAGTATAAATGCAATGAAGTTACAATGGTGACTAAATGCTGTGTTGTTGGGTGTAACTCAAATTATGTAAGTGGAGAAGCAGTTCCAGTGTTTGGCTTTCCAAGAGATGAGGAACTTATAAAACTTTGGGTTAGATTTGTTAATAGAAAAGACCGGAATGCTACAAAATCTTCTGTATATAATTTGTTTAAAACATTTTGAAAGCGAGTTTCTGAAGAAAAAAGAACCAGGGAAACGATACAGATTAAACAATGACTTGAAACATGTACCAACGATATCCAGACAGTGTTGTTTCTGCGTCTTTACCTGTCATATCAGAGCCAAGAAAACCAGCTAACAGAGTGTATCAAGAAGACGATATCCAGAGTGTTGTTTCTGCGTCTTTACCTGTCATATCAGAGCCAAGAAAACCAGCTAACAGAGTGTATCAAGAAGACGATATCCAGAGTGTTGTTTCTGCGCCTTTACCTGTCATATCAGAGCCAAGAAAACCAGCTAACAGAGTGTATCAAGAAGACAAATTTAAAAAGTTCTTGGATAAGGATATTATCCAAAATCTCGATTCTTTCACAGCAGCTGACTTGCCACCGGTGTATTTGTTTACTAAATTTGATGAGTGTGTTGTTTTTCATGAAACTGTTTTGAATGAACTTAGAATACCACAAGTGGTTGAATCAATTTGTATTGATGAAAACTTACATGTCAAACTTTTTTATAAAAACATACCTGTGTCTTTATCACCATGGCTTAGAGTAACACATCTTTGCAAGTTAAAAAGAAGGTGCATGTTGGTCCAATGGAAAATCTACCCGCTCGTTTTCATATTGAGACACCACATTTCTCATTTATTTTAGAAGAGTTGAACATTCATCAACTAAAGAAAAACTTTAGAAAGAGAACAACTGATTCCATTATTGCAGACAACATTGTTAAATTTAAAAATAGGCAGAAAACAAAATGATATATATACACTCTTATTTTTATAAGAATACGATAAATTTGGGCTCAAGCTGCTTAAGATTTTTTCAATTCGAGCCTCAAATTATTATGCTTATAAAAAGAGAATGTATTTATAAAATAATCTAAATACTCATGTTATCGACTCTCTTCACGGAAATCTTTAGTAAAAGGCGAAAGATTTGTGCGTGTGATGAGGAGAGCCAAGAGTTTTGGTCACTGTAGCTTAGTGGTTAGTGCATTCAACCCACAAAATCAAACGGTGCTGGTTCGAAACCCAGCTCGGACATATTTTGATTTCTGAGTTACAGTTGAGTTATTGAGCGGAACTCATTGCGTAATGCAAGCCTAGCTCAAATGGTGGGTTGTCTGGTGAAGCGACTTCGTAGGTGCAAATGGGTGCCCTAAGTACGCCAGGACCTAAACCTTGGGATAAGAAGAGCCACTGTTACATGTGGAGAGTCCCGTAAAAACTCCATTATTATTATTATTATTATTTATGAAAGGAGCCATATGTATGTTTATATAGAAGAAGTGTTTTTTTTTTTATTTTCTCGCTTTTCATTTTTTTCTTGTAGGTTTCAATTACTATTTTCACATATCGGACATGTTATTTATTGTATTGTAAAATTTTAATGAGAAATATCTTATAGCTAAGTTGGATTTCTATTTTTCTGTGCTTACTATATATTTCAGGTTCTGTAAGACAAATATTAAGATGTTTAAGCAAATTGTTCGTTACATAATCCTATTTAATTCAAGGTTTCTTTAACCTCCTTCAAGCTTCCAATTTTGAATGACTGTTCCTTTTTTTCGCGAAAGTGTTGAGATTCAATCGAGTTATTGTAAAATAGCTCTTGAATATTGGTCTTTGGTTGTGCACTTTCAATTACATGATTTTCAAATGTGTAAATTAGAACAGTTAGCATCATCATTTTTCTCATGGATTTTGAGAAAAAATGAAATTCTACAACAATTTTGGTGTGTGCTTTTATCTTCGAAAAATGGGTGGGTGTGTGCCTTAAATTTCGAAAAATGGGTGGGAGTGTGCCTTAAATTTCGAAAAATAGGTGGGAGTGTGCCTTAAATTTCGAAAAATGTGTGGGAGTGTGCCTTAAATTTCGGAAAATTGGTGGGAGTGTGCCTTAAATTTCGAAAAATGGGTGGGAGTGTGCCTTAAATTTTGAAAGATGGGTGGGAGTGTGCCTTAAATTTCGAAAAATAGGTGGGAGTGGCTGGGAGCGCAAAATGATAATGCCCTATATTCCAATGATAGCATAATTCCGTTATGCTAGAATTTACAGTGAGAACCACTTCTGTCTTTTGCAAATTATTAGCTTTTCCTTTTTATTTTTTCAATCACTTTAATGTTTCTTTTTAGTAGTGTAAAAATAGCGAGATACAAATTTCTGTTTTGCTGACTTGTATGTATTCTTTATTACAATTACAAGATCACTCATGCGTGAAAATTGCACATGCAACAATGCATTAATAACGCACGTGTCTATTATATACCGATACACTATAAGCACACAAAGGCAAGCTGATACACTTATTGTCTAAACGGGATGTGTGGTTTGGGGAATCCCTCTCAATACAAGGGAATATCCCTCAAATTAAAATTAAAACGCGATCAAAAAGTTGCTACTGTAATAGCTAGCTACGTACGTATAGGAACAGGCAATATTGTTCCTAGCCAGCTATTTTTTCTTGGTTGTACTGCTTTCTATCGTGATCTGCAAGCAGATAGTTCATTGTCAGTTGCGTGTGTAGAATAAGAGCGTGAGTAAAACATACACTTATAACATTGAAAAAACACAATTTCATGTTTTTGTCTTGACTTGGCTTAAAAGGGTGGTTCCTTTGCACCCCTGGATCCGCCACTGATAGCCCTGCAGTTCTACCCTACTAATATATTTATTAATATGTTTACTAAGAATTTTTAATAATATAATATTCTATTGGTATGAAATAAAAGCTTAAAACAATTTGCGAAGAATTTAACTACAGTATACTCCCGATAAGTGGGACTTTCACTAAGTGGGACGGTTTTTCTCGGTCCCTTGAACTTCCTAACCTAATAAGGCATACGCTTAAGTGGGACAGATTTCGTCGGTCTCCTGAGTGTCCCACTTATCGGGAGTATACTGTATTTCTCAAACAAAAGTAAAATTCCCAATAATGTTGTTTATTTGTTTTTTTAACGAGGCTCCAGAACGCTCATTAAGCATTATCATAAAGAGCTCGAGTTTTAGTCTATTTAATTGCTCCAATTTGTGCTACGGTTATCTTGATGAAATACGGCGTTGTTTATTTATAACCGCTCACTAAACAACTTTGTGACAGCATGGTCCTCTCGAACCCAGAACCTTTCGGTTAAGAGTCGAACGCCTTACGATTTTACGAATTTGCTTTTGGTAGCTGTACAACTTGCTACATTGGTCAATTGGTTAAATGCAATTTTCTTGGAAAAAGATATCGAAACCAGATGCAGCGTCTACTTTGAAAAAATTGAATCTCGCCTTGTTTCTCTTGAAGCGTCTCATTCTTTGAACCATTCTTCAATGATCAACATCCAAAACAGCCTTGAGACAAACTCCTCTTTAATTCAGAAATTAGTGGATGATAATTTAAAATTGAATAAGCAAATTTCCAATTTAAAAAATATTTTTAATAATGAATGTATAGACTCTGAACGTACTCTGAGTAAAAAAATTGTTAAAAATATTGAGGAGCACAACAGGCGCAAAAATAATTTAATTATTTACGGTCTGAAAGAGACTGATTCTGTAAACAACTCTGTGCAAGTATTGGATCTTTTAAAAAGCCAGTTAAGACTAAATATTTGCATAGACGATATTAAAAGTTGTGAAAGACTTGGAACTTTTCAATCCGGTAAAACTCGACCTTTAAGAGTTACTCTTTGTGATTATGGCACAAAAATCTCCATTTTAAAACATAAAAGGATTTTAAAAGAAGTAGATAAAAATATCTATATTAATCAGGACAGGAGCAAAGAAGAAAGAGATCTGTTTACTAAACTTCGAGTTGAAGCTAAACAGAGGGAGGCAGAAGATAGTTCGGGGGAATGGGTCTACAGAGTAAGAGGACCACCGTGGGATCTGTTTGTGAAACAAATAAGAAAAAAGCCCTCTTCAAAATAAAATCTTGGAATAACAAAGCCAGAAGACTAAGGAATTCTCATCCTCCTTTCTCTTTAGCATTTTGTAACATTCGAGGTTTACGAACAAATTTTACGGATGTTGAAGCTTTTTTGTTCGAAAATAAACCGGATGTATTAGCGCTTTGTGAATCTAATCTAAATGCTGGTATATCTTCTAATGATTTCCTTGTTCCTGAATATCTTCCTTTGTTTAGAATGGATTCCTCCATTCATATGCATGGTCTAGCAGTTTATGTTTAGGAAACGTTACCAATATCTAGAGAAATTGACCTGGAAGACCCCGACCAACCTTTCATGTGTTTTCGTTTGTCTCTTCTTCATTCAACTAGTTTTCTATTTTTCCTCTATCGCTCTCCATCTTCCCAAGACTGTTCTGTTATCAAATCAGTCTCAAAGTCCGCTGATTCAGCTATTCTTAAACATTGCTCAAACAACATCTTTGTATTTGGTGACTTTAACATTCACCATAAACAATGGCTAAAATTCTCTAACGGAACAAGTAGCTCTGGTGTTGAAACCTATAACTTTGCAGTATCTCAGTCTCTCTCGCAATTAGTTGATTTTCCAACCCGCATTCCTGATCAATCCAGTCAATCGCCTTCCTTGTTGGATTTATTTTTAACCTCTAACCCGGACATCTGTAAATTATCTCATGGCGCTCCTCTAGGTCGTTCTGACCATGTTGTTATATCGGTCAAAGTTAACTTCAATAGACAAGTTTCTCATGAGCATCCCATGCATAGAACCTATTTTAGATATGATCTTGCGGATTGGCAAAAATTTCAAGCACACATTCAGTATGTCCCTTGGAAGGAAATTCTTTCCAACTCAGCTGATGATTGTGTTAATGAAACTACTTCAATAATATCTGAAGCAAT
Organism: Candelabrum cocksii; assembly: GCA_963930725.1. Classification (NCBI taxonomy): domain Eukaryota; kingdom Metazoa; phylum Cnidaria; class Hydrozoa; order Anthoathecata; family Candelabridae; genus Candelabrum; species Candelabrum cocksii. The sequence continues at coordinate 5,677,185 of OZ005665.1, forward strand.
AAGATTATTCGTTCCTTCAAGGAAATATCAGATAAAGCCTCATTCTTCCTCTTGGTTTTCACCAGCATGTGCTGCAGCCATAGCCCATCGTAATCATTTCTTTCATTGCTACCGACGTCATCCGACTGATCTTAACAGAAAATTGTTTATTGTCTCTCGCAATAACTGTAAATATGTTGTTTGTAAAGCAAAAACTGTTTTTGCTGAAAGAACTAAAGATCATATCAATTCAATAAAAATAGGTTCATGTAAATTTTGGCGTATCATTAAAAATGTCCGGGGCAATTCCAATTCTAAATCATCGGTGCCTCCACTATTCAATGGTCCTGAAGTCATTAATTTATCTAAGGATAAAGTTGAACTATTTGCTAAACTCTTCAGTTCTCATTCTACTCTCGATGATTCTGGACACGATCTCCCATATTTCACCTCCAAAACTGACCAGACATTACAGGATTGCTTTATATCTCCGGATAACGTTTCCAAGATAATTTCCAAAATGGATTCCACTAAAGCTACAGGACCTGATGGAATTCCTGTAATTGTTCTTCAGAAATGTTCTACCGAGTTATCTCCTGTTTTGTGTGCTGTTTACAAAAAGTGTTTGGATGAATCTTGTTTTCCTTTTTCCTGGAAATTTGCCTCCGTTATTCCAATATTTAAAAATTGTGGTGACCGTTCTAATCCTAGAAATTATAGACCGATTAGTCTCATTTCCATTTGAAGCAAAGTTTTTGAGACTTTACTTAACCAGATCTTAGTGGAATTTATTGAAAAAAAAAAAAAAAAATTGTTTTATGGGTACGGGTTTCGTTCTGGTCGTTCCACTGCTGATGTTTTGACAGTTATAACTGAACGTTTTTATCGTGCCCTTGATGTTTCCGGTGAAGCGCGAGCAGTTGCTCTTGACATCTCCAAGGCATTTGATAAAGTCTGGCATCTGGGTCTATTGCATAAACTCAAAGCATATGGTTTAAAAGGTTCCTTTTTCAAAATTATTTCTTCCTTCCTTTCCAACCGTAGATTCAAGGTTGTCCTTAGTGGTCATTCATCTTCAACTTTTTCCATCAATGCTGGTGTTCCACAAGGATCAGTTCTCGGACCAACCCTGTTCCTACTCTACATAAACGATCTCCCAGACAATTTATCATCCAAAACCATTATTTACGCTGACGATTCCACATTGTATTCCTGTCTTGATAAATCAGATGATTGTGATAAGGTTAATTTGGCCTCTGTTTTCAATAAAGATCTCAATTCGGTAGTTGAATGGGGTAAGAATTGGCTGGTTAATTTCAATCCATCTAAAACTAGTCTTCTTTCCATTAATCATTTCAAGCAAGCATATTTACCTCCAATTTTGATGAATGGTTCTCATTTGCCTGAAAACAATTCATTTCGCCTTCTTGGTCTCATATTTACAAGCGATCTCTCATGGCGTTCATACATTGAAACCATTGCAAAATCAGCTGCCATGAAGGTTGGTTCTCTTTTACGAGAAATGAGTTACCTCACCCTTGAGTGTATCCTTTACCTGTACAAATCGTCAATACGTCCTTGCATGGAATACAGCTGCCACATTTGGGCAGGTGTTCCTGCGAATTGCTTGAACTTGTTAGACCGTGTTCAACGGCGTGTTTGCAACGCAATCGGCGCAAACTTATCTTCGAAACTGGACTCCCTATCACACCGGCGAAACGTAGCTTTTCTTTGTCTTTTTTACAAGTTTTTTTATGGACGTTGTTCAAGCGAACTATCATCTCTTACACCTTCTCCCAGAATTTTTCACCGTACAACTAGGTTTTCGTCATCTTCTCATCAATGGACTGTTTGCATTCCAAACTGTCACAGGGATTTCTATAAGAACAGTTTTTTCCCGCGAACATCCAGACTTTGGAACTCCCTTCCTTCTACATGCTTTCCATCGGTCTATAACCTTCAACTGTTCAAATCAAACGTTCATCGATATCTGAAAACTGCGTCACTTTCCCTGTAACTTTTCTAGCTCTTTACACTCAAGTGGCCTTTAGGGCCTTGTTCTGAGCAACTACAATAAAAAAAAACCAAAAAAAACCCCACATGTTCACCAACATATTCACGAATAAGTTTGTATGCCAAGATTGTGTCTCTGTAGAAGGATTAAAGTTAAGTTTTCTGTTATCGATTCGGTTTAAGATATGATCAAAAAACTTGAATTTAATATATAGGCCCTGGAAAACGGCTATTGTTAGTCGAAACATGTTGAGCTTATATATGTTGTTGTTTGCCTAAAACTATTAGAAAGAATAAAGAAGTATATTTCAACCATGGCCTACTTAATATACTGCCTTCTATCTTGCTTAAATCGGAAAAAAACAGAAGGTTGAAATCTAAAAATTTATGATTCGCGAAAATAAGTCCTCGCGAAAAATTTGAGGATGGCCGATTCGCAAAAATTAGTACACGCGAAATATTTGGAAAAGGCTGATCCGCGAAAATTAGTACTCGCGAAAATTAATCAACTTAAGGTAGCTAAATTACCTAGCTAAAACTCTGCGCAAAGGAGAACCCTTTTAATTATTCGAATAAGATAAACTGGATCAATGAGAAATGTAAACAAACACGGCGATTGTTATTGCACGGCGTCCATTATTACCTTACAGGCCGTATATTAAGTAGGCCATGTTTCAACGTAATTTGTTGTTTTCTATGTGATAGCTTTAACATACGAGAACATGCAGTTGAAAAGAGTTCTAAAGAAGATCATTTACGCGGAAGGGATGACAGAGTTACCGCTGGGAATCATATTTACACTCTTTTCTTTCTTCGTAAGCTATTTTGTTTTATAAACATTTCAAAACATTTTTGATTAAATTATATTTAGTTGTTCGAAGGCATGGCGATTACAACTTTATTTTCCTATCTACCCAAACTTGTTAAAGTAAGTCGTTGTGCAGTTTGATTTGTTGTTCGCGCTAGGAAAGCTGTTGGATATTGATGGCATAGATATCGTGTAGATAAAAGTGTATTAAAATTGTAATTGAAAGAATCTTGAATTTGCCGGTCATAATAATTTTATGAAAAAGTGTCTTTATCGATATATGTCAAATATTCGCCTCTTTTATTCATAAAATACAGTTTGTTTATTCAGTAGAATCTTAAAGATGGTTTCCAATGTGTTGTTATAGAACTTAATGGAAACAATCTATGTTAATCTATACAACAATTGTCCATCACTTGCTCGATAGATTCAAAAGTTTAAAAACCTTGCTGTTATCATCGATTGACTGCAACATGGTCAAAGTACATACATCACATTAAATAAAAAATTCTGATTAGTGTTAGTGCTTATACTTGTCGAATTTCTGACAAAGCATTAAACTATTGACTGTGTTTTACTTAATATGTTTTCACCTTATTCAATCGTTATGACAGGTAAGAGGTCAAAAATTCTCTTTATTATTTATAATAGATTATTCTTTACCGTACCAACGGGGCGTAATGGAACTTCCCAAATGACACCAGCTGAGGTAATAAAAACAAGTACAATAGTTACAGTCAGAATCTTAGTGACACAAGCGTAAGGACGTAGGAAGCATCTGATAAGTAGTGAGGTAAAAAAGGTCATATGACCACGCCCCATAAACAATAAGAAAGTACCTAATCACCGGAATCAAACCTAATGTAATTTTGCAGGCAAAAACCATAATGATTGATCAGTGCGGTGAGATGCAGATAATTAATTTGCAGAAGGGAAGACATATTTAGAAAATAAAAAAGACCAGGCCGGTAGGATAATAAGTGTGAGGGAACTGTGGGGTTATGTTTATTTCTTCTAAAAACAATACTGAATCAGCTACTGCCAGTAACGGAGACAGGTGAAAGCGATAATAACAAAGTCTGATCCACAGGTAATGGGGAGTTGAGAAAACAATGCTGGCCATCAACCCCATTGAAAGCCTTGATAACAAAGCCTTGATAATCTTCAATAAAAAAAAAATATATATATATATATCGTTCTGGATCTTATCTTGTCTTTATGGAGTAATTCATTATCCGAAGAGCTTTTTTAATGAGATGTGGGCAAAATAATTTTTAAAAATTGGGCCTATGCAAAAAGTGTGCTTTTGGATCTGGAAAGGGGCACTTTTTTAGTCTCAGGTAAATTCCATTCCGCCAGTTCTGTTGATATTTTAATCCTGCGTAGGCTTTTTAAATAGCTATGTCAATCCGGAATAGCATACCCGTTACGTGTTGCAACAGCACAACAATGCGGTAACACATATCATTTTTGCACGGGGGTTTTCTATGCACATATTCTCAAAAATTACCCAGATATCGTATACACATCTTCGAATTAACTCTTTGAGATAGAGTATACTTGGTTTCAACGCTGAAGTTTTGATTTGTTTTGAATGCAAAAAAGCGTGGTCAGTAAAAAGAAAAACAACAAATAAAACTTTGATTCTAAAATGTGAAATTATCCCTCTCATCAAGAATGATATGATGAACAAGCAACTCAGCTTCTTGTTCCCAAATACTACATCATTTATCCAACAAATAGACAAACATTTATGGATTAAATAAAAAAGAAATGGTGCAAAGTATGACAGAAGCGTTTTTATGTTGTATGATTGGCATTTGGGATCCGTATCTTTTCGGAGCAGACAGCGTTTATGACTGTTTACTCTCATACAAAATACATCGTATGGAAAAACCACCATTTTCAAGGTCTATGGTAGGTTTTGGAAGAAACTACACCATTATTGTTTGACTATCACGTGTTAATATCATATTTTCTACAGTCCTTTTAACGTCTAACTCTTTGTTTCAGTCGTTTGGAAGTACTGAAGTTGGCACAGGTACGCAATAAATTATTTTTTTAACTCAGAGAGACTCATTATTAATAATTATTTTTTCCAATTCTAATCGTCATTGTAATCGCAAACAAATCCTTTAAAAGTTGGTTATTGTAGAGGAGCTAGTTTATGTTTATCTTCACATCATGTACCACATAGCTGTGGAGTGATTCATTAATAATATTATCCATGGTTGGCAACTAGTTTCTCAAGCTATAGTGGTTTCATAAGCTACAGTGCTTGGTGGTTTCACAAGCTACAGCGCATAGTGATTTCTCAAGCTACAGTGCTTGGTGGTTTCTCAAGCTACAGTGCATGGTGGTTTCACAAGCTACAGTGCATGGTGGTTTCACAAGCTACAGTGTATGGTGCTGTGGATTATGGCACTATTTTTTGAAAAAACAAAAGATATAAACAAAAACACGAGATCGGAAACATAACAGAAAGATAAGAAAAACATAAACTTAACACAAAATAGATAAACAAAACGGGAACAAAACAAAAAATATATAATAAAGCAAAAACAGAATCATAAATCGCCGTCAAACGTAAAAAAGGTAAAGTAATAGCAATAGCAAGAATAAAAAAGTAATTTGAAATTAAAAAGATAAGAATTGTATTAACTTTTTCCACGAATAAACGTCCTTCCCCCAAAAAAAGATGTTGAAAAATATTTAAAAAATGTTTGCTATTTTTTGCAGTCGATATAATCTTTAATTTAGTAAACAAGGTTGTCTATCCCCTTTTTATTAGAACTCGACATTGGGTGTTACTGTTGTGACAGGTGTCACTTCCACGGGAATCCTCTGCTGACGAAACACTGAAAACTCAATTTTTATGCTTTCCGAATAATATTGATAGGTATTATCCTAGCTGGTTTCGAAGCCTTTGTTAAAAAGATTCTATTGTAAGGTGGTGCGGAGTAGCAAAACATCATGACGCGTGGTCTTTTTTTTCTCTCGCAGCACATTTTTTTGATAAAATTTGAAAATGCTGTTCTAAGGTCATAACCGTAAATTTGTAACGGAAAAATCTTTCACCAACTATTTGCGAAAATCAATTGCGTCCATACCACACGAGGATTGTTTCATCTATAAGGTCGGACAAGACCACGCAAGCTGTTCTCACAGTTTGACTGCCTTGTCGGTTTGGTCATTCGTGTTTTCCCAAATATTGGATGTAGTTCGTGCTTAATGACAATATTTGAATGATGTGCTCACTGCGAATAAGTGAAGTTGTTGTGGTCATTGAAAGATAAAGATTATTGTTAAAAGGATGTTGAGTATAACCGATTATTTAAAAGTTACTCATATAATCTTAAACAAATCTCTTATATCACTTCTTAAACAGAGGATAACCTTTACAGCATGCCCTGTGTTTGTAATAGTAACAATTAATTACTTTTAATTTTTATTTTTAATCAATCTTTTTTCATTGCTCTGATTTTAAAATCAAAAACAAAATAATGCAATCATTACGTAATCAAAACAAAAGTAACCAATGAAATTGCGTGCCCTGAGCAACCGCTTTTTAACGTTTTATTCAGATTTAATTAGTCTTTTATTAGTATTTTTTGTTGTTTTTTTATTAAATTGAAGAAATCTTAAGCACTCAAATACATAAGAAATGTATTTTATAAACATCAATTTAACACCAAAAATATACGAGAAAAACTTGATAATTTGTTTAGTGAGGAACATCCAGAGAGATTCACAATGAACTTATTTTTAAGGTGTGAATGCAGGACTGATAACCAGCACTTTATACGTTGCTAGAATCTTTTCCAGGTATGTTTACATGGAACAAATTGTAATTGCACTCTCCT